>CM053598.1:94043826-94080435 GCA_028646575.1 Pseudocheirus occidentalis | reverse complement strand
CTCTGGAGAAAACTGAATGGGCATAAAAAGGAATATACCATCTTCTCAGAGGTATATAGCACATACACAAAAACTAACCATGTGCTAGTGCACAAAAACCTCACAATTCAGTGCAGAAAGGCAAAAATATTAAATGCATCCCTCTCAAATTATGATGCAATAAAAATTATATTTAATAAAAGGCCATGGAAAGATAAAGTAAAAACTAATGGGAAACTAAATAATTAAATCCTAAAGAATGAGTGACTCAAACAAGAAATTTTAGAAACAATGAGTAATTTCATTCAAGAGAATGACAATAATGAGACAAAATACCAAAACTTGTGAGATGTGGTGAAAGCAGTTCTTAGGGGAAGTTTTGTATCTCTGAATTCATACACAAATAGCAATAGATAAAATGGGGTCAATAAATTGGACATGCAACTGAAAAAAGCTAGAAAAATAAAAAATTGAAAATCATCAACTAAATACTTAATGAAAACCTAATGAGAGGTTAATAATATTGAAATTAATGAAACTATTGAATTAATAAATAAAACCAAGCTCATTTTATGAAAAAAATAATAAAATTGATAGACCTTTAGTCAATAGGCAAAAAAAGAAAGAAGATAACCAAATTACAAGTATAAAAATGAAATGAGCAAATCCACCTACAATGAAGAAGAAATTAACACAATAATTAGGAATTATTTTGCCAATTGTATGCAAATAAATTTGACGATCTTTGTGAAATGGATGAATATTTACAGAAATAAAAGTTGCCCAGATTAACTGCAGAGAAAAAAATTACTTAAATAACCCAATATCAGAAAAAGAAATTGAACAAGCCATAAATAAACTACCTAGGAAAAAAATCTCCAGACCAGATGGATTTACTAGCAAATTCTATCAAACATTCAAAGAATACTTGATTCCAATACTTTACAAACTTTTTTGGGAAAATTGGAGGCGTCCTACTAAATTATTTTTGTGACACAAATATGGTACTGATATCTAAATTGGGAAGAGACAAAACAGAGAAAGAAAATCATAGACCAATTGCCCTCATGAATATAGATGCAAAATTTTTAAATGAAATATTAGATGACTACAGCAACCAATCATGAGAATAATACACTTTTATTGGGTAGTATTTATTCCAGGAATGCAAAGATGGCTCAATATTGGGAAAACTATCAGTATAATTGATCAAATCAACAACAAAACTAGCAGAAACCATATGATTATCTTTTAAAATGCAGAAAAGACTTTTGACAAAATACAGGACCGTTCCTATTAAAAAACACTAGAAAGTATAGGAATAAATGGAGTCTTCCTTTAAATAACAAGTAGCATCTACCTAAAACCATCAGTATTATATGTAATGGGGGTAAACTAGAAACATTTCCAATAAGATCAGAGGTGAAACAAGGATGTCCACTATCATCCCTCTTGTTCAATTTGGTACTAGAAATGTTAACAGTGGCAACAAGAGCAGAAAAAGGATTGAAGGAATCAAATTAGGCAAAGAAGAGACTAAGCTCTCACTTTTTGCAGATGATATGATGATATACTTAGAGAATCCTAGAGAATCAAGTAAAAAAAACTACTTGAGATAATAAATAAATTTGGCAAAGTTGCAGGATATAAAATAAACCTACATAAATCCTCAGCATTCCTGTATAGTTCTAATGAAATCCAACAGCAAGAGATAGAAAGAGAAATTCCATTTAAAGTTACTCTAGACATTATAAAATATTTGGGTATATACCTGCCAAAACAAACCCAGGACCTATATGAACATGATTACAAAGCCCTTTTCACACAAATAAAGTGAGATTTAACTAATTGGAAAAACATCAGTTGCTCATGGCTATGTTGAGCTAATATAATAAAAATGACAATTCTATGTAAATTAAATTACATATTTAGTGCCATGCCAATCAATCTACCAAAAATTATTTTATAGAGCTAGAAAAAATAATAACAAAATTCATTTGGAAGAAAAAAGGTCCAGAATGTCAAGGAAATTAATGAAAAGAAATAAAAGGGAAGATGGCCTAGTCATACCAGATTTTTTTATGAATTATTTTACTTATTTTCTTGCTTACATCATTCATTTCCACAAGATTTTGAGTAACAAATTTTCTCCCCGTCTTTCTCCTACCCACAACCCCAAAACAGCAATGCCACTATAAAGCCCCTCCCCAAATCTGCTCTCTCCTATGTCCTCCTCCATCACCCCTCTAATTTTATGGCAGGGCAGGATGGTCTCCCTACCCCAGTGCCTTTATATCTTAATTCCTCGTTGTGTATAGTTAATAATAATAATAATTATATATATATATATATATATATATGCACACACACACACATATAGTTGTTTTTTTTACCTTTGATTGTAGAACTTTAAATTCTAGATTTTTTCGGCTCCTCCCTCATCACCCACCCCCACTGGAAGGACAAGCAATTCCATACAGGCTGTACATGTGTAATTACGCAGAACATCTCCACAGTGGACATATTTTCAGAGACTGATTATATGTCCCTCCTTCCTATTCCATTCCCCACCTTGTTCTATTCTCTACCCTGTCCTTGATCCTTTACAGAAGTGTGTGCTTCCAGCAGCCCTCCCCCCACAACCTGCCTTCCCCTCCATCATCCCACATTTCATCTCTATCCCCCCTACTCTCCTGTGTGGCAAGATACCCAGTTTCAAGTTTATGTCATTCCTTTCCTAAGCCAAATTCAATGAGAGTAAAGTTGACCCTTTCCCTAGGGGCAGGTTGGCCAGACTGCTTTTTCTCCCCCAAATTTAGCTGAATTCCACTGACCTTTCTCTTAGTCCTTATTTCTCCTGGCTTGATAAATCTGGAAACTGCCACGGCTGCCGGCAATCCACCCTCCTGAAGACTCCAGCTGGGGCCACACCGTGGTTTCAGTCTGGGCTGGTTTCGACTCCCAACTTGCTGCACTGAGCCCTTTGTGCTAAGCTACCTCCAGCAAGAGATGTGTTTTCTGTATTTTTGTGCGTTTTGGAGTCCTAAAGTTTGTTTAGAGTCATATTTTATGGCTATTTGAGGTCACTATATGGGAGCTACAAAACTTTGCTATTTCTACTACACCATCTTGGCTCCGCCCCACCATACAAGATTTTAATGTCTACTATAAAGCAGCAGTCATAAAAAGTACTTGGTACTGGCTGAGGAATAGAATAGTGGATAAGTGAAATAGATTTGGTACACAAGACACAGCAGTCAGTGCTATAGCAATCTACTATTTGATAAACACAAAGACCCTAGTTTTGGGGATAAGAACTCACTATTTGACAAAAATTGCTAGGAGAACTGGAAAATAGTATGGCAAAAAATGGGCATAGACCAATATCTTACATCATATACCAAAATCAAGTCTAAATCAGTGCATGATCTAGGTATAAAGGCTGATACTGTAAGCAATCTCTGCAAGCAAGGAATAGTGTGTCTGACAGATTTTTGGAGAATCTAAGATTTTGTGACCAAACAAGAGGCAGAAAACATTATAAAATGAAAAATGGATAATTTTGATTACATTAAATTGAAAAATTTCTGTACAAATAAAGCCAATGTAACCATGATTAAGAGGGAAGTGGGAAATTGGGAAATAATTTTTTAAAATCAGTGTCTCTGATAAATTCATCATTTCTAAAATATACAGAAAACTGAATCAAATTTATAAGAGTACTAGTCATTCCCCAATTTATAAATGGTCAAATGATTTCAACATTCAGTTTTCAGAGGATGGAATTAAAGATATATATAAGCATATGAAAAAAAATGCTCTAAATCACTATTGATCAGAGAAATGCAAATCAAAATAATCCTGAGGTACCACATCTCACTGGACAGATTGTCTAACATGAAAAAAGGAAAATGATTAATGCTGGAGAGAATATGGAAAAATTGGAACAATAATGCATTTTTGGTGAAGTTGTGAACTGATTCAACCATTCTGTAGGACAATTTGGGACTATGCTCAAAGGGCTATAAATAAGTGCACACCCTTTGACGTCTAGGGTTGTATCCCAAAGAGACCACAGAAGTGGCAATAGGACCTGTGTGTACAAAAATATTTATAGCAGCTCTTTTTGTGGTGGCAAAATATTGGAAATCAAGGTCATGCCCATCAATTGGGGAATAAATAAACGGATTGTGGTATATGAATATAATGGAATACTATTGTGCTATAAGAAATGAGGAGCAGACAGATTTCACAATAACTTGGAGAGACTTATATATGCTGATGGGTTTTGTTTTGTTTTTAATTTTAATTAATTTATTTTTAGTTTTCAACATTCATTTCCACTAAATTTTTGAGTTACAATTTTTCTCCCAGTCTTTTCCTTACCCCTCACCCCAAAATAGCAAGTCTACTGAATACTCCTTCCTCCAATCTGTTCTCTCTTATATCCTCTCCCATAACTCCCCCTAACTTTCTAGTAGGGCAAGATGAATTTCTATACCCCAGTGCCTGTATATCTTATTTCACAGTTGCATGTAAAAAACAATTTTTTAAAAAAACATTTGTTTTTAAAACTTTGAGTTCCAGGTTTTTTCCCTTCTTCCCTCCTCATTCACCCCCACTGGGAAAATAAGCAATTCACTATAAGTTGTACATGTTTAGTTACACAAATCATTTCCATAATAGTTATATCGTGAAAGACTAACTATATTTCCCTCCATCATATCCTGCCTACCACTTATTCTATTTTCTCCTTTGAGCATGTGCCTTTACAAAAATGTTTTCTTCTAACTACCCTCTCCCCCAATCTACTCTCCCTTCTATCAACACTCCTGTTATCCCCTAACCCCCTGTTTTCCTACAGGTTAGGATACCCAATTGAATGTGTATGTTTTTCCCTCCTTAAGCCGAATTCAATGACAGTAAAGTTGTCCCCTTCCCTTTCACCTTCCTGCTCTTCCCCTCCATTGTAATAGTTTTCTCTTGCCTCTTTTATATGAGATAATTTACGCTGATCTATCTCTCCCTTTCTCCTCCCAATAAATTCCTCTCTCACCTACCAATTTTATTTTTTAGATATCAGCCCTGCCTGTGCCCTCTGTCTATGAACATACATATGCCCACACTCACATATATATTTATATACACATACACCCTCCTATACATACATATATGTATATGTCCATATACATACAATACATACATACATCATATATATATATATATACATATATATAAAATTCCTTTCACTATCCTCACACTGAGAAAAGTCTTATGAGTTACAATTATCATTTTTCCATGTAAGAATGTAAATAGTTCAATTTTAATAAGTTCCTTATGATTTCATTTCCTTGTTTACCCTCATGCTTCTCTTGCTTCTTGTACTTGAAAGTCAGATTTTCTATTCAGCTCTGGTTTTTTCACCAAGAATGCTTGAAAATCCTCTATTTCATTGAATGACCATATTTTTCCCTGAAGCATTATATACAGTTTTGCTGGGTAGGTGATTCTTGGTTTTAGTTCCAGTTCCTTTGACCTCAGGAATATCATATTCTAAGCCCTTTTATCCCTTAATGTAGAAGCTGCTAGGTTTTCTGTTATCCTGATTGTGTTTCCACAATACTCAAATTGTTTCTTACTGACTGCTTGCAGTGTTTTCTCCTTGACCTGGGAACTCTGGAATTTTGCCTTTTTGTGATATCTTTCAAGAGGCAATTGGTGAATTCTTTGAATTTCTATTTTCCCTCTGGTTATAGAATATCAGGGCAAATTTCCTTGAGAATTTCTTGAATGATGGTGTTTAGGTTCTTTTTTTGATCATGGCTTTTAGGTAGTCCAATAGTTTTTAAGTTATCTCTCCTGGATCTATTTTCCAGGTCAGTGGTTTTTCCAATGATATATTTCACATTGCCTTCTATTTTTTAAATTGGTTTGGATCTGTTTTATAGTATCTTGATTGCTCATAAAGTCATTAGCTTCCATTTGCTCTAATCTAATTTTGAAGGAGTTATTCTTTTCAGTGAATTTTTGAAATTACTTTTCCATCTGGCAAATTTGTCTTTTTAAGGCATTTTTCTCCTCATTGGCTTTTTTGGGCTTCTTTTTCCATTTTAGTTACTCTATTTTTTAAGGTATTATTTTCTTCACTGTATTTTTGGGTCTCCTTTAGCAGGCTGTTGACTCACTTTTCATGATCTTCCTACATCATTGTCATTTCTCTTCCTAATTTTTCCTCCACTTCTCTTATTTGATTTTCAAAATCCTTCTTGAACTCCTCCATGGCCTGAAACCAGTTCCTATTTTTCTTGGAGTCTTTTTATGCCAGAATTTTGACTTCACTGTCTTCTTCCCACTCTATACCTTGATCCTTTTCATCCCCCAGAAAAGGATTCTATGGTCTGTTTGTGCTTCCTGTACTTGCTCATTTTGCCTGCCAATTTCTTGACTTGAGCTCTTTGCCATTGTAGAACTCTACTTCCAGAATGGAGAGAGCTGTGTCACACTTTGCTGACGTTTTCACAGCTGTTGGAGCTATTAGTTTGGTGCCATCTCTACAGCCCCCACTAGCTCTGGCTCATTGGTCACACACCTCAGGACCACCACCCAAGACACAGATCCAGATGCAAGAAGGTTAACACAAGAGCAACTGCCCTCTGAAGGGTCGCTTTGTCCCCCTACGATCTGCAGCCCAGGAGCTCCTGAGGCAGCCAGTCAGCAGAGCCGACATGCTCTGCCATTTCTCACCCCGAGGCCAGAACCAGACCATGCTCTTCCATCAACCACTGTTCCAATAGAGTTCCACACTGACTTTTTACTTTGTCTTTGGCATTTATGGGTTGAGAAGTCTGGAAGCTGCCACAGCTGCTGGTTATTCACTCTCCTGAAATCTTCTCTGGCCACTGCTGGCTAGGGCCACCCTGGGACTGGAACTTCATGGCTCCTGCAAGGACTGCAGTTTGGCTTCCAGGGTGCTGCAATAGACCTTTCCTTGTTGGCCTGCCGGGGTGTCTTCAGCAGATTTGTTTCGCTTTGTCACTTTGTGGGTTCTGTATCTTTAAATTTTGTTTAGAGTCATTTTTACAGGTATTGGAATTGTTTGGAGCCAGAGCCCATACCAAGTTTGTGCTTCTACTCTACCATCTTGGCTCTGCCTCCTATAAACTGATGTTGAGAACAGAACAAGCAGAACCAGGTGAAATTTGTACAAACTACAGATACAACATATGTGTTATGACTAACTTTGATAGACAGGGCTCCTCTCAGCAATGCAAGATTATAAAACAACTCCAAAAGACTCATGATGGAAAGAGATATCCATATCCAGAGAAAGAACTACAGAGTCTGAATGCAGATTGAAGCAAACTACCTGCTCTCTTCTTGTTTTGTTTTGTTACTTCTTTCTCACTGTTCACTCCATTGGTTATAATCCTTCTTCACAACCTGACTGATGTTTAATGTGAAGGTATTTATAGACCCTATATTTGACTGCATTCTGCCACAGCAGGGGGTAAGGGGAAGAGAGAGAAGTGGAGAAAAATTGAAACTCAAGGGATTGTGTAACTGAATGTGGCAAACTAAAAGTAAATAAATAAATTTAAATGTAAAAAAACTGAGAAAAAAGTAAGATATCAAGTAGAAATTGAAAAGAAAAAAATGGGTGAGAAAGAGATTAATAACAGAGAAAGAAAAAGGGTTTGAAATGGAGACACAGCCTCAGCTTCTGAGACAATGTTGTGAGTCAAGTCAAATGTCTTTTTATTCATTTGGATTGTTCTCAGACTGAGTAATCATTCATCATCCCCTTTCTCCAGCAAAGCAACCATTAGGTTTAGCTCCTCAACTCTTCTAAGAAACTCTTCAGTCATTTCTAAAAGGAATAATCACAATAAATACCTTCCCCCCCCCATATTAGAGAGGTAACTGTGAGAAAACAGGACAGTTGTCAAGGATTGAAAAAAAGGGTCAAGCTTGACCTTAAGGGCAGATATTCCTCTCCCTACCAACATCTTTCAACATCCTAGACTAGCGGTTCCCAATCAATGGAATGTATACCACCAGGGGGAGAAGAAGCTTGTCAAGGAAATATGGAGAACATTTAATATATAATCACATTATCCTGTTGAAATATTCCAAATCAGTAGCATTAGTGGGGGGATAGAGGGAAGTTACATACTGAATAAAATTTTCTCATTAAATATTAATCTCTTTTTTATTTGATTTCTCATGTGCATAGGCATAGTAAATTCTAGAATTTATTTCCTTTCATTATTAAATAGGTAGTACAAGAAGTTTTAACAAATTTCAAGATACACAAGAGTCCAAAAAAGTTTGAGAACTTCCAAGGTATGCTGATGAATGTTTAACAACTGCCTGTACAAACTTTGAATTTTAATTTGCATTACTAACATTATTAACATAGGGGGTATAGCTAGGTGCATAGTGAATAGAGTGGTGAGCCTATAGTTAGCAAGACTGAAGTTCAAATCTGGCCTCGGATATTTATTAGTTGCAAAATCCTGGGCAAGAAACTAAACCTTATTTGCCTTGGTTTCCTCATCTGTAAAATGAACTAGAGAAGGAAATAGCAAAACATTCCAGTATCTTTTCCAAGAAAATCCCAAATGAGTTCACATAGAGTTGGCCATAACTGAAATGACTGAACAACAGCAGCATTAACATTTTCCCCATCACTTTCTAGGCAATCAACAAAACAATAAATTGAGCTTTGATTTGTTACATATAATGTTCACACAGAAAATCTGATAAACAACCCTTGTGGACCAATTGAAGCTGACTCCAACACACACCTGACTTTTGTCCTAAAGTACTAATATCCATCCACATCTCAAAGATCCAGAAGGCAGTCAATTCCATAATCTCATAACCCAGAATTTATTCCCAAGTCCCTGAAAAGTGCTTGTTTCTCATTCCTTATATCATATTTTAATTGACTTTTATCCCAAAGAACTAAAAACTTTGCAAATGCAAATATCTACCCTAAGCCTAGAAGATCCTACCATCATCAGTCCATATAAAGTGAAGTACAAAAGAACAGCAAGTGATTTTTGTTCACCTTATCCTCCCCTTCTCCCTGGTTCCACTTATTTTCATAACTAGAAACCCTGATATCACAATCAAAATTTCCAATAGAACTTTTCAAAAAGGTAGTTTAAGTGCCAAGTCAGCAGAATTTCACAACTTGGGTAATAAAAAAGAATTATGAAAACTATGTAGTCTATGAGGTCTTATTTATTGAACCCTCTTAGACTATCTCTGACTCCTTATTTTAGAAACCTATTTTTAATGTATCACACTTTCTGTTCGCTCACATTAAGATACCTAAGCAAAGAACAATGCAAAACAGTCCAAAACGGAAGAGGACAGAACAGAATATCATAGTGGAATTAGCTATACTTGCTATGGTCTGCACTTGCCTATCTCCCATCCTTATCCCCAAAGAGATGTAGCCTCTCCAAATTTCCAAATCCGGTGGTGGATATATGGGCTCAGTGCCTTTCTCCAGCCAGAACTTTATACCCTGAAATGCATCATACAGGGCTAAAGGCTAAAGAAAACTTAACCCTGTTTCTAGGATCATGCACTTCCCTTTCAGTCCCCCTACTCATGCCAATTCTGGAATGCAATTCCCTGAATTTCATGGTGGGACTGTCCCACAGGCTCTAGCATGGCTCATCACCAGCATTGCAATTCTGGTCCCTCCCTGTTCTCCTCCATCAACTTAACAGGAATCCAAAATACTCTAGTCATCTTATCAAGAGTTGGGCAAAAACAGCCTTCAGTCTTAGAGGTAAAACTTTTTTCCACTTATCCCAATTTCTCCTCTCACCTTTCCATGGATGGACAGAAACCTCTCCCTCCCTGGCAAAGAAGTGGGGAACAGACTGTTCTGAGGTAAATCACACTTTTGGCTACAATGATAATAACTTGTGTTTTATGCAAATATTTATGGTTTGCAATTTGGGATAAACTCTAAGGAAAAGTTGAAAGAAGGGGATTTTGACTCAGTGTTGAACAATTTGGTGAACTTGTAAGTAGTTTAACTTTTATATTGGGACTTCTTTTTTTCTTCCCATAGATATTCACAGTGGCACCCTGTTTAAAGAACAAAATCTAACTCCTAATCAAGTCTCAGCGAATATGGATGCTTGAAGATATATTGCTTGATTCAGAGCCAACTGCTAGCACTTCTTGGGGACTGTATTTCAATGACTGGGACTGTTCTACAAAAGTTAACCAACAATTCTGCTCAGTATTTTTAACTCATTTTTACCTTTTACCTTCTACCTTCCAGAAGATAACAAATAGGGAGTTATTTCTCTATCCCCATTTCTGCTGTAGCCCTTGGAACAAGAATTCTTGAGAGCTACATTTGCTTACCCATGAGGCTTGAGAGGTATGTTCTTAACTATTTGTACCTTTCTTGTTCTCTAAGTAAAGTTAGAGAACAGAAACCTCAGAGTGGACTTTATAGGGCCAAAGTAGTAGTAGTAAAATATCTTGGAGGGACACACTGTTGCTGTGTGGGCCATGTGTCATTCTATAATTTCCACCTCCTAGCTATAGGAAGGGTATTTGGGGAGTAGCATGATTACAGAATTTTGTCTTCTACCCAGAGAAAGGATAATTCTTGTGAAATGCCAGTCTTGGAGGTTGCCTCAAGAGTAATCCCAAGTTTGACAGGTGGGAGATGAGATCGTCTAAACTTTTTTTATGCAGAAGGAAAATTCCTGAGTTGTGGTCCAAATAGAGTGAAAAGACCACCCACATATGCAATCCCTGCCATCACCTCCTGTAGCTAGAGGGATGATGAGGGATGACTAAACCCATATTGTGAGACCAAAAGATCTTGGCTTTGTTTCTTATTATTACAGTAGTTTGGGGACAATGAAGTTTTGATGGCATGTGGGTTGCTGATTTAGGAATACCAGAGTGTATTTCCCTTCTGGAAGGAGTCCAAACTACAGGGTGGTACTATATACAAAAGAGGGAGGGAAAGAGAGACTGGGAGTGGGGAGGGAAAGAAAGGAAGAGGAGGAAGATGAAGAAAGAAAGAAGGAGAGAAAGAATATTTGAGAGCTGCTGGCAGTGCCATGTTTAAGTCCCTTAAACAAACTCTAAAAGCATGGGGTAGCACTGAATTTAAAAGACTTTAGAACCCCATTAAAAAGTGGGACCACCTGAGAACTGTGTCTCTTTTTCCTGTTTCTCTATGTGTTTTTACTGCATTTGTTTATGGACTGCTTTGGGGCCTTTTAGTTTTTTGCATTTTCTGAAAGGTGTAATTATATTATCAAGCACCATTTGCTATGTACCTAGAGGGCTTATACAGGAACTAAAGAACTAGAATGAGCTTTATTCAGAGATTTCCCAGAGCATCTTTATTTACTCTCTGTTTGGAGATATTATGAACAGAAGAGAAACTGACCTTTAAAAGTAACTCCCAAATTTGAACCAGTCTTTGTGAGCCTTAAGTATGTGTGTTCTGGGTCATAGGTTATATAAAAATAACCTAATCCACATTTTGCTTTAGTTCAAATAATATCTTCATTGGACAAGGAGCATGCTGTGATCATTCCTACCACCATGCCTTCATTCATGTTTACCTTACCTTCAGTGATTTTCCCTTTTCCTCAATCTATTCAAATCCTTATCTTCCCAGGTCCAGCTAAAGTTCTACCTTAGCCATAAAACTTTCTCTGACTGCTCTAGTCTACCCTATTTTCCCCATTTTCTCACCTAATTCTTCATCACAGGAATAAAATACTTGTTAGATGGACTTTGAAGTCCTTGACCTGTCCCACTCTAAATCTATATTCCTATGAATTTCCTACATGAGAGTCTGTCACTTATGATACAAAACTTATATGCTGTCCTATAGATTGTCCTAGTTGTTTTATTTCTATTATTAAACTTATGTCCCTATATTGTATATGAACTCCTTCAAAATTCCACAGTATCTAGTAGAAAACCAAATGCAGATATATGATGAAGGCACTCAATTTACATAAACACAGAATTTTGAAACCTGAATAGACTTTCAAATCACTTAATCTAGCTTCCTCTCCTACCCCCAACCCCTTTGAGAGAAAGTATGGAATAAACTTTAGTGGTAAGAGTCCTGGACCAGTTCTCCTCTTAGATTAAACTCATATTAACATATCTGCAGAGTGACTCAGAGTTGCTGGCCACATTTACTTGTGAAAGGCAGGAATGTGGGCCACGAGAGTGGAAAATAATGACATTATCCTCTTAGTTTAGCTTTTATGCTGGCTTAGCTTCATTTAAGTGCAAAAGCCAAAAGGATACTGGGAGTGAGGTCAATTTCATAGCTCAACTTTAATTCAACTGGTCTGGGGTTTCTTTGGTAGAGTCCCTTGAAATGGTTTTGGTGGCACACAATCCCCATAAGAAATTAGAGGTAAAATGGAACTTTCCAAAGTAGACTTCCTTCACTTTCAAAAAGGTTTAAAAATGTGATACATGAAAATGACAGGTTATTATTGTACACTAAGGAATTGTGAATAAGAGGAATATAGAGAAGTATGACAAAATTCATATGAACTGATACAAAGTAAATAGAACCAGAAAAGAAACTTATGCAATGGCTACAACAATGCAAATGGAAAGAATAATAAAAACAAGTTGAAGTTATAATGATCAAGTTTGGTCCTCCACAAGAGAGAAAATGTGTCTCCCTTGTAGGCATGGTAGACTATCATTCTGAATATTGTATAGACTGGGATCTAGTCAAGGTGTTGGCTAGTTTTGCCGAATTCTCTTCACTTCTCTTCTTTTTTTTTCTTCTCTTATTTCTCTTCTCTCCTCTTTCTTTCTCTCTCTATGTATCTTTTGTGTTCTTTGTTACATTGGGGTCTTTTACAAGGGAAGGATATATTTGAAAATCAATTGATACCAAAAAAAGATATCAATAAAAAGGAAAAGAGTTTTCTATCCTTTTAGAAAGTTTCTGTGACAACTTTCAATTCAACGCACAGTGAATCTAAAGAGTAGGCTTCAAGTTCATCTGGGAGCTCTTTACCTGGTTTTTGTTGGACTGGTAATGTGAAGAATCATAAACCTTACTGTGACTGAAGAAAAATTGGACACTTACCAGCTGCATGACCCTAAGCAAGTCATTTAACCCTGTTTCCCTCAGTTTCATCTATAAAATGAGCTAGAGAAGAAAATTAAATCAAGAGGGAGCATGAAGAGTTGGACACAACTGAAAAAAAAATCGCTGAATTATAAAGGTCAGATTGCCATTATCAAAGAGAGACTTTCTGGTTATTTTGCTCCATCAGACAACAGTGAAAGGGGCATGTAGGTGACCTTTAAGAGGTAGCACCTTAGCTGAAGAGCATGTCTCAGTATGTGGAATCTGGAGAAACTATCCAGCTGAGACAGATAGTGGCAGGGAATAGCAGAGATGAGCCTTGATGACCAGCAGGGTGTATCAATAACACAGAACTGGGCAGGAAGTGAGCCTCACAGAGCAGTGAATGATAACACCTGGAGTCATAGGTGCATCAGAGGTTAGCAGTTGGCCCTCCACACATGCTCCCTATGTCTGTACCTGCCTACATGTGATTTGTCCACGTTTATGTCTTGGCTACATATTTCCCATATATGTGCTCCATTATACAGTTGTCCTGCTCACAGTCTACATGGGTGTCTTCATATCTGATTCCCTCGGTATATTCTCTCATTCCAGTACTGGTGTGAGAGTACTTTGGGGAGGTATTGTGCCAGACTGACCTAGTGGTTAGAGTGTGAGGACTAGAGTCAGGAAGACTCAACTTCCTAGGTTCAAATTTGGACTCAGAAACTTATTGGCTCTATGACCCTGGGCAAACCATTTAACCCTGTTTGCCTCAGTTTCTCACTTGTAAAATAAAGCAGAGAAGGAAATGGCTTGCCAAGAAAACCCTAAATGGTGTCACAAAGAGTCAGACATGATGGAAAACAACTGAACCAGAAAAGTATTATTTTTTTAAATATCTGTGCTTTGTACCAGTTTTATCTTCTTACTAACTAGTAAATACTATTAGTAAATTTTTGTGGACTTCTGAGCTTTGGTTTTGAGTGGATGTGAATCCACGTGATATCTTGAACAGATGTTCTTGGCAGCTGTTCTAAGGACACACAAATGTGTGTATGTATGTGTGTTTATCTGTCTATGGTGTCCTACATGAGTACTTTTTTTGTGGGCCCACATATATGTGCATCCCTAGGGCTATATGTACAATAAACTCACAGTTTCCTACAAACCAGCTCATTCTTCAGACCACTTCCCTCCATGTTAACCCATCTGTAAAAGTTTAGTTATCTTTTAATCTCACTATTTCCCTCTTCTCTGTTTCCCCAGCTCATAAGAAAATCCATCCAGTAAGTCCTGACCATTTTCCTTTTTTGTATATTGAAATTAACCTGAGTGGAGCCAAGATGGCGGCGTAGAAGCAGCAAGGCTCCGCAGCAACCACACAACCAACCAAAATATCTATAAAATAAGACTCTTAACAAAGTCTAGGACTCTCAAACTCACAAAAATACAGAAAACACATCTCTCACTGAAGTCAGCTTGGCAAGAGGGGCTCTCCCCGGCAGGCCGGGAGCCAAGGCCAGCCCATCCTGAAACAGAAATTCGGCCAGGCCCCAGGGTGGCCAGAGGAGCCGCACTGACCTGCAGCCAGTCTACAAGAGAGAATATCTACAACACCTGAGCAACTCCACTTTTAACAAGGCATGGAAAACAAGGACTAGAGAAAGGCAGCTCTGAAAACCGCAGCCAGGCCTCAGGGCAGTCAGGAGGAGCCGAGCCTCCCAAGCCGCAGCATGAGTCTACCCCAGGAAGCAGAACTACAGCACCTGGAGGGATTTTGACATATAGCAAGGCAGGATTACAGAAGGTCAGTGAAAGTGGAACTTTGAAACTTAATTTGGGGGAGGAAAAGCAGTTAGGCCAACCTACCCCCAGGGCAAAGAAGCAATGGGGGAAGGGCAGGAACTGCTGTAACTGGCAGCTGCACCCACTGGGCTGCTTCAGAGCTCCTGGCCTGCGGACCCTGCAGGCAGGCTGAGTTGATTGATCAGAGCCAAGTGCTCTTGCATTGAGCGGACTGGATATGGATTATGGTTTTGGGTGGTGGTCCTGGGGTGTGCTTTCAGCAAGCCAAAGCTGGGGGGGGCTGCAACACCCCCCTAATACCTCTGTAAGCTGGGAAATCCCCAGCGATTTGGAACAGAGCTTTCCCCCCTGGAAGCAGAGTTCCACAAAGCTTAAAAAAAACCAACCAATTAATTGACTGGCCAACATGAGAAAAAGGAAGCAAAATAAGAACAGCAATAAAACTCTAGAATCCTTTTTTGTGGACAAAAAGGATCAAAGTATGGAATGGGAGGAAGACATCAGAGTCAGAAATCCCACACCACTATTAAGAGCAAGTTCTATTTGTCTCTATTCAGGTTTCACCCCTTTCTTCTGGAACTCAACATCTTACACTGAACTGGAGGCAGAGACTCCATCTTTAGGTAGAGACTAAGGCCTCATTCAGCACTAATATCTTTCCATCCTCCAAAGGCTTTTGTATTCCTTTCCTAAAGGAATGGACTGCCATGAATATTATCCTGGATTTCCAATCAGAGGACCTCAATTTAAAACATTAATTCTACTTTTTATTGTCCATGTAGACTTGGGCAAGTCACTTCTCCACTTTGATTCTCAGTTCTCTCTTTTGTAAGTAGACAGCCTTTTATTTTATGATTCTATTCTAATTACATAGGGTTCTACAGTAACCTGAGGAGGTTAAGGGAGTCTCTGTTCTATTGTCAACATCTCAAGTCCCAATTTATTATGTTCTCATCCATTTTAGATGCTTACTTACTAGCACCCCAGTTCTATTTAAATACAACATCAGATAAAGTTTTACAAAGATATAATAACATCAAAGACATAGCAAAAACAGACATACAAACATTTTCTCCAATACCTGAGATAGAGAGGCGGTAGAGAACCACCTCGGTCTTTGGGAAAGGAAAACAGATTCTACTTAGCTTGATTCAGTTTTCTACATAACACTAATATCACAAAGTTCAAGTTCAAAGCACAGGACATTTGTTCTTCAGTGTTTCCCTGCTGTGCAGGCTACAACATCTAACCTTGTATTCTGGCCCCTGAGATCCCCATGGCTTGAACTCCTGGGCCTAATCCCTTCATCTAGAATGGAAAAGGACAAGTGAAACTGACAGAAATCTCAAACCCAAATGTCTGCGCCAAATGGCCTAAGGTGAAAGTGACATCTTCCTCCTCCCTTACTGCATGGTGTCATTTGCTTTGAATGCAAAAAATTCTTCACTCTTCAATACAAATGCCCAGAAAGACAGCAGCCAATGCCTCAATCAGGTAGTTTTAAAGATACAGACAATTCTAGCTATGCAGTTAATGGAAAGAGACTGCTTCCAACCACCTGGTAGGCCAACAAAGAGTGTCCATGTTCTATCTTTATACCTGTTCTGTCTCGCAGAAGTAGATCCCCAGTGACTCCCACATGAGTGACTCCATTTTAAGTGCTCTGAGCATACACTAAGCACTCTTATATTGTGAACTACACTTTAACTATATCAGAGATTTAAGTTTCCATCAACTATTGCACCAGATTATTCCCCTTAGGCATAAAACCAATTACCTGTAACTGTCAATGAAGTCTTCAGACAGAGCATGGCTCTCTAGCTCCTGTGAAGCTGTATTTCAAGCACATTAGATCATAGAATTATACACCTAGGTATTTAGCTAGTATCTGAGGCAGATTTAAAGCTAGATCTCAGCTCACAGTCACTCTGTGCCCTATCTATACTGCCATGAATCTATAAATATCTATAATGCCATGAACCCAAGTTCCCAGGTCCCCATTGACATAGGTATGCAAAACATCCTTCCCTACCCAACCCCAAAGCACCCATCCCCCATACACATGCATACATATTCTCAGAACTTTTGCTCCTACAGAATAAAGTTCAAGGGGAGGGAAAAGGTAAAATTAGAAAAAGTTAATTAAACTCTAGTTAGTTGAGTATTCAATAAGCATGATAATACATGAAAATAAAGTATATCATTCATCAGTTTTTCTAGGAGTAAGAAAAGATAGTCTGGGTTAATCTTTTCTAGTTCCTTTCAGAAACAGGCTAAAGAGAAGTAGGTGGAAGTCAGAATGAAGGTACATAATAAAATCATAATTATTATAGCTAATATTTTATGGTACCTATTACATGTCATAGCACCATGCTAAGCACTTTACAGTTATTATTTCATTTGATTCCCACAACAATTGTGGGAAGTAGGTGCAGTGATTTTTCCCAACTTACAGATGAGGAAACTAAGACTGGTTCAGGGTCATGCAGCGAGCAAGGATCTGAGGCTATATTTGAACTCAGGTCTTCCCTACTCCAGCACAGGCTATCTTCTCTGAGGTATAGTTGCCTCATGGTATGCAGACATGACTCATGTGGTGATTGCTTTTGCTTATCTATATTTGTTTCTTAAAAGGGGTGGAGAGAAGAGTTTTCTAGAAGTAATGATGATTTTTTTAAAAGGAAAAGAACATAACATCATGTCAATGAAATGCTAAGAAAATACACACACAGGAGGAGCTCATAAGGTGGAAGAGACAAGTAGTACAGCTTAGTTATTATCATATTCATGTTGAACATATTTTTTTAAACTGTTCCTACTAGAAGTTGACATTTTTGTAGACAATCTTCTTTCTCTACTTTGTATACTGAAATGTTCTGATTCATTCATGTTTGTTAAGTTGATAATAAAAAAGAAAATGTAAATTAAACAAAGGAATGGGCTGAAGAGAGCAAAGTTTCATTATATATGTAAATTGCAGGTGGCTTCTCCCAGAAACTGACTTAAAAGGAACCATAGACTATCTTATTAATGCCACACAGGAGGCAGCATTTTCAGATGTCAGACTGAGAAGGAAAACACATTTCTTCCTGACCCAAAGGAGGTCTCTCTCCTATGTCTGTCTGACTCCCCCTGAATGCACAAGCAGATAAAGTCATAGAGAAATCAATGACTAATGGAGACATGAATTGCAAGAGATGATTTAAGATGACAGGTTAGCATTTACTGAACCAATATACAAATACATTGGCCTCTATTGCCCCCATTCCAAGTCACTCCTAGTAGTGAGAGAAGCACTTAAGGATCCACATTAACTCTTTCAAACCACCAAGGGGCCATTAATGCAACAATGCACTAAAAATGCCTCCTTTCCTGTCAGAGAGTGACAGGCAGAGGAAGGATTGGGCTGGTGATGTTTCCGGGGGAAAAATAGCTTTTATAAATAAGCACATACTGTACATGCTACAGCAGTGCTAAACCTTTCAGAGAATCAGCAGGAAGAAAGGTAATTGAATTTGAACGGGAAGGATGGTCATAAAGTCATAGAAGTTGTTAAAAAGAACCATACAGAACCATCTATCCCAACTTCCTCAAGTAAACTGAGGCGCAGAAAAGAAGTCACTTGCCCAAGATCACATAACTGAGATCAGTCCTCAGGCACTGATCTATTTGTTTTGTATTCAAAAGTGATGAGATCTGGATCACATAAGATGTCATAGGAAGAGAAGCAGGGTGGAATAGTGGTTAGGGTACACAGACTTGGAGCCAGGAACACTTGAGTTCAAATCTGACCATGGCCATTTGTGGCAATTCACTTGCTCTTCTGTAAAAGGAGAGGTTTGAACTCAAGGGCTTCTACATTCCCTAAAAGCTCTAAATTCTGTGCTTCCATGATGCTAAAGCTGTTGCTGCAGACACTTAGAGTAATATATAGAGGAAAAACTAAGTTACAACAATATGCTCCAACTTCAGCGTAAGCTAGTCCTACAGAATTAATGTCAAGTAAACTCTCTCACACAGAGCTACATGTGATAAATTTCTTCATAAATTTCTCACTATTTCAGCTGATGCAATCATTACTTCCAAGTCACAGTGGGCAGTTAGGGGGCACAATGATAGATGACCAGATTTTGAGTCAGAAAGACCTGAATTCTAATTTTGCTTCAGACACTTACAAACTGTACAAACCTGGTTAAGTCACTTAACTTCTATCTGCCTCAGTTTTCTTATCTGTAAAATGGCAAGAAGTACCTCGCACAAATAAGATAACATTCCAAACTACTTCACAAACTTTAAAGCACTATATAAATGTTAGTTATTATCATTGTTATACCCTTGAACTCATCCTTAACTCATCTTTCTACATACTATCCCCTATCCCACTTCTATCCAATAAAGTCCCAACTTCTCTTGACTCTAACTCAATAGCAACTGTCATATAGGTTCCCTTACTTCTATTAAAATAGTTGTCACTTTAGCCCCTTTCCTGGTATCTATGTCTCTAAGTTGTCTTCTATCCAATCCATTGGTTGACAAAGCAAGCTAAAACAATCTTCTTCAGATAACAGTCTGACTATATCTTTCCCCAGTCAAAAATATTCAAGGGCTCCCTAAGGTTTGAGGATAAAATACAAATTCCTCCTAGAAGTTAAGATATTCCACAAAATGATTCCAGCTTCTCTTTCTGTCATTATTTCATAGTGTTCTAAGAATTCTTAAAGACATTAATAAATTATTAAGCGTTCAAATTTGAGCAACTCAGGTCACAAAAGGTTTCTAGTTCATGTTGTATGAATATTAGTTAAATGAACTGAGAAAAGAAAAGAGAAGGGACAGGGGGAGGCCATGATAGCACTCAAGTATTTGAAGACCTGTCATGTGGAACATGGGCTCAATTTACTCTATTTGGCTTTAGAGAGTAGAACTAGGAGCATTCTGCCCATGAGAGTAGAAATTGTAAAGAAACAAGTTTAGCTCAATGTCAAGAGAAGCTTCCGGACAGCTAGAGCTATCTCCAGTTGTAAGGGGCTACCTTGGGAAGTGGCGGCTTTCTCCTAATTAAAAGTCTTAAAGCAAAAGCTGGGTGGCCACATGTTAATGTTGTTAAGGGTGGGACAGTTAGATGGCACACTGAATAGAACACCAGCCCTGGAGTCAGGAAGACCTGAGTACAAATCTGGCCTCAGACACTTGACACACTTACTAGCCATGTGACCTTGGGCAAGTCACTTAACCCCAATTGCCCTGCCCTCTCCCCTCAAAAAAAAAAAGAATGTTGTTAAGGGATATTTCATCTACTATGGCTTAGACAATGTGGCTTCTAAAGTTCACTCTCAATTTGAGATCAAGTGTTTTACATAAGAATATTAAAGGTCTGAGAGGAAAATCAGCTCACTGAAGGTCATATGTATTGTAAATAATAAAGCCAGAATTTGAACCTAAGCTCTCTGATTCCAAATAAACCTTGTCTCTAATGTGCCACATTTTCCTCCATACTGAGTGTTTTCCATCAGAGATATACACCTTTCACAGCTATTTGCATGATAGAGAGTGAGGTCAGGGGACCAGAGTGGAAGAACACTTAATTCTCCTTATATTCTTGTAAAGATTCAGAGCTCTTTTACTAGATAATCAGCAGAAGCATCAACTGGCCAAGGTTTACAGTTGTTCAGCTGCTAGAGTGATCACAAAGAGCAAAATATGTGGGCAGAATTTAATTCCACTCAAGTGAAAACGATGTAAGATTTAACCTGTTGAATCAATATCTCCTACAGCCTGCAAGCACATAAAATTCCCCCCTAAACAAACAGTTGATAGTAGAATAGAAATGCTCAATGAATAAAGACCTTTCTTCTCTCCCCAAACATTGCAGTATACATGTAATAAGCATTTGACCTATTAAATGAACAACTCCCGAGTGCACAAGTCTAAAATGCTTCATGATATGCCTTCTCCTCCTTAAACACATGCTCAACCAAGTAGTAAATCGAGAATGGGAATAATCTATTTAGTATGCATGACAATCCTGGGTTTAGAAGGCCCCTGCTGTAATGGTACAGGATTACAGGGTAGAAGCACTTATGTTAATTTACTTTCCTCTTGGACTCCTGGCCCATTTTCTAGTACAAGCATTTGCATTGATATAATTTGCCTGAATGTTGTGAAAAGCAATTCTGTAAGTCAAAGACTGAGGCGTGCTTAAAGAATATGAATTGAGCAGTATTTGTAAGCAAATTGCCTTTCCAATTACAGGCAAATTTAACATGGCAATACCAGTGTTACCAGGGCACATCAACTAGCATTACAAAATGCTGTTGTTGTGTATTTTGCATTACACTTAAAAGAAAAAAAAACTTCTCAGGGAAGGAAAGGAGGAGGGGAGGGAGACAGGAGGAAGGGAATGAGGGAGAAAAGCAGGAAAAGATGGAGAAGAGGAAAGGAGAGGACAGGAGAGGACAGGACAGGACTGGAGGGGAGAGGAGAGGAGAGGAGAGGAGAGGAGAGGAGAGGAGAGGAGAGGAGAGGAGAGGAGAGGAGAGGAGAGGAGAGGAGAGGAGAGGAGAGAAAAAAAAGCATTGATTTGGCACTGTAGCTATTAAAAAAACTATAACCTACTGGTTCTGACATTCAAGTATCTTCACAGTTGCCACTGTACCTCTCCAGACTTATTTCATACTACCCCTCTGTCACACACAGTCCAACTAAACTCAACCACTCACTAGCCCCTTACTATCCTCTCTACCTCATGACTTCATTCACTAGAAGGCATCACAATGCAATAAATCAATCAACAAGCATATACAGTGAGGATATATCCATGATCCCCGGTTAAAAATGCCAGCACTACACAATGTTATATCTCAAATTGTTCCTATTATATTAGAAGCCCGTTCTACACTACCTAATCACAAAAATATTAAGTATCAGAGGGAAAATATGAACCTACACCTTGCTGGTTCTAAGCCCAGCATTCGATCTACTATTCCATGCCCCCCCCATTAATTTTGTATGTGTTAGCTCTGTATTCAGCAGACCATAAACCCATATTTTATTCTTTGGATCACCAAAGCCTCTCATGAACCACACACAAAAAATATTTGAAGAATTACCATGTCTCCTCACTGCCTAACAAGTAATGAGGGCAATGCTTCTAAGTTACTTTGCTCTTTTTTAAAAGTCAATTAAAATCCACAAATACTTACTAAATGTCTATTATTTGCAGTTCGTTGTGTTTGTTCTGGATCTATAACAGGACCTTCTTCTAGCCTACTCAGTAGTTAACAGATATTCTTTCAATGCCTCCATATCTATTCCTTATTTTTATAACCCAAGAAAAGGAAGTGGAATGAGTATAGCTACAGTGATGCCCATGTATCCTCTCTGGGATTCTTCCAGCAGGAGCAGATTGTGATGGTGTTGTAAATGCCTGCTGGTATTATGAGATCATAGACTTAGATCTGGAAAAGATCCTAAATTAGTTCATTTAGTCCTATTCTCTGACTCTCTAACTCTGAACTGAGGCCTCAATTTCTCCCTTTCTTTCCCTTTTCACTACATGAACTCACCCTACCTTTCCAGCCTTAGCTCACACTACCCTTATGTGCCTTATGTTGACCTTCTGAAAGGTAGGGTGGCATCAGGTTATGAAGAGTATGTGTGTGTGTGTGTGTGTGTGTGTGTGTGTGTGTGTGTGTGTGTTTGTGTGTGTGTGTGGTGTGTATATACATATATATATACATACCTATATATATATATATATATATATATTTATGTGCACACACATACATACGTATGTTTATATATATGTATATCCTTATAAATGAAGGAAACATTAAATTTCAGTTTGAAGTTAGTGAAAATAATGAGTTTTCCCCTATCCAATTTCACGGACCCTTTGAAATATATCTACAGACACTAGGTTAAAAATGCCAGTACTATACAATGCTACATCTCATACTGTTCCTCTTACACTAGACCTTTCTGCCCTGCCTAAGCATGATAAGATTTGCACAGATTGACCTTTAGCAGTCTGTCCTGATTGTACCTCAACCTGCCCTCAAGTTTTGCACTGAGTTCATTGCTCTGGAGTTACCTGTCTCCTAGGGGAACTAGGCTGCCAGTGCTTCAATTTCACCCCTTCTTCGTATTCCTTAAGGAATAATGCTCTTTTGGGCTTGAATCTATTCAGATGTATTCCCATAAAGGCAAGGGAACAGTAAGCAATAAAGAATCAAAAGATGATTTCAATCAAAAGAATAGAATTCAAGCCTCATGGAAACATTTGCAACAGAGCTACTCATTAGGTATTTTAGAATTCACCTCCACAAAGTATGATTGCTGAACAACCAGTCAGCTGTCCTTCTGTCACTATTTCTATTTCAACCACTCCAGAAGCTAATATCCTACTGCTTGGGTGCCCAGGAAGAGGAAGACTTCAATACCTTTTGAGCTCTTACAAATCCTCATACTAAAGGAAAGATGAACCAAGCAGGAAGAGTCACCATTTCAGACACAAGCTGATTTAGTGAATCTAAATGAGATTCAAGAGCTGATTTGAGACCTGATGAGGAAGAGTATCCTTCTATCTCAATCCCCTGAAACATAAGGAATCATCTTTGAAAAGCATAAAGAAAAGTGTCAAGTGGGAGAGTATTTCTCTTTTAGTGTAGCCATAGAGTTCTGGCTTAGTAGCCTATTAAAAGTGTCATTGTAGCTGACAAGAAGCAGTGAGGGAATAGCTGTGCAGATCTGAAGTTGAACAGGGAGCAGGAAGGCGAAAGCCTCTCCATCATGCATTCCCGAGATGCTGCAATACTTGTAAAGATGAAGAAAAAAATGACTCAATATCTTAACTATGTAAAATGGAAAGCCTTGGTAATTTATAAACAGAAACAAAAATACTTTTTAAGAAATGAATGTTTCACTCTCTGAAAATCCATTTCAGATAATGAAATAAATGTTGTCAAAATTGAGGTTTTAGGGTGGGCATTTAGGTTAGGAAATATCCAAA
Organism: Pseudocheirus occidentalis; assembly: GCA_028646575.1. Classification (NCBI taxonomy): domain Eukaryota; kingdom Metazoa; phylum Chordata; class Mammalia; order Diprotodontia; family Pseudocheiridae; genus Pseudocheirus; species Pseudocheirus occidentalis. The sequence continues at coordinate 94,056,520 of CM053598.1, read as the reverse complement.
GTTCTCATTCACTTTCATTTCTGAATGTAATTTATTACTAATGTGAGGAGAGAGTCTTCATTTTTCAGATATACTGACCAGCTTCCTAACCCCTCCAGAATGACATCTTTACAGTGAAGTTTCATTATTCTGTGAAGATTGAATTCCCAGATCAGACACACCCATATTCAAATATAAGCACAAAATACATCCCAGAGCCAGGAATAAATGCCTTCTGTGTTAGTCACTCACCATTTGGGATTATCTAGGCCTATTCTCTCTTTCATTAGTGGAAATAATTGATATTTGACTTCACTATGCAATTCGTGGAGTCCTAACAGGCACACAATCCAGCGGTCTGTTTTTCCTCACGAAGAATGTGATTTCTAATGAGAAAGATAATCTGTAAGAATTTGGGAAAGCATCAGTTACTATGTGCTCAGCATTATGCTAACACTAAGTATGGGGGAAGACATCTAATCTCTCCCTTTTTTTCCTTTTTTCCTCTTCCTCTCCCTTTCCCTTTCTTCTTCCCTTCTTATCTCTCTCATTTTCCTTTCTCTCTCCTTCCTGTTCTATTCTCACTTTCCCATTTCCTTCTTCTCTTCATCTTTTCAGTCCCATTCTCCTTCTCTCTTTTTTCTTCTCTCTCCTTCAATCTTTTCCTCTTCATTTACCTCTCCTTTTCTCATTTTTCCTCTCTCCCATTTCTCTCTGTTTACAATAGCATGTCTCCCCTCCTCCTGCAAAGCAAAGTTTCCCATACAAAACTCAGCTTCTCAGCCAAGTCTAAGACCAAGAAGTGTTGACATCATTTAAAGCATTCTGAACAGTGTACTGGGTAGCCTTGAAGACAGATGGAAATGTAGCCTTTGGACTAAAATAATCCCTTACATTTGTATCAGGCTTTGCAGTTTACATAGCACTCTCACATCCATTATCTCATTTGACCCTCCGAGCAACCTTGTGAGGTATCATATGCATGTGTGATTGTCCCAGTCTTACAGAGGATCCTTCCCACCTTGAGATTATGAGATTCTATTAGGAAAATGAGATTCACGGAAGTGATATGTCAATGTCAAACATTTAATAAATGACAGGGTCACAGAATAGAAGACCAGATCTTCTACACTAGGTCTAAAGCTCTTTTGATTATCTTGGGCTTTGTCTTTGAGAAAGTAATTGTTTTTCAGATAATCAAAAAAAATCATTTCTAGATTAGGGTCTTTGGAGGTGGAATAGGAATGATTGTGGAATCCCTGACTTGCATAGCTACTACATCTCCCAAAGAATTAGACATAAGTTCTGTCTCAGACCTGTGTTGTCTGAACAAAAAGCCAGCATGAATATCCAGCTCCAAGGAAAGTTCTCTGGTCCAACCATTCAGTTGTTCCTCTGGTGGCCTCTGCTGCAGCAGCATAAATACAGTTTTATTTGAAAACAATGGAGAGACTCCTTTAAAAATAGGCAGCAATCTACTGCCTTTGTGACCTTAAGGTCACAAAGTCATTTATATCTCGTGGCCATCAGCAGCACATGGAAATTATAAATTGCAGGAGAAAAAAAAAATCTGCTGATCTAGAAGTATACAGGTAGTTTATCACCAGGAACTACCAACATGGGTGAAATTACATTTTTAGTTAAAAGAAAAAGAGGAAGGAACAAGCAAAAACTGCCAGCCCTTGTATAGATGAGCTTTCTATAAAGAATGTGTTTTTGACAAATCATATGGAAGTTGGATCATTTTACATGTACTGGTGGAACAGGATATAAAGGAACCCCATGGTGAACTTTTCTGTAATGTAAATAGGTACCTCCTAATTAATTACTTGAGAGTATCATCAGCCAAATGCAAAATGCTCTAGATTTAGATATATGGTGATTTCTTTAGGCAAATGGCACCCCTATGGAATGTGAGGTGTGTTGTGAGAAAATGACTTGGGAAAGAAAAAAAGAAAGTATTAGGAAAATGAATTTGAAACTGGAAAGGACTTCTGAAATCAGATGACCATAGTTTTAGAGCTAGAAGATAAGATGGCACCTAGCACAACCTTTTCATTTTACAGAGGAAAAAATCAATAATTTGCAAAAGACCAGGCAGTTAATGAAGGGAATGGTCAGGATTTGAATGAGACCTTGACTTTAAACCTAAAACACTTCTTTCATGACTACTCTGTTTCCTAGGGAACAACTAGAACTTTTTGTGTGTGTCATGGGATCCCTTTGGAAGCCTGGCGAAAACTATGGAGCCCTTCTAGAAATGTTTTTAAATAGGAAAGGAGGAGAAAAAAATAATTAATTAAGGAGCACTACATCCTAGGCACAGTGCTCTTTCAGAAATGTTCTCTTATTTGATCTGTACAACATTCTGATGAAGTGAAGTATTTGCACTCAGTAAGTATTTGGGAAAGCAAATACTTGGGAGGTAGGTGCTATTTGTATCTACATTTTACAGTTGAGGAAACTGAGGCAAAGGTCAACTGATTTGCGCAGGGTCACATATCTAGTAAATGACTAAGGCTAGATTAGATCTCAGGTTTTCCTGACTTTAGACTTTAGGTCATTTCACTGTCATCTCATTGGCTCTGAATAATTGAAGAAGATGCTAAATTTCAATTAAAAGTTAATAAAAATAAAGATGTACTATATTCTTCTCTAGGCTGAACCCCAGACACTTCCAGTATTTTTCTATAGTGACCCTGAAACCTCTTCACCTTAGAACCTCATTCTACCCCTGGTCTTTACTCATTGGAAATAGCTTCTGTCTCTGTGACTTCTATATTAGCTGTTTCCTCCTCAAAACTCTATTTTAAGGAGGAGGACCAAGTCAACTGTGTCTTCATTCCTAGTTTTACTCCTGACCCTGCATATGATTCCTTCATCTTTTTTCTCTCCGCTTCCTTTTTAGCTTCCTTTTATGTGTTTTCCCCCATCAGAATATAAACTCCTTGAAGGTTTACTTTCTATTTGGGTCTGTATCCCAGCTTGCACAGTGGCTGACCACAGTAAATACTTAATAAATACTTGTTAACTTTACTCAATAACGATGATTTTTTTAAATCCAAGTTTATAGATCACCAGTGCTTGTGGGTACTGGGTTAAACTCTCTTGATGCAAACCATCTCCATCATTCTACAGATGAGAAAATAAAGCCCTGAAGAGGTGAAGTGATTTTATTAGAGTTATATGGGTAATAAGTACCAGTCAGCATTAGAATCTAGGTCCACTGACTCAAAATCCCTTTCTATTATACTACACTGGTTTGTGGGCTTCAAAGTCAAGTCATTTCTTTTCATTTATAGCCACTGTGAAAAAAAAACACAGTGCAATCCTTAGGAGCATCTGTTTTATCTGTTTATAAGTTGTTCATGGCAGGTTATATTTAGCCCTTAAAGAAAGTCATCTGTTTGGACTTTATTGATGCTTCATTCTTTCTGTTTCAGTGCCTTAGCTTGTCCTTTTTGATTTATGGTTCCTTTGAATAATGGAATGTCTAGAGATGAGCTGTAGTACCACACACCTCAGAGCCTCAGATTTTTTAAGGAGAGGCAGGGGATAAAAGAAGAAGAAAAGGAGCAAAATTATAGTCTTGAGCAAACACTGCCAAGTTATATGATCACAGGTTCTCATGCAGTCTGCATAGAGCAGAGGTTCTCAACCTTCCAAATGCCACAATCTTTTAATACAGTTCCTCATGTTATGGTGACCCCCAACCATAAAATTATTTTCATTGCTACTTCATAACTGTAATTTTTCTACTGTTATGAATCATAATGTAAATATCTGATATGCAGGTTGTATTTTCATTGTTACAAATTGAACATAACCCACAGGTTGAAAACCACTGGCATAGAGTTTGCAGGAAATTTTTCCTTCTTTCCTGCCTCCATTCCTTCTCTCCCTCCTTCTCTTCCTTCCTTTCCTTATTCTTTCAAAGCTTTCTTTCTCATTCTGTTTCTTCCTTTCTTCATATCATTCATTCCTTCCTTCATACGAGAAACTTTTCTAAAAATGGAACTACCTCACACTTCAAGAGTTCTTTAAACTTTACAAAATACATTCCTCACAATAATCCTGTGAAGAACAGATTGTAGTAGAAGTATCATTACTCCAATTTTACTGATGAGCAATTTAAGATTCAGAGATTTTAGAATGAGAGGGAACCTTCAAGATCATCTAATCCAATACTTGTTTCATAGGGATGGAACAGAGAAGGAATTGGGGTCTAGAATATTTGTGACTGGCCCAAGGTAGAACTCTTACTCTCCAGTACTTTATTACATGAATGGGGTTAAAGGGAAAAGGAAGGGACCCTTCCAAATATGCCAGCAGATGGGTTCCCTTTTTACCTCTGCAATGCATGTTTGAATAAATGGAATATGATACTATATTTGGTGGAAGACCATCTCCATATCTGCTCATGACCTTTGCTTTTTTTCAAGAAAAGACTGAGCTCTACAAACAGAAGACAAAATTTTTGATAAACAGTAGTCCCTCACCTGTTATCTGTGCACAATAAATTCTGGAAGTATACTAAGACTTTACAAGTAAAGGGATTTCCCCAATATAGTGATCACAGTCCTTCCTATCTGTAGAAGACCACAGACCAGGGGGACGCTGATCATGATGGCTGAATAAGCCCTCTCAGATGAAGAGCCTGCTATTGGGCCTGGATTGGTTCCCCACCCCCTGGAAGGTGTTCAAACACAGAGGTGTGAGCATTACGTCCTCTTGAAAAGCGTGGTATACACCCCTAGCCTGGGAACAAGGAAGTGCGCAGTGTCCTCTGGGGAAAACAACTAGGAAGCACTCTATAAGCGCATGTATGTGGAGTAATAAAATCAACTCCATTTTCCACCACTCTCAGAAAACTCTCTCACCACATCTCTTTTGTGAACTCAGCCTCTAGTTAAGCAACTCTTTTTCAGTATTGATGTGGGATGGTAGGGTTTCCCACAACTGGTGTCCCATGCAAGGCCCGGATACAACAGGACAAGTGGGTGTCACGAGCCCCCATCAGTTTTGCCCAGAGGTCCCCCTTGGGCAACACAGAATCCTAAGACAGGTAAGGGGAAGGCTCAGACAAACCACTCTCAGTATTCCCACTTTCCTCCTGAGCAAGCAAGCACACTACAGCTATGGCGCAATTACAGATTAAGCAGCCTAGTCAAGAGACATAAGAGAAAATCCCCCTATGTATATGAAAAGAAAGAGGACTCATTGTCACTCAGAATCAGGTAAAAGAATTTTTAGATCTGCTAGAGATCACTTCTCTGTGGCTACCTAAATAAAGCACATTTGACCCTGAAAAATGGAAAATGGTAGGTGAACAATTGACAGAATATTACTCCATGGTAGAACCAGAGAATTTCCCAGTACATTGCTTTCAGTTATATAATGTTATTAAATTGTGTTTAGTCTATCAAGATCACTACTGAGAGACGTGGAGGTTTGAAGCAAGGACTCAGGTAGAATAAAAGGAGGAAGAAGAATGAGAGCAGGGGAATAATCAGGGAGAAAAGGGCTGTTACCCAATTGGGACAGAGAGCCCTACACAGCTGTCCACCCCCACACCCCTGCAACTCCCAACTCAACCCCCACTATCTTGATGCCCTCTTATCAAAACATGTGCACCCCTGCTGGGGCTGTAGTCTAGTGGAAAGAGTGCAACTTGCTCTCCCACCTCAAAAAAGCTATCCAAGAAGCTAAGCAGAGGGGAGAGGATTACCAAGACCTAGGATTACAAACATTTCTGAACTAGAGAGACCTGACCCTAATAATGCGGGACAAGTCCTTCATGTTTATGAACCCCTTGATAACAAGATGCTCAGAGAAATTAAAAAGACCTCTAATGAATTTAGTTCAACTTCCATGTATGTTAGAACACTTCTGGACCAAGTAGACTATACCATCCTACCCCTTCATGATTGGAACATGAACTGCTACCTGGAGCTGCCTAGAACTGAGGAGGCATGGCTGTGAAGCCGGTATTTTGTCTGTCTATTTTGATGTTGTTTTGCCAGACTTGTCTGCTGGTGAAAGACAGTGCTACTGTTGTAGAGGTCCTGGAACTCTCCTGTTGGTTCAGAAGCCCTGAAGGAGGATTTTATTTTTCTGTATGTTTACAGAAATCCTGGAAGAGGGCCTTGCAGATGGTTTCAGGGGTTCTGGGACTGTTCTGAAGGCAGAGAGTGAATTAATGAGGACATTTGCAACATATATTGTGGCTTTGTTAAGCTTTGTCTCCCCAGGAACAGAGATTGCTGAGAACCTGCCTTGGGTCAAGATGAAGGAAGGGCCTTTCCTTGGGTTTTCAATGCTCTGATGATATCTTAACCTTGTTGTAGCTTAAGGGAAGATGGCCTTTTGTGCTCTCCCACCCCTTTTGAAAAAGTGCTTTGCATTAATGGATGGTATTGTAATTCAGGTGTGATCCAGGGGTGGAAACTTTTGACTTTTTGTGCTCTTTGACTTGAACAAATGAGAGTACTGTTGTTTATGATTGGAAACTAATCACCATTTGAGAAGAGAGCCTTTGACTGACTAGATGAATGTACTGCCCAGGGGTGGGATACTTGGACTTTGCTACTTTGCAATTGAATTGAGGACTTACTTGCTAAATAAATGAGTTACATTGTATTTTGATTTTCTCTGTTCTGTGAATGTTTTGCCTTAATCTATCACTGAATAAATGGAGTTTGCTATGCTGATATTCTGAACCTTGGAAATTGCCTTTGCTTGGCATTACAGATGAGAATGCAAGGGGAAGATAGGGACCATACAATCCTATGTGATCTTCCATTCGCCTATTAATTTGTGGGGAGGCAACCTCCTCAGGCAAATAGGAGTCACCATATCCATGGTTTTTTAATGGGGCTCACCATTCAATGGCTTCAAAAAACTTCAGCTATACCCATTAATTGGGAAAATGACACACCTATATGGGTAGAATAGTGGGCCCCTATCTCAAGAAAAAATTGAAGCCTTAATAGAAATTGTACATGAGCAGCTTAAGCTTAGGAGTCAAATAGCCCATGGAATTGCCCCACTTTTGCAATCAGAAAAAGGAAGTCAGGCAAATGGAGAATGTTCACTGATTTAAGACAAGTTAATAATTAAATGGAACCACTGGGAGCCCTTCATGAGACTGGAAAATGTTATAAAGGATTGCTTTTGTTCTACCCTGGACACTTCCCAAGATGCATGTCGTTTTGCATTTTCTGTACCCTCAGTGAATTTACAAAGACCACATCACCACTATCAATGGAAAGTTTTGCCTCAAAGCATGAGGAATAGCCCTACAATGTGCTAGCTGTTTGTAGATAAAGCCTTACAGCCCATCTGGCAAAAATTCCTATAGGTATATGTTGTCCATTATATAGGTGATATCTTAGGAGCCACCTCTTTAGCCCCCAAATTAGAGACATCTCTGATATATGTTATCGAATGCCTTGACACTGCCATCCTTGAGAATGTGAGGATAAGGTTCAGAGGACCGAGCCATATTGATATTTGGGCTACAACAAAGTAATCAGGTCACATTGCAAAAACTGCAGATTAGGAGAGATCAGTAGAAGACCTTAAATGACTTTCAAAGGCTGCTAGGGGACATTCAATGACTTAGGACTCATGTAGAGATCCCCACATCAGATCTCACTGTGATCTATGATATCCTTATTGTTAGAGCATGTCATCAATGTGTTCCTTCCATTCCACCCCCTCAGGGACCATTTTTAAATCCCCGTGGCCTCTACCCTATTCCAAGCAATCATGGAGAGAAAACGCAAGAACATCAAAACTCTCCTTCAAAAACAAAAGAAAGGGGGATACAGAGGTAGAACGCCCTGTAATAGAACAAAAGAACAAGGCCACACAAGTAATGTGGAAGGACCTGGCCACAAACACTTGGAGGGGGCCTGGGACAGTGATTACTTGTGGGAAAGGGTATATTTGTGCTTCCCCCGGTCATAGAGCCGCTGCAATCTGGATACCACAATGACATGCTCAAGTGTTCATGGAGCCTTCAAAGGATGCACCTGATGCAGTGAAACATCGCTGATGCCCCTCCAGAAGGAGAAGATGCCCCTGCAACAGGATGACGCACTTGAGAGCACAGAGCTGCCTGATCCTGCTGACACTGCTCACCCAGAATAAACCAACCCCAGGAACCTCAGCAGAGGGTGATCAAGAACACTGACTGACTCAATGGGACTTGTGGAAAGCTTTTACATCTAGTGGCTTGATGACAATTGCACATGATTATCAAGGATGACATATGCATACAAACAATACTGTTTAAGCCAATTTGGCTGCTTGTCTTCCTCACCAATTTGCTTCTCTCGATGGATATATCACCATGGAAAACAAACATTCAGGGACCTTATGGAATGTTACCATTGAATGTGTTCAATGTCAACTTGCACGGTGTATATTAGCTGTACTATGATTGTAACTCAAGCTCCTTTTGTCCTTTCAATAGTGTTGGGTCATTTGGTAGCCCTTCTGATTGAGTACTTATGCAATTGACAAAAAGGAGACAGTAGAAGAGGTATATTTCGTGTACTGTGCTTGGTCCTGTCTCTTTTGTGTATTCTCTCAGCCTCTGGGTAAGCAAATCTTTTTAGCCCTGCTGAGGGACAGCAGGGCTCTTCACACCTATCATGGCCATTATACTGGGTCACAACACCTCACAATATTGGCTCAATCATATGGATCAAACTTGGCTTCCTGCATATTAGTAGATGTCCCAAATACACCTAATTTATCTTTGTATTAGAGCCCTTTTTGATGATATATAATGATACACACAGCTAATACCAAACTCAATATCTCTGAGATCTCACTAATGGGATTAATCCATACATTTCTGGCATGAGGACAGAATGGCAACCTGTACGTGGTATAATCAGTTTGAAAGTAAAAACAAAGAGTCACCTTTCCTATTTCCCAAAAAACCTTAGAAGAAACTCCATTGACCTATTCTGTTAAACATTCTTGTGAGTAATGCAGGTAGAAGGTCATCCCAGAGATAGGGACAAGGTTTGACACCTGATACTGCCTTAGTAATACTGACAGAAGGTGTGTCTCAATGAACCCATGGACTGGACACTTGGCAATGCAGAGACCTTATGAAGTGTCCCTGAGTCCTCTATGGTGATAAATATCACAAAACATTGATTGCCAGACTTGCAGTTGATGCCAGCAAAGACATAAGAGAAATCCACTGTGACTTCCTAAAAGACTTTACCTGTTATCTTGAAGTTCACCCTAACTGGAACAGATAACTTAGAGTCCCATAAGCAGACACCAAGGGGATTCCCTTGCTTCATCATAATACATTATAAATCAATTCAGTTTCCTGTTGTGTTTCCATTTTATATAAATGAAAAAAGGTAAAGCTATGTCCCAATGAGTGAAAATAATGAATCCGTTTTAGTGACCATATTATTGCACATATTTCCATTAGGCTGGAACCAATTACCATATTTAACATAATTATAATTTTGCACAATGTGAACTCATTATTAGCACTTTTACTGAGATATCTTGTAAGGTACCTTGATTTTTTTGTTCTCAAAGGTTTACTTACCCAAGAGATCAGGGAAAAATCTTTGTGTCACAAGTTGCTTGATCACCTTTTCTTCATTTTTTTATGCCCATTCTTGACACAGTCCATATATACTACCATACAAAGAAACCCTGAAATAAAGATTCAGTAGGACATTAAAGACAATGATACACCAATTCACAGACATATATCCAAGCAATATCATCTTTCCCTTGTTCTACTACTATTTGTACTACTTAAATCCACACATTTATGCAACCTTAGTGGAACTCTAGGGCTTTCTCCAGATGGAGAACAACCCTTCCCAAAGAGGAAGGAAATCAATATATAGCCAATGGCAGCTGTGTCAAACTCAAATAGAAACTGTGGACAACTAATCCATAAACCCTGTAGGCTACATATTGACTCAGTTTTAAAATATAATGTTATTTACATTTTATTGCATTTTTGAATTTATTTTGTTAAATATTTCAAATTACATTTTAATCTGGTACTTTCATCTTACACCTTTGGCCAAAGGTATTGACAACTCCTTGGGGGAGGAAGGTCATATAAAAAGACAGCATTTCAGAAGATACATTCATTTTGATTAAAGCTATTTGGGTTAGTTGGAGGAATAGTACATGTCAGAACTGGGACTTAGTTAGCAGAGGGATAGATGGCCAAACTGGGGAGAACTGGGACTTAGAGACAAGACAGATCTATTGAGGTTAAGACAGAAAAAAGAGTCAGGTTTTAACCAGAAGCAACATCAAGTTATCCAGAATATTTTGGAAACAGGTAGCAGGTATATACCAGGACTAAGATTCTGAGTCAAGACATTCTAGTACCTACAAGGATTAAGAGAATAACACAGGACCTTAGTACTAGAGAAGAGAGGATATGGAAAGAACAAATTTTGTGTTAATTTTTTCATGTATTTAGTATTTTATCTTTCCCCAGTTACATGTAAAGGAAAACATGTTTACATGTTTAAATACATGTTTATATGTTTGAAAACATTTATTTTTAAAACTTTGAGTTCCCAATTCTCTCCCTCCCTCCCTTCCCACTTCACCCCCATTAAGAAGGCAAACAATTCAATATAGATTATATATGTGTAGTCATGCAAAACATCTCCATATTAGTCTGATTATTAAAAAAAACAGACCAAAGAATCTTAAGAAAAATAAAGGAAGTTTAAAAGAATGCTTCCATTTTTATTCAGACATCATGTGGGGATGGATAGCATTTTTCATCATGTCTTTCAGAGTTGTCTTGGATCATTGTATTGCTGAGGATAGCTAAATAATTCATAGTTCATTATCTTTCAATAATTGTTGTTATTTTGTACCCATTATATTTCACTTTGCATCAGTCTATGCAAGTCTTTCCAGGTTTTATTGAGAGTATCTTGCTCATCATTTCTTATATGACAATAGTATTCCACCACAGTTCATACCAAAACTTGTTCAGCCGTTCCCCAACTGATGAACATCCCCTCAATTTCCAGTTCTTTGCCACCAGAAAAGAGCACCTATAAATGTTTCTGTACACATATGTCCTTTTCCTCTTTGTTTTTATCTCTTTGGGGACATATACGTAGTAGTGGTATTGCTAAGTCAAAGGGTAACCATAATTTTATAGCCCTTTGGGCATAGTTTCAAATTGTTCTACAGAACGGTTAAATCAGGTCACAATTCCACTAACAGTGCATTAATGTCTCATTTTTCCCATAACCACTCCAACATTTGTCATTTTACTTTTCTATTCTATTAACTAGTCTATGAGACAGTACATCAGTTAATTTGAATTTCTCCAATCAATACTGATTTAGATCATTTTTATATGACTATAGACAGTGTTGCTTACTTCATCTGAAAATGGTTCATGTATTTGATCATATATCAATTGGGGAATAGCTATTATTTTTATGAATTTGACTTAACTCTCAATATGTTTGATAAAAGAAGTCTTTATTAGAGAAATTTTCTTCAAAACTTTTTTCATCATTACTATTGCTAACTATATTTCACTCCATCCTATTTCCCCACCTTCTTTATTCTATTCTCTCTCTCCATTCACCCTATGCCCCCACAAAAGTACTTTGCTACCCCATACCCCAATCTGCTCTCTCTTCTTACATCTGCCCTTCTTTTAAACCATGTAATGCCAAGCAAAGACAACTTCCAAGGTTTTGAATACCAACATAGTAACTCTCCATTTATTCAGTGACAAAGTAAGGCAAAGCATTCATAGAAAAGAGAAAATCACAATACAGGGTAGCTCAGTCGTTCAGTAAGTTCTAAATTCAACCACAAAGTATAAAGTCAAAGTACCCCACCCCTGGATAGTACATTCATTTAGTTAATAACAAAGTCACTCTTCTCAAATGGCGATTAGTTTCTAATCATAAACAAAGTACATTCATTTGGTCAGTCACAGAGCAAAAAATTCAAAGTGATCCATCCCTGGATCACAACTGAATTAAAATTATCATCGATTACCAACCCAGCACCTTCTCAAAGGGGCAATGGAAAGAACAAAGGCCATCTACCCCTAAGCCACAGCAAAGGTATCATCACAGCATTCAGTACCCAAAGAGATGTCTTTTCTTCATCTTGACCCAAGGCAAGTTCTCAGAAATCTCTGTTCCTGGGGAGATAAAACTAAACAAAGCCACAATATACATTGCCAGTGGCCTCATTAATTCACTCTTTGCCTGTAGAATAGTCCCAGAACTCCTGATACCATCCACAAGGCCATCTTCCATGATTTCTGTAAACATACAACAAGAAAATCCTCCTTCAGGGCTTCTGAACCAACAGCAAGATTCCAGGACCTCTGCAACAACAGCGCTGTCCTTCACCAACAGATGAATCTGGCAAAACAACATCAAAACCGACAGAAAAATTACCAGCATCATAGCCGTGCCTCCTCAGTTCTCAGTACCTCCAGGTGGCAGCTCTCAAAAGTCCTGGGCAGCTCTAACTGGCCCTCAGCAGTCCAGGTGGCTTCAGCTGGCAGTTCTCTCTCTCACTTTCTCTCTCTCTCTCTCTCTCTCTCTCTCTCTCTCTCTCTCTCTCTCTCTCTCTCTCTGTCTCTCTGTCTCTGTCTGTCTCTCTGTCTGTCTCTGTCTGTCTCTGTCTCTCTCTCTCTCTGTCTCTG
>CM053598.1:94026540-94043326 GCA_028646575.1 Pseudocheirus occidentalis | reverse complement strand
TTGATGTATAGCTAGTAGGCATTCTTCCACTGTCTTGGAAGCATTTGGTGAGGGAGTTCTGACTGAGTTGTCTTCCTCCCGCTCCATGCTTTGATCTTTTTTGTCCATAAAAAAGGATTCTAGAGTTTTACTGCTGTTCCTATCTTGCTTCCTTTATCTCATGTCGGCCAGTCTATTAATTGCTTGGTTTTTTTAGCTCTGTGGAACTCTGCTTCCTGGAGGGGGAAAGCTCTGTCCCAAATCGCTGGGCCCCTCACAGCTGCCGGAGATATTAGTGGGATGCTGCAGGCCCTCCCAGCTTTGGCTCACTGAAAGCGCACCCCAGGACCACCACTCAAGACCACGATCCAGATCCAGGCCGCTCAACACAAGAGCACTTGGCCCTGATGGGTTGCCTCAGCCTCCCTGCTATCTGCAGGCCGAGGGCTCTGAAGCAGCCCAGTGGAGGCCGCTGCTGCTTTCAGCTTTTCCTCCTGCTACAGCTGCTTCCCACTGCTTTCTTGCCCTGGGAACAGTTTGGCCTGACCTCCTGTTCTCTCCAGTTAGCAAAATCCACTGACCTTTCTCTTAGCTTTTCTTTCTTCTGGCCTGATAAATGTGGTAACTGTGCCTCCAGTGCAGCCGATCTGCTCTCCTATAGATGTGGCTCCCTGCCCAATGCCCCAGGGCCTGACCTGGCCGTGGTTTCGGCCGGGGCTCCCAGACTGCTGAGAAGAGCTGCACCTGTTGAGCTGCCTGTAGCAACAAATGTGCTTTCTGTCTTTTTGAGAGTTTTGGAGCTTGAAAATCTGTTTAGAGTCCCATTTTATGAGTTTTTTAGCGTGTTTGTGTGGGAGCTGCGGTGCTTTGCTGCTTCTTCTCCGCCATCTTGACTCCGCCCCCAGATTATTGTTATTTTCTTTAATGAAATTACTGATTGTTTCTATTGCTTGTTCTTTAAGATTAGATTGTTTAGTCTCTAATTAGGTTTTCTTTTCTGTTTACATGGTTCCTTATTAAATATAGTTTCATTTCATTTTGGTCTGTAAAGGAAGCTTTTAATATTCCTTCTTTTAGCTATAACATTTTTGTGCCCCAATATATGCTCAATCTTTGTAAAGGTATCATGTACCACTAAGAAAAAGGTGTATACCCCTTTTTCCATTCAATTCTCTCCAGATATCTATCACATTTAGCTTATCTAAAATTCTATTCACTTCCTTTATTTTTTTCTTATTTTTTGGTTTAGTTTAGTTCGGAGATGAGAAGATTAAAGTCCTTCTCTATTATTGTACTACTATCTATTTCCACCTATCATTCATTTAACTTTATTTAAAAAAAATTAGATGCTATAGTATTTGGTGTATATAAGTTTAGCATAGATATTGCTTCGTTATTTAGGGTACCTTTTATAATAATGTAGTTTCTCTGCACCTCTTTTAATTACATTTATTGTAGCTTTGATTTTGTCTGAAATTATGATTGCTATCCCTGTGTTGTTTTGCATCAATTGAGGCATAATATATTCTACTTCTGCTCTTTATTTTAGCTCTGTGTGTAACTCATTTTTAAATGTGTTTCTTATAAGCAGCATATTGTCCATTCTGCTATCTGTTTCTGGTTTTTTTTTGGGGTGGGTGAATTCATCCCATTCACATTCAAAGTTGTAATTACTATTTGTGTATTTCCTCCATACTATTTTTCCTCATGATTGTATTTCTCAGCCTCTCTTTTTATCCTATCCCTCCTTTAATTTACTTCTACTTCCCTATTCCATAGCCTTTTAAAGAATATCTCTTATTCTCTCCCCTTACCCTCCTTTTCCTTGTTCTGCCCACTCCTCTAAAAGTCCCTTCTCTCCTTCCCTCCTAAATCTTAACCTATACACCTTTCTATACCCTCCCCTTTATTCTGTTCCTTCTACCTCTTATTTCTTCATAAATTTGGAAGCCTTTTATTCTCTTCTAGATCTATATGTTGTTCCCTCTTTAATGCAGATATGATGATAACAGGGTTCCAATACCATCAGCCTTCACCACCACTTGATTCTTCTTTATCAGTTCTTCCTCTTGCACCTCATTTGTATGAGATAATTGCTCTTTTTATCTTTTCCTATAAAATTTTGCTTTTCAGAATCACCATATCATACCTAGCTCTTCTCCAATCTGTCCTTTGAACTACCTAATTACTGACAACTTCTTATTTTGTTTTATTATTTCTTGGTCTCTTATAATTGTATTCATTTCCCCTGCTCAGTTCTAATTTTGTAGGAATTGTTTTCTTCTTTAAGACTCTGGATACAATTTTCTAGCTGGTTGGCTTATTTCTTAATTTTCTTTGTTTTCTTGGATTGCTTTTATCTCTTTTTTCCACTAATTGTCCCTCAATCTCTCTGATTTGATTTTTAAAGTCCTTTTTAATATCTTCCAATTTCTCCTTTTGGGCAGGTGGAAATTTGATGTAGGAGAGGCTTTTTTTTTGCTTCAGTATCCTCCTCTGAAAAGGACCCCCAGTCTTCTGTATTCCCAGGGTAGCTGTTGATGATTATTCTTTTCTCTTTTGCTTGATCATTTTTATTTTGCTTTGTTTTTATATTTAGAAGCTGGTTATTATAATCACCTCTGATCCTGGAACATGGGGCATGGTGCCTCAGGTCCTTCTTACTGTTACATTTTGAGTGTTGTCAAGGGTCTCACTCTGACACTCCTTTCCCCCTCCAAGTCACAGCTAGGGCCTCCAGGTACACTGTTTTGGAAATGCACTTGCTCCCTGAGGACCTTCCCATGGCTGAAACCTTCAGTTCTTTCCTCTGGCCTGGAACCAAAACCAAGAAATCAGTTCTCCTAAAAGTGCCCATAGCCAGCAGCATCTGCATCCCACTGCTTTTGCACTTGCCAGGTCATGTGTTTATTCCTTCTTGCCCTCAGTCATAGCCCAGGATCATGTCTTGGCTGCATAATTGGGCCTGATGTCCCTTGGCAGCAGAGAGGCATTCAATCTTCCCCAACTCAGATGTTGGACCCCAGTCCCATGCCCACCTTCTGTGAGGTGAGAACCTGTCGCTGAGGCTATCTCCCAACACAGCTCTCCCAGGACTTATTGTTTATTGTTTCATCAGACACAGCCTATAGATGTTTATACTTCACTCAGGCTGAACCTCTTTCCTGGGGATTTTCCTTGGGTCTTCTCCACTTGTCCCAGGAGGACCAATTCTCTGATCCCACTCTTGTTTACTTTTTCTGCTCTACATTATCTCTGAGGTGCTATGTTGTCTTGTTTGTCAAGGAAATCTAGAATGCTCTGACCTACTCTGCGCTCTTCTCAGAATCCCCTCCAACAATTTGTTTCTAGCTACCTATAAATGGTAACTTTCACTTCTTGGATATACTATTCAGTGTTATAGCTCATGGAAAAAATAAAATATGTGCATTTATGTGTGTGTGTGTATTTATACGCATGTGTGCATAAAGAGAAACACATATATACATATAAACAGACTTCTCCCCCTTCTCATTTTTCAACATGTTTTTTTAATACTCCTCTCTTCTTCCTTAGCATTGAAGTCAAGTATCAGAATATGTTTTAACATGGTATAAATGACAATAAACCTCTCATAAAATGTCTCTACCAATTCATACTTTCCAAAAGATGGTGGAAGTAAGCTGTAGTCATCTTCACAAGACCTTTTTGACTATGCTAATCATAGTATAATAAGACAAGGTAGCTAAATTCTCCACAGTATAGATTTTTTTATTATTGCTGAGAGAGTTATGATGGTGTTGGTGATAGAAATCTAGCATCAAGTTCATTAAGACATAGATTCAAGTATTATTTCTGACAAGCACTACCTATGTGACCATTGGTGAATCACTTAACTTCATAATATGTAAGTCAAGTATCCAAACCTCAAACTGCTAAACATTAGCCAATCTGTACTAGTATAGAGAATTTTTACCATTTAGTCAGTCAATAAACATTAATTAAGAACCTACTATGTTCCAGGCATGTTAATAAGAATCTGGGATAAAAAACAACAATGACAACAATAACAACACGTAAAACAAAACAAGATGGGAAAAGAGTCTGGGCCCTCAAGGGATTTATAATGTAAAAGGCATTGACAACACATTTCCTCTGTATTAGTGAGTATCATATTAAAGTTGTCAACGATTTTGAGAATATTGCTATCTTTAGTATAGCAAGTTTTTTTCTAAGCTGTTCAATAAATATTCCCATCTGATTATACAGACAGTTCTCACTTTACATAAATTCACATCGTGCAAATTTAACTTTACATAAGGAATTCTAAAAGAGATGAAAATGAGGATTCTGCATGAGGATCTGATTGAGATGCTAGCTGCAAAGACTGCAGAAGAAAGGAAAGTGTTAGAACCCAAGGTTAAACCAAAAAGGTTTACAATTAAATGGCTGGCAAAAGTCATTTATTTGAATATTTTTTTTTTGCATTACAAGTAAGGATCCAAATATATCAAGATTTTTTGGAGTTCAAAACTACTTGAGGAAATATTGATTGCTATCATCAGATATACAAGGGGATAAAAAGAACCATTGTATAAACATTTCTCAATACTTTCATTAAAAAAATGCACAGCCAAACACCAGGGATAAAGGCTTAAAAATAAATTCCTCTTTTTCTTTCTTTCTTTTTATTTTTTTGAATTATTTTGTTTATTTTCTTCTTTACATCATTCATTTCCATGAGATTTTGAGTTACAAATTTTCACCCTGTTTTTCCCCTACCCACAACCCAAAAACAGCGATCCTACTGTGAAGCCCCTCCCCCAGTCTGCTCTCTCCTCTGTCCTCCTCCATCACCCCTCTAACTATCTGGCAGGACAGGGTGGGTCTCCCTACCCCAGTGCCTGTATATCTCAATTTCCAGTTGCATGTAGTTAATACTAATACTACTACTAATAAAAAAATATATATGCATATGTATACATATATATATATACACACACACAAATACATATATTTTTTTTAACATTTGATCATAGAACCTTAAACTGTAGATTCTTTCCCTTCCTCCCTTGTCACCCACACCCACTGGAAGGACACACAATTCAATATAGGCTGTACATGTGTAATTACGCAGAACATCTCCATGGTGGATATGTTATGAGAGACTGATTATAAGTCCCTCCTTCCTATCCCACCCTGCGTTGTTCTATTCTCTAACCTGTCCCTGTCCCTTTCCAGAAGTGTGTGCTTCCAGCAACCCTTCCCCCAACCCTGCTCTCCCCTCCATCATCCCACCTTTCATCCCCATCCCCTCTACTCTCCTGTGTGGCAAGATACCCAGTTAGAGTTTACATCATTCCTTCCCTAAGCCAAATTCAACTAGGGTAAAGTTGACCCTTTCTCTTTTGCCTTCCTGTTCTTCCCCTCCATTGTAACCATTATTCCTTGCCTCTTCTATTTGAGATGATTAACCCCATTCTGGCTCTCCCTGTCTCCTCTCATTCTAATCCTCTCCCATCTCAGAATTTCGCCTTTTAAAATATCATCCTTTCCTATTCAATTGATCCTGAGCACTCTATGAACTTATAAACACACATACTCAGATTTGTATTCATGCGCATATATACCCTCCCATATAGACATATGTGTAGGTATACGTATATTACATTTGTATTGCCCTCACCTATCCTCATACTGAGAAAAGTTTCATAAGTTACTATTATCATTTTTCCATGTTGGCATGTAAATAGTTCAACTTTGAGAAGTTCCTTATGATTTCTTTCCCATGTTTACTTTCTCATGTTCTTGTCAAATGTCAAATTTTCTGTTCAGTTCTGGTTTTTTCAGCAAGAATGCTTGAATGTCCTCCACCTCACTGAATGACCATATTTTCTTTTTTATTTGTTTGTTTTGTTTTGTTTTGTTTTTGGAGGGCAGTTGGAGTTAAGTGACTTGCCCAAAGTCACATGGCTAGTTTTTGTGTGTGCGTGTTAAGTGTCTGAGGCCATATTTGAACTCAGGTACTCCTGACTCCAAGGCTGGTGCTCTATTCACTGTGCCACCTAGCCGCCCCTGAATGACCATATTTTCTACTGGAACATTATACTCAATTTTGCTGGGTAGATGATTCTTGATTTTAATCCTAGCTCCCTTGATCTCCAGAATATCATATTCCATGCCCTTCAGTCCCTCAATGTAGAAGCTGTCAGATCCAGGGTTATCCCAACTGTGTTTCCACAGTATTCAAATTGCTTCCTCTTGGCAGCTTGTAATATTTGCTTCTTTATATGGGGACTCTAGAACCTGGCTATAACATTTGTAAGAGTTTTCTTTTGGGGATCTTTTTCAAGAGGTGATTCATGAATTCTTTCAAATTCTATTTTGCCTTCTGGTTCTAAAGTGTCAGGGCAATTTTCCTCTAGAATTTCTTGAAGGATTCTTTCTAAGTTCTTTTTTTGATCATGGCGTTCAGATAGTCCAATAATTTTTTAATTGTCTCTCCTGGATCTATTTTTCAGGTCAGTGGTTTTTTCAAGTAGATATTTCACATTGCCTTCCATTTTTTTCATTTGTTTGTATCTACTTAATAGCATCTTGATTTCTCATAAAGTCATTAGCTTCCATTTGCTCCACTCTAATTCTGAAGGAATTATTCTCTTCAGAATGCTTTTGAGATTCTTTTTCCAACTGGCAATTTCTACTTTTTAAGGCATTCGTCTGCTCATTGGAGTTTTGGGCCTCTTTTGCCATTTGAGTTAATCTGCCTTTTAAGTTGTTATTTTTTTCAGTCAGGTTGTTGACTCTTTTTCATGATTTTCTCACATCATTCTCATTTATCTTCCCAAGTTTTCCTCCACTTCTCTTATTCGGTATTCAAAGTCCTTTTTAAGCTGAGCTATGGCTTGTGGGCAGTCTTCATGTTTCTTGGAAGCTTTTGGTGTGGGAATTCTCATTCTGTTTTCTTCCTCTCATTCCATGCTTTGATCCTTTTTGTCCCCAAAAAGGGATTCTACCCTTTGGTTGCTTGTAATAGTAATCAGTTTATCATTTACTTAGCACTTAGCAACTTAGGACTAAGTAGCTCTTAGTAACTTAGAGCTACGTAGCACTTAGTAACTTATGGCTAAGTATGAAAGATATGAGCCCTGTCCACTGTTGAGAAGGCATGCACTTCCCTGTTGGCTGGAAGAAGGCTATTGGCTGAGAAAGGAGACCAGTTCTGTATATAAAGAAGAATTCTATAGACAGAGAGACAGAATTGTAATGTTCTCCTTGTGAAGGAAGATTCATGGAGACTGAAGCCAGCTGAGAGTGAAAGAGAGAGAGAGAGAGAGAGAGAGAGAGACAGAGACAGAGACAGAGACAGAGACAGAGAGACAGAGAGAGAGAGACAGACAGAGAGAGAGACAGAGAGACAGAGAGAGAGACAGAGAGAGAGAGACAGAGAGACAGACAGAGAGAGAGAGAGAGTGCATCAGGAAGCTGACTGAATTGGAATTTTCCTGAGACCAGAATATGGTGAAGGCTAAATAGAAGGCTAATATTACTTCTGGGTCTTAGAGCCAGCTGAACTGCTGGAAGACTGAAGAAGCATGACCTGGATAAGACTTTGTTTATTCATGGCCTGGCTGATCCTTGAGTTCCAGGCAAAAGAAGTGATGAAGGGTTTGAGATGTGTTGAACCCAATGAACTTCAGTGTGTGCCGGGGATTGCCCTGAGGACTGGACAACCTGGGAGCTGTCTGCTTCTGTATCCAGGTGACTTTTTAGTGGATTCAGGAGGGATCTGGGACCATGGAAGAGGATCCAGGGAATAAGAGAGACCACCCAGAGTCAAGATGAAGAAAAGGCTTCCCCTAGGACAAAACTGAGGTTTGCAGGAAACCAAGGGGTGTAGAATTTGTGTGGCTTTCTAATGACTGTATTAGTGACTAATGATATTTAGTAATTGGTAATCTAGCCTAGTGACTGACTGCTAGATGAGTGTCTGATTAAATTAATGGTTGCCCCACAAGAGGAAGTTTGATTATTGTATAGTGACTAAGTTAATGGTTGTCCCATAAGATTAATATATTGTGAATTGATTGATTGAATGATTAAGTGAGAATGGTTTCCCACTTAGGGAAACAGGTGATTCTTCTTTTGTTCCTTGTTCTAAATATTGTGGCCACTGTAGTGAAAACTGTGTGGCCACTCTAATGTTAAGCTGTTATGAACACTATAGTGTGACTTTCTGTGATAAGATGTAATATTGAGAATATTATATTGTGAATATTGTACTGAAACTTAATTTATAAATTTATAACAGAGTGTTTGCTATTACTGTGCAATCCGAATATTAAAAGCTGCTCACAGTAGCATTGTTTTGGGAATGTGCTGGTGCTTGGCTTTACATTGCTGTTCTTACTTTGTTTCCTTTTCCTGCTCATTTTGCCAGTGAAATTTTTGTCTTTTTAGCTCTGTGGAACTCTGCTTCCAGAAGGGAAAGCTCTGTCCCAAATTGCTGAGGTTTTCACAGCTACCAGAGCTATTTAGGAGGCTGCTGCAGCCCCCACAAGCTTTGGCTTACTGAAAACACACCCAAGGACCACCACCCAAAACCACAATCAGGTTCCAGGCCTCTCAATACAAGAGCAATTGGCCTCTGAACAGTCACTTGGCCCCCCTGCAGTCTGCAGGCCTGGAGCTCTGAAGCAGTCAGGTGGAAGCTGCTGCAGGGCCACCATTTCTGTTGCTTCCTTTCCCTGGGGACAGTTTGGCCAGACTGCTTTTCTCCTCCAGATTTAGCTGAATTCCACTGAACTTTCACTTAGTCCTTATTTCTCCTGCCTTGATAAATATGGAAACTGCCACAGCTGCCATTGATCCTCTCTCCTGAAGACTCCAGCTGCAGCTCCTACTGTCCACCCTGGGGCTAGGTCGCAGTTTCAGGCTGGGCTGGTTTTGGCTCCCAGCCTGCTATGATGAGCCCTTTGTGCCAAGCTGCCTTCAGCGAGAGATGTGTTTTCTCTATTTTTCTGTGAGTTTTGGAGCCCTAAAATTTGTTTAGAGTAATATTTTATGGATATGTGAGGTGGCTACATTGGAGCTGCGAAACCTTGGTACTTCTATGCCGCCATCTTGGTTCCACCCCCCCCATTTCTCTTTTTTCTGGATTTTGTTAGTAATATATATAGTAAAGTTCATAAATTGCATAAAATATTTATCACTTCAATTTATTTTAGTTGAATCTCGAAGGTTCACTGTGAGCGATTAAATAATTTACAAATAGTGTTTTAAAAATTTTGCATATGCTTATTCCCTCAATTTCTTTATCTTATTTTATTACAGTATCTAGTATTTCTAGATCTATATAAAATTATGTCAAATGACTTCTGTTTTACCTCTGATTTTAAGGGAAAGTCCTCTATATTTCTTGGCCCTTAATATGTAGCACAGTTTCTGGCACATATTAGGTGATTAATAGATGTTTAATGACTAAACAACTATTATATGGAATACAGGCTTTGAGTTTGCAATAGATATGCTTTATTTGATTTATAAATAAGACATTTATTTTGTATGATTTTTATTGATGTTAACATGTGTGTTGAATATTGTTTAAAGCTTTTTCTCTAATAATATAATCTCGAGATTTAAAATATTCCTTTTATTATTATGTGACCTATTATATCCATTGTTTTTTTTAATGTTCAACCTATCTTGTATTCTTGATTGTAAGTTCGACCTTATCATAGTGAATAAACATTTTTAGTAGGTTAATTCCAAGTGTACATTTCCTAGATGGTAGATTCTTTACTACTTTTGTCATATTAGTTGTCATTGTTGGTATATTATACCACGTTTATGTCCACCTTTAATCTTTCCCTTATGGTGTTGGTCATGCATAATTTGAATTCTTTGAAAAGTATAGGCTTCTGAGTTTTAGCCATAAGAGATCTCCATAATAATATTAGTGTTAAAAAAAGAAGTGCTTGCAGAGTTAAAAATTTAGAGTTTAAATGGACTTTAGGGATCATATAAGTGGAGAACATCAAGACACATAATAGAAAACATTGCTTAAGTAAGAAGCAAGGAATATCAAAAGCTTATAGGCATTTGTAAAGTTCATTTCATTATACTAGCTTTTTTCAAGAAGAGAATTTAGAAGCGTATGTTGTATGCATCAAATAATACTACAAAAATGAAAGTTTTTTTTAGAGTCAGGAAATGATGGTTGTTAAATTGTAAGTCATTTACAAAATAGGTATTTGTATATAGTTAGAAAATGGGCTTTTTAGGGTATAAATAAAGTCGATACCAAATTAGAATAAAAATGAGAAGATATTTTATACAAGTGAGACAAATCCAACCTGACCTGTTTAATTATACCATTTATAATAAGAAATGTGAAGTGGATAAAAGAACAAATTATTGCCATTTCCAAAGTATGTTAAGTGATAGAAACCAATCCCCTAAACAAGGAGAGCTAACAAGCCTAGAAACCACTTAAACCAGCAAGTGTTTGATGTCCTTGTTTCATGGAACAATGTCCAAGACCAGGGAAGCAAATCTTTGATTATATACTCATGTAAAGTCATATAGCAGAATAAAAAGTCACAGTATAAGAAATGGAATGGACTCTAGTATATCAAGATCTCATTGATTTGGATTGTCCTTCCAGAGAAACAGATTATGACCCATTGTTATTTTCTCATACAGTGGGTTTTGTCTGTATCCTCCCATATGTATGCCACAAGATATCTATGCACCATACTGATTGTTTTTATTGATTCACCTGATGCCTCAAGAATACTACTGGAGTACTTGGACTTTTGGTTATTCCTTACTCTTGCCTTGTGCCCATCAAATACTCTTTTTATCAGGTATGTATTTCTTTTAGGATCACCTTTATTATAATTCTTGGAACAAAATGATAATTCTCCCTAAATTTATAATTATTCAGTGCCATATAAAACTACCAAAAAATTTATGAAACTAGAAAAAATAATAACAAAATTCATTTGGAAGAACAAAAGATGAAGAATAAATATAAAGGAAATGAATAAAAAAAAGTAAAGGAAGGTGGTCTATCTATACCATATCTCAAACTCTATTGTAAAGTAGTGATCATCAAAACAATCTGGTACTAGTTAAGAAATAGAGCAGTGGAGCAGTGAGACAGATTAAGTACACAATGTATTGTAGTAAATGACCATGGTAATTTACTGTTTGATAAACTCAAAGATCTAAGCTTTTGGGATAAAAATTCATTATTTGACAAAATTCCTGGGAAACTGGAAAATAGTATGGCAGAAACTAGTTATAGGCCAACATCTCACATTGTATACCCAGATAAGGTCAAAATGGATACATGATTAAGGCACAAGTTAGGGGGCATGAAATAATTTACCTCTCAGATCTATGGATAAACTAAGAATTTAAGACCAAATATGTGTGTGTGTATATATATAAATAACCTATATTAGATTGCTTATCATCTCAAGGAGAGTTCAGGGAAGGAAGGAAGGGATAGAATTTGAAACTCAAAACTTAAAAAAAAAAGATAAAATTTGGGGAAATAAACTCTTATTAAATTTTTTTCTTATGTAATTGCTTCTTTGTAACATGTTGGGCTCAACTTAAACACACATGGCATCAATCACTTGCTTAAATAGATCAGCTTGCAATTGTTTTAATTTTGCAATCTTATCTTTTTCTCATTTTTATTAATCTATTTTATTATTATTACTGTTGTTATTCTAAGAAGACAGTGAACTGACTGAATATAGGAAGCTAATTCAGGAATGACTCCTACATAATTAGTGATTTCTTTCCTGCCTACATTAATTTTTTTGTTTACATTATTTTATAGTCTATGTTTCTTATGCCTCAATTATTTTCTTAAAGAAACTATTAGTGATGCATAGGCATGTGGCTTCCGTGTAATTTAAGTTTTTGCCCTCCCTCATTCCTTACATTTGAACCAACTGATTCTTCACAGTCTTTCCTTATGTCTACTGTTTTCAGTGAATACAGTGAGCATCAAAGTTTGCTCGAGTGTGAGTGAGTTTTATTTGCTGTATTAATCCCAAACTAACATTTGCTTCTTTAGTCTTTCATCTTGTTGGTAGAATGGAAGGTTTGTTTCTAATGAAAGGAATTCTGAGACATGAGTTTCTTTGAAAAATTTGGAGTCCCACTCTCAAGGTAGGTTCTCAAGGTTCTTACAAATAAGGTACGTCTTTATAGGGGTGTTGATGTATATTAATTTTGGGGAGAGTCATGCAAGCTTATAACCTTGAAGTAATTTCAGATTTTTTTATTCTGTCTCACTCCAATTATACAATCAGTGGTAAAGTCTTGTCAATTCTACCTTTGTATTAGATTTTATATGAGCATCCTCCTCACATCTTCAATTATAATGACCTTTGTTTAGACTCACATCTCTTTTTGTCTAAGTAATTCTAATAGCTTCCTAGCCAGTCTTCTTGCTTTCAATCATCTCTTCAACCCATCCTCTCCTTGGCAATGTTATCACTCACCCTTCTATTGGAGTTGTTTCTGTATGTATGTATGTATATATCTTCAACATACACACTGGATTTAAAGGTTCATGTGTACATGGTCTAGGTGATAATCATATTTATATTTCTTGTGCGTAGGACAGTCCCAAGCAGCAGTAGACTCTTAAAATGCATTTATTGCTTGGATTATTTTTTGTTGAATTATGCAATGCTGTGTATAAGAGAAAATGCAATGAAAGTTTTTTAAAATGAAAATTGTGTTTCACGGGGACAGCATTTATAGCAGAAAATAATCAAGGTGTTTCTGAACACTGAATTTAGATGTTTCTTTATTTTTAAATGGAATTCCTAGGCCTCTTCCCTGAAGTTGGAATTCAGGGATCCAGCTGTTACTGTGATAAAACGTACAAATAGAATTTACAAAGTAGACTTCTGAGAGAGTTTGAGTCTATTAACATGTAGTTTCACTGACAATTTAACCAGTTTATATCTGGAACTCCCAATTAAGCAGGAACATACAGCAAACTTAGTCTCTTTTTAATCAGTGGTTTAAATATGTGTGTGTGTGTGTGTGAGAGTGAGTGTGTGTGTGTGTATTATTAGGGAAGGAGCTTGATCCTCAGTATATTGATTTGACCATGGATAAATGAACAAACATTTATTAATCACTCACTATGTGCTACACACTGTGCTAAGTGCTGGGATGCAAATATAAAAAGAGATACAGTACCTTTGCCACAGTACAATAGTTACTCAACTGGTAGACCACAAATGTGATGTCCTAGGAATCAAGATGCCAAAAATTCAAATCTGGTCATTGCCAAGGACTGGCAATGTTACTCTGCCTACATTTCTTCCTTTGCCAAGAACATAAAATTTATAATTTTTTAAAAAGGTCAAATCATATTTTCATTGTAAAGGTATAATAATATGATTCTGGAAAAGTTACTTCTCAGAAAATATATCTATAAAGAAAAAAATTCACTTCCTAATAAGGTATGAAGAACTTGATCCATCCAGCCCAGATAATGTGGGTAGGGGGAACTACTGATTCTAGAGACCAAATGAAACAGTCAGTTAGGACAGGAGCTAAGAAATAATAGAATAAATTCTCCTTCTATTTCATTGAAGAGTAAAATTGGTATTTTGAAGTTATCATAACAATTTTTTGTGGGTTTGACTCTTATCTTTTCCCTTGTGTTACATAGTAGTAAAACTCCTAAAAACTCCTTTAAAAACCCAAGAGAGAAATATGTAGAAGAGGAATTTTAAGTTTGTGTCTCTTTTGGGAATCAATGTGTAGATGAGAGGAATTCCAAGGGAAGAAAAGGAGAGCTCGGTAACCTCTGGAGTTACATGTAGAAGATAACAGGGCACAGAAAGCTAGTCTAGGACCCAGAGAAATTTCCAGGGGCTTGACTCACACAGGAAGGCCTGTGTGGCCTACTAGTTAATACATAATTGTTAGTCTGTAGGAAATATCTCATCAGTAGTTGACCATGAAGGACTAAAGTTGGAAAGATTAAGGTTGACTAGGTTTAAGGATCACCTAAATAGAAACAGTGCATGAACTCATAGGAACTAACAAATTTGCCAAGGAAGTGTGTGGAGAGAGAAGGGAATAGGGAGTATGTTAGAATCCTGGGGAGTGCCTATGCAAAAACAGCAGGAGATGATTGAAGATTCAGTGAAAGAGCAGGAAGCAAAATAGGAGAGACAAGAGAAAGCTGTATCATAGAAATCAAGGCAGGACAGTGTGTTCTGAATTTTGTAGGAAAAGAATGACATTAGATTATTAACAATTAGCAGAATAATTCCCAATTTGGGATCTAGGACAAGAAGGAGAGGAAATGGAAAAGAAAAAAAATCTAGAAATTATTGGGTAAAATTAAATAGATTTTTTTAAAAACTCAGGCACTATTTTAAATTGTGAATAAGACTGAAACCCCCAAAAATAGTCAAGAAAGAAAAAGAATCTCTGATTTTTCTAGTTATCCTTAAAGGAAAGAGGAAAACAATTAGACAAATCACCACAGTAATTTCTTAAAGGAACACGTAGAACAAAAAAATCAATATTGAAAGGGCTCACAAAACATGTAGGAGGATATACTTCAATAAAGGCACTCTCGAGTCAATAGTGGAGAGGTTTTGAAATAGGGGATAAAGATTTAAACAGCATATAGAAGAAAAAAGAATGATATCACATACCAAAACAAGACAATACAGTTTCAGGTCTTGTAGTAATCACCATAGAAGACTCTGTGTGTGTGTGTGTGTCTGTGTGTGTGTGTGTGTGTGTCTGTGTCTGTGTCTGTGTCTGTGTGTCTGTGATGGGGGGAGGTTTAAGAAGCATGGCAAAGTAAGTCTTCCATACTGCAAAGTGTAGAAATGGTGGTCCATTGGTTCCTAGAGAAAATAGTGTTGTTATAGAAAGAGAAGATAGGCATTGATCTTTTTTAAAGATGAAGTCAGGAGAACAAAATTTGCTCAGCCTTCTTCATCTTTGTAATGTTAATGAAATGAGAAGATCTTCCATGCCCCTTTCTATTGGCACCTAGTAAAGGCACTTAGCACCTAGTAAAGACACTTAGCTTCTTACTTCCAGTTAACTCCTTGGGAGTTGTTAACACCTTAACAGGAAGGGGCTGAACAGGGAGGAGCTATACTGTATGTAAGGAGAAAACCAGGAGGACCTTCAGATTTTCTCAGTTACCACTTGGAGACTGCACCTTTTGCTGAGATCCTCCTTCTGCAGCTTCTGCTGAGAACTTTCAAGGACCAGGCTGAGAAACTGTCATGAGTCTGAGAGGGATCCCTGCTTGAGGGAACCTGTTCTATTTGTGAAGGCTTGGGAATGTGAGTGTCCACTGCATTAACTATGCATATCAACTTTGTGACCACTATAATGACTTTGGCTTTCTGGTTTTGGGACTCAGTGTTCTGGTTTCTGAATAAAGACCTTGGTTCTGCCTTCCATGTGGAGAGTTTGCTACATTTTGTGATCCAAAACTATACCAGCATATTCATAACCATCATGGGTGTTGTGAATATCTCATTACTGATACAATCTTGGAGTAAGATAAAGCTTCCATTTGGAGTGTGGTAGGGAGAGAAGGAGAGAGACATGAGAAATAATGCTTTCTAATGTAAGAAAGCAAAATGGGAAGAAACAAACTAACCAAAAACAACCAGGCATGGTAAGGGAGAAAGAGGAAGCTTGCTCCTCTGTTTAAATTCTCTTCAATTCCTCTCCAAATGGGATTGAGGAATAAAATTTTTAAGCACTAAGAAAAGAAGGGAGACACTTAATGAGCAAATGTAAGCACTGTGTGCAACCTGATGAAAATAGTGAGATATTTTCATTTGAGAAGGGAAAGTTATGTCCCAGTTAATTGCAAAAAGTCAATGACAGGCTTTTACACAGCTGCAAAACTTTTCCCTCGATCCTGGTTTCTACCAAGCCCCCTGGATAGAAAGGCAGTTCTCTTCCTTCTGTGAGGTAATTAGGAAATGAGAGTGCTAACCACTACTGGCAATCAAATCCTTTTTTTTTTAACTACAGAAATGAAAGCTCACTATAATACTCCACTTGAATTCTGTATTGGATCTCTTCCATGACAATGATGAACAGTAAATACTGTTGATGAGCATGCTTCTCCCCATTTTATGTTTTACTTGATATTAACAATCAGAAGGTCATTGAACAAAATTCTAATGCGATGGCTCTACTATGATAAGTTTATAATAAAAGCCACACAGATTTCAACATCTGGCCTAATAACAATAGCTGACATCTATTACCTTTTGATGGTTTATAAAATTCTTTAAATAATCTTATTTGATTGTCACGATAACTCTGTAGGGTAAGGAAAGCAGATAACATTATGGCAACTGGAAAGATAAGATTAAGACTCAGAGAAATAGATTTACCTGCTGATGATCCCCCAGATAGTTACTAGAAGATACTAGACTTGAGGCCACATCTCTATCGTGAATATATAGACACGAGAGGTAGAATACCAACTTTGAGGAATAGCTGGTAGTTTAGTTTTGCTAGAATTTAGAGTGCACCAGGAGAGAAAGGGATTAAACTAAAATAATGCTGGAAACATACATTCCAATCAAATATATTGTAAAAGGCTTTGGGTTGTGGGCTAAAGAGTTTATATTTTATCCTAGAAGCAGTAGGGAGCCATTAAAGTATTTTGAGAATATAGGAAGATTATTTCATTTACTGTGTGGAGGGTAGAATGGAGAAAAGAGAAGCTAGAAGGAAAGGAAGATTGATTAAGAAGATATTACAGACTAAAGTTTAATAT
>CM053598.1:94010136-94026040 GCA_028646575.1 Pseudocheirus occidentalis | reverse complement strand
TTGAGAGGATCTTCTGTGTAGTATTTCATCATTGCATCCTCAGTCCTTGCTGCAGGTTGATTGACTTATTATAGCATGCAATACTTTAAATATTTCCTATATTAAGAATCTAGGTTTTCAACAATATGTTTCCAGCGATGTTAAATAGCTACATATTATGAAACACTATGTAGCATTCACTCTGGGCTCACTCTCACAAATCTCAACTTATACTGATAGTTTGGGTCCCCATAGGAGAGACCCATTCTTCTTACTGGAATTCTAAGAATAATACTGAGAAGTTACTACCACTAATACTATTTTTCATCACCTATCCATTGTGGTACCCAGTGTTAATTAGTCACTTAATTTTCCAATTAAAATTAACTTATAAGCTAATTGATCAGCTAATTGGGCCTATTTCACAAAGGCATAGCAAAGAAAACCTTATGAAAACCTTCCTCCAGACTAGGAAAACACTCTCTTCTTACATAACTAATTTTCCTAGGAAGAATGGGCACAGGCTTAAAGTATGAAAGTAGTCATAGTATATGTAGGGAATGTGTGGAGTTGAGAAGTACCTCAAAACTCCTGGTCCCAAGTTTCCTTTCCTCTTTTTACTGAATTCCAGTAATTTTCACTTCAGTATAAGGCATTAGCAGGACGCAAGTCTCTCCCTTGTTCAGCTGGACTGGCTCTTTCCAGGATTAACTATGGATATTATTGGATGCAGTGGTCTATGCTACTGTCTTCAGTTGCTCAGGAGATATTGGATGGATCTTCTGATCTTTTAAAGCTCACATCATTGGAACTTGATCAATGCCATATCATGATATGTATTTACCTAATTAGGATTAGGAGAGAATAGACACTAAAAAAAAAGTGGAACCATGTGCTCAATGGTCCATGATGGCCACATATAGATATGAAAGCTGTTGACTCTCCATGCACTAGGAAGCTTAGGACAGCCCTACACACACACACACACACACACACACACACACACACACACACACACACACACACACATACACACACACAGAAACAGAGAACAAAAGAGTGAGAGAGGAGAAGAGCAGTTGGAACTTTTTGTATGCACACTCAGTTGAGTCTTATCTTCTACTTTAATCATCAGAGATGCTGATCATTCATCATAACTGAAACCAGTTTCTGAAGTCCCATGTTTTGGATTGGTAGTAGGCAGATGATATTCTGTATAACCCATCAAGAAGGCATATTCAACATACTCTGAGGATTGGGTGGTCATTGTCCACTCCCCTCACCATGCCCCCTCCCCATTACAACTATGATTAGAGAAAAATGATAACAGCATATGCCCTATAGATCAAAATAAAGGACACATTATTGTGAAAGTAGAGAGCAGAATGTTACCAAGAATTACTTACATGTGAGCAAAGCAAGACATTATCAGGCAAAAGGAGGTTGGTTGAACATCAAGCAAGAAGGAAGACTAACATGTGGACCATCTGAGTACAATTCTCCTTTCTATATAATATTCAGAGAACAGAGGAAAGACCTCCTGTGCACTTGGTAGACCCCTTATGGAAGACAGATGATGACAAGAAGTTCACAGGGTGAGAAGCAGTAGTTGGATAAGCATCCATGCCTAAATAGGAACTGTTCACCCTTACAAAGTCATAGTATTATTCATTCTAAAGCAGCATCTATGCCTCTGTTTCCCAATATAAACATGTTACTGAAGAGATAGTGTATCATGTAGATGACATAAATCCACTCAGTAATATTCTTAATTTAAAGTCATCAATGTAAGAATTACGCACCTGAAACATGACTTGGCAACATCCTCCTTATTTAGTTTCCATAAAGTCATATATCTGTTTTCCATTCATTGTGAAGTGATATAGGATGACATTGTCTCATGCAGAAAATGTGCTGTGGAGGAATTCTACTGTAAATGTGCCTTGCTCTTTCCTTAAAAGGTGAAACAGCAAATATCATGGGCTCTATCAATAAACTGAATGCTTTCCCAGACCTTCAGTAGTCCTGTGATGATCATCTGTTTCTTTTGCAAGGGAAATCATAAGGTGGGATCTGTCAAAAGATTATTTCAATATGGTTTCAGAATATTGTACAGAGCTTACCAAATCATGGGCTCTCAAAGTAGGCCTGTGTGGAGATGGTGAAGGCTGCTGGCTTCCAAACCCAGAATTAGATTGTATTAACATGACTGATTTGGGAATAGGCCTTAGTGAGGGCCAAGAGAACAAAGAACTCAGAAACAGGAGATCTAAGTGTTATTGCTGGCTTCCTCTCTGTAAACCAGTGCAAATAGAAACGTATAAAAGTATTTCCTCTTTTTATATTTAAAATTCTTCAACTGAAAGTCATTGTAATTATTCCCAGTATCTCTGTTTGTCATGTTGTTTTAGGCTCTTTTCATATTACCATTCTTTCTAGATGAATTTAAAAAGATTTAAAGAGAAAAGTCTTTTGAAGTCAGTACACGTAAAATATAAATGAAGGAGAGCAGATTTTTGTACCTCTTGCCATCTGGGAGAGTAATGGTTATTTGCCCCACGTACACCTCTCCCCATAAGAACATAGTTTCTTCTTCTCCAGAAAAATCAGATGTATTTTTGGAGTACGCTAAAAAAAAATCACTTGGGTACAACCATCAACCAAATACTTAACTGCATAATGGCTGGAAAATATGCACATTTTATATTTGTGCTGGTGGTTGCAAATATGCAACAACACACTTCCTGTTTTTAAAAGGTTTTAGCAACACTATACAAAAGCTCTCATATATTGATCTGTAAGGATAAATTTTCCCTACTGTATAGTGAGATGTCATGATGCTCAGTTTTCAGAACAAGAAATATATATGTACATATGCATACACACATACATATTTCTCCTTTAGAAAGGACCTAATGCATATATGTCCAAACTTGAGATAAGAAAAATAAACAATTCTAATTTAACCTTATAGATATTTCTTATCTAAGTAGCTGACATTCTTCAAACAATCACAGTGTTGGTAAATGAACCAAAATTTTCTTTTAAGGAAGGAAAACAAAAGTTTCAATTATTACTCTATGGACAGAAAAAGGTATTTTTGCAAACACTGAAGAACATAAACTATTTTCTTGAGGATTTTTATTTTATTTCCCTCAGATAAAATTGCCTTACAGACTATAAAGGAAGTAACATGGAATGGAGAAAAGGATCGACTCGATAGTAGAGATCTGGACCCTCTGCTCCCAGCTTTTCCATTAATTTGGTTGTGTGATTTCAGGCAAGTTGCTTAATCTTTCTGTGCCTTAATTCCCATACCTAGAAAATGCTGAGGTTGGATTAAATGCTTCCTAGGGTCTCTTCCAGCTACAACTTTATATGGCTTTATTATCAAGCTCTTTTTTCTTCCTAAATTTGCTCACGTTGTCTTGCTGATCATCACCCATAAATACAATTGAACAAGTAAAAGTGACAAAGTTTTAGCTATCTTTAACATTTCAAATATATGTCAAAATTAATTAGGGTGAAGAGAAAGGGGAGCATTTTCATATTTTGCTTAATCTCCCCTCATTAATCTGAATATAATTACCTATATGTAGAACTGAATTGTTATGACTTTCAAACTAACACATTTCCAAAGGAAGGAAAATGAGTAGACTTTATAAAGTTACAGTTTGATTTGACAGCACTGAGTGTTACCTGCCTTCAGGGAAGGAAGTTTGAAGACATCTTAGAGAGATTTGTTTCTTAGAATTCCACAGAATTTAGAGGTTACCATAAGCTGAGTATGATTTAGAAGGCAACTAAGTGGTACCTTAGATAGCATGTTGGACTTAGAATCATAAAAGACCTCAATTCAATGCTGCCTTTGATATTTGCTTAGCTGTGTCATATTAAGTAACTTAAGCTTTTTAGCCTCAGTTTGTTCATCTGTTAAATCAGCGGTTCTTAACCTTCCTAATGCTGCAATCCTTTAATACTCATATGTGGGCATATCTGCATATGGGTGGACCCATCTGGAGATGGATAGGGGAACAGTGTCTCAATTCCTAAGACCATCAGAAATATGTATTTTCTGATGGTCTTAGGAGACTGTTGTGACCCCTGTGAAATGGTCATTCGACCCCCAAAGGGGTTGCGACCTCCAGATTGAGACCCACTGTGTTAAATGAAAATAATAGTTACAATACCTGACTCACAGGGTTATTCCGAGAACCATGCGAGATAACATATATAAAGCATTTTGTAAGCCTTAAAGTACAACATATTGCTAGTTATTATTCCTGTTATTATTAAGTCCTATCATCATCCAAAACAATAATAGGTATTTGTAAATATATAACCAAAATATGAGTATGGGCACTTAGGCTTTCAGATTTTGTTTTGTTTCAAGAGTTGTTTTGTTTTGTTTTTTGTCCTAATAAGCATTAAAAGAATTAAGGTCTGACTCTGATGGTTCATCTTGGCACTAAATTAGCCCATGGTTCTCAAAAGCTATGCTTAACAAGCTAAAAAGAGTCTGGATGATATATGAATATCTGTCTCTGTAGAATAGCCTCATTCAAGTATAAAAGACTCAACCCTAGAAGCTTTTCCACTAAATTTATCCCCTCTCTCTGTCTCTGTCTCTGCCTCTCTCCTCTGTCTCTCTCTCTCTCTCTCTGTCTCCCTTTCTTCCTTCCTCACTTTTTCTCTTGCTTTCTTCTTCTCTATTTTTCTCTTTTCATCTTATTTATTTATTTTTCTCATAGTAACTCATGAAGAATGGTGACCAATGCATTGAGGAATTAGGCTTAGTATGAAGGGACAGAATGCCAATACTCTTAGAATAATATCTTTGAAGTATTACAGTATTAAAGAGAGCTAATAAAAATATAAGGACAAATAATTCACTGAGTATTAAGTTCTTGGGCATACACAGATTTTAAAATGGAGGGTAGATTGGTTTCAGTTCTATGTCTCATAAGGAAATATTGCACCTGATCCTTCTTCTAATAACTCCCCAGATGAAGTAGATATGAAAGAAATAATAAGTAATTTGAGATTCCATGCTATCTCAAATGATTTAAAGCACAGTATAGAGACATTTAAAATATAATCTTAAAAGCAATTAAATTTGAGAAATACAATTTGTGTATATAAAATTACTAATAATCAAATGTCAATATCAGGGAATAGGAAAATAGTGTAAAAACAACTCATTAAAGAATGAAAGGAAATGCAAGAGTAGGGGGATAGAAAATGAACTATAAAGTTATCCTATCATTTCAGACCCATAATAATGCAACATTGGAGCACAACCAAATGACAAGTTAGTAGCACTTTTAGAGAGACAGGAGTAATTTAGCAACAGAGGAAATTGTCAGTGAAAAAAAATGAAAATGACTTATTTGCTCCATTATTTACAAAGAATAACTATGCAAGTTGATTCCTGAGAGTAAAATGAAATGTGAAATGAACCTTAGATTTGAGGTCATTTTAAGCGGAAAAAAAATAATTGATTAAAGAAGATTAATGGACCCTAAGACTAAGAAAGTTTATAGCTGAAAAATGAGTGAGAAAAAGCAATTGTTCCTTCTGCTGTTTTTTTTTTTTTGCTTTTCTCCTGTGGGTTTTCCCACCCCATTCACCACCATCTATGTAACATTACTGGAAGCTTGAGTCTCAAGATCATTGAATCTCAGAGTTGAAATGAATTTCAAAGGTCTTCCAATCTTACCCATATCTGAATAAATCCTTTTATAATAGGGATAAATAGAACATAGATATAACAGAATTGAGTGAAGCACTGTTTGGAGACCCCCAGTAAGGAGAAACACAGTACTTATATCACTTCAGACTCCAGTAATGAGTTTGGGGAGGGTCTTCAGGTGGAGTTAATGAGGTCGACAGCAAAAGTGGATTGATATTTTGATAGGCTCAAGGGTGG
The DNA here is from genome assembly GCA_028646575.1 of Pseudocheirus occidentalis. Classification (NCBI taxonomy): domain Eukaryota; kingdom Metazoa; phylum Chordata; class Mammalia; order Diprotodontia; family Pseudocheiridae; genus Pseudocheirus; species Pseudocheirus occidentalis. Next base: position 94,020,132 of record CM053598.1, on the reverse strand, counting down.
GAAGCAGATGGAACAAAAGGAGGCTAAAGACTTGGGCAGAGACACAACTTAAGGCTCATAACCTCAGGCAAATGTCTTCCCTGGGAAGGTTTACTTTCCCAGAGCCTGTACCTCAAAGAATCAAGGAGAACTCAAAAAAGGGGGGGGGGCAGAGCCTACACCTCATCAGTTCCTTTCTTAGACTTTATCTCCAGTGAACTTCTAGATATTTACTACTCTATTCATGCATTGTAACAATTTTCTATGATAATATACTATGATAGTATAGTAAAAGGCAGGCATGTGTATATACATATATTCTTACCAAACCTTGTTATAAAATTCAATATGCTATAATAGTGGATTGGGTACTTTTCTTTGAACCAGGAAAATCTATTAAAAATCTACCTCAAACCCTAAGTGTGTAACTATAGGGCAGTCATTAAAAAAGGACGAAGAGTCAATGAGTGAGGGGAGAGAGGCATAGATATAATTTATGGGTCAAGAATATGTAATTTGGGGGGAAGTAAGGTGGCATAATGAATAGAGTACTGGCCATGGAGCCAGGAGGACCTGAGTTCAAATCTGGATTCAGACACCTGACACACTTACCAGCTGTGAGTCCTTGGGCAAGATACTTAACCCTAATTGTCTTGCCTACCCCCCTAAAAACAACAACAACAACAAAGAATATGCAATTCTAATCTGCTTCTCTTAAGTGTGTGTATGTATATGTAGTATATGTATATGTACGTGTATGTATATGTACATGTAATATATATGAGTAATGCAAATAGATGATAGTGAGGATAGATGAGCAATATAAACTTCACAATATTAAACATAGAAATGACATGTATGTCATTACATATATACATACATATGTGTATATATACATATATAAATATATATGTATACACACACACACACACACACACACACACACACACACACACACACACATATATATATATATATATATATGTGCCCATCCATAAAATGGGATACAGGCTCTGGGTACTAGTCCTCCATTGTCCATCTACTTCCCACCCTTGATTCTATCAAAATATCTATACCCTTAAACTAGCCTAGCCCTCCATTGTCTGTCATCTCCAGATAGTCTTCAGCTATTTCCTACACTTAATCTCATTACTGGAGTATGACCTAATTTGACTCCTCCTCAAGACCCTCCTCAAACTTTTCCTCTAGAACACCCCTAGAACCCTCCCACAATCTTTCCTTGGAACTATGGAGGGCTAGGCTAGTAAGAGTAAGAGACCTACCTATAAGGAAAGGTTTATAGCCTCAGGCAAATGCCTCATCAAATGGGAAGATTCAATCAGAGTTCAAGGGGTTTCCAAGAGCTTGTACCCCATCACACACACACACACACACACACACACACAGTTTACTTTATTAAAATGAAGAATCAAAAATGGCAAATGTGTGCATATTTTTGCACATGGCCCAACCCAGACAATGTCATAGTATTATTAACTTCCACATATAAAAGTACATTTGATATATATATATCTATATATATATATCTATATATATGTATGTGTGTGCCACATATTATTATTAGCTGCCACATATATAAATACATTTGATGTATTCCACATTTTAGGAAAAACACAATTTACTCCAGAATAACAGAATGATAGTAGTTTTAGAATTAGAAAGATTTTTGTCTTATTATTACTATTCATTCCTTCACTGAGTTTTTCACACATTCAGTTGTTTAAAAGAATAGGCAAGATAATTATTGATTTTCATGTGAGTTGTGAAAGTTTCAAGCTAATTTTTCTAACCTGAGATCCATAAAATTTTCTATGTATATGTGTATATGTATATATGTAGATGTGTATATATATGTATATATAACATATATTCTTATAATTATATTTCCATATAAGTGGTTCCCTTTTTAATCCAATGAATTTTATTTTATGCATTCAAAAACAGAATTCTGAGGACAAAATCCAGAGATTTCATTGTCATAAAAATCCATGCTAATAAAAAGGTTAAGAATCTCAGCTATAAAATAAGTCTTATCAAAGAGGTCAGGAAACCACAAAAATGAAAAGGTTCCCCAAAAATGTAGAGAGTAAGGTTTAGGGGTGCTTGAGACCCCAAAATACCAAGATGCTGGGTCCTGCTGAATGAATTCAACTCAAGTCTTCTCGCAGCCAAAGAAAAACAAAGTTTATTAAAAGTTCATTTGTACTGGACACAGAGAAAGTCTGTGCTAGAAAATTCTATGGTGCTGTCACACACATGGAGGCAAGATTGAGTCTTATATACAGAAAGGTTGTGGGAGGAATCTAGAGGTGGTCTAGAGGAGGAGTTTGAGAAGGGTCTTCAGGAAGGAGTCAGATGAAGTTACTCCAGTAATGAGTTTAGGGAGGAGTTAATGAGGTCAGACTCCAGTAAATGAGTGAAGTTGCTGGAGGCTACCTGGAGAGGACAGACAATGGTGGACTTGGCCAGTTCAAGGGTGTAACAGTTGATTTGGGTATAGATATTCTGATAGGCTCAAGGGTGGGAAGTAGATGGAGGATGGAAGGACAAGCTAGTAACAATAAAAGAGCCACAATAAAATGTTTATTGCCTTATGCAAATACCTCATCAAGTGGGAAGATTCAATGAGTTCAAGAGGGTTCCCAGAGCCTGTACCTCATCATTATAATCCCATTGATTTCCCTACTTAAAATCTCACTTTTCCTTTCTAGTCTTCTCTTTTATATTCCTAAAATTATGCCATTCCTTTCCAGCTCTAAATTCTACTACCTTAGGCTCTACCCTGCAGGGACAGATTTTATCTGGAGATGTATGGTGCAGTGGCATTAATTGGTATTTTATTGTCAGTTTTTCCCTTCTGGAAGGAGAATCCATATTGCCTACACTTAGCAGATTAATCTTTCCTTACTAGCTGTGTGGCCTTGGGCAAGTAATTTAACCCCAATTGCCTTCCCCCCTCCAAAAAGCAATAAAATAAAGCACTACTTCTCATTGTATCCTACTTGCTTGAATTATTTAATGTATTTTTAATGGAATACCAGAGACTCAGAATTTTGAAGTTAGAAGGGATATTAGCAGTCATCTTTTTCAACTCATACCTGAAATGTTTGCTGTTGCTGTTTGTCCTTTGTTCTCTAAGAGCACTGTGACATCAGTGAGGTGATACCATGATATGCAAATGGACTGGATTTAAGTGAGGGAGGGCTGTGCAGATTCAACAGCTTCACTTTCTCCTCCATAGTCATCTGTGTCCAGTGGAAAGATATAGATAAGGATGCTAGAGGTGACCCTTGCATGCACCTTGGCCTTTTAAAGCTAAGGTCTCTAACTAGTTTCAGTTTGAGTGGGGCAACACCTATTCAGTGATTGAGGCTAGGTAAGAAATGAGGCAGAGAATGGACTGTTTTACCAAGTCCAAAAGAAAAATCTGTCTCAGAGTGGAAAACCCTGTTTCTGACCTAGACAGAAAAAATTGCTATTTACATCCACTCTGAGCCAATCAGGGCCCAAACAATTAGCTAGCAGGACTTGGCCTGGGACCTATTGTTGACCAATCATTGATGGTCTAATGATTTGGGTTTTAGGCATGCTCCTTAAGAAAAAAACTAGCCTATATGGAATCCCCACTATAATCTATCAATTTGTAGCAACCTAGTTTTTGTTCAAAGACTTCCAGTAAAAACCCATTACCTTTCAAAGCAGTCCATTTGATATTCTTCTTATCAGTCCCACTGAATCTAGCCTTTTCCCTCTCCAAACAATTTTGCATACAACTGCTAATTCAATATTTGTAAAGCTCAAGTCTGACCATCTCATTCCTCTGCTCAAGAAGTGTGAGTGGTTACCTTTTTCTTCTTAGATAAAATACAAACTTTTCTGCTTGGCATTAAAATCCTTTCATAATATGGCTCCAGCATACCTCTCCAGTCTGATTTCACATTTTGGACCCCTTGTATACTCTGTAGTCCCAGCCAAACTGATCTTTCAGCTATTCCCTTAATAAGATACTATACTCTTTGCCTCTATTTGTTTTTGTATAGATTCTCCTTCTCTTCCTCCAATCCTGTCCATGTGATAGTCTTTCTATACCTCTTCCTCTTGGAAGCCCTAAATCTTTTTAAGGTTCAGTGTCATCTCATTTACAAGACCCTTACTTGCTTCCTCCAATTACTGTCCAACTACACCCACCACAATTACTTTTATTTATGTTGTATATATTATGCATTTGTTATCCATGTATATATTATTTCTTCCAGCAGAATGTAAGTCCCCTGAAGTCAAGGATTGTTTTTTTTCTTTGTAACCCCAGCACCTAGCACAGCGCCTGGCACATATGACGTGCTTTTTAAATGTTTGGTAAGTCCATTGTAACTTGGGCAAACTGCATCCTCATTCAGGGCATCTTCTTTCAGGGTCAGATATTTTCCTTCTGGCTTTGCTCAAGAAAACATTCTCAGAAGGAAATACTTAGGGACTGTTGCTGGCAGGTATCATGACTCACCCCTTCCCTTCAGGACAGACAATTTGTTTCACTACTATATTTCAAGATGATCTGTAATAAAATCTCTCCCAGGTTGTTCTTACCTGGATGCTGACTTTGCTTACTGTTAGAACTGGGAAAAGTCACCCAGCCCTTAGGCTCTACTTTGAAACTGAACATGTGAATTTATAGGACTACATGAATTCTGTTCCTGTCCTTCTATCATACCCATAACAGCTCTACTCTATCAAGAAGGACCTACTATATGTCTGCAGCATATGCTTCAGGGTTTTCCAAAAGTCTCAATTCAGTTCTAAGTCACTAAAACTAAAGCTACCTATATTTTAAGCTATTAAAACTTAAAACTGTGTTAGGACTTTAGGGACTCCTTGTATGTTTTCCCTTAAGTTTCCACAGCGACACTGAATTCTTACATCTTTTTCCATTTCTTTGATTCATTGATCCTTTCTATATTACTATTTAACTACTCCTTAGTTATAAGTACTGATAACTTGCTTACACTGGATGCTTTAAAGGGGACTTCCAATCTTTTTTTTCTTATTTCTAAATCTTTAAAAAATATTTCTGAATGATCAGAACCTAAAAAAATACAGCAATCAATTTTCAAGAATGTACATGGGAGGAAAATGTCTGTATACTTCTCCCCAAACCCAATTTTGTACTTGTTTGCTCCTCACCCCCCCCCATTTTATTATCACAAGACATACCTTGGGGTAATCTTGAGGCTATTAGTCAAAGATGGTTGTCTTTCAGTCATGTCCAACTGTTTGTCAACCTATGGACTATACTGCTCATGTGATTTTCTTGGCAAAGATACTGGAGTGGTTTGTCATTTCTTTCTCCAGCTCATTTTACATTGGAGCAAACAAAAATTAAGTGACAAGTCCAGGCCCAACTCTCTATTGCATCTAAGTACTTGCTTCCAACTTTTATTTTCTATATTAAAGGAGATTTCCAGGCAAAAGATAGAATTAGGATGTGGCTATATCTTGTATCTGTCTTTAGTTCCTAAAGCAAGTTACTTGAATTCTAAGACTCAGATTGTTTTGTCTAATTCTGAAAAGAGAGATAATATTGACCCCACCCTATCCCTAGTCATCTGATGCATTCCTTTGCATTTTGTTTTGCTAAATATGTAATCAAATTAACAAGTCTTTATTTTAAAAAAGCAAACATTTGGGTAATAAAAGAAGACAAGCAAGTGAACTTAAACACTGACTCTGAATTTTAGAGCAATAACCTAGATCTCTAAAGTCTCAGTTTAGCTCCTGAACCTTCTGTGATCTGTCATGTATAATTCTTGAACTCTCATAGTCATTTTGGAAATTATATCTAAAATAGAGGAAAGACAAAATCTCTATGACTAGATAAGAGACATCAAATTTCTTATCTCAGGTAATTCTTGCAGTCCTCAGATTATGTGATACTATCTGGTATTTAATACTTTCTTTAATGTTTTGAAGGGGGAGGATCTTATGTTAAAAATCCATAGGATTAGAAATATTTGCCTCATGTCAGCAAGCAGAGTGAAAGTACTTTACTGCTAAAGAGAAGAGTATAGAAGTCTTAAAGAGGTTAAAATTGAACTGAGGAACTCAAGCTGTCAGAAAGAAAAATAACCCAAAATGTAACTAGAAACTCAGAATTTTTTTTTCAATCTAAAGGGAAAAAGATTGATTACAGAAGTGATTGAAGTTTTAAAGGGTGATGGAAGAAATGTAATTTAGAGGACAGGGTGAGGGGGTAGAATCTGGAGGGAAAGCCATTACTAGAAGTGGAAATATATTTTCAAGAGAGAATGAGTAAAAGTTTAAGAGGAGTATCCTTTATGCTAGGACAAGAGGTTTTGTAAAACATTAAGACCTGATAAAAGATAGGCTCCAGAAACTCAGTTCATGGTAGGTAACAAATTACAGAGAATAATCTTGAATGAAATAACAGAAGAAGATTTGAGTCCATGAGATTTATAATTGGCCTTTAGAGAGAAGGGAGGCACCCTCTGAATTCAGGGAAGCTAACACAGCCTTAATTACTAAGAAAGAGAGATGGGGGAATTATGGATGAGTAAATTTGACCTTGGTGATAGGCAAGGTCCCAGAGACATTAAAAAGGGATGAGATCATAAACCAGCTGGAGAAATATGAGCTGATAAAATTAGCCTCAATAGTTTAATAAAGGATAAATCTTATTTTACTGATATTATGGAATCTTTAATTTTTTTCCAAAATAATTTGTAATATACAAGGATAAAGTAGTAGATGTTAAGAGAAGTCTGGCTCACTCAATATGCTAAAAAAGAATAGTGTGATCCAGTTCATGGGTCATATTGTGCCAAGATTTTATTTATTCACTGTGTAATAGTTGGAAGAATCAGGATTAGACTCTTTTGAGCACTGGTCACCTCTACCTCCCTGGGGCAGGGATCTGAGAAAGTTGTAGATGAAAGGTGAGGAGTGAAACTTGGAAAGCCTGTGGCAAGGATTAGGAGATGAAGTCTCCAGGCCTGGAAGATGATGAACAAGGTTCATCTATGATCTGAAATAAGGAGTGCAGTTTGGAATGAAGTAAGATAAAAATGCAAAACGTCTGAGATACTAACTGTCAAAATGAGGCTTATGTGAAGATTAAGGTTGTTTTTTTTTAATGGTATAGAAGCCAGAGATATGATTTGCATGTTAAGAATTGGGGATCACAGTAAGAGGAGGTCACAAAATGTCAAGAAACTGGACAAAAGGTGTCTAAAAGACAGGAGGCAGAAGCAGTCATATGGGCATTGATACTGGCTTCAAGCCTCTGCCCTGTCATTGCTCCCTTCTCCTCAACAATTATCATGACTTTCTTGACCTGAAACTCCAGAAGATATGTCTTCCCAGTCTGGAAGAGTTTATTTATTCACCTTTGACCCTGATGTGCAGCCAATTTATCCTGACTGGTGAATGCATGAGTGAAAACTCCCTTGACCCATTGCATCTAACCAATCCCACACTATGTTTCATGTCCAATCCAGTAATGAAAGTAGAGTCTGCTCCTAATAGGCAGATAGGATCCTCAGCCTGGAGTCAACAAGACCTTGTTTCAAATGTGATCACAGATGTCTACCAACTATATGATCATGGACAAGTTAATTCATCTGCCTAGTTAGTGCTGTGGTTTTTTCATTTACATAATATCATCATAGGACCTGATGATCCCTTAAGATTTCATCCAGCTCTCAATATGTTACCCTGTGATTCTGCCTCTATCTCTCCTGTCATCCCTGTCTTCCATCTCTTACTCTTAAGAATATTAATCGAGTCGATATTGCTATTGCTACAGAAAAAGACAGGAAAATACCCTATACCAAGGTTCTACTCAAGATCCTTTAAACTCCCCAAATGAAAGATGGACTGGTTGAAAAAACTGTTACATAAATAAATGTGAGATTACCATTTCAGTCAATTCTTAAGGGAGGAAACCAAAGCTATCTATAGGCATATTGAAAAAATAACACTACCAACTAATTAGAGAAATGTAATCTACGGGTATTCTGAAATTCCACCTCATACAGAATGGTAAAGACTACAAAAAGGGAAAATGATAAATGTTTGAGATTATGGGAGAAAGCAAATACATTAATGCACTGTGGACCTATGAATGGGTACAATCCTCCTAGAAAGCAATTTGGAATTATACAAAAAAAAATTAGTGGAGAATACATGCTTTTTAACAAATTTTCCATAGTTAGGCCAATACTTACAAGACATTTTAAAAAGAGGAAAAGGTCTTTTTGTACAAGAAATATTTATAGCAGCTCCTTTTGTGGGGGCAAATACACATACACACACATGCATACACATATGCGCATACATATGTGTATGGTGTGTGTGTGTGTGTGTGTGTGTGTGTGTGTGTAGTTCCTGATATCTCAAGGGATGCCCAGCAATTGAGGAATTGTTGTGTGAGTTGTGATACATGAATGTAATAGAGTACTATTGTAATAAATGAGAAAATATTTTATTTTTAAAAGATACTGAAAGACTTATCATGAACTGATGCAGAATGAAGTTGTATCAGAAGAACAATTTATACCATAAAGTCAATTTTATTAACATGAAGAATTTTGAAGACTTATGAAATAATGAATAGAACCAGGAAAACAATTTGTACAATAATATAGTAATAACTTGTAAGACTTCAGGAACTATTATCAATTACATAATCATTTGTGATATAAGGACCAATGATGAAACATGGTATTCATTAGAAAGGCATGGATTTTGACCAGAAAATGATTTCACACACTCCGCATGTATGTTTATGTATGTATGCATGCATGTGTATGTATACATATATAATGTGCCTACACGTATGTATATGAATATGTATTGTGCATATATGTGTATATATGTTTATAAGAAATTAGTCTAACATTTTTTTAAAAATTAAATGAAAGCTACAAGGGAGATATAATAGATTTTTATTAATTTAAAAATATAAAGAGCTGAAGAATGCTAAAGAAAAGGAAAATTACATAAACTTTTAGGTTATCATTAGTTTAAGAAAATATTTATTTATTTTATTAACTATTTCCCAATTGTATTTTTAAAAATTAACATACATTTTAAAAATGGTTAAGTTCCAAATTCTTTCCTACTCTCTTCCTTCTCCCTTGCAGCTTGAGAAGGCAAGAAATATGGTATTAATGATACATGTGGGGGGCGGAGCCAAGATGGCGGCAGCAAGGTCCAGCAGCTACCACACCACCACCCTAAGCACCCATAAAATATGAGCCCAGACAGAGTCTAGGTTCTCAGACTCACAAAAATACAGAAAACACATCTCTCGCTGAAGGAAGCTCAGCAGCAGGAGCTCAGCCAGCAGAGGAGAGGATCTACAGCCTCCAGTACCTCCACATCTGCCAAGGCATAAGGAATGGGGACAGCAAGGGGCAGCTCATGCCCAGAGCAGAGACTGGCCCAGCTCAAAATCACAGCCACGGCCAGGCCCCAGGCCGGCCAGGAGGAGCTAAGACTCACAAGCCACAGCCTGAGTCTCCTTCAGAGAAGACGTATTGCACCCGAGGGAATCTTCACATTCACCAAACCAGGATTAGATGGTCAGCGAAAGTGAAAGTGAAACTTTGAAAATTAATTTGGGGAAGGAAAAGCAGTTCAGCCAATCTGCCCCCCAGGGCAAGGAAGCAGTGGGGGAGGGGAACCGCTGGAACTGGCTGCGGCCCCCACTGGGCTGCTTCAGAGTCCCTGGCCTGCAGACTCCACAGAGGGGCTGAATCAATTGATCAGGGCCAAGTGCTCTTGCATTGAGCAGCCTGGATCCGGATTGTGGTCTTGGGTGGTGGTCCTGGAGTGTGCTTTCAGCAAGCCAAAGCTGAGGAGGACTTGCAACACCCCTGTAATAGCTCCAGCATCTGGGAAAACCCCAGCGATTTGGAACAGAGCTTTCCCCCTGGAAGCAGAGTTTCACAGAGCTAAAAAAACAAACAAACAAAAAAAAAA
>CM053598.1:93990223-94009636 GCA_028646575.1 Pseudocheirus occidentalis | reverse complement strand
GTAATTCAAAAATGTAATGAAAATGAATGATGTAAACAAGAAAACAAATTTAAAAATATCTATTTAAAATAAAAAAATTTTAAAAAAATGATACATGTGGAATCATGCAAAATATATTTCCATATTAGCCATGTTACAAAACACATACACACACACACACACACACACACAAGAAAAAGAAAGTGAATAAAGTGTGCTTCATTCTCCATTCAGAATTTAAGTACTCTCTCTGGAGGTGGATAGTATTTTTCATCATGGGTCCTTTGGAATTGTCTTGCATCATTGTTCTCAGTTTTAAAAGGCCAAGATCTCTCACTGCATCCTAGGCCATCTCCAGTTGTCCTGATCTATGTCTGACCACTGAACCCAGATAACTCTGGAGGAGAAAATGAGGCTGGTGACTTTGCACAAGCCTCCCTAACAGTAATCCAATTCACTTGCCAAGTCATGGCATCATCTTTCTAGTGTCATGAACCATTTTGAGAATGAAGAACAAAAAAACACAACTGATCAGAGTAGCTAAGTCTTTCACAGTTGGTTATCCTTACAATGTTGCTGCTAACTTGTAAAATGTTCCACTGGTTCTGCTCTATTTCTATTCCCCTCTCTCCCGAATTTTAGGACAATTTTTAAAAGTTATTTCTTGTATTACTGTATCAAGATTCTTGTTCTTAAAAATAACTTTCAATTAGTCCAATTATTTTTATATTTTCTTGATCTATTTTCCTAATCTGTTGGCTATTTATAAGATGTTTCACTTTCTCTTCTATTTTTTTCATTATTTCATTATTTCAGATTTTGTTTAATCATTTCTTGATCTTTTATAATTTCACTGGCTTCACTTTGCCCAATTCAAATTTTCAAGGTATCATTTTCTTCCTAAAAATCTGAATCTCTTTTTCTAATAGGTTGACTTTCCTTTCATCACCTTCTTATTTTTCTTATTCTTATTTTATTTTAGTGGGTTTTTAGGGGGGGTTGTAGTTTAAGTAGAGACAGGCATAGGGCATGATGAAAGCAAAACAAATGGAGAATAGACAAATTACTCTAGTCCAGTTTCTTGACTCCTATCTTAAGTCCATGAGGTTTTTCACTTAACTAGTTCCTGGCCACTTCGTTCTCAAGTCCATGAAATTTCTACTTTACTAGTTCCTGGCCAGTTCATAATCATTTTCTTTATAAGAGATTTCTCAGGGAATAGAGGTGGGTAATCTGGAAATATTTGTAATATAACAACAAAACACATAAATAAAAATTTAATTCCAAGTAGCATGGGAAGACATATGCTGGAAGTGGGTTGATACAAGAAAACAACTTACACAATAATTAGAGTGATGCTGTCATTCTGATCACTATCAGGCCACTGGATCCAGATGGTTCCAGAGGAGAAAGTGAGGTTGGTGACTTTACACAGCCATCTCTCACTCAAATCAAAGTCAGTCATGTCATTATCTCCCTGATATTGTGGTCCTCTTTAAGAATAAAGGTCAAACCACAATAAAAAAGTTAATATTTAGAATCATAATAACCAATCTTGGTCTCCGGGAAGAGCTGAGGGAATTTACTTTCTTTTTCTTCATTGTGGTGGTATTTGTTGGAGGTAAGGGTTAGAGACTGGAGAAATGTCCCCGTGGAGTGATGGAGGTAGCTCGAGTAGCTTGAGATAGCTGATTGTTAAATTTCCATTGTTAGCATTTATACTTCAGAAATCAGCAAATGCTACAAATCAAGGCTTGAGTTATTGTTGGAAAGTGCTTAAAGAATTAATAATGAAGATTAATAGGAGCTTGCATTTAGAGCTTCAATGGATCTAAGAGATCACACAGTCCAATACACTTATAATTTCTTCTCTTGTGGATTTAATTTCTCCTTTCAACCATCCTGGAATTATTTATTTTTGTTACATGTCTTTTGAGTATCCCACAGTATTACCTTTTTCATCAGACATTGGTTTACTTTCTTTTGTCCTATACTATTTTTTGAGAGATTTCTAATCTCTTGGAGAGTTCACTATTCATGGTTGTTTCTAACTTGATGCTCTTTTCTGTTGATTTATATGTTTGTATTCTGGGTCCTTGGTGAATTTTCTTTCTCTTGAAATTTTATGCTCAAATTAATCTATCTGTCTACCTACCTATTTATCTACTGATTGATCTATCTATTTATCTATCTATCTATCTATCTATCTATCTATCTATCTATCTATCTATCTATCTATCTGTATGTATATATATTCTTTTATTACTTTCTTTCTCATTCTTCCTCCTCTAATGGTAGGTATACCCTTGAGATTGATCTATACAGTTGCCGCACTACCATCTCATATTTAAGGATTTATAGCTCACTATATGGGTCCTTATATAAAAAGGTTTTTTACCTTGTTTGGAATCTTTTATTTATTTATTTTTGTTCAATGGGTTAATTTGCAATTACTCTATCTGTTGCACAATTTCTCTTGGGGTGGGGGTATCATGAGAACTAATGAGGACTGGAGAAAATTTCTAGTCTGATATCTTGCAGGTGGAGACTGAACAGACTGGCATATTTGTCTGATGTGTCAATTTTGATGGACTGTTTGAATTATTTTTTCTCTTTCTTTTTCATCTTTGTTATAAAGGATGATTCATTTGGTAACACAAAGATGAGGGAGGTATTCAGAAATTAATATGCTGTAAAATCAATATGACAAATTAAAAAAGATATTTTAAAAAATAAATTCAATTTTTTTTAATGTATGATTAGCAGGGGAAGGGTCTATTGTGCTACAAAAAAAAACTGGACCTGTAATGAAGACTTGAAACAAAAATGTTTCAATTCCTACTTCTAACACATATGCTTTGTGGTGCTACAATCAATTAACTTGCACTATCAACTCTATAGAAAATTCTCTAAGGTGCTAAGTTACAGGAAGTTGTCATCAATAGAAGAAGACGTTTCTATACCTCATGTCTAGAAAAAAGCAGCAACAAAAATGAGGAACTTAAATTAGATGATAGTATGAGAGAGGAATGGAAGAACCAATTGGATGGCAGTAAACATTCTATAATGATAAAATTCAAAAAGTGACAAATAACCAGAGATGCTCTAAATAAAGATATTTGGTTTTTTAAAAATGTTAAATATATTTTATTTAAAATTTATTTTAAAAATTTATTTATTTACTATTAGTTTTCAACATTCATTTCCACAAGATTTTGAGTTACACATTTTCTTACTTTCCTTCCCCTACCCCTCACCCCAAGATAGTGAGCCTACTGGATACCACTTCCCCCAATCTGTTCTCTCTTATATCCTCCCCCATAACCCTTAACATTCTAGTAGGGCAAAATGGATTTCTATACCCCAGTGCGTGTATGTCTTATTTCCCAGTTGCATGTAAAAAAACAATTTTTTTAAACATTTGCTTTTAAAAATTTGATTTCCAGATTCTTTCCCTTCTTCCTTCCTCACCTACCTCCACTGAAAGGACATGCAAGTCAATATAGGTTGTCCATTTGTGGTTAATGCAAAACATTACCATAGTAGTTATATTGTGAAAGACAAACTATATTTTCCTCCATCCTATCCCATCTCCCACTTATTCTATTTTCTACTTTGACCCTGTCCCTTTTCAAAAGTGTTTGCTTCCAACTACCTTTTCCCCCAATCTGCCCTTCCTTCTATCATCCCCCCTCTTATCTCCTTTCCCACTACTTTCCTGTAGGGTAAGATATCCAACTTAGTGTGTATGTTATTCCCTCCTTAAGCTAAAAACAATGAGAGTAAGGTTGACCCTTCCCTTTCATGTTCCTGCTCTTGCCCTCCAGTGTAACAATTTTTTCTTGCCTCTTTTATAGGAGACAATATACCCTAATCTATCTCTCACTTTCCCCTTCTCCCACTATATTCTTCTCTCACCTCTTAATTTTACTTTTTAGATATCATCCCTTCACATTCAGCTGATCCTGTTCATTATGTCTATGTATATATGTACACATATACACCCAAACTCACATATATATTTAAACACACATACACCCTCCATACAAATGTATATATGTATGTATACATACACACACATATTCCCTTCAACTATCTTCATACTGAAAAAAGTCTCCTGAGTTATAATTATCATTTTCCATGTAGAAATATAAATAGTTCAAATGTAATAAGTTCCTCGTGATTTCTTTTTCCTGTTTACCTTCTCATGCTTCTCTTCTTGTATTTGAAAGTCAAATTTTGTGTTCAGCACTGCTTTTTTCACCAAGAATGCCTCAAAGTCATCTATTTCATTGAATGACTATATTTTTCCCTGAAGCATTATACTCAGTTTTGCTAGGTAGGTGATTCTTGGTTCTATTCCTAGCTCCTTTGATCTCTGGAATATCAAATTACAAGCCCTTTGATCCCTTAATGTAAAAGTTGCTAGATCTTGCATTATTCTGATTGTGTTTCCACAAGGCTCAAATTGTTTCTTCCTGACTGCTTGCAATATTTTCTCCTTGACTTGGGAACTATGAAATTTGGCTGTATATTCCTAGGAGTTTTCTTTTGGGGATCTTTTACAAGAGGTGATTGATGAATTCTTTCAATATCTATTTTGCCCTCTGGGTCTAGAATATCATGACAATTTTCCTTGAAAATTTCTTGAAGGCTGATGTCTAGGCTCTTTTTTTGATCATGGCTTTCGGATAGTCCAATAATTTTAAAATTATTCCTCCTAGATCTATTTTCCAGGTCAGTAGTTTTTCCAATGAGATATTTCACATTGCCTTCTATTTTGTTCACTTGTTTGGATCTGTCATATAGATCTTGATTTCTCATAAAGCTTCCATTTGCTCCATTCTAATTTTGAAGGAATTATTCTCTTCCGTGAGTTATTGAAATTCCTTTTTCATTTGACCAATTAGATTTTTTAAGGCATTCTGATTGGCTTTTTGGGCCTCTTTTGCTATTTAATTTAGTCTATTTTTTAAGGTGTTATTTTCTTCAGTCAGGCTATTGACTCAATTTTCATGATTTTATTGCATCATTTTCATTTCTCTTCCCAATTTTTCCTTCACTTCTATTACTTGATTTTCAGAAACTTTCTTGAGCTCCTCTATGGCTAGCAACCATTTCATATTTTTCTTGGGTAGCTTTTGATGCAGGGGTTTTTACTTTGTTGTCTTATTCTGGTTTCATATTTTGATCCTTTTTATTCCCCCCAAAAGAATTTATGGTCTGATTGTACTTCCTCTGTTTGCTCATCTTCCAGCCAATTACTTGACTTTTGAGCTCTTTTCCATGGTAGAATTCTGCTTCCAGAATGGAGATAGCATGTCCCAAATTGTTGAGATTTCACAATTGTTGTCAGAGCTGTTGTCAGAGATATGAGAAGGGTACCTTCTCCACAGCCACCACAAGTTCTGGCATTCCTCACCCCAAGATCACCACAAAAGACTGTGACCCAGATCCAAGCAGGTCAAAACAAGAGTGATTGATTGCCCTCTGATTGGTCACTTGTTCCTCCTATGATCTACATGCCAGGAGCTCTGGAGACAGCCACACAGCATCAGCTGCAGCTGCCATGTTGCAGTCACCTCTCACCCTGGGGTGTCTATGGCCAGACTGCACTCTTCCCCCACCCAGTTCCAACACAGTTTCCTACTGACTTTTTACTTTTTCTTTGGTGTTCATGGGCTGAGAAGTCTGGAAATCACCACAGCTGCTCGTGATTCACTCTCCTTATGTCTGCTCTGGTAAGTCTGTGCCACTCGATGGGGCCACCTTGGGTCTGGGCAAATATGGCTTATGTGGGACTGTGTTCTGCTCCCAGACTGGTGTGATAGGCCCTTCCTGTTGGTTTAATAGGCTTCCTGCAGCAGAAGATATGTTTCTCTCTGTCACTTTGGGAGTTTTTTAGCTCTCAAATTTGTTTAGAATTGTTTTTACAGGTATTGGAGGTGGTTGGAGTGGGATCTCAGGCAAGTTCTTACTTTTCCTTCACCATCTTGCCTCCACTGCCTAAAAAAGATATTTGTGAATCAATGTAAATCAATGTGATTCAAATGTAAAACCGAGTTTTATGAAAGTGAGTCATGAATCCCATAAGAAATCACAAATGAATGAAACAGATAAAACAACTGGAAAATGTGTTAAATGTATCAAGTTTTGTGTCATGACAGGCATGGCCCAAGTCTCATCCTATAAAGGAATACAGTGAGGGGTTACTGAGATGGAAAGTTATTGAGATGAGAAGGTATTAAATAGATATGGTTGGGAATTCCCAGGGTAACAGAAAAAGCTTAGGAGTAACAGAAGGTAAAACAGTAAAACTCTCAACATGAATGATTGTCAAAGGAAAAGAAAACAGGTGAAGATACAGGACAAAACTCTGAGGTGAATATTTTACTGCTCTCTAAGGGGCTTGTTAGGTCAGAGGAAGGGCTATTAGATCCAGTTATTCAGGGGATAAGGAAATTCAAAAAGAGGAAGGGGGATAATAAAGGGATCTGATTGGTAATCATATATAGAACTCCTTGGATTTTACTTACTTTAGGAAAGACACTTTAATGTGTTTAAGAATGTTAACTAAGACATTAAAAGCTGAAGAAATAAAATGCTTTGATAGCAAAAACAAAATAAAGTCATAAAAATTATCCATAACAAACCACTCCTGGATGTGGTGGTCAAGATCTAAAAGTAAGGAAACAAAAGAATTCCCTCTGAGGTGATGAGGTGAAATGTTCCCACAGTTCCTAAGGTAGTTGGTAGAAAATATTCAGTGTGAAGATGGATTAGCTCAGACTCCTGCATTTAACATTTATGACTTCATCATTTACTTGAAATATTCTCACATAAACAAAAATGATCAGTTTGATCCAGCCAAGGATTAGTAAAAAAAAAATAATAAAATACAGTCACAATATTAAATTCCTTAGCTAACAAATACTTTGAGGCAGCTAATTTATTTTGGAGGAGTGTATATTGCTGAGTAGCTACTTTGAGTGACTGAGGTGTGGGCTTCTAGGAAAAAGGAGAGAAAAGAAATGTAATAAAATAATCTAACTAAGGAAGTTCTCTTTAGAACTTAGCTAGTTCACATGATTTGGGTGTAAATATTTTAAATTATATTTTAAATAGTTTATTTTATGGTAGTCTTAAGAAAATATGATTATTTTTAAAGGCAATTTTTCATGAAACATTGACCAAAAAGAATGTAAATGGAACATTTGGTTAGCTCTGTCATCTTCAGAGGGAAGAACAACTAATTGATTCAAGTTTAGTCACCCCTTAAGTGTCAGCAGTGGTTTGGAATTAGAATAGGTTACCCAAGGGCACTGTAATCCTCTATCCTCATGAAAAAAAGAACCAACAAAACCCAAACCAAACCAAAACCTAATATTGGAGACATGGCTAGAATAATCTCAGTCATAAGGAAAGGAAGTGAGAATAAAGACCTCTGGAAGTTCTTTGGACTTGTTGGCTCTATTTATTAAATTTATAGTGCTTAGCTACATGGTAGAACAAATCATTTAGATTATATTGTTTATTCTCTGTGATCTGCTACATAAGTACAATGATTTATATAAACTAGGGCAAATAAGTTGAAAGAGAACTGGAAAATTAATCAGAAGAAACCTGGATTCAAGTCTACCTCTCCAACTTACTAGTTGTGACCATGGACAGTTCACTTAATAGATCTCAGTCTGCATTTCCTCATCTATAAAATGGAGATAATATCTGTAATAAAATATTTCTAGTGTATTAAAAGTTTTCCTGATGTATAATGCATAATAATGATTTAAAGGGTATTATTGCATAGTGTACAGAGTTGGTACTATAGTCAATAAGGTGGTGGTTCAAGTCCTACCTCTGATGCACATCAGCTGTGTGACTCTGGGCAAATAACTTAATCTCTCAGTGTCCAAGTCAACTCTCTTATTGTATTTTGGTATAAAGGGTTTCCTCACAGGGAGTTCCCTGGAGCAAGGAAATCACAGACCTGGTTCAAAATTAAGTAAATTAATTAAATAATGACTGTTAAATACATACTAGTATTTTAAAGTTTGTAAATGACAATATTAACATTGTTTCCCTTGCTTCTCACCCAACTGCATGATATATATGCATTACAGCTATTATCTCCATTTCAATTTTATTTTTAAAAAATCCTGATCTTAATTTAAAAAGTGTTGATTTTTTTAAATTGGAGGTCAGAATGAAAGAGAACAGAGAAAGGAGAAAAAGAATTTCAGAAGTGTCTTAGCTAGAAAGAGATTTGGAAGCACTGCCAATAAAAGTGACAAATCTGGAGGGTGGAACAATGAGAGAACATTTAAAAAATACTAAGATTCCTAAAAATTATTAAGAATAAAAGAAGCTGCTTATAATATTTCAGGAAATAAAAAAGTCCATGATTGTTGAAAGTTAGATACACATTATAAATTATAGCATTCACTAAATGTGAAATGGAATGTATCCCAAATTCCCTTCTCCTAGAGAGATCATTTTAAACCTTCAAGACTATGAAAATCAGTAGAGGATTTTCCAAGTAGTCAAGCAAAAATATGTCATGCACTAGAAAACATTCATTTGGATTTCACAAAGAAAAAAACTGACAAAAATAAGAAGTTCTCATAATAGAAAAATATTTTTAGAAACTTAAGAAATAAACTTACCAGAAAACTTAAACTTTTTTTGAGAACAAAAAGATGGTCATTGAAAAACATGAATTAATTTGGGACAATTTTTAGGAGAAAGGTTAACATTAATAAAATATTTGATGTAGAAACCCCCAAAATAGCAGGATACTTATGTATTTTAACCAATAAATATTTGACAGCTCTGATTATCTGGTCATTGATATCCTATTGGGATCACCCTAGAGGTGGTTAAAAATAATTGTAATATTGTTTTGAGCTCAAGTTTCCTGACTCTAGACCCAGTACTCTATTGATTAAGCCATCTAACTGCCTAGAGTAAGCTCCCAAGGTACTCAGGTGCTCATTGGATAAAATGCTGGAACTGAAGTCAGGAATACTTGAGTTCAAATGTGTCCTCAGATATTTATTAGCAGTGTGAGCCTGGGGAAGTCACTTAACCTTTGTTTGCCTTAATGTACTAAAGAAGGGAATGGCAAACCACTCCAGTACTTTAGTCAAGAAAACTTCAAGGGCAGAATGGTCCACAGGATCACAAAGAATGGAGAATGACTCAATAACAACAATATTGTTTTGGTTAATTACTGTATTATATCAAAAGATCCAAGGAAACAAGAATGAGAACAAACTGAATGAAAGATACAGGAAAGGAACAAACTGAATTTGTTTATCAGAAAAAGAATGATCTGAATAAAGGACCAAGGCAATGTCTATGACAGGTGGGTAGTTGGAAGAATCCTATGTAAAATAAGAGGGGAAAGATAAGACAATTTATTCAACACTTATAGAATAATATGAAGTAAATGAAATTTGCTTGATGTTCTTTATATTTATATTGAGAAAGGATTACAAATAGTGATACAAGGAAGATTACATTTCCTTCTATCAAAATGAATAACATAACAAAGAATAGTATATGATAACTTAAATTTATTAGTTATAGACTTGGTAAGGAACTAAATTTATTTGTGAGAATTAACAGTTACACCACTACCCCCCAAAAAGAGACAGAAATGAGCAGAACTCAATATCCCACTAACAGAATATGCCAATTCAAAATGGCTGAACCATCTCCAGTCACTTCGAATTTTGTCTTGCCACTAGACTCACTGACTCTGGAGGAGAGAGTAAATATAATGAACATGTGCAACTCTGCCTTACTTAAATACAATTCATGCAAAAGCCAAGACTACCCCATTGATGTCATTGGTCCTCTTCAAGAAAAAAGGATGAACAATAACAACAACAATTCAAACAAAAAGAAGTGAGAAAAAAGCTACAGAATACAAAGAATGCTAAAAAAAAAGAATGAAAAAAACCAGATTTGATCAATGTGGAGAGAACAGAATGGTACCTATTAAGAAAGGAGAGACTAGGACAGAAGTGGGTGGGGAACCTGCGTCCTTGAGATCATATTCCTAGAAGTGACCTTCTAGTCCCTTGGGTGTGATCTTTTGACTGAATCCAAGTTTTAACAGAAAAAAATATTTTTATTACTTCAGAATGTTAACTAAGACATTAAAGGCTGAAGAAATAAAATGCTTAGCTAGCAAAACCAAAATGAAATCATAAAAATTATCAATAACAAACCACCCCTGAATGTGGTGGCCAAGATCTAAAAGTAAGGAAACAAAAGAATTTCCTCTGAAGTGATGAGGCGAAATGTTCAGACAGTTCCTAAGGTAGTTGGTAGATAATACTTGTCCTGTGAAGTTTGGATTCAGTCAAAGGGTCACACTTGAGGAACTAGAGACCTTGTGGCCTTGAGACCACAGGTTCCACATCCCTGGAGTAAGATGTTGTACCTATGTGTTGGGGAGACAGAGTCATGTTTGTGCCCCTGCCTTGTTGAGGTTGGAGCCCTTTCTCACTCTTTTCACTTTAGCTCCCTCTCCCTTGACCATTTCTGCCTCTTTTGTTTTTATGTGTAGCCCTACAGAACATTGCCTATAGTGGCTTTTGCATCAGGTAAACTGGGCTTATTCTTTAAGAGTGTAGACCCTGCTTAGCTTTAGGTGGGGAAGACTGGGCAACTGAAGTACCATAGCCAATATGCTGATGTGGGGAAGGGGCAACAAGGGCAGGAGAGGAAAGAGGTGGAGAAAGGCATTGTTCCAGAGAACTCATATGAGCTTCTTTAGTCTGCCTGTGGTATTTTTCCTACCATCCTGTCTTGGTGACTATGTGGACAGGGAGAAATAGCATTTGTATCATTTTTAACTTTGAAGTTGATTCTTGAACTCCCTCCATTATAAAATGGTTTTAATTGAATGTTCCCATCCACAAGTGCCTCATTATGTTTTAACCCTTAACCCTTGCCCATTTTGGAATGGATTGGCTTAGTCTCGACCCAGAAGAAGGGATGATCTTAGAAAATAAGTTTATAAACCTAAGACAAGAACAATTGGAAATTTCATCAAATAAAAAAACATATAAGGAAATATAAATGATGAAACCTGTAAATTTTATTTTTAAAAGAACTAATTTCTTGAATGAATAGATTTTAACTTTCCCATAAGGCAGTCATTATCAAAGCTCTATAGTACTTGTTTAAAATAAACTAAAATTAATTTAAAATAAGTGTTTGACTTTTTTAAATCTAAATTTGCTTTATTGCCCCTTGTGACACATCAATATCATATTCAGAAGCAGGAACTGACAATGGGAAAGAAAGGATTATGACCAATGCCTTAGTTCTACCATAACTCTAAGAGTATCGAGGGATTTGTTGAGAGAATTCAGGAAGATTTTGTTTCTGTTTCCAACATAAATCTTCATCTTTGCTTCAGGTATTTGAACAAAGGAACCCTTTTGGTTTTGATGTGCCATATAAAGTAGTTATCTAAGTCATAAAGTTAGATTTGGGTAATAAAGAGTTTATTTTCTCAGAAAACATGACTTGGAATCAGAAACACATAATATTAGAGCTAAAAACTGTTAGAAGCTTGGAATAGTGGAATTGAGAGGGGAAAAGAGAAAGTCAAGTTTGACCTGGAGGTTTCAAGGTTATATAAATTCACAGGATTAGTTAAGAGCATTCAAAAGTAGACTCATGTTCATTGATTTGGAGGTTCAGAGGATAACTTGGCAATACTGATCCAAGGAGTATGGAAAGTTAGCACTTGTGATGAGAGTGATTCTAGTTATATTTTACAGTGTGAGTGAATGATAAGAGTATTATGGATTGTGCATTGACTGTGAATTGGTGTCAGTTGAATATTGGGGAGTGAGTGTTTTGGTGAAAGAGTTAGAAAGTAAGTCATAGTGTGACAGGGTAAATGGGCCCTCCCATGAAGGAAATTGTGTTTAGTGGCGTGTTTGCTAGTTTCCCACCCCACCCACGGCAAACAATCAGAAGGAGCTGATAAAATACTATAAGACCATATTGTATCATATTCAGTGTGTCTTGATAGTGGATTTCTGAACTGTTTTCTGTTCCAGAAAGAGATTATCTATAGAGACACAGGAACACCTATGAAACTGGTTATCATGACATAATCCCAGTGATCATCTAATAAAAACCTCTTGTTTTATATATGCGGAATCTTAGATGTATCTTTCATTTACTTTGTTAATGGGAAAGACAAGATAATAGGCATTTGCACCAACATGATGCAAGAACAGGATCTAATCATGCATTGAACTACAGGCACATACTCTGGGGCCATTAGTTACTTTCAGGATCAATGTGGAGGGTTTAGTATAATCTACAATAACAACAAATAGCATTTGTATGGCTTGTCGAGGCTTTACAAATATTATACCATTTTATCCTTGTAGCAACCTTCAGAGATAGGTACTATTATTAGGCTCATTTTATAAGTGAAGAAACTGAGGCAGACTGAGTTTAAATGACTCACCCAGGGTAACACACTTACTAAATGCTAAGCTGGATTTAAACCCAGGTCTTCTTGACTCCAGTTCCAGCACTCTATTCATTATACCACTCAACTACCTACTATGAATATTAAAATTCAAGTCCTCTCCCAGGGCATTTTTTGTTTATAAGAAATGAAAGAGGAACCAAGATGCAAGATCAAAGGCAACCCAGCTGAACTTTCTCAACATTCCCCTCCAAACAACTTTAAAATAACACCCCAAATCAACTTTTTGAGCAGCAGAGCCAAAAGTGTGAGACATCCATCTCTGGCCAAAGAAAATTTAGGAGATTAGCAGGAGAAGACTGTGATGCTGGAGTGGAATACTGTTCAGAGATTAGATATGAAGTGGCAGCAATAGCAACCACAGCTGCAGCAGCAACAACTTCGGGAGCTCTTAGCACAGAGACAGTAAGACTGGACAATTAGTCAGAAAGAGATTATAAAGAACCCTTTGCTGGCACTGGGTACAGCTGCCACTGACTGTCAATTCTATTGCCTATACATAGTTCAGGGTCACAGTTCCAGGGTGGAAAGGAGTGCTGGAAGTCTTTCAAGAAGAAAGAGGGACCTTGGTTGCAGTTCCAGGGCAATAGGAACACTAGTGCGTGTAGCTACAAGGGACGGAGGCCCTTCATCAGTAATGACCAGAGAGCAGAACAAGAGAACAGTAGTAACTGCACCTCTCTCAGAATAATATCATCTTGGAAGTGACAAAAACTAGCAGGCCCCAAGAACTAGCTCTGAAAACAGCAGCACAACAAAGCTTCAAGCTCCCTACACCTAGATGAGCAGAGCCCAACTTTAACATAAAATTGAAAGTGAAGAAATAGGTGTAACAGCTAGCACCCTAGTATACCCAGGATGGCCTGCTAAGACAAGTTCTTTGACCTGCTTTTCTAGGAAAGACTGCTCCAAAAGGGGTTAAAAATCCTACTTTTAATTACATTCACTGTTTCAGAGGAGAGGTGAGTCCCATGAATGTCAGAGAAAATACAAGCAGAGAAATTATCATAAAGACCAAAAGATAGAGGTCTGAATGCCTGAATAAAAGTATTATTGCTATATACTACATACACTGGATCAAGAAAACCCTTGCATCTGAGCGGTTGGGGGTCTGAACATACTTATTCAGAGTCTCAACCAGGAAATCAAATGGTCGTTCTCATAAGTGAACCCCCAAAGCAAAATACCAAATCAGAGTATATATGGACTTCTCAGAGCCAGAAAGCATCATAGAACTTGTGACTCTGTGCCTAATCAACTTGGTACCAAAAGGTGTGAAAGCCTTCCTACAATCAAACCTCACCCTTAGCAAGATATGACTTGTTCCTGAATCCAGGGATTGTATCTGGAATATCAGCCTGTTTTTAAAGAATAAATAAGCTATGTAGAGGATACATGATGATTATTGAAGAAGTAAATAAACCAAGGACTGCAACAAGAGAACAACAGCAAAAGGATCAGTAAAATATGTCTTGAAATCCTTCTAGTTAATAGCTTTGAAGGCAGAAGTCCTGGATAATAATATTGAAGAGGTGTACCTGGAGATTATGAACAGATTTGGTAAATGTGGGAAGCCCTGCCAGCTGAAAGAGTTGCTTACCCAGAGGATGTATAAAAGAGACTACTTTGAGAGTGGTGCAAAGTAGAGCCATCTTTATTACCCCACATATGAGCTTTTATAGGTTGTTTCCTAATTGTTTTCCCCTGAGGACACTGTGCTTTTGTTTGTTCCCATGGCCATTGGTGTATACCATGCTTATCTTGAGGACATAATGCTCACACCTGTGTGTTTGAGCTCCTTCCTGGGGGATGGGGAACCAAATCAAGCAGGCTCTTCATCGGAGAGGGCTTATTCAGCCATCAGGGTCAGAGTCCCACTGGACTGTGGTCCTTTACAGGTAAATATCCTATCTACAGATTCATCATTTTGTTCTGATTCTGATTTTTGGTTTTGGATTATTTTTTGTGGGGTGGGGGCACATTACAACAGTAAAAGGAAATGTGAAAGGGGAGAAGGAAAAATGTGGGTAAAGAATGTTTGATGTGTCTGGATAAAAGTGAGGGCTAGTGAAGAGAGGAAGATGACCCTTTGTGATCTTAGTAAGAGAAAATTTCAGGGGAATGAGTAAGGAGGAAGGGAATGTGAAATGATAAGAAAAGGGAAGGAAATAAGCCTTTCTTTCATAGTAAAAGAGAATTTCATTCATGGATGCTTTTTTGAGTAAACAGAATGGACTGTGAAGGAAAACTGGGGCCTTTCAAAGTGTGTGTTGGGGGGGGAGGGTAAATTGGAACACCTGAAAACAACTAACACAACTAGCATCTAGGGAAGCAGCAGGTCATGATGAATCCATGCAATATATTAGGTACACAGTAGTAAATGACGATAACCATAGTAATCTAGTGTTTGATAAACCCAAAGATCCCAAATTTTGGAATAAGAATTTACTATTTGACAAAAACAAAGGAAAACTAAACAATATATCAGGACCTAAGCATAGATGAACGTCTTATACCATATACCAAGATAAGGTCAAAATGGACACATAATTTGGGCAAAAAAGTGATATCATAAGCAAATTAGGAAGGTAAAGAATAATTTACCTGTCAAATCTATGGAGAAGGGAAGAACTTTTGACCAAACAAGAGATACAGAACATAACAAGATGTAAAATGGATAATTTTGATTATATTAAATTAAAAAGCTTTTGTGCAAACAAGACCAATGCAATCAAGATGAGAAGGAAAAAAGAAAGATAAGGGAAAATTTTTATAGTGTTTTTGATAAAGACCTCATTACTCAGAAATATAGAGAATTCAATCAAATGTATATGAAAAAAGTCATTCCCCAATTTATAAACTATGAAAAGACATGAACGTAAAGTTTTCAGGTGAAGAAATTAAAGCTATCTATAGTCATATGAAAAAATGCTTTAAATCACTATTGATTAGAGAAATGCAAATTAAAACGACTCTAAGGTACTACCTCACACATATCAGATTGGCTGATATGACAGAAAATAAAAATGATAAATGTTGGAGAGAATGTGGGAAAATTCAGATATTAATAGACTTTTGGTGGAGTTGTGAACTGATCCAACCATTCTGGAGAGCAATTTGCAACTGTGTCCAAGGAGCAATCAAGCTATGCATATCCTTTGACCCAAAAATACAATTACTAGATCTTAATCTGAAGGAGCTTAGAGAAAAAGGAAAACAACCTATGTGTACTATGTGTACAAAAATATTTATTTTTTGTGGTGCCAAATAATTGGAAATTGATAAGATGCTCATCAGTTGGGGAATGGCTGAAAAGTTGTGGTATATGAATGTAATAGAATATTATTATGCTATAAGAAATAGTGAGTAGGTAGATTTCAGAAACAAACAAACAAACAAACCTGGAAATACTTACATGAACTGATGCTGAGTGAGGTGAGCAGGACAAGGAGAGTATTGTACCCAGTAAGAGTAATACTGTGTGACAACTAGCTCTGATAGACTTAGCTCTTCTCTGCAATAGAGGGATCCAAGATAATTCCAAAGGATTCATGATGGATAATGTAATCCACATCCAAAGAAAGATCCAATGGAGTCTGAATGAATATTGAAGCATACTATTTTCACTTTCTTTATTTTTTTTTCATGTTTGTTTTCCTTTTGATCTGTTTCCTCTTTCCAAACATGACTAATATGGAAATATGTTTTACATGATTGCACAAAAGGTTGGTTATTGTTCTTCATTCTCAAAGAGAACCAAATGATATTACCACATTGGAGTCAAGGTAGAGTATGCCTGATTATGGGTGATCAGAACAATATGAGTTGAGAAGGTTTTGCTATAGGTCAGACACAAATAGTCTTTATGAATTTATAATCATTTCTTTGGAGCTACTATAGTCCTGCTTTGTTCATAGAGCATAGTACTTTCTTTGATGCAGTCACACCATATTGTTAAATCCTTTGCGAGTGTCTCCCATTACTCAAAAGTGATTCCAAAATTCTTCTGAAAGACCTTGAGGTTGTCCTTGTATTGCTTAAAATGTATTACTCACATGGAACCTAAGTCTCATCTGAATTGGTTGAAATAATGATAGATAGATAGATAGATAGATAGATAGACAGATAGATAGACAGACAGACACATACATATACACACATATATATGAGCATATACATACATATACACATATATATATATACATGCAAACATGAGCATACATGGATATATACAAGAATGAAATACAGACATACCTATACTCAGCTGCTATTCTGTTTACTACATACATGTTTAGTACTGTTACCACTTTGTTGTTTATGGTACATTTTAGCAAGCTGTAGTTTGCCTGCCTATCCTTTTAAATTAAATCTATTTTTGCTTATTATTTATCTGATTACAGTTGCTACTCCTGCCATCTTTGATAGATTCTGCTCCATCTTTTGATTTTCAGCTGTGTGTGTCTTTTTGTTTAAATTTGTTTCGTGTAAACAACACATTGTTAAATTGTGGTTTCTCATTCATTCTACAATTTGATTCTGTTTTATGGGAGTATTCACACCATTCACATTCATGATTATGATTACTAACTGTGTATTTCCCTCTGTCTTAATTCATTCCATTTATCCTTCTCTCATTTTATTGTGTCTTTCCTCAAAAGTCTATTTTGTCTCTGGCCACTGCTACCTCAATTCACCCATATTCTCTTATCCCCATCAGGTAAGATAAATTTCTATACTCAACTGAGTTTGTGCGCATGCACACACACACACACACACACACATATTTGAACCAATTCAGATGAGAGTTAGGTTTGTGCTAACTATGACATTTAGGGGAAATTTTATATCTCTAAACATGCATCAACAAAAGAGAGAAAAAGCAAATCCATGACTTGGGAATGTAGCTAAAAAGTTATCAAAAGAGCTAATTAAAAATACCCAATTAAATGTCCAAATAAAAATGCTAAAAATCATAGGAGACAGAAATACAATTGAAAGAAAATAAAACATTGAGATAATAAATAAAACAGGAGACAGTTTTATGAAAAGAAACAATAAATAGATATAATAAAAACATTTGATAATTTT
The DNA here is from genome assembly GCA_028646575.1 of Pseudocheirus occidentalis. Classification (NCBI taxonomy): domain Eukaryota; kingdom Metazoa; phylum Chordata; class Mammalia; order Diprotodontia; family Pseudocheiridae; genus Pseudocheirus; species Pseudocheirus occidentalis. Next base: position 93,992,040 of record CM053598.1, on the reverse strand, counting down.
ATTTTTAAAAAAGAAAAGAAAACCAAATAACAAATATCAAAAGTGAAAAGGGTAAATGTATCACTAATGGAGCTGAAATTAAATCAAACACAATAAAAATGTTTTTTTAATGCTTAAATTAATTTACTTGTTCAGTGACATAGTAACGAAGCTACCAAAAAATATTTTATGGAGCCAGAAAAAAATAACAAAATTAATTTGGAGCAACACAAGGTCAAGAATATCAGGAGAATCAATGAAAACAAAATGTGAAGAGAGGCTGATTAGCAGCACCAGATTGCAAACTATATTACAAAGCAGTAATTATGAAAATAAACTGATATCATTTAGGGAATCGAGAGTAAATTAAGTACACTATACACAAAAGCAAATAATAATCATTTCATGTTTGATAAACTCAAAGATACAAGCCTTGGGGGCAAAAACTCACCATTTGAGAAATATTGCTGAGAAATCTTGAAAGCATTTTGGCAGCAAGTAGGCATAGACCAATATTTCATACCATATATCAAGACAAGGTCAAATTCAAAAAATGATTTAAATATAAAAGGTTATATCATTAGCAAATTATGGGAACATGTGAAAGTTTACTCATTAGATCTATGGATAACTGAAGGATTGATAACCAAAGAAGAGATAAAGTTAAGGCCTCATTTCAAATAAATAAGGAACTGAACCAAATATAAAAACATTCTAGTCTCCAATCAATAGATGATTAAGAGTATGAACAATTAGTTTACAGAAGTCAAAGCTATCAATAGTCACATGAAAAAATGCTCCAAATCACTATAGATTAAAAAATGAAATTAAAAGAACTCACACCTATCAGATTACTTGACATAACAAAAAATAAAATTGAGAAAATCTGCATAGGAAGTGGAAAACAGGTATACTATTGCCTTGTTGGTTGAATTATGAGCCAAGTCCAACCATTTGGGAGAACAATTGAGAACTACACCCAAAGGTCTATAAAACTGTGCACACTCTTTGACCCAGCAATATTGCTGAATCAGTATCCAAAAGATATCAAAGTAAAACAAAAAGGAACTGTGTGTAAAAATATTTATAGCAGCTTGTGTGTGTGTGTGTGTGTGTGTGTGTGTCTATGTGTGTGTGGTAGCGGCAAAGAATTGGAAATTCCCCATCAACTGGGGAATGCTGACATCATTATATATATATATATATATATATATATATATATATGATTGTGATTAAATACTTTTCTGCTATTAGAAATGATAAGCAGATTAATTTCAGGAAAACCTGGAAAGATGAATATTAGCTGATGCAAAGTGAAAAAAGCAGTCCCAAGAGAACACTGTATACAGTAAAAGCAATATTATAACAATGATCAGCTGTGGTAATCTTAACCACTGTGATTAAGGCAATGATCCAAGGCATTTTCCAAGCACCCATGAGGAAAATGTTTATCTACCATCCAGAGAGAGAACTAATGAACTTCGTGGACATATTGTGACAGTGATATATCCCTACTTCCTATCCCTCCCCTCCTTGTTCTGTTCTCTACCCTGTCCCTGTCCCTTTACTGAAGTGTGTGCTTCTAGCATCCCTCCCCCAGACCCTGCCCTCCCCTTCATCATTCCGCCTCTCATCCCCATGCCCCCTACTCTCCTGTTTGGCATGATACCCAGTTTAGAATTTATGCCATTTCTTCCCTAAGCCAAATTCAATGAGAGTAATTGAAAGTAAAGTTGTAATAGTTATCCCTTGCATCTTCTCTATGGGATGATTAACCCCATTTTGTCTCTTCCTGTCTCCTCTCATTCTAGTCCTCTCCCACCTCAGAATTTCACTTT
>CM053598.1:93953825-93989723 GCA_028646575.1 Pseudocheirus occidentalis | reverse complement strand
TAGAGAGGTTTTTGAGGAGGGCATAAAAGGGAACAGATTGTGGGAGGAGTCTTACAATGAGATCAATGTTCTGGGCTGGGGGGTAGGGATAAGAAGGGGAGAAAATTTGTAACTCAAAGCCTTGTGGAAATGAATGATGTAACCAAGAAAATAAATTAAAATAAAAAAAAAACAAAAATAAAGAAAAAAACCAGAACATTTTCTTGATGTTTTCAAGTGTTCCAGCCTAGATCATTAAATGTGGCACTGTACAGCAAATCTCTGAAAGGTGCCCATTTGACTCTTGTGTCACTGTTACCAACCATATGTTGGCTCAGCTTTCCCTTCAAGTTAATGACAAATTAAAACACTCTACTCTGTTGACACTAAGTCTTCTGGCAGTCATCTTGGCTTAAGATCACCAATTTTATTGAATATATGTGTTTAGCTTGGAGAGGATAAGTCAATGATAGGTCCAGTACTCTGTGCCACAGATCACCTTTGTCACTCTCACATCCATTTGATCTCTTCTCTTTACAATGATATAGTCTATTAAAGGCAAATATTTGCTTCAAGGGTGCATCCACAAAGTTTTATTGCTTTTATATCAATGGAAGACAATATTGGTAATGAGAAAGTCATGAAATGCACAAAACTTCAGTAGTAAGTGACTGTTGTTGTTTCCAACTCCATTCCTCCTAAGCACTTTCAGAATATGTTGATGATCTGTTCATTCTCTGGTGTATAATCACCCATCTTTTCCTCTTTTGGCACTTTGATGATGAGATTCTTCAAATCCTCATAAAATTTTTCTTTGACCTCATCAGGTTTCATCGTGGTAGGTGCATATGCACTGAGGATGGTGGCATAATGCTTTCCTACAAGTGGCAACTACATCATGAGTCTGCCATTCGCTCCTTTTTGGAGGCATATAAGCTTGTTAACTAGATTAGTTTAGATTGAAAAACCTATGGCACCTTCACAGCACTTCCCATCACTTCGGCCACTCCAGAGAAATGTGTATCCGGCTCCATATTTTGTGGCTTTCATTTTCCAGGCTTGTTTCAGTAAGGGTTCCTGTTTGGATGAGATGTCTACTGGGTAGTCTTACAACAAGAGCTTTCCATGTTTCAGGTCTACTGTTATTTTGTTCATAAGCATGCACACATTCCATATACCAGAGGAGAGTAGTATCATCCTCACAAAAAATTTCTGTGCATCTTTTTGAGTGTTTCAACTTCAGGGTGGGATCTTTGCCTGTTGTGTCAAGTAGTTAATGGTTGGGTAAAGAAGAAAAATTTTAGGGTAACTTTTCGATCTCCTTCCTCACGGTAAGTGAGCAGTGTGGTCCTTCAAAAAGGATGCTGAGACACCCTGGGGGCTAACAAATCCCATTGTTACTTCAGTCCAATGATAAGATGACCTTTGGCTTGGGCTGCCTTGTGTGCAGAGTTATAACTATAGCATCCAGTGTATCCACACCTGCTGCTTTATCACGTTCCCATTGCCAAAATTTTGAAGTAGGAAAAATACTAAAATGGTATGGGTGGTATCTTTTGAATTGTGCATAAACTGGATTTGAGTGAGGCAGAGCTGCTCAAAATCATCAGCCTCATTCTTTCTTCTAGAATCATCAAAGTTCATTTGCAAGACAGAAGTCAAGACAATTGGCAACCGTTTGGGGTACCTTGGCATCTTCAATATCTGACCAAGTTCTAAGGACTCCATAGTATGTGCTTTTGCTGCCTTCATGGTCCCTTAAAACAACTTGTTTACATCTACCTATTCTCCCAGGGAAGTTTCCATGTGCTTGAGGTAGATATTCCCCTAATTCAATGATGAGTTTGAGTCCTGACAGTAACTCTCAACCTGGTTTAATCCATATGCCAAGACAATTTCCTAGGATGTAGCTGTTGTGCATGCTACAGCTTCAAGACACAGGTGAGGATTGGGTGTCAAATGGTTCACAAAGGTGGATAGTAGCCCTGGAAAAGGTTCAGCAGAACTCACACAAGAAGTACTATTCTTCCCCAAATACCTATACACCCTAAAATTACTTAAATTGCTCAAAGTTGCAAAATCATTCAAAATTTTGATCCCTACTAGCATACATGCCTTAAATGTCTAACTCCTTTTCTATAGTGGTTTTTTTTTTAATTCTGAAATCCTAAAAAGGGAAATATATTATCATTCCTACAATCAAGCATGTATCCCATCTACTGTTCAGGGTTTTGAAGCCCAAGGTACTACTATATCAGATTATTCTGTTTCCCTTCACATTTTAATGCAAGGTACAGATGTTAGGATGGTTAAATTATTTGCCATACAACACAAAAGGAACTTTAAAATGTTAAAACCAGTGTACATTCCATGGTTTCCAAAACACAAAATGCTGATATATCAGTGAAGTAAATGTTAGTAGAGTCCCCTAAACAATTGGTAAGCCTATATGCAAAGCAGGATTTATATTTATTTTGAAGCTAATTTTCACTAATTATGAAATTACACAATAAATACTCACATGCATACATGTTAATGTACTAGAGGAATGGTTTAGCAAGAAATAAGAAGCACTTCAACCATAATATGGAAGTGAGGTATTTTACAGAACATTTTTTATATTAATCACATAAAGTATGTTGATTCCCATGACAATCTATGGTTGCTATTAAGGAACTGATGGTTTAAATAAATAGAGAGAAGTTTTCTACTTCCTCTCTCAAGAGGCAAGAACACCTAAAAACCTTCCATCCTTGGGAAAGAGTGGTTTGGAGATGTGCTTTCATATCTCTTCATTCTAATCTTATTGGATCTTTATAATTGTGTTGCATGTATTTTTGATTTTGTTTTTTGGTGTTTAGTCACTTCCATGCTGTTGTTACTATGTATATAGTTTCTGTGGTTCTGCTTACTTCATTGTAGGTCTGTTCATATAGATTTTTTATGTGCTCCTCTACATTCATCATACCCACCATTTTTATATAGCACAAAAATATTCCATTATATTCATGTGCCATAGTTTGCTTAGTCATTTCCCAATCAATTGACATCCACTTTCTTTCTAATTCTTATTCATTGCCAAAAAAAGTGATGCTATAAATGTTTTGAAGCATATGGGAACTTTCTTCCATAGTTTCTGTGGGTTACAGGCTCAACAATGTGGTCTCGGATTCAAAATATGTGTACTGATGAAAGGTGGAGTCAAGATAGCATAGAGAATTACTCATCTGAACTTTCCTAAATTCACTTTCCCAACAACTATAAAACATGCCTCAAATTGAATTTTGGAGTAGCAAAATCAACATTTAGGTGAAATCATTTTCTACCCAAAGACAACTTAGGAGGTCAGAAGGGAAATTTTTTCCTATGGAGGTGGTGGTCAGGCATGCAGCACAGTGCAGACTTCATCATATAGGCCCTGCTTGTGATGGCTTAGATGGTTGCCTTGGCAGAGGCAGAGGTTTTAGGAACTCTCAACCCATGGAAGGTAGGGAGTCAGACAACTTTGCAGCAGAAGATTGCAGGCAACTGTATATTGGCACTGGGTTCAGAACCTTGTTGTATTGTCCAAAGTTCTATTTCACAGATCTTGGCCAAAAGGAGAAATAGCACTCATAGCCCCAGAGGAGCAGGAGCCCTGGTTACAGATCCAAGGTAGAGAAAGATGTTTATGGTCACTCAGAGGAGAGTGGAACATAAGTCTTAATTCTAGGACAGGTGAGCACTAGCAATCATTGCTACAAGAGATTAGAGGACCCTGTTGCAGTCCCAGGGACAGGAGGAGTGTTAGCATTAGTGACTGTAGGGGAAGAAGGCCCCTCCTTGGCAAAGACCAAAGTACAAGCCAGGAAAGCAGTGACCACACTCGTCCTTAGATTATACTACCTTTGAAGATGTGGAAATTACAGATGACCAGAACTAGCTCTGAAAACAGCAACATGGAAAACATGAAGCTTGGGATGGTTTCCCACCCATTCTGGGAGCAGAGCCAAACTTTAACATAAAGAAGTCAAGAAATAAACTGGGAAAATGCACAAACAATGACAAAGAAAATGATAATAACAAGTTACTATGGTGACATGGAAGATTAAGACACAAGCCCAGAAGAATACAGCAACTTCAAAGTAGCTACAAGAAAAACTTAAAGACGTGAACTGGATAGAAACCCCACAAGAATTCCTGAAAGAGTTAAAAAAAAGCTTTTAAAAATCAAAGAGGCACAGGAAAACCTGGAAAAAAAAGAGTTATATAAGGAAATCATGAAAAGGAAGTCAATAGCTTGGTGAGGAAAAAATACTAAAGAAAATAACATTTTAATAAAAATAATTGGACAAATGGCAAAAGAAACACAAAAACTCCACCAAAGAGAAGAATGTGTTGAATTAAATTTGGCCAAATGGGAAAAAAGAGGTATAAAAATTCATTGAAGAAAAGAAAAAACAATAAGAAAAGAAGAAGAAAAGAATTCCTGGATGGGGTGGGGCCAAGATGAAGGAGTAAAGACAAGTTCTCAAAATTTTCCCTCCAAATGACTGAAAAATAATGCCTCAAAATGAATTTTGTAGAAGCAAAACCAACAAAAGTATGATGTGAAAAAATTTTCCAACCTAAGATTACCTAGAAGTTTAGTAGGAATGTACTGTGTCACTATGGTAACAGAAGAGTACAGTTGAGTGAAGGCCGTGCCCTGGAAACCTAGCAGTATGCCTTGGGGTGACTGAATTGACAGCAGTGTTGGCTTCTGAAAGTCTCAGCCCACAGAAAGTAAGAGGATTAGACAAGTAGGAGATTACAGAGAACATTTTGCTGGCATTGGGTATAGGACTCTATTGCATTGTCCATATACCATTCCAGGTCACAGTCCCACAGCAAGGAGGAGTATTAGCACACTAAAGTACACGGTCACCTTAGGCATAGTTACAATGTGGAAAAGAGGGCTTGTGGTCACTAACAGATAAGAACACACACCAAGGAAGCTGTGACAAAATCTCTCCTGATATTATTCCACCTTGGAAGAACTGAAAACTTCCATACACCCAGAACTAGGTCTGAAGACAGAAGGACAAAAAATCCGAAGCTTGGGACAATGCCTCCTGCAACTTGGGAAAAGATCTCAACTTTAACATGAAGCTAAAAGTCAAAAAGTAGACTAGAAAAATGAGCAAGCAACAACAGCAAAAGAATCTGAACCTAGAATCTTACTACAATGACAGGGAAAATTAAAACACAAGCTCAGAAGTAGATAACAAAATCAAATTGGCTATATGCAAATCCTTAAAGAAAAATGCAAAGTGGTCTCAGGCAGAAAAGGGCCACTGGAAAATCTGAAAAAGCATTTTAAGATTAAATAAGAGTGATACAGGAAAAATTATGAAAAGAAATGAGAGTATGAGAGTGAAGCAAGAAAATAATGAAAAGGAGTAAACAACTTACTAAAGGAGACAGAAAAATATTGAAGAAAATGACACATTAAAAAAAGTAACCCAGAACAGACTAAATGGTAAAAGAGGCACAAAAATTCACTGAAGAAAACCCATTAAAATAGAGTTGTCAAAGTAAAAAGAACTGCAAAGGTTCAGTGATGAAAATAGTTCCTTAAAAATTAGAACTGGGCAAGTGAAAGTGACTAACTCCATGAGAAATCAAGAAACAATAAAATGAAAAGAAAAAATAGAAGAAAATGTGAAATATATCACTAGAAAAAATATTTGCCTTCAAAATAGATTGAGGAGAGATAATTTAAGAATTATAGGTCTACCTGAAAGACAAGATAAAATAAAAAGAGCCTACACATCATCTTTAAGTAATTATCAGCAGATGCTGCCCTAATGTTACAGAACAAAAAGGCAAAATAGAAATTTAAAGAATCCACAAATCATCTCCTAAAAGTTGTTCCACAAGGAAAATTTCAGAGCTCCCAGGTTAAGGGGAAAATCTTGCAATCAGACAGAAATAAAATTCAAAGTCTCTGAAGCCACAGTAAATATCACAAAACCTTTAAGAACTTCTACATTAAAGGATCAGAGGGTTTGGAATATATTACAGATGAGAAAAAAAGATATAATTACAACCAAGAAATACCTATCCAGCAAAACTGTGTATAGTCCTTAGGGAAAAATGTGGATATTTAATGAAATAGAGGACATTCAAGGGCTCCTGATAGAAAGATCAGAGATGAATAGAAAATTTGATTTTTAAATGCAAGACTCAAGAAAAGCATAAAAAGGTAAATAGGAAAGAGAATCCATAAGGGATTCAATAAGGTTAAAGGGATAACATAGGAGAATGAGAAGAGAAGATAGAATGTGGTAAAGTATCTCACATAAGAGGCATGGAAGCACTTAAAGGGTGGAGGGGAATATGGGGACATGGTGAACAATACTAGAACCTTATTCTCATTGGAATTGGCTCATAAAGAAAATAATATAATAAGCTGGGAAAAGGAATGTTGTTTATCCTCCAGGGAAGTAGAAGCAGAAAGGGATAAGAGAAGGGAGGACCTGATAGGAAAAAGGGCAGATAGGGGCATGCAGTGGTCAGAAACAAAACCCTTTTTTCAGGAGGAACAGGGTGAAAGAAGATAGGATAAAGGATAAACGGGGGGGGGGGGAAATAGGATAGAGGAATATACTAAATTAGCAGTCATAACTAAAAAAAATTATGACAAGTTTCTCTGATAAAGGATTCATTTTTCAAATGTATAGAGAACTGAGGCAAATTAATAAGAATCCAAGTCTTTCTTCAGTTAAAAAAATGGTCAAAGAACATGCACAGGCAATTTTCAGAAGTAGAAATCTAAGTTATCTATAGTTATATGAAAAAAAGCTTTAAATCACTATTGATTAGAGAAATGCAAATTAAAAAAACTCTAGGTACCACCTCAACTTACCAAATTGATTAATATGGCTGAAAAGGAAAATGACAAATGTTATGGGGATATGGGAAAATTGGGATACTAAACAACTATTAGTGGTGTTGTGAACTGATCCAAATGTCCCAGAGAGAAATTTGAAACTATTCTCAAGGGCTATGAAACTGCACACACCTTTAACACACTGACATCTGTGTCCCAGAGAGTCAAATAAAAAGGAAAATAACCTATAGGTACAAAAGTACTCATAGCAGGTCTTCTTCAGGTGGATTAAAATAGAAATTGAGTGGATGACTGTCAATTACGGAATGGATCAACAGGTTGTGGTATATGACTGTGATGGAATCCTATTGTGCTTATCAGAAATAATGTACAAGACCAATATCTTACATCATATACCAAAATAAAATCAAAATAGGTACATGATTTGGATATAAAGGCTGATACTATAAGCAAACTGGAAGAGCAAGGAATAGTTTAGCTGTCAGATTTTATGTCGAATAGAAGAATTTATGACTAAACAAGAGATAGATAACATTCTGAAATGCAAAATGGATAATTTTGATTACATTACATTGAAAAGTTTTTGCACAAACCAAGCCAATGCAACCAAGATTAGAAGGGAAGCAGAAAACTGGGAGTTTTTTTTATAACCAGAATCTCTGATAAAGGCCTCAATTCTAAAATATACAGAGAACTGAGCCAAATTTATAAGAATCCAAATAGTTCCCAAATTAATAAACAGTCAAAGGATATGAACAAGGAATTTTCAGTATAGTCATATTTAAAAAAAATGCTCCAAGTCACTATTGATTAGAGGACTGCAAATAAAAACAACTCTAGGGTACTACATCACACCTCTCAGATTGGTTAACATGGAAAAACAGGAAAACTATAAATTCTGGAGAAGATGTAGCAAAATTGGAACACTAATGCATTGTTGGTGGAGTTGTGAACTGATCAAATGATTTTAGAAAGCAATTTGGAACTATACCCAAACGGCTGTCAAAATGTGCATATCCTTTGGCCTAGCAACACCATTGTTAGGGCTATATCCCAAAGAAATTATATGAATGGGAAAAGGACCTACATGTACAAAAATATCTATAACAGCTGTTTTTGTGGTGGCAAAGAATTAGAAATTGAGGGGATGCCTATAAATTGGGCAATAACTGAACAAGTTGTGGTATATGAATGTAAGAGAATACTCTTGTGCTATAAGAAATGATGAGCAGGTAGACTTCAGAAAAACCTGAAAAGGCTTATATGAACTGATGCCAAATGAGGGGAGCAGAACCAGCAGAACATTGTACACAGTTACAGCCACATTGTGTGATGACTAACTTTGATAGACTTGGCTCTTCTGAGCAATGCAAGATTCTAAGACAACTCCAAAAGGCTAATGATGAAAAATGCTATCTACATACAGAGAAAGAATTATGGAGTCTGAATGCAGATTGCAGCATACTATTTGCTCTCTTTTTTTGTTTGTTTGTTTCGTTTCTTCTTTCTTGTGGTTCATTCCCTGGGTTATTATTCTTATTTTCAATACGACTAATGTGAAAATATGCTTAATGTGAATGTATTTGTAGAGAACTATATCAGATTGCTTGACATCTTGGTGGGGGGGGAGAGGGATCAAGTAGGGAAGAAAATTTAAAACTCTGAAGTCTGTGAAACAGAATGTTGTAAACTAAAAATGAATAAATAATCCCTGAAAAAAAGGGGGGAGGATAATGTGCAGGATGCTTTCAGAAAAGCATGGAGAGATTTGCATGAAATAAAGCAAAGTGAATTGAACACAACTAGGAAAACAGTGAACACAATAACAGTAATATTAAACAGTGAAGAATTGTAAGTGACAGGTATTTTCAGCAATAAAATTTTCTAACACAGTTTTGAAAAACAGAATGAAAAATGCTTTCTACCTCTAAAGGAGGAACTGATGGAGTTTGAAAGCAGATCGAAACATGTTTTTTGCTTTTTAACTTTTTTTCCCCAATGGTTTTCTTAACTTTCAATTGTATTAATCTGCATTTCGATTCTTAGGATTTCCAATTTGGGGTCTAATTGGGCATTTTTAATTTGTTCTTTTCCTAGATGTTTAGTTATATGACAAATTAATTAATCTATTCTCTCTCTATTTTATTCATATGAACATGTAGAGCTATAAATTTTCTCCTAAGTACTGCTTTGGCTGAGTTCCCATTTTTAAAAAAAATATTGTCTCATTGTTTTCATTTCCTTTAATAGAAGAGAGAGAAATTGGAATTCAATTTTTTTAATGTTAAAACTTGTTTTTACATGTAATTGGAAAACATATTACTTAGTTCCAAAACAGTTAATTGTAATTTATGCTTCTACAGCTCTTTATTGAATATCATTTTTAATTGCATTATGGTCTAAAAAGGATGCATTTACCACAACTTTTTCTAGTCATTCTTAAATTAAGGGAACTCAGGGCGGCTAGGTGGCACAGTGAATAGAGCACCGGCCCTGGAGTCAGGAGTACCTGAGTTCAAATCCGGCCTCAGACCCTTAACACAAAAAACTAGCCGTGTGACCTTGGGCAAGTCACTTAACCCCCAACTGCCCTCCAAAAAGCAAAAAAAAAAAATTAAGGGAACTCATTCAATTTCCAATCTATATAAGTTAAATTGTTGACTATGTTCAAATTGTAAATTGTTCAGAATAATATGAGAGTAGATAGAATATGTAACTTACCCTATCTTAGTTAAAGGTATTGAAGAAGTAACTGATAAACTCCCTACAAAAAAATCCCCATCACCAGATGGAGTCACAAATGAATTCTACACAGTCTTTAAAGGACAACTAATTTCAATACTATATAAACCATTTGGAAAAAAAGGTTGGAGTCCTACCATTTTTTTTAGTGACATGGAATGTTGATACATAAACCAGGAAGAGCAATGACAGAGAAAAAAAAACTATGGACCAATTCACTGATGACAGTTGATGCAAAAAAAATTTAAATACTAGCAAGTAAATTACAGCAATATATCATGCACTATCACCATCTGGGATTTATCCTGGGCATGAAGGACTGGTTCAATATTAGCAAATTATCAGTATAATTGACAATAGCAATAATGAAACTAAGAGAAATCATATGATATTTCTCAATCGATGCAGAAAATGCTTTTTTTTTTTTTTTTTTAATTTTAATTTATTTTCTTGGTTACATCATTCATTTCCACAAGGTTTTGAGTTACAAATTTTCTCCCCTTTTTGTCCCTACCCCCCAGCCCAGAACATTGATCCCACTGTAAGACCCCTCCCACAATCTGTGAAAATGCTTTTTTTAACAAAATACAACACCCACTCCTATTAAAAATATTAGAGAACATAACCATAAATGGTGCTTTCTTAAAATAATAAGTAGTATCAGTCTAAAACTATCAACAAGCATTATTTGCAATAAGGAGAAGCTAAAAGTCCTCTCAAAAAGATCAGGGGTGAAACAAGGATACTTATTATCAATACTATTACTCAATATTGCACTAGAAATGATAGCTTTAGCAATAAGAGAAGAAAAAGAAATTGAAGGAATTAGAATAGGCTATGAGGATACAAAACTATCATTCTTTGCATATGAATGATGGAATACTTAGAGAATCCTAAAGAATCAACTACAAAACTAATTGAAATAATCAATAACTTTTTAAAATTGTCAGGATATAAAATAAGCCCACACAAATCATCAGAATTTCTATGTATTACCAACAAAATCCAGCCACAAGAGATCAAAAGTAAAATTCCTTTTAAAATAACTTTAGACAATATAAAATATTTGGGAATCTATCTACCAATAAAAAACTCAAGAACAATATGAACAAAGTAACAAAACATTGTTTTCACACAAATAAAATCAGATCTAAATAATTAGAAAAATATCAGTTGCTCATGGGTAGCATAAACCAATATAATAAAAGTGGAAATTCTACCTTAATTATTTTACCTATTCAATGTCATATCACAAACTACCAAAAGAGTTACTTTATAGAGCTAGAAGAAATAATAACAAAATTCATCTGAAGTTCAAAAATATCAAGGGAACTAATGAAAACAAATATGAAGGAAAATGACCTAGCAATACCAGATCTCAAACTATATTATAAAGTGGAAATCATCAAAACAATCTGATATTGGCTAAGAAATAGAATGGAAGATAAGTGAAATAGATTATGTACACAATGTATAGTAGTAAATGGCCATAGTAATCTAGTGTTTGATAGAACCAAAGTTCTCAGCTTTTGAGACAAGAACTCATTAATTGAGAAAAACTGCTGAGAAAACTAAAAAAGAGTGTGGTATAACCTTGAGATTGACCAACATTTTATACCATGTACAAGATATACATAAGTGTTGATACCATGAGCAAATTAGGAGACTAAGTAATAGATTACCTTTCAGATCTATGGAGAAGGGCAAAATTTATGACCAAATAAGAGATAAAGAGCACTACTTGATGCAAAATGGAGAATTTAAATTGTATTAAATTTTTAAAAGTTTTTGTATAAATAAAACCACTGAAACCAATATTAGAAGACAATATTAGAAGGAATATATATATATATATATATATATATATATATATATATATATATATATATGTATGTGTGTGTGTGTGTATACACTGAGAGAGAGAGGGGGAGAGAAAAAGAGAGAGAACTGAGTCAAATATCAAATATATAAGAATACAAGTTATTCCACTATAGATAAACACTCAAATGATACAAGCAGGCAGTTTTCAAATGAATAAATTAAAGCTATCTGTATTCATATGAAGAATGCTCTAAATCACTATTGGTTAGAGAATTGCAAATTAAAGCATCACTGAAGTACCACCTCACATATATCAAATTGGCTAATGTGACAGAAAGGGAAAAATCTTTAATATTTGAGGGGATGCAGGAAAATTGGAACACTAATGCATTGTTGGTGGAGTTGTGAACTGATCCAACCATTCTGGAGAGAAATTTGGAACCATATCCAAAGGACTATAAAATGTTGCATACCTTTGAACCAGCTATACCTCTATTAGGTCTGCATCACAGAGGTTTTTTTTTAAAGGAAAAAGACCTATTTCTGCAAAAAAAAAAATTAAAGAGTATTTTTTTGTATTGACAAAGAATTGGAAATTGAGGGGATGCCCATTAATAGGGGAATTGCTGAACAAGTTGTTGTGTATGATTGTAATGGAATATTACCTTGCTACAAGAAATGATGAATAGGCTGATTTTAGAAAAAAAAACTGGAAAGAATTACATGAACTGATAGCAAAATTGAGTGGAAACAGAAGACAGTACACAGTAACAGCAATAGTTTTTGATAATGAAATGTGAATAACTTAGTTATTCTCAGAAATACAATGACCCAAGACCATTTCATAGGACATATGATAAAAAAATATTGCTATCTACCTCCAGGGAATTAACTCATGGACTCTGAATGCAGATCAAAGCATACTACTTTTCACTTTGTATGTTTTTTTCATGTACTTCCCCCCTTTGGGTCTATGTTTTCTTTCAAACCATGACTCATATGGTAATATGTTTCATGTTATTGAACATGTACAACCTATATCAAATTGCTTGCTGTCTCTGGGAGGTAAGATGAGCAAAAAAGAGAAAATTTGAAACAAAAAAAATTTAAATGAATGTTAAAATTGTCTTTACATGAAATTGGGGGAAAATAAAGTATTATTTCAAAAGTAAAAACAAAAGCATTCAACAATTTGAAAAGTAATACTTAGATCTCTTATGATTGTATATAAACTTATTTTGATAATTTAATTTAGTTGTCTCAATTCCATGATGCTTTATCATTGAAAATATGCATTTTATGTACTGTATGTTAATTGTTTAATCTTCATATTTCAAATCTTACCCAAAGAAGTAAGTAGTTTATGTATTCTGATCTCCATTCTGAAGTTGAAGGAACAGAGGCAAGAAAAGTCTAAATGCCTTGTGCTAGCAAATAGAGGAGGTAAGATTTTGATACAACTTATTTTGCTACAATTCTTTTATGAATTTACTTCTACATATATACAAATTCATTAAATTAGCTTAAGGAAAAGACTTATAATGACAGAGGAACTAATCCTTTCACTTTTATTAAGAGAAAATGAGAAAAAACATATCAGTTATAAATGTGTGCATATTTAAAACTTTGTGAGAAGCTAACCAAAATATATTTATTGTCTTCTGCCCTCAAAAACATATTTTAATTATTTATTAAGTTGAGTAATCATCTCAAAATGACATAATATTCAGCTGAGGCAAATGAACCACTTTGTGATTCATTTTAAAGAGTTGTAAATTCGTATCTCCTTGAAAGAATTAGCGTGAAGGCAGAGCCATTCCTGAGAATGGAAATGGTATGTGCTCCTTCTGAAAGAAACTTTATAATTGCTGCCAACAACTGAAGAAATTACAGTACATCAATATAGTGGAATATTATTTTGTCATAAAAATGATAAATATAAAGTATACAAGGAAATTTGTTTTTAGGGTGTGCCCAGAAGGAGGCTGGTCAAGGTTAACAACATTAGAGAAATAGGCTTTTTTCTGGCATTGAAAATTTATCCTACTAAAAAGTATAAACTTTCCAACTGACACCATGAGTATTCTTGTCCTTGCCCCATTAACAACACATTTAGAATGATGGATTGAGTCATGACTAGTTATACAACCGAATCAAACCCTTGAACCTGGCCTTTAAAAAAGAGAGGAGAGAGAAATGAAACAACACAGTTAAAAGATTTGGAAAGGGTAAGAGACATAATCCCTCAACATAGCTCAATAGAAGATAAGATTTTGCAAGATATTTCTTAGAAACAAGATGGGGGCTGCACCATTGTGGCAGAGTTAAGGCAGAAACTTCCTTGAGCTTATTCCCCAGTTATCTCCATTATCTGTCAAAAGTTATTCTAAACCAGTGGTTCTCAACCTTCCTAATGCCACAACCCTGCAATACAGTTCATTATGTTGTGGTGACCCCCAACCATAAAATTATTTTCATTGCTACTTCATAACTATAATTTTGCTACTGTTATGAATTGTAATGTACATATCTGATATGCAGGATGTATTTAAATTGAACATAACCCACAGGTTGAGAACGACTGCTCTAAACAAATTTTAGAGTTACAGGACCCACAAAATGAGAGAGTGAAGCAAATCTCCCACTAATAACAGCCTTTTAGGCTAACAGCAAGAGTCTATTGCACCTTGCTGGAAGCAGAGCACAGTCTTGCAGGTGCTACGGTAGCACAAATCAGGCCATAGTAGATTGCTGAGTATTGAATTACTGGAAGTTGTGACAGTTTCCAGACTTCTCAATGTATAAACACCAAAGACAAAGTAAAAGGTCAGTGGGGAATCTCTGTTGGACCTGGGTGAGAGAAGAGTACAGTCTGTCCCCTGCCCCCATGGCAGCACAGATGGCAGTGGCTGCAGTGGCAGCAGTAGCAACAGCAGCAGCAGTGGCATCAGCTACTTCTGGAGCTCCAGGTCCATAGATGGTGGGGGAACAAGTGGATAAACAGAAGGCAATTTCAGTAATATTTTTGCTGGTGCTAAGGCAGGATTCTCTTGTTTTTCCCTTTTTGGATCTAAGTCACAGTCTTAGATGGCAGTCCTCAGGTGAGAAGGACCACTGTGGTGGCAGAGCTTGTGGTGGCTGTGGAGAGGGAGTGCCCCTCACAGTTCTAAGGCAGGTGCCTAGAAGTAGGTCTGACAACAATTGCTCCCAAACCCCAGAAATTTGGAAAAGAGCACTCTGCACTCTGGAATCAGAGTTCTACCATGGCAAAGAGCTCTAAAGTCAAGTAACTGGCTGAAAAAAAAGAGAAAACAGAGCAAAAGAAAGCAGACTATAGAATCTTTCTTCAGTGACAAAGAAAATCAAAACATACAACCAGAAGAAGACAACAAATTCAAAACTCCTGCATCAAAAGCCTCTAAGAAAAATATGAATTGGTCACAAGTCATGGAAGAACTAAAGAAGGATTTTGAAAATCAAGTAAGAGAAGTGGAGGAAAAATTGAAAAGAGAAATGAGAATGATGCCAGGTAATCATGAAAATCTAGTCAACAGCTCGCTAAAGGAGACCCAAAAAATTCTGAAGAAAATAAAACCTTAAAAAAGGACAGTAACTCAAATGGTAAAAGAGCCCCAAAAAGCCAATGAGGAGAAGAATACTTTAAAAAACCAAATTTGCCAGTTGGAAAAAGAATTTCAAAAACTCCCTGAAGAGAATAATTCCTACAAAATTATATTATAGCAACTGTAAGGTAATGACTTTATAAGAAATCAAGACAATATAAAACAGATCCAAACAAACAAAAAAATAGAAGACAATGTGAAATATCTCATTGGACAAACCAATGACCTGGAAAATAGATCCAGGAGAGATAATTTTAAAATTATTGGATTACCTGAAAGCCATGATCAAAAAAAGAGCCTAGACACAATCTTGTAAGAAATTATCAAGCAAAATTTTCCTGATATTCCAGAAACAGAGGGGAAAATAGAAATTAAAAGAATTCACCAATCACCTCTTTAAAAAGATCCCAAAAAGAAAAGTCATAGGAATATTAGAGCCAAATTCCAGAGTTCCCAGGTCAAGTAGAACATAATGCAAATAGTCAAGAAGAAACAATTTTACTATTGTGGAAACACAATCAGGATAACACAAGATCAAGCAGCTTCTACATTAAGGGATAAAAGGGCTTAGAATATGATATTCTGGAGGTCAAAGGAGCTAGGACTAAAACCAAGAATCACCTACCTAGCAAAACTGAGTGTAATACTTCAGAGGAAAATATAGATATTCAATATTCAATATTCATTCTTGGTGAAAAAATCAGAACTGAACATAAAATTTGACTTTCAAATACAAGGAGCAATAGAAGCATGGGAAGGCAAACAGGAAAAATAAATCATAAGAAACTCATTAAAGTTGAACTATTTACAATCCTACATGGAAAAATGATCATTGTAAGTCATCTCAATATGATGATAATTGAAAGGAACATATATATATATATATGCATGTGTGTATGTATATATACATATATACATATATATGTATGTATAGGAGGGTGTATGTGTAAACAAATATAAATATATATGTGAGTATATGTATATGTCTTTACATATATACATAGAAGGCACAGGTGTGGGGGGAGTAGGGGAAAGATGGGGAGAAAAATATGTATCTCAAAATCTTGTGGAAATGAATGTTGAAAACCAAAAATAAGTACACTGAAAAAAAGAGACTAGACATCATCTTCTAAGAAATTATCAAGGAAAACTGCCCTGATATCCTAGAACCAGAGAGTTATTAAGTTTACAATATTTTTAAAACTTTTTTTAAATGTCACGTAAATGTGAACTATTATTGAGAAATCACTCCCTTTGGGCCATCTTTGTCACTGAATATGCTATAGTGTAGCAGTGAGGGAGGGGTATACTGTACCATATTCTCTAGCACTAAATCAGGACTTTTAAAGAAGTGTATAAGTTGCTAAAGAGCCAATAAATTACTCAGTAGAATTAGGAATTACTGCATTAAATGGGTCAGTGGCCCAATAGCCTCTGGAAATTCAGCTATCTCATTGATTGTGGGCCACACATCAACCCTATGATATACAGAAAAAAATAAATAATGTTTCTTTTTTATTTGTCCTATCCCCAAAGGCTGCCTTCTTCATCTCCTTTGCCCTAGAACTATGATATCCTATGGAGACACCTCATGATTTTTTTAACATTCCTTGATGCTATTTCATACTTACAGCTAAAACACAATATTTCATAATATCAATTATTTAACCCTTTTTGGTAGTCCCTCCACTAACACAGATGGCAATTGGAGTTGGAAGGGATCTTAGAGGTCATTCAGTCCAATCAATTTTACAAATGGGAATGCATATTCAGAAGGGTTATATAACTTGTCTAAGACATTAGTTATAACTACCAAAATTGGAATTGGAACTTAAGCCTTCTGACTTCATATATTTTTTCTTCTATACCATACTTATTAATTATAGAGGGCTGTAACTTAGAAAAAAAAATCTTCCATCTGTTTCATACTCAGAGGATTTCCAATTTGGTTAGGACCATTCAACACTTCTATTCCAATGGAAAAGCCTTTGGGAATTCAACATTGTTCCTATTCCACAGCAAAGTAACATACTAATTGATTAGTGATGATCCATAATTATAGCTATGAACTATTCTGGAAGCAAAGGACTTAGTCATCCACCCTGTGACTTTCAATGAAGCAAAAGCTGTAATTTCAAAAGTCTTTTTTGGACTTGTTTTTTCAAGTCTTGCCATGGTCATGTAAATTTAAAAAAAATTGTAACATCACCAACAACAAAAAAACTGTAACATTTTGGAAGGAAGTGGACAGAGGATATTCTTATGGTGGGAATTTTGAAAAGGTGACAACTTGGTCCAGGCCCCCACCAAGAATAAGAAAGGATAGACGTCCCAGGAAGATATCATAGCTATGGTACTCAAAAGGTAGTGGTTCTTATACATCACGGTAGTATAGACCAATGGATGACATAAGTTTATATGCTGCTATGGAGAGGGCTACTACTGTTTCCTTCAGTGAAAAAGCATCATCCTTATCCCAGGAATATTTCTCAAAGAGGTAGTTCCACTACCAGATTCTGATAGCCAAAACAAAACCGTTTGTCTTCTAGTAATTACATATTAGGACCCCCTGATTCACAGTCCAGTCCCATTCTCTATTGTTTAGAATGTTCAATGAGTCAAATTAGGCTCAGAGGTCCATAGTTCAAATATAGCACACTTGTCACTTCAGGTAATAATACCTCATAGATTTCTCATTATTTAAACAATATTTTTATAATTGAATCTTAAAATTTAAGAATCTTGTTATAAGAGTTGCCATTTTGAGGGCTGATTTTCATATAGCCAGATAAAGTCCCAGCAGTTCACATTGCTAGCATCAACTAAAGAGTTTGAGAATGGCAACTTAGGTTCCATAGAAAGGCTATTCATCAGACAACCTATCACTCTTGTTTCAAAGTGGCATAGCTGAGGTAACTATAAGATTTAGCAAGAGGTGCTCTTAATTGCCTCGTATAAAAATTAGCCACCCTCATTCTTTTGGAGAATTAATCCTAGTATGGTGGCCCTGAAAGATAAACTGCTAGGTAAATTCACATTTACTTCTATTACAATACAGAGCATTATACTCTGAAGGGGATGGAAGGAGAATTACTATGTTCTGACTAAGCGAAGATACAAAGAATGATTGTGACCAGCTGAAATGATGGGGCAAATTTAAGATGTATTTGAATAAGACTAAATATAAAGAATTACAAGACATCAAAAAAGTGTTTCAGAAATTTTGAAACAAAAATGTGTTTACTTCAGAGCTAACGTCTTGGGTTCTGCTCTAGTAGATACAGACATGATCATTCATGCTTCCAACAAAATAGAGTTCCTTTCCAAGATCCTGCTTCTCTATGTGCATCAATGTGGGGTTGGAGTGAAATAAAAAGACCAGCAATGGGCTGATGAGTTGACATTAGCCCAATACATAGATTTGTGTCTGAGAAGGGTTCTAAAGCCTCATCTACATCTAACTGGAAAGGAAGCAACTGTGGAGCAACTCTGCAGATGTGATACCAGCATATGCTTAAAAAGGATTTAAATATTGTTTTCTCTAACATTATAATTTTATAGATGAACAAAATGAGGCAGATCAAGGTGAAATCACATAGAGCTGGGACTATAACCCAGTACTTTTAGTTTTGAGTAAAATACTGTTCTTACAACACCAGATTTACTACTCAAAAGCTATGTAAGCTGTAGTTCTGTGTACCTTGGTATAAGGAGTATATTATATTTCGATATGTTCTGCAGAATGCTTACCTTAAATTATAGAAAAAGAGACTCGATGATCCTTGGGAATGTTTACTTTTCTGTTGCCTGAGCCAGAGTGGGATTTATCAGACCTAAAGTGCCTCTATGAGTAATCTTTTTTAGGCATTACTAAAGACTTCTGCTGTTGCCAATTTTAAATTGATCTTAATGAAACTTACTATTCAAAAGAAGGAGTTGGAGGGAAATATGTCTTTGCCGTCTTCTCTTTTACATAATCATCTGATCATGGTACCCAGAAGCAATAATAGTTGCAACCAAATAGGCATATTTAAATAGACAACCTTAAATACATGTGAGACGATTATTCAAATAAAAAACTACTTACTGAGCATCTACTATAGGAATCACATTCTACTAGGCCCTGAGAGAATGTCAATGGAATGCAAAATGTGGTCCCAATCCTGAGGAGTTTAGTTAAAAATATAAAGCTAAGATATGCAAAATAAAGGTGGTCAATAAGACACTAAAATATTTGACACAAATTATGTAGCCAGTTTGTTGTGGTAGAATAAACCTTAGAGTAGGAATCAGAAGATCTGGGTTTCAGATCTGTTTCTGTTAGACTTGAGCAGAACATTTCTACTCCTCTGGAATCAGTTTTCTCTTTTGTAAAAGAGCATTCATTAGAACCTGGGCAAAAAAAAAATGAGATGGGGGTGAGAAGGTCAGCAAGTTATCCAAGAACAAATCTGATAATAATTTCCCCCAGAGATTATTCTGCTTCTGTCCAAGTTTACAGATTTTTCTAGTCCCCTCTCCAGTCAAGTACCAACTGGGATGCAAGTGGTATTTCCCAAAAGGAAAGATGTTTATGAGAACAGGGCTCTATTTTGAATCACCAAATCTTTCTTCAAGCTTAACAAACTTGTACGTTACCCCTTTCTCCAAGCAATGCAGGGTTCAAAGTTAAAAATACCATAAAGATCTGATTTCTTTTGTAATATATCTCCATAGAAAATTGTTGTTGAGGGGAAAACATTGTTTTTCCAGACAGGAATGTCTGGAGATTATTTGGACTGTGTAAACTCAGATCATACACTCACTAAGAATTTTCCCTGATTACTGACCACCAAGCCCTTAGACATGGCTTATAAAATCTTAATAGTAAGCTACAGACAGATATGAACAATTCAGAGCTTCTGGATAAACTTTCAAAATATCCCTGGATAAGATAGAGAAAATAAACATTGCATCAGAATCCACAGAATATTAAAAGTCCCAGAAGAAGGACCAGGTATATCGAGTGAATCCTCCAAGGAAAATTTATAGGAGGAAATAGGCAAGAAAGGCACAGGATGAGAACGTATGGAAAACCTACCATTGTCATTTATAGAGAGAGAGTCCATACTGAGGAGGCAATGAACTTTTCAAAATATCAAAATGTTCCTGAGAGAAACATTGTCCTGTCACAGTTAAATTGTTAAATAAAGTATAAGAAAGCAAAAGTATTGTTCATTTCTGTGTAGATATTACATTTTGAACTACTTTCAAGATTAGAGCTCAAGAAAAAGGAGAATATTGTAAAAAAAAAAGTCTGGAATAATAAAATCCTTCTTAAATATATTTTTGCTTTCTATACAAATGTTTTTTTGAATAGGTGGTATGTACTCAAAATTCAGGCACAATGCCCAGAAGAAAATTCTAAGAAAGAACTTACAAGGTCAAACCTGTCAAGTAAAAGCAAATGTAATATTGCATAGCACTTCCTTACACTTCTCTGATGTAGGTCCTATGAAAGCTATACATCAAAGTATATACATTGTATCACATCTAGTTAACACACACACACACACACACACACACACACAGTTTTTGAGTTCCCAGTGATGTTTCTCTTAGTAGACCAAAGAGAGGACACTTTTTTCATGTGTCACTTTTTTCATAAAGTAATCAAATAATGGAATAAATTTAATAAGCAAAATCTCTCCATACACACAAAGTTATGCTTTCCTTACCCTAGAATACCATATTAGTTATGGAAGGTGAACACATATCAGAAGAGGATATATTCATTGGAAATGTGAATAGCTCAAACAACTCATTTTCCTAAAGCTAGATAGATCCCATTACTTGTTAGGCTAATTTTCCGTTGTAGTAGCATCTTCTAGTTCTTCATTGTGCTTCCATCTTCAATTTCTCTACTAAGTTACAGTTGCTATTTGGTATTTTCCTCATGGGAAAGATGGATCTTAACTGTTTTAGTTTATTGTAACTATCATGTTGCTAATTCTGTGAGTCAGACCCACAGCCACATCTACCCAACCAATCAGTCGATAAAAAAAATAACAAAACAAAACCAAAAACACTTAGGTTAAGGGTAAATTTCATTTATATTACTCTCTTTCTTCTGCCTGACACTCCCCAAACTCAGTCCATCATTTGAATTAATACAAGCACATTTCTTTAAACTATAAACTATCATTATATCCCTAATCATTAACTTGGTTTTTATAAAAAGCACATTGAGAATCTCCTCTTAGCATTGCTAGAATGGTTGAATAGAATATTGTCCTTTATCTGTCCTGCTCATACACACCAAAATGGCTATTTTCTCTGTATTTATATTTATTGATTTTTAAAAAGTTAGTACTACCAAGATTTTTTTTTAAATTATAAGCTTAATCACAGAAACTAAAAGAAAAAAGAGGAGGCAAAAGAAGAGCTTGGAATTTACCAGATCATAACCTGAATGAAATGCACAAAATATGTAAAAATGATACTTTAAAGCTGCATAATTGGAGAAAAACCCAATACCAACTCCAATGTACCTTTTCCTTCATCCTTTCTCTTCCATGTGGTTTTGAATTGATACTTAGGAATAAAGACAGCTCCCTCCCCCCAAAAAACCTACCAACCCACATGGGTCCCTCTGCTTATTAGATTTCATATAAATTAATAACATGTCAATTCTTCACAGTATTGTCATGAAGCTACCCTATATAGTTGTCTTTCCTCCTGAATATCATCCTTTTCTTAAAATAGTTTAAGTGGTAAGGCACTCATTTTAAAAAGCAGTCTAGACCATTTTTTGTTACTGAAATTTTCATTATTTTAAATCAAAATTTGCCTTCCTTTAACTCTGATACATTGACTCTACTTCTAACCTTTAGAATAACAAAAGTTTCATTGAACTTGCTTATATATGAGCAAGAGAGAGAAAAGGTATTGCTTCTAAAAAATACTTTTAATAAAATTTCTGTAATTTCTGCTATCATAAGTCTTTGCATCTCCAGGATAACCATTCTGAATCCATTCAACTGCTTTTATGCACTGCTTTCAAGTAGTTACACATGTGATGATTTCAAGGTCCTCTAATGTTTTGACTGCCCTCCTCTCGATGTTCTTCAGCCCTTCCAGAAATATACTTTAGAGGTGATCTGACTAGGCCCACATTTGGAAGGATGACCAGCTCCATATTCCAGTAAGCTAGGAGTCTCTTAATATAGCTAAATACTAAATGAATGTTTTGGCCTCTCACCTTTTCAAGAGTCCTTTCCTGATCTTCCCTAATGCTAGAGTCCTCCTTGTGAGATTATCATTAAATTTTTTTGTCTGCATCTTGGTTGTAGTTATTTGTATGTTGTCTATGCCATTAAACTGTAAGCTCCCTGAGAGCAAAGAATATATATATATTTTAGGTCTTTGTATCTTTATAACTTAAGATAGTACCTGGCACAAATCAAGTATTTAATAAATGCTTGATAAATTAACTCACTATATAACACTGTTTTATGAGATCAGTTGCTGACTATGACAATCTTACACTGTACTCATGAATTTTGTATTTTTCAAGTCAGGTATAAGCCTTTACATTTAACATTGTTAAATTTGATCATGTTTTATTTAGAATTCCCACTGATTGTACTACTTTGGATTCCTCCAGGTCTTCAGGAACCTCATTGTCAAAAATCTCATCATCCTTTGAGATTGCATCAATCTTAGTACTCTGATGTCCTCAGTACCCTCAGTACCCTCTTCCCATCTAATTGAAGGGCTGGAGGGCAGAGCAAAGAACTCCCAACATTTCTATTTAAAGAAAACTTTTAGTCAAATTCCTTTGGGAGACAAGATTGGAGTTTAATCCTGGCTTAGCTACTTACTACATGTGACCTTGGGAAAATCCTTTTATGTTTCCCAGCCTTAGTTTCTTCATCTATAAAATGAGGGCATTGTACTAAATGATTTCTAATGTCCTTTATAAGTATAAATCCTATGATTCCCAGGAAATAATTAGGGTGGCTGCTATTCAGCAAGTCACAAAATAGTAGAGGAAAATGTCTAGGCTTGGTGAACTTTTACCTTTTTTTGGTTGTTTCTTTGGTTTTAGTGCAGTGGTTCTCAACCTTCCTAATGCTGCAATCCTTTAATACTTGTATGTGGGTGTATCTGCATGTGGGCAGACCCACCTGGAGACAGATAGAGGAGATGTCTCAGTTCCTAAGAACATCAGAAATATGTGTTTTCTGATGGTCTTAGGCAACCCTGTTTGACCCCCAAAGGGGTCCCAATCAACAGGTTGAGAACTGCTGTCTTAGTGTGTCTAAGGTTGATTTACAAAGTTGATGTTCTTGCTGGATTCCTTGAATTAATGAGACAAGGATGTCTCATCTGTCTCCAGGTGGGTCTGTACTTAGCAATAAAATGCTAAACAGGAATCCCAAAGGGTTGAAAGATATTGAGGTCATTTTTAGGAGGAGCTAAGTGTGATATGGCAGAAAGGATATTATCTCTTTTTTTTTTTATTCCTTTTTGGAGGGCAATTGGGGTTAAGCGACTTGCCCAAGGTCACACAGCTGGTTTTTGTGTTAAGTCTCTGAGGCCGGATTTGAACTCAGGTCCTCCTGACTCCAGAGCCGGTGCTCTACTCACTGTGCCACCTAGCCGCCCCAGGATATTATCTCTTAAGTTATAAAAGTTAGTTTTGAGTTCAGGCTCTGCCACTGAATAGTTGCATGGCCTTGAATAGTGGCATGGCTTCTACAACTGTGGCTCAGATTTCTCACTTGTAAAATAGGAATGGTACTGTCTGCACTATATACCTTGCTCCTCACTAAAATCCTAGGAGTATACCTCATGATTGTAGGGGGAAGAGGAATTCTGAGGGATTCTGGCTTTCCAAAGGCTATGATAATAGAACCCTAATCCTCAAATTTCTGCCAAACTAAAAAAGCTTGAACTATAGGCCCCAAATTGACTATATGCTTATCTAGAGCTTGATGGTCAGCTTTGCTGATAGACTTACATCTTCATGTTGGTCACACAATGATTTTCAGCCACATAAAGATTTGAAGTTCACTTATTTATCTGTGTGACTTTGGGTTTCAGTTTCCTCATCTGTGACATGAGGAAGATTTAACATATACTAAGTCCAGAAGAATTGCAAGCAGTTTTGGGTTAGTATCTACAGCAAAGAAATCTTGGAAACTTTAAATTTGAAATACATGCCTTATGGCACTGTCTTAAGGATAAAAACTATTATATATATATATAAAGAGCTTTGTAGGGACAGAGTCAAGATCACATGGTAAACTAGTTTTTGCCAAATTCTCCCAACACAAACCCTAAATACCCTAAAGAACACACACTCAACCTAATCCAAATCAAATTATGAGAAGGAAAGCTAACAAAAAGTGACAATGAGTCATTTTCCTGCCCTGAAAAGATTAGGAAAACAGAAATCAACGTCTCTTGACAATGGGGTAAAAGCTGGCAAAGTGATGTAGAAGGTAGTAGCAGTTGAGATAGCACCAGGTTCTGGCAGTGTCAGTGGCCAAGGAGAGAAGCCCAGCATCAGGGATAGTAAGAAGACATGGTCAGAAAGAGATACCAGAGGTTTCTCATACTAACAAGTGAAGCAAGAACAGGTGCCATTTTGCGACTCTGCTACCCATTACCCAGTTCTAGGTCACAGTTCCAGGATGTAGAAGGTGATCATAGTTCTGAGGAAACATGGATCATACATAGGCAATAAGCACAATATAAAATAAAAGCTGTGAAGTAAAAATTGGGACAAGAAGAACTAAGCAAGAAATTATGAAAAGAAATTTAACAACTTGACAAAAAAAGAAGAAAAAGTACTGAAGAAAATAACTCCTTGTAATGGCAATGCAATTTGAATTTGAAGATCCCTTTGTACTGGCAAAGGTAACAGGTATTTAGTACTTTGTAATTAGTCAAGCTTCTGTTAAAGAAACAGAAAGTATGAACCCCTGTTGTTGATGTAACAGGAAGGGGTTGGCTAAAACAGGAAGGAGCTAATGCCATGTGTATATAAGGAGAATCCCCTGCTGGGTTATACAGATCTTCTTAGAGTCAGGTTCTGGAGGATGAAGAAGAGAGGCCCAGGCTGGAGAGAATGATTTTGATATAGAGAACCTGGGTGAAGTGATTTTGATTCTGGGAACCACCTTGAGATTCTTCTGGGGAGTTACCAGCTTCTCCTGGGAGCTGCCACGAACTTCCAATGATCAGCTGGAGTTGCTGAAGCCTGAGAAAGCATGACTGTGACACTGGTACTTTTCATGAAGTTTGTGGCTTTGTTAAACCTTGACAGAGACTGTGAAGTATTTAAGGTGGACTGTACGCTGTGAGCTTCAGCATGGAACAGGAACTGCATGGAGAGCTGGACAAGGAACTGGGAGCTGTCTTACTTTGAACCCAGGTGACAGTTTAGTGAATCCAGGTAGGAGCTAGGAACATGGAAGGAGACCCATGGAATCTGAGAGTCTACCCCAAGTTGAGCTGAAAGTAGACTTTACTTGCATACTGTATACTGACTGAGAAGATTGTAACTTATTTGTGACTGATGGGTGAATGGCCTGTGTATATTGTACTATACCTTATGAAAGTATTGAGTAGTGACTGATATTGTAACTTAGTGTGCCCCATGAGTGGAGAACTTTGACTATGGTATTTTGTGACCCCTAAGGAGGCAGGTCTTCTTAAGGATGATTGAATGATTTAGTTGATTGCATGATTGAGTTACTAAGTGATTGATTGACTAAATGATTATACTTTGTTCAAAACTGTGTGACCACTGTGGTGAAAACTATGTGACCATTTTTCTGTGATAAGTTGTTGAGAATGCTGTATTTTTATTATCTGTGATAAGTTGTAACATTGGGAATGGTGTACCTTGATTTATTGTGAATTTACTATGAATGAATTTACAGAGCAAATTTGCTCTGATTTGTAATTGAATAGTGTTCACAATACTATGTAATCAGAACCTTAAAAGCTGTTCACTGTAGCATTGTTCTTGAAAGCTGCTTGTGCTTAGCTTTGCACACCTTAAAATCAGAATTGGCCAAATAGTAAAATAGATATAAAACCTCACTGATAAGAATAACTCCTTAAAAATTAGAATTGATCAAGTGGAAGCTAATGACCTCATGATATCAAAGAATGAAAAAGAGACATGAAAATGTAAAATATCTCAGCAGAAAAAAATGACCAGGAAAATATTTTGAGGAGTGGCAACTTAAGGAATCTTGGAATAACTGAAAGCTTTGATTAAAAAGAAAAGCCTAGACATCACTTTCATTAAAACATCAATATCTTAGATTCAGAGGATAAAATAGAAATGGAAAAAATCCAATGATTACCTCCTGAAAGATGTCCCAAAAATAAAATCTTCCAGTAATATTAGCTAAATTCTCAGTGCTCATAGGTTAAGGAGAAAACATTGCAAATAGTCAGAAAGAAATAATTCAAATATCAAGGAGCCAAAGTCAGGATCACACAAGATTTGGCACCTTACATATTAAAGGAGTGGAGGACATGGAATAGGATATTCTGCAAGGCAAAGGAGCTAGGATTACAACTAAGAATAACTTACCTATCAAAATTGAGTGTAATTCTTCTGGAAGAAAATAGTTATTTAATGAAATACAGGACATTCAAGCATTCCTGATTAAAAAAAAACAGAATTGAATAGAAAATTTGACATTAAAATAAAACTCAAGAGAAGCAGAAAAAACGAAATATAAAAAAGAAATCATAAAGTGTTCCTTAAGTTTAAATTATTTACATTTCTACATGGAAATATTGGTCAGATAATATAAAATTATTAGTGGTCTCTCTACCAAGAGAAACACAGGAACTGTATGAATACAACTATAGAATATTCTTCATACAAATAAAAATAGATCTAAGTAACTAGAGACATATTTGCTCATGGGTAGTTCTCACCAATATTACAAAATATGACAATACAACCTAGATCAATTTACTTATTTAGTGCCACACCAGACTATCAAAAATTACTTTATAAAGCTAGACAAAATAATACCAAAACTCAGCTGGAGCAATAAAAGGTGGAAAATGTCAAGTGAATCAATGAAAAAAAATGAAGTAAGAATGGTTAGCAGTACCAAATCTAAAACTGTACTACAGAGCTGTAATCAAAACAATTTGATACTAAAGAAAATAGAGTGATCAATGGAACAGATTTTGTACACAATATCAGAAGTGAGTGGCAACTAGATTGCTCTGTGGTTAGAGAACTGATCCTGGAGTCAGGAAGACCTAAGTTCAAGTCCTACCTCAGACACTACTTTTGTGACCTTGGGTAAATCATTTAAACTCTGTTTTCCTTAATCTGAAGTAGGAGGAAATGACAAAACACTACAGCATCTTTGCCAAGAAAATCCTATGGACAGTATGGTCCATGGGATCATAAAGACTCTGACATGAGTGAACAGTAACAAAGAGAAGCCAATGAATGCAGTAACCCTAGTATTTGATAAACATAGTTACTAGAGAAGAACCCAGTATTTGATAAAAACTGCAGGGAAACCTGAAAAGGAGTCTGGCAGAAACTAGTCACAGGCCAACATCTTACATCTTGTACCAACATAAGCTCAAAATTGGGATGTGATATAAAAATAAAATGTGATACCATAAGTAAATTAAAGGAGCAGGGGAAACATATTTGTGACATCTATATATAAGAGAAGTGTTGATGACTAAACCAAATATAGAGACATGCATAAGAGGTGAAATGGATAGTTTTGATTACATAAAGTTAAAAAGACTTTGCATACACACACAAAAATCAATAGAGCTAAAATTAGAAGAAAAGCAGGAAATTGAGGGGAATATTTTGGAGCAAGTTTCTCTGAGAAAAACCTTATTTATCAAATGTATATAGGAAATTGACTCAAATTTTTAATAAAAAGAGTCATTCCCTAATCCTTAAGTAATCAAGGAATATGACCAGGCAATTTTCAGAAGAAATCAAAATGATTATTATTAACGTAAAAAATACTCTCTCTAATTATCTGAGAAATGCTAAGTAAGGAAACTGTGAGGTATGAACTCACATCTAAGACTGACCAAGATGACAGAGGAAGATGACAAATTATGGAGAGGAAGTGGGGAAAATGGGTACTCAGATATACTGTTCTTCAAGCTTTGAACTAGTTCAGTAATCTTGGAGAACAATTTGGAACTTTGACCCCCCCCAAAATTATAAAACTCTGTAAATCCTTTGACTTAGCAATATACTTTGGTTCTGAACACCAGAAGAGACCAAAGAAAAATGAAAATAACTCATATATAGAAAAATATAGTAACTTTCTTTCTTCGTGGCAAAGAATTGGAAACTGAGGGGATGTCCATGAATTGGGTAAAAGCTATAGAAGTTATGGGATGTGGATATCATGGAATACTATGCAGTAAGAAATACTTTTACAGTAAGAAACAATGAAGAAAAATGGCTTCAGGAAAACCTGGGAGGATCTGTGAACTGATGCAAAGTAAAGTGAGTAGAACAAGAATAATTTCCACAGATACTGCAATATTTTAAAGATGATCAGCTGTGAAAGACTTAGCAACTCTAATCAATAAAATTATCAACCACAATTCCAAAGGACTGATGATGAAAAAGTTATCTACCACCAGACAGAGAATTGATGGACTTGGGTTCCAGATTAAATAATAATTTTTTCTTTCTTTTTTTGGGGGGGTTGGGGTGGATGAGGAGGTATGACTAATGCAGAAATAGATTTGGTGACTTCATATGTATAATGAATATTTTAATTCTTGTCTTCTAAAGAGGTGGAGGAGGGAGTGAATTTGGAACAAAAATAAAATTGAATTTAAAAATAAAGTGCTTTGTAAACTGTAAGCACTAATTAAATATCAGCTAATGGTGTTACTATTATTGCAATTTGAACATGAAGGGACTATGACCATCTCAGTTTTCACAGGGATTTAAGAGACACTTCTGTTCAATGTGGGACTGTGATTTACTCCATAAAGATTTTGCTGTATCTGAGTTTTGGAAATGGGTCAGGCTGTGGTCAATATAGGAAACCACTGTTTAAGAATCTATGCAGTAAGTTGTCTCTTACCTTAACCCCTCTTACCCTCTTCTCCGCACAAACACATTTTACTCTGGGTGTGGGACAAGAATTCTTCTAGAGGCTTCTGTGGTGAGAATTTATTCTAAAATATATGTACATTATATATATATATATATATATGTGTGTGTGTATATATATATACACATACATATATATGTATGTATATTTATGTGCGTATTTAAATGAAAAAGGTTTATGGGAAAGAATGGACAATGCCTTTATGTGTTTGTATGGGACATCATCTTATTTCTAAGTGCCAGCTTCCTTCAGTCTATAAGGAAACAAGCCAGACAAGCTTTGGGTCCTGTGTTCTCACCCCAGTGACCTTTTAATTTTTCAAAGTTTATCCAGCTCTCTACCAGCAGCACTTGCATGGAAATTGATCTCTCAGCTTCTGGTTTTTGGCAGAAGGATACTTCCTTCATATGGAAAAGCGTTTAATACCAATTTAATGGTCTGTCTAGCCACTGTACACCCTTGACCCTCCCCCCTCCCCTGGCTCCCACTGGCAGAGAGCAGAGGAATAAAGCTTTTAATCACTTTTAAAAATTGTCCTCAATTTTCTCTATAGTGTGCTCACTGATTTTCTAATGAGCACCCTCCCCCCAATCTTTTTGAATTCTGTGAAGGATAATGACTGGATATAAAGTAAAATTGTATTTTTTTTCAATTCTACATTATTTTTTAGTATCTACCATCCTCATTAAGCATCCCTTAATTGCCATCAGGTATGGAGTAGAAGATTTTCTCTAAGCTCTTGTCAACTAGTGTTACTGGAAATTAGTTTGTCAGAAAAAGCAGAAAAGTATTACTGAGAGTTAGAGTTTAAAGAATAAAGTTAATTAGGCCTAGAGAGAAACAGGGGCAAGGTGTTGACAGTTAACTGGTTACTACATTGGAGGTCATTATTTTTATACTGAGTTCACTGACTTTCCCATTGCAACACACTTCTCCCATTGGAGATCTTGATCTGTGCATTTCTCAAAATGGAAGTTCTTCCCAGAACTTACTTGGAAAGATCTTCATTTTGAGAAAATGCCCAGATCAGTGATCTTTCATTCTCTAGACTTTGGCATTATTCTCTCGAATGGACAACTCCCACCCCAAGTCATATACTTTTTTTTTAGCTGCCTCTCATGTGCTGACTTTCCCCATTAGAATGTAAGCTTCTCTAGGCAAGGAATTTCTTTTTTTTATTAAATAAATTGTTTTATTTGTTTTCTCGTTTACATCATTCATTTTCATGCTCAATGCAAGAGCACTTTGCCCTGATCAATTGACTCAGCCGCCTGTGGGGTCTGCAGGCCAAGTGCTCTGAAGCAGCCCAGAGGGTGCAGCCAGCGGTTACAGCAGTTCCTGCTCTTCCCCCACTGCTTCCTTGCCCTGGGGGCTGATTGGTCAAAGTGCTTTTCCTCCCCCAAATTTAGCTTCAAAGTTCCACTTTCACTGACCATTTCTAATTCTGGCTTGTTAGATGTGAAGATCCCTTCAGGTGCTGTAGATCTGCTCCCCAGGGTAGATTCATGCTGCAGCTCAGCTAGGCTCCTCCTGACTGTCCTGGGGCCTGGCTGGTTTTGGTTTCTGGCTGGGCTGGTCTCAGTTCCTGCCTGCTGAGATGAGCCCTTGCTTCTGAGCTGCCTTTCTCTAATCCTTATTTTTCATGCCTTGGTAGATGTGGAGTTTGCTGGAGATGTTGTAGATCTTTTCTCTTGTAGACTGGCTGTGCCACGGCTTAGCTCCTCCCGACAGCCCTGGGGCCTGGCCACATTTTGCTTTCAGGCTGGGCTGGCCTTGGCTCCCAGCCTCCCGGATGAGCCCCTCCTGCTGATCTGCCTTCAGCAGGAGATGTGTTTTCTGTATTTTTGTGAGTTTGAGAGCCTTAGAATTTGTTTGGGGTCATATTTTATGGGTATTCAGGGTGGCTGTGTGGGAGCTGTGGAACCTTGCTGCTTCTATGCCGCTGTCTTGGCTCTGCCCTCTCAGGGAATTTCTTCTTCCTTGTATTTCTATGTCCAACACTTAACACAGTGCCTGGCACCTAGCAAATGTTTAATAAATTCTCATCAAATTGACTTGGCTTGAGTCTATTAATTGACCCCAAAATAAAATAGACATAACAGTCCATATAATTCTTTAATATATTTGAAAAAAACTATTGAGAATGTTGGTGAAATATCATGTGCAAGAAAAGTGTTTATTTTGTCATCATAGATTCAATTCATAGTTGCCAGATTTCTGATGAAAGGCTATATATATTTAGACCATTTCTCAGAAAACTGAGATTATTTGGCCACTTGACTGCAGTGGAAGCCTTTATGTCATAACACAATCCATATATCAGAGATTATGTTACTCTAAGCATACCCTTTGGGAACCCAAGGCCACTTTCATACCATAATGAGGTATTAAAAAATAGAATCAGTGATTTCATATTGACTGTTTCTATCATCATCCAAAAACACAGATCACTGACCCATCATCTTACTCCATTGAACTTTGGCCTTCTGGTCATTAGGAGAGGAAGGAGGAAGACTCAGACAGTCATCTCCCTCTCAATCCCAGGTCATAGTGAGAATGTAAAAGTGGATAGCTCAGGTAGGTGATCCTCTTACACCCCTGGAGTAGATATAATGTCAATGGGTCTATTGAGGGTGCAATATTTTGGGAAAGAAACAAATAACAATATTTGGACCAGCAGAAGACAGATAACAAGAAGTAAATCCTATAAATGCCAGCTATTCACCCACTTAGATGTTTTTACTTAATAAAACACTGTAATTACTATCAGTGCCTATCAAATTTTAGGAGACTGCAGCAAAGATATAGTCACTTGGTTCTAGTTATCGCATAGATTATGGAATCCAATCTACTAACTGGTTATAGTATAGTCCAGGGATGGAGAACCTACAGCCTTGAGTCCACATATGACCTTAAAGGTCCTTGGATGCAGTCTTTTGACTGAGTCCAATAATTATTACAGAATGAAACTTTTTATTAAGGGGATTTGTTCTGTGAAGTTTGGATTCAATCAAAGGGCCACATTTAAGAACCTAAATTTTAGGGCCACGTATGTCCTTGAGGCCACAGGATCCCCACCCCTGTTAAAAGTAAGTATATGGTATAGTTAGTAAGTATATAGTATGATATAGTAAATAATCTCATGTATAAGACATGGAGTAGATTATACCTAAATTATCTTCCATTTCTAAGATTTTGTGATTTCTAGTATATTTTCAAATGAGACATATTAGGGACAGCTTCTACCCAGAATATTTCTGGATATTATTTTTTTCCTCAGTTAATATTTTCTCAAGAATTATTTTTAACATTAACCCAAGCCACAAAAGATATTAAAAAATTCAGTTGCAAAAAATGTGAATATTGTATTCCAATACAAACATAGTTTAGGATTTATCTGTTCACACATAATAGAGTGTTGATTGTATTATGCTGGTTTTTTCCCTGAAATTGGGTTCCATCTTGTGCATTTAAACCAGTATGAAACTGCCAGATAAGTTGTTCTTTACCTCAAAGATATTTAAAATTTACTAAAATGGCACCAGAAAGCACTGAGGAAAACTTCTTAGTCCTTTTCTAGTCTCTCAAAAGGAGCTATCACTTGGGATTAAATTTATATTGTAAGGAAGCCACAGGTCTCAGCTGAATATTGTGATTCTCTTAGCTTTTACTAATGCAGTATGGAAGAATTACAGATGGGACACAGTTTCTTAAAGAAGACAGGGCTAATCTTTTTCTGTAAGAAATTGTCATGAAATGTATAGAGAGAACCATGTGCATGAAATTATCTTCTGCCAGCTCAACAGCATAATGAGATTGGCTCTCCCATTCTATTTTTACTGTCAAATAGATCGTCAAATGGTTGGCCATGCTTCTTTGGTTTTCCCTTTTGCCAAACAGAGAAATAGAACATTTATCTCAAGTGAAGATATTTGCTAAGAGTGATGAAATGTGCCATCATCAGGGTTGAAATTGAAGTCACACTCTTATACTTGCTGAATATTGCCTTTTTCAGAGCCTATAGGATATCAGGGGTAGGGATATTAAACTTATAGAATAAAAAGATGGGCTTAAACCTTCTGTCTATCATGGAAGACTCTTCGTAAAAATGTCTTATCATTAGATCTGTACCTTAAGTATATTTTCTTCAAAATGTAAATATCTTTAGTAAAAATAAGAAAGCATACTAATATTTGATGTTTTGCTCTTTTGGAGGAATGATTAACAAAATTTGCATTCTAACTCTTGGATATTGGGCAACAAATTGCAAACTACTTCTGTAACTATTTTACAAATAGACAGCAAAATATTTATGTAATATTCAAGGACATTTGGAGTAGGAGATATAATGAATGTATATGGGATATTCATAAATTCAGTGAAATTTATGTTGTAACCTTTAGAGTTTTAGGAATTGTGTGTTCAACTATAAACAAGATCTGATCTCAAGAAACATATAGTCTATTTTGTATATTTGCATTAATATTAATGGATGCGATTTGTTTCTTAATCCAGTTTTTCTGAATTCGTTTTCCTGGGTTGATATGAGACATATTTTTTGTCTCTTAGAAAGAATTGAGTAGAGTGGTATCTTTTTTTTTCTATTTTTAAACAATATTTTAGAGAAATTATATTGTCATTATATTTTAATACTGTTTTATATAGTAAAGTCATAATTTGAAATGATACTGGTAATTTTAGTACAATTTTTTAAAATTACAATTTAAAATTAATTTAAGTATCTTTTCTCAGGAAAGTAAAAGAAACTATCCTCCCCTTGAAGAGAGGGGGGAAGAAGAATATATGTGTTCTTTCCTTCAATGTAATGTAGGCTCCATGAGATTAGGGAACTTTTTAATTTTTTATATATATATATATAAAACAGTACCTACATGCAATAGTAATGGAATTTGAAGATCCCCTTGTACTGGCAAGCTAACAGTTACTTACCACTTAGTTCCAAGATCATGATTGCATCAAATATTAAGACCCAGAATTTGTGAATCCCACAGTGGGAAGGACTTCCTGATGTAACAGGAAGAGGCTAGAACAGGGAGGAGCTAATATCTTATATAAGGAAAAGCCCATGCTGAGAGAGGCCAGAGCTTCTTGGAGCAAGCAGCATGGATGGAGGCTGAGGAGGAGAGACACAAGATGGAGAAAGTGATTTTGATTTTGAGAATAGACCTTATGGTGGTGAAGTTTCTTCTGAGAACCAGCTGGAGCTTCTGCTGAGACTTTTCTTCAGGGAATTTATGGATGAGTGCTTCTGAATACCAGGCTGAGGAACTACCAACTTCTTCTGGGAGCTGCCAAAGACTTACAAGGGCCAGCCAGAGCTGCCAAAGACTAGGAATCATGACTGTGGTGACAGGACTTTGTCTTTTTTGGGTCTATGTTGATTTCACAGGCAGAAAGTGAATTGATGAGGATTCTGACAATGTGCATAAATGTTATTGTGGCTTGGTTAAGCTTTGTCTTCCCAGAAACAGAAATAGTGAAAGATTTGAGGTAGATTAGACACTGAGATTCAATATGAAATGGGAATTGCATGGAGAGCTGGACAAGGAACTGGGAGTTGTTTACCAATGAATTCAGGTGGCAGTTGGTTAGATTTGAGCAGGAGTTGGGACCATGGAAGAGGAACCAGCAAAGCTGAGAGCCTGCCTTGAGTCAAGATGAAAAGACCTCTTGCTGACAGATGAGATTGTAACTTACTTGTGACCTAGGGGTAGATGGCCTTTGTACTTTCCACTACCCCTTAAGAGAGTACTTAGTAATAACTGATGATATTGCAACTTAATCGCACCCCATACCGTTTTTAGCAGTTTTGATTTAGCAGATTCTTCCTAAAAGATTCGCACAGCTTAGAATATGATATTTTGGAAGACAAAGGAGCTAGGATTACAACCAAGAATAACCTACCCACCAAATCTGAGCATAACACTTCTGGTGAAAAACTGGATATTCAGTGAGAAACACAATCAAGATAGCGCCAGATTTAGCACCCTCTACATTAAGGGATTGAAGAGCTTGGAATATTATATTCCAGAGGTCAAAGGACCTAGGATTACAACCAAAAATCACCTACCTAGCAAAACTGAGCATAATCCTTCAGGGGGAAATGGACATTCAATGAAGTAGAAGAATTACAAGCATTCTTGTTGAAAAGACCAGAGTTGAATAGAAATAGAAATAGAAGATTTGGCTTTCAAATATCAGGCTCAAGAAGCATGAAAAGGTAAACAGGAAAGAGAAATCATAAGGGACTTCTTAAGGTTGAACTGTTTACATTCCTACATGGAAAAATAATATTTGCAGCTCATGAGGCCATTTTCAGTATTAGGGTAATTGGAAAGACTATATATGTATGTATGTAATATTTGTATACACACACACACACATGCACACACACTCAATTGAGTATGGAAATCTATCTTACCCTATGTAATGGTAATCAGTTTCTTGGATATTGAGGGCTAAATATGGAAGGTGTGAACTCTGTATGGAAGGTATGAACCTTGTCTGGAAGGTTTGAATTCCCCTGTTGACATGGATTGGCTGAGACACTCACCTGTTGACTTGGGAGAAGGCCAGTGTTTATAAGCAGGAGAATTTTATAGAGACAGATTTTTGGATTTGGCTCCTCAGTGGCTGACTGAAGACATGAACAGGATGGGAATTTGTTGGTGGCCTGGCTGATCCTTGAGTT
>CM053598.1:93925296-93953325 GCA_028646575.1 Pseudocheirus occidentalis | reverse complement strand
TTCCTTGTTCTGAAGATTGTATATAATATTGTGAACTGTTGAAACTGTGAACATTGTATTGAATAAAGATTTGTAATGGAATAAACAGAGTGTTCACTAATACTATGTAATCTGAATCTTAAAAGCTCTTCACAGTAGCATTTTCTCAGGAATCTACCGCTGATTGGCTTTACACCCTACAGGAAATTATGGAGGAAGGGTAAAATAGAGGTGGGGGGAGGATGACAGAAAGGAGGGCAGATTGTGGTAGTAGGTAATTAGAAGCAAACACATTTTAGGGTCCAAGGGGAGAATAGAATAAATTGGGGGTGGCATAGGATGGAGAGAAATATAGCTAGTCTTTCAGAACATGACTATTATGGAAGTGTTTTGCATTACGATGCATGAATAACCTATATCTAATTGCTTGTCTTCTCAATGACAGAGGGTAGGGAAGGAGAGAGGGAGAGAAGTCAAACTCAAAGTTTTAAAAGCAAATGTTAAAAAATTTGTTTTTATATACAACTGACAAATAAGACATATAGGAAATGGGATACAGAAATCTATATTGTAGTGGCAGCTAGATAGTGCAGTGAATATAGCATCGGCCCTGGAGTCAGGAGGACCTGAGTTCAAATTCAGCCTTAAACACTTGACACACTTACTAACCATGTGACTTTGGGCAAGTCACTTAACCCCAATTGCCCTCCAAAAAGCAAAAAAAAAAAAAAAGGAAACTATATTACCCTACAGGAAAATAGAAGGGGAAGGGAATAAGAGAAGTGGGGAAGTGATTGAAGGGAGGGCAGATTGGGGGAAGGGGTTATCATAATGCATGCTGTCTTGGGGTGGGGGAAGTGGAGGAACGGGGAGAAAATCTGGAACTCAGAATCTTATGGAAGTGAATACTAAAAACTAAAAATAAATAAATTAATCAATACTATTCAATCATACTCCTATACCATTTCTTGTTCAGACATTGCTCAATAGATTAACATATTCACAATTTCCAGTTCTTAACTACCACAAACAGAGCTATTACAAATGTTTTTGTACTTATTGGCCATTTTCCCCTTCTTTTGATCTCTTTGAGCTACAGATCAAGTATACTTGAAATGGCAGCTAGGTGAAAGAGTGGGTAGAGGGCTGGTCCTGGAGTAAGAAAGATGTGAGTTCAAATTCTGCTTTATACACTTATTAGCCCTATTACCTTGAGCAAGTCACTTAAACTCTACCCTCATTTTCCTCAGCTGTAAAATGGGGATATTAACAGCACATATCTCCCAGGTTCGTGTAAGGGTCAAATGAGATGTTTGTAAAGTTCTTGACATAGTTCCTGTCACATAACAGGTACTTAATAAATTTCATTGCTTTCTCTTTTTTTCCCTAATAGTGGTATTGCTGATTCAAAGTATTGAGATTTAAGGTTTAGGGGTGCTCAAGACCACAACATATCATCACACTGGATCCTGCCAAATGAATTCAACTCAATTCTTCTGTTAGTAAAGTAAAACAAAGTTTATTAAAGTTTCACTGTAATGGGTATCTGTGATGTTCGTATTGACAAGCAGGTCAGAAAAATCTGACACAGAATGAGGCTGTGCTAGACTGAATTCTCAGTCTCCTCACAGAGGCAAGATGGCTCTTAAATACAGAATGAGTGAGGAAGGATTTAAGGGTAGTGTAGAGGAAGAGTTTGGGAGGGTCTTGAGGAGGAGTCAAAGGAGGATCTTGAGGGGACCAGGTCAGACTACAGTAATGAGATTAAGGATGGGAAACAGCTGAAGGCTACCTGGAGATGATAAACAATCTAGGGCTAGGCTACTTTAAGGGTAACATATTTGTGTGTAGATGTTTTGATAGGATCAAGGGTGGGAAGAAGCTGGACAATGGAGGGCTAGGCTAGGTTACAAGTAAGGAAGATTTGGACCAAGCAATAATGAAAGACTTATGGTCTCAGGCAAATGCCTCATCAAGTAGGAAGGGTGAGGTGCAGGCTCTGGGAACCCCATTGAGCTCTCCTTGAATCCTTGAGGTACAGGCCCCCTTGATCTCTGATTGAATCTTCCTATTTGATGAGGCATTTGGTTGAGTCCATAAGCCTTTCATTGTGACTCTGCCCAAACCTTTGTTACTAGCTTGGCCCTCCATTCTCCATCTACTTCCCACCCTTGAGTCTATCAAAATATTTATAGCCAAATCAACTGTTACACCCTTGAACTGGCCTAGCCCACCATTGTCTGTCCTTTCCAGGTAGCCTTCAGCAACTTGACTCATTTACTGGAGTGTGACCTCATTAACTCCTCCTGAAGACCCTCCCCAAACTCTTCCTCTGGACCACATCTAGATTCCTCTCACAACCTTTCTGTATATAAGACTCCACCTTGCCTCTATTTGTGTGAGAACATCATAGAATTTTCTAGCACAGACTTGCTCTGTGTCCAATACAAGAGAACTTTTAATAAACTTTGCTTTTCTTTGGCTGAGAGAAGACTTGAATTGAATTCATTTGGCAGGACCCAGGTACTTTGGTGTCTCGAGCACCCTTAACCCAACCTTAACCTCTTCAGAAAGATTCAATCAGAGTTCAAGGGGTTACCCAGAACCCATACCCCATCAAAAGTGGGGTCATTTAATGTTTTATTAAATTATATATTTATATATTTAGTTCATTTATATTTATAAATATAATATTTATACATTTAATATATTTATGTCATATAGTATTATAATTTAGAATATAGAATAATATATATTTAATATATAATAATATATGACTACAAATGTATAATATGTAAGTAGATTTATAACATTCATTATATATAAATAGTAATTTATATATACATACATACATACGCACACACACATATATAAATTAATCATTTAATCATGTTTTGGATGCTGTTCTAAATTGCTTTCCAGAATAGCTGAGCAGTTCAGAGCTCAACTAACAGCACATTCATGTAATTATTTTCCTACAAACCTTCCAGAATTTACCATTTTTCTTTCAACCTTGTCACATACCTTTGTCAGTTGCTTTAATATGTATTTCTCTAATTATTGATTCATAGTATTTTTTTTCTCATACGGCTACTGACAGGATTTTTTCCTCTGAAAACTGCTCTTTTGATCATTCATCAATTGGGGAATAGCTCTAATTCTTAAAAATTTGAAGGAAGTATCCATGTTGCAATTTGGGGTGCTGGGAACCCTAAAATGTAAGGGTACAGGAAGGTTACTTAGAAAAAATTTACTCATTCAAGCCTTTTTTCAGAGTAGTGAGGTTTATTGTAAGGCCAATAGGAATAGGCAAGATTACAGTGAATCTGTAAATTTGATCAGCATGGGATTGATACTTATAAAAAATAAAAGAGGACAGTGAAAAGATATTGATAGGATTAGGGAGTGGTAAGTAGCCTGTTGTGGGCCAGGTGCAGATAATGAAAGGAGGTAAGTGGTCAGAGAGCCACAGTGAAAGGGCTATTAAAAAGGATTATTGAGTATCTAGGTGGGCTGGGCCAGATGCCTCAGGCAAGATATTAGGGACTGGGTTGTGCTGGGAAAGTTCAGTGACTAGGCTGCTTTCAAAGACATGGTCTTTTCCTTTTAGGGGTCTAGATCTCATCACTCCATTACATATGTTTTAGAAATGACATCTTCATCAGTCAAACTTGTTGCAAAGTTTTGTTTTCTTTTTTTTCCTCCCTTTAAAATTTAACTCTCTTTAAAATTTAGGTGCTTTGGTTTCATTTGTGTAAAAATTCCTCAATTTGTATAATTAAAATTGTAAATTTTATCTTTTGCTACCCTTTTAATGTTTTATTTGGTCCTGACTTCTTCTTCTCTCCAGTTATACCATCCTCTCTGCAATTGTATAAAACACCAGAAACAATAGCAGGAATAGGAGAAGCAATAACCATAGCATTCCATCTCTTACCTACAAGTATTTTTTTCTGGCTGTCCCTTTACTCTTGGATGTTTCCCCTATTTATTTCTACCTCCTGGCTTTCTTTCAGTCCCAACTAAAATCCTAATCTTCTATAGGAAGTCTTTCAAAGCCTCTCTTAATTCTAGTGCTGTAGTTATATGTATTACTTCCTATTTATCCTATATATAGTTTGTATATTGTTTGATTTTTCTCTCTCCCCATTATATTGTGTTGTGAGATTTTGCTTACCACAGTGTCTGGCATGTATTAGATGCTTAATTCATGCTTATTGACTATCTATTGATCCGACAAGCCATTTTTTTCCTTGCTCCCCTATTTTATGATGTCACGTTTTATAGCTGTTATATACCCATTTATAATTTATTTTGGTATATGGTATGATCTATTAGTTTGTACCTAATTCTTGTCAGAAAGTTTTCTAGTTTCCCCAACAGTTTTTATTTAATAGTGAGTTCTCATCCTAATAACAAACACCCTTGGGGCCGAATGTTATGGGAATATGAAGATCTTCCCTGCCCCTAGGGAACTAGGCCCTTTGATAGGCTTAAGTAGTTCTGAGAACCTTCCCTGATTTGAAAGTATACTCTGCCCCCTAATAGGCTGAATGTGGTCACATGGAGACTGTGGTGGGAGGCTTATTCTTTAGGAATGCCCACAATTTACTAGTTTGTGATTGGGCAGTGGCTTAAGAGGACTGTAACATTCTCTGATTCAGGAGAAGGCTATATATACCCTGATGTGAGGTTTTGCTTTGGGGCTGACTTTGGAAAGAGTTGTGTGATTTGGCCAGAGGAGACTCTGGAAAGCCGTTGAGCCTGCTGGCTTTGAAAAATTCAGATGTTGATGCTTCCTTCTCTGGTAACTGAATAGGTATGGATGTAA
Organism: Pseudocheirus occidentalis; assembly: GCA_028646575.1. Lineage (NCBI taxonomy): Eukaryota > Metazoa > Chordata > Mammalia > Diprotodontia > Pseudocheiridae > Pseudocheirus > Pseudocheirus occidentalis. The sequence goes on along the minus strand of CM053598.1, from coordinate 93,948,515 downwards.
TGGTCAGATGGCTGGAAGCCCATCTGCTGATCTGTTTTCTTTATCTGCTTGTAACTTCTGCTTGTAACTTGTTTGTATTCTGTGAAGTTTAGGGTACTGACTTTTTCCCCAGAAGTAGGTAAATGATATATGTTTGATTGATTAAAATAAGATTGTTTACCCATTTTGAGTTGCTTTCCTTTAGAAAAGCAAATCTAAGAACCTGTGGTAGCAGCTACCCTGGGTATTCTAGGGTGCTTGCTGATATAGTCTATCAACACTAGGCCACTATGTCAATTTTCTTCTGTATTTTGTATACCTAATCTATTCCACTAATCAAACTCTATTTCTTAACTTTTACACAATTATTTTGATTATTACTGCTTTATTATATAAATTGAGAACTGGATTTCTAGGTCCCACTTCCTCTCTCCCCATCCCCCATTAATTCACTTGGAATGTTTGACCTTTTTTCCTGCAGATGCGTTTTGATTTTATTTTTCCTAGTTCTATGAAGCAAACTTTTGGTAGCTTTATTGGCATGTCAATGAATAAGCAAAATTAATTTAGTCCACTGGGTAGAGGGATAATTGAAATATACAAATAACTAAAATAATTTACTTTTTAAAAACAATTCAGAGTAAATAAAGAACTTTTCTCACATTGTTATAAGGAAGGTAATGCAATATTTATTAACCTCTTTTCTTGAAGGAATTGGTAGTCAGGGAGATCAAGAGATTTGTCTAGCACAGAATTAGGTACTATGGGACCCAGGATCCAAATCAGATCTATTGGCCATGGTTCCTATAGCCTTTCCATTAAAGTATATTGCCATTGTAAACCAAGATAAAGTCAAAATGGGTACATTATTTAGATATAAAAGCTGATACTATAAGCAAACCAGAAACCAATAAATAATTTACCTGTCAGATCTATATAGAAGGGAAGAATTTATGACCAAATGGGAGATAAGAGAACATTATGAAATTCAATATGAGTAATTTTAATTACATTAAATCAAAAGGTTTTTACACAGACAAAACCAATGGAAGATTATAAGGGAAGCAGAAACCTTGGAAACAATTTTTACTGTCAGTGTCTTTGATAAAGGCTTTATTTCAAAAATATATAGTAAATTTTTAAGAATATAAGTCATTCCCCAATTGATAAATCACCAAAGGACATGAACAGGCACTTTCCAGGTGAATTAATGCTATCAATAGTCATAAAAATGATCTAAATCACTATTGATTAGAGAGATACTAATTAAAACAACTTTGAGGTACTATCCCACACTTATCAGATTGACTAATGTGACAGAAAAAAAAGAATATGCTAAATGCTAGAGATGTGGGAAAATTAGAACACGAATGGATTATTGGTGGAGTTCTGGATTCAACTGCTCTGGAGAACAATTTGGAACCATGCCCAAAGGGCTATAAAACTGTGCATAAACTTTGATCAAGCAATACCACTAATAGGCCTATATTCCAAAGAGATCATAAAAAAAGGAAAAGGACCCATATGTACAAAATTATTTATAGCGACTCTTTTTGTGGTGGCAAAGAATTGAAAACTGAGGGGAGGCCCATCAATTGAGGAATAGCTGAACAAATTATGATATATGAAGGTGATGGAATACTATTGTTCCACAAGAAAAGATGAGAAGGAAGATTTTAGAAAAACCTAGAAAGATTTACATGAACTGATGCTAAGTGAAGTGAGCAGAAACCACAGAATATTGTACACAGCAGCAGTAACACTGTGTGACGACCAGCTCTGATAGAATTAACTCTTCTCAGCAACACAATGATCTAAGACAATTCCAAAAGACTCAAGATGGAATATTCTATACACATCCAGAGAGAGAACTATGGAATCTGAATGTGGATAGAAGCAAATTATTTTCTCTTTTTTTTTCTTTTTCATGGTTTTTCCCTTTTGTTCTGTTTCTTCTTTCATAACATGACTAATATGGAAATACTCACACATATATAATACTGTATATTTGTAATTAAAAATAGCCACCAATCCCCCCTAAAATAGATACATTACCTCTAATATGTCTTCATCACTTTAGAACATTGCAAGGGATCATAGATAAGTCACTTACATCTGTAACATACTACACATACCTATCAGCTCTCCCTTTTGATTTACTTATTCCTGTTGAAAATATTACTCTTCTAGTTACCTCACTTCAAAATTTTGGAGTCACTTTTGGCTCCTTTTTTCTCCTTCAATTTTTACATCTAATCAGTTACCAAGATCATCCCCCACCCCTTTTCATATCTCTCACATCCTTTTCATTTCTACTCTTGCTTTTGCTTCATGTTCCAATCACCTTGTGCTTGACTTACTGCAGCAATTTCCTAACTCAGCTAAATGACTTTTCTAAGAAAACCAATTAACTCAAATTCAGCTAATATTTTTACATTGACTTTAAAGGTTATTATGTTTACATATTTTCTTTTGCATAACCTTCTTTTCTGAATACACACTTTACTACTCTCCCACATTGATGGCTATTCCTTATATCAAAAGAAATTTATAAAAAAAGAAAGAGATAAATCATAAAAATTCTCCACATATTAAGCACTTACATCTAAAGAAGGAAAGCTTTATAAAGGCAAAGAGGCAAGAAATGAAGTTCCAAGTTAGAGGGGGAAAATATGGTCCTTTTTAGCAAGAACAGATAGTGCATAAAGAGTAGGAATGTTCAATAAACTTGAAAAGGAAAGCTGAAAACAGATCATAAAGAATGTTAAATACAAAGGTGTGTAATTTATATTTTATCCTGAACACAAGGAACTATTGAAGGTTCTTGAACAGAGAGTGACATGGTTAGACTTGTACTTTAAGAAAGTTTATTTCAGTAATTTTGTGGAGGATGGATTTCAAAGGGAAAGGACTAGAATCCAGGAATCAAATTAAGAAGCTGTTAAAAAATATTTCAGGAAAGAGGTGATAATGTCTTGAAAGAGGTAATAGCCCTGTTAGTGGAGATTAAGTGTGATTAAGTAGAGATATGCTGAGGAGGTTTAGCAACTTGATTAAATGGGGTGGGGTTGGAAGTGAGAAGGAGAATGAAGGAGGATTCAAATTGAAAACCTGTTGGAATAGTAATTGGTACCTTTAATAGAAATAGGCAAGATTGGAGTGATGTTGGCCAGATAAAAAAATGTTGAAGCTCCCCGTCCTCACCTTCTGTCACCAGAGACCCAACAACAAAACAAGATGGGTATATTCACGTAAAGAACAAGTTTTATCCAGGAATATTATTCCTTAAGAGGTTCAATGAGTCAGAGAGGACTCCACTGTTCATGTTAGATTCAGTTTGGGATAGTAAGCACTCTTCACTTGTGCCATGCTCACCACTGATCTCATGACTCAACCACCACACCCTAAACACCTCTCCTCTCTCTACCATGTAGGAGGAATTATACCTACTATTAACCCAAGCTGGAGTTACAAAATAATTTTATCAATTAGATAATGATAAAAACTAGGAGAATAAGGATATATCTTTTGTTTGTTCTGTACCTGAAAAGAAAAGTCAGGGAAGTTAGGGATTTAAAAAAATAGGGTGGAGGAGGAGGTATATTCTAGACTAGTGGGTTCATGAAGAACAAAGATAAATAAAATATGATTCCTGTTTTCAAGAAGTTTGCAATCTAATGAGGGTTTACTATGAATCACCATGAAAAAGCCTTCTTTTATCAGTTGGTATTTTGTAAAATTTCAGTATTCCCAGAACATCTGGGAAAAAGAAGGATGATAGAACTGTGGACTTTTCAAGCAGAAGTGGGTTTTAGAAATACTTTACTTGAGACCTTTAATTTCATAAATAAACTGAGATCCAGAGGGTTGAGATTATTTGCCTAAGGTAAAATGAATAGTGGCCAAACTTAGATTAAAAGCTAGGTTAACTCCCAATATGATATAGTTTCTATTATATTTGAGTGGAAGTGTGGTAAAAAAATAAGAAGTGAATTTCTAAATACTATGATAACAGAAAGTAAGTCAGGCTACCAGGTTCATCATGATAAATCTTGGCTAGTTCTTTCATTTCTTGAAGGCAGGTGAGCCCAGCCCTGAGATTCTCAGACTCGGTGAAACATGTGGAAGCCATAAACTTTCTGTGACTGAAGCGCAGTCTTTAAGGGAGGATCCAACATACAAGGATCATATGTTACAGTCTGAAGTTATTTAGCTGAACATATTTCCCTCTTTGGCTCTTTGCCACCTAACTTTCCAAAAAGAAAGGAGCTCAGTTAGCCCAGGATGCACAACCAAGCCCTATAATGTAATGACAACAAGATGTGCTGGGCAGGGCTGACATGTCACAGAGGAACATTTTCACAGATCCCTCAATAGGGCTGCAAATCATTTGTCTAGTTCATGTGTTTCTGTCCTACTTGTCAACATTTGCATGGTGTTCTGAAAAGGGAGGGCTAAAGAAGTTTCTATAGAGCCTGGTAGGCAGAATACTTCTTGTTGTTAGTTCTTCTCCTAGAAGTCCAGGACATCAGGAGAAGGCAATGCCATTATTTGCAAGTGAATTGGATTTAGTGGAGTAGAGGTCTGTGCAAAGTCATAGGTCTCACTCTCTCCCCCAGAGCCATCTGGTTCCACTGGCAAGATATAGATCATGACTACTAGCCGTGACCCTGAATGCAATGAAAGACTTTGGCCTTTTTAAGCTAAGGTTTTTAATAGGTCTCAGTTTGACGGAAGCAACCCCCTGTTATCAATTAAGGCTAGGTAAGAAATGAGGCAAAGAATGGCTTCTTTTACCTAGTAAAGAAAAAAATAACAGTTTAGGAGTGGAAGATCCTCATGGTTTCTGGCTAAAATAAAAACAATTGGTATTTATACTCACTGAACCATCAAACAAAGATCAAGTAAGGCTTGGGCTCAGATCTATTGGTCAATCAATGGGAGCCAGAGCTATTTGTATTTATGGCATGGTCCTTAAGAAGGAGATCTAGTACATAAAGCCCAAGATATCTTGCAAGGTTTTGGCAATTAAAATTAATATTCCTTTTGGCAGAACATCCACAGATTTGGGCAAAATTAAAGCTCGCCAAAGGAAGACTATGCTACCAAAAATGGATAACATGAAACAGTTGTCTAGGACAGTTTGATTTGTTATTAGAATGTATTTCTAGGAAAGACTGTTGAGAGAAGAAAAAAAAAACAGAAACCTTTCCTCAGTTCCACTGATGAACACAGATATTAATATATATATATATATACATATATACATACACCACCAAGTCATAGTTCATTTCCTGGTTGCACTTAGTTATAACTGTGGATTCTGTGATCTTAAGGCCTGTGGAACAAAAACTTTAAAAACTCTGGTCAAAATTAATTAAGACAATCATCACCTTTAATAAAGTAATAGGATATAAAATAAACCCAAACAAATAGTCAATCTTTCTATATAAGTTGTTAATACTAACCCAGAGAAAGAGGTAGAAATAGATATTCTCTTCAAAGTAACTACTGAAAATCACAGCTCTGTGGTTTTCTTTAACAAATAGAAAAGTAAACCAGTGCAACAGATTAGATAGGGAAAAAAATGAACTTGATAATCAATTGTCAGTAAACTAAAGACAATAAATACTTGGGGAAAAAAAACCTCCTTATTTCACAAGAACTATTGGGGAAACTGGAAAGTGGTCTGCTAGAAATGTGGTTTGGATCAACTACTTATATTCCCTATGCCATAAGAACCTAAAAACTAAAATAAGAGTTGAATGTTAAAAGTCATGTCATTTAAAAAAATCAGAAAAGAATAAGATCAAGTGCCTTTTACAGCTATGATTAGGGGGAGTCTTCTTAAACCAAGAAGGGAAAGAGATGAACACAAAAATAAAATGATCATTCTGATTAGATAACATTCAGAAGCAATTATATGAACAAAGTACATGCAACTATGAGGAGAAGGGAAGCTGTTGAACAGAGAAAAATATTGCATCAAATATCTCTGATAGAAATATGATGCTCAAGACATGAGCTAACACAAAAATATAACATGGAAATCTATTTTGCATAAATGTATGTACAGTCAATCTTCATCATTTGCATGTTTAACTTTTACAAAGTCAAGAAAATATTTGCATGCTCTTTTAGTATCCACATTTTTACTCATTGGCAAGTGTGCAAATTTGTGACTATATGCAGTAGAAAAAAATGAGAGGCACAATATATGCAAGTTTGTGGAGAAGCTGGTATCTTACTAGGCACTTCATTGGTCTACTTCACCTTACCACTGTAACAACCTCTCCACTGATTTGTTGCCTGTTTTCCTTTCTAAAAACCAATTCTTTGGTTTTAGAACTCAAGTTTTGTGGTGCAATTATGCCCCACATAGCATGAGTCCTTTAGGTTCTAAAGTATTGTCAAGACCTCACCAGTCTCTGTGTCTTCCAAGAGCAATGACTAAAGTGCTAGAAACTTCTCACTTGGTTTTCAGAGGGCAGCCGAGATAGAGAGGTTCACAACAGCAGATAACACACTACAATGCCCTTAGACCATCATCTGACACAGTGGAAGATAAGATTCTCATAAAAAACTGTTATAGATTTTAAAATTTTATTTTCTGTACAGTATATATGGTACCATAAATTTTATGTGTTATGAAAAATGACTATTGTCAGAAATCATTTTTAATTGATATGTTAGTACAGAATGTTATAGAATTCTAGGGAATTACTAGTAAAAAATATTTTTATCTTACCAGTTTTATTGTGTATTCAACACATACATGTATTTGTACACATATGTAACATATGTATGTATATATATGCATATATAGATATATATATACATGGATCACACACACATGTGTTGTCAAAGAATATGAATACTTCTCACAGGAAGAATTAAAATGACTCAAAAGTATATTAAATATTATCTTAAATCCTTAATTTAAAAGAATGGAAATTAAAACAATTATTAATTTTTACTTCAATCCATAATTTTGATTAAAATGAAAAAATCATGAGAATTGTTAATATTGGAGCGATTGTGGAAAGACAGGCATACTAACAAGCCATTGGTTAGGCTATCAATTGTCCCAACTTTTCTGGAAAAATATTAAAGATTTTCCCTAAACATTGACTAAAACCTCAAACCTGTTGAGATAACAAGATATACAACTGCTAGACATACACCTTAAGGAGGTTTTTAAAAACATTAACAAGTCCTATATATACACAAAAAGAGTCATGGTGACACTTTTTTTAATTGCAAAGAAGTAGAAACAAAGTTGTAACCCATCATTAGGTGAATAGTTTAAAAACTGGGGCACAAATATGGAAAACCAATCAGACATCTTAATAAGTTGGAGCCAAGAGGATGGATTCTTTTTGGAAAAAACAAACAAACCTGCCATTCTCTGTAATTTGATACACCAAATCATTTTACTTTGGAGTATCTTTTTTTTTTTATTTGGTTTTGGTTTTGGTTTTTTGTCTCCTCTTCTTCCAAAGACAGGTCTGCACAGATCCGAGTGGGCTTTGTTCTGAGGGAAAGCACATTCCCCCAAATACTAAAATGACTGCCATGAGTAGAGTCACCTGGGAGTTTCAGGTATGCAGTTTACAAGGAGAGATCTTGAGAGTACATTTTCCTGGCTCAAGAAATAGAAGGAACTGGGTCACTAATAGATTTCTGACAGAAGGACATCATAGAGACAGACATGAGAGTGTCAATTTGGTCCAAGGGTTTAGTTCACCAAAATATTTGTTAACACCTAATCCCTGCATAGAAGAGAAGGAAATTCGAATTTCCTAAGCATCAAGATCTGGAAATCTAACCTTGTAGGCAAAGACTTGAGATCTCATAGATAGAATCAGTCTTTTTTTTTTTTTTTTTTTGCTTTTTGGAGGGCAGTTGGGGTTAAGTGACTTGCCCATGGTCACATGGCTAGTTTTTTGTGTTAAGTGTCTTAAGTGTCTTAAGTGATTTGAACTCAGGTACTCCTGACTCCAGGGCTGGTGCTCTGTTCACTGCGCCACCTAGCTGCCACTTTTTTATTTTTTATTTTTTTTTTTTATTTTTTTTTGCTTGATAGTATCAGTCTTGTAAAGTTGCCACATGTTTATTGTGAAGAACTTCACATGCCAGTGTATCAACACACCTAAGGTATCCTGGTGCTTATTAAATTGGAGGAACTTAGGTCTCAGTGATTTACACGTTTTCTGTTTTTATGCCAGATATGCTCTAAGTCCCTATTCTATAACTACTGTTAAGGGCAGGAACTTTGATCTGTCCTTTTCTCTGATACAAGTAGGCACTCAGATATTAGTTTCCTTTAGGAAGATAAGTCTCATCACATATGTGCATATATGTATATATGAGATGCAAAAGAATATCCTCATAGTTTTCATCTTTAAGATGTTACCAGCAACCTAGGATATGGATAATAGGACCTAGGATCCAGGATCAAGTAGCTGGTACCTGGGACCCAGAACCTAGTATTCTGGACAAGGAACATAGGAAGGATAGGTAGGTTTATCTTCAAAAACACCTTAGGAGAAATCACTTCCTAGCAGACCTTTGTTTGCCATTCCTTCTAGATTTTCTTCCCAACCTACTGCTAATGCATCCATCAGGGCTTCTACCACCTAAAAGGAGCTGTTAGTAATCTGAGCTTCTCCACTGTATCTTAGGCTGAACTATTTCCATGTCTGTCACTGTCAACTTGTCTGGACCCTACTTTTCAATTTCAAGCATTCTTTCACCAATTCAGAGTTTGCCGAGAAGGTAGATGGCCTGCCAGGTGAAAGACTCTGTTTTTTATTTCCTTTGGTAGAGCACTCTCTATCTACAGTCAATGCCATTGTACAAATACATGATCTGTTCAGTATGCTGATATGCCTGATGTTCTTGAGTCTCACTTTTCATACTGACTACTCATATAACATCTTAGCTTCTCTGAGATTTAGTTTGAGCATCAATAAAATGAAAATAATACTTGCACCATCCACCAATGGCAATGGGGGGGAAACTGCTGGGTAAATTTTTAAATAATATTTTATTTCTCCCAATTGCATGTAAAAACAATTTTAAGTTTCCTTTTTTTAATTTGAGCTCCAAATTCTCCTCTCCTCTCTTCTTTTCCTGAGATAGTAATTTGGTTTAATACACATGCAATCATGCAAAATATATTTCTCTATTAGTCATGTTATGAAAGAAAACAGAGAAACAAAAATGCACAAAAATAAAAGGAAATAGAGTATGTTTCAATCTGTAGTCAGACTGCATTAGTTCTTTCTCTAGAGGTAGATAGCATTTTTCGTCATGAATCCTTTGGTATTTTCTTAGATTATTGTATTGCTGAGGATAGCTACGTCATTCACAGTGGATCATGCCATATTGTGTAGAATGATCTCTTGGCTCTGCTCACTTCACTTTACATCAGTTGATACAAGTTTTACCAGATATTTTTTTCTGAAACCATCCTGCTCATCATTTCTTAGAACACAAGAGTATTCCAACCAATCATATTCTACAACTTGTTCAGCCATTCCCCAATTTCCAATTATTTTTGCCACCACAAAAAGAATTGCTATAAATATTTTTATACAAGTCCTTTTTCCTTTTTTTATTTCTCTGGGATACAGACCTAGTGAGAATTTTGCTACATCAAAGAGCATGTTTCTATATGTTTTGTACATCCTTTACCAAACTATTGACTTATTTTATGATTCTCTTGCATAACTCTCATTTTTTTTCAATTTTTTCCTAAGCTTTTTTATTTTATTTTTAAAATGCTTCTTGAGCTCTTCCAGTTCTTTTTGGTCTTGACATCAACCCACATTTTTCTTTGAGGTTTTATACATAGCTGTTTTAATTTTTTTTGTCCTCCTGAATTTGTCTTTTGATTTTCCTTGTCACATTAATATTCTATGTTTAAGTTCTCTTTGCTCATTTCCCAAACCTATTTCTTGTCTTATAATTTTATTTTAAAGTTGGACTCTGCTTCTGAGGTTGAGAGGGGCACTGGCCTTCATTATTCCTCATCCTACACTTTCCAGATTTAATTCTAGGGACTTTTACTCTTCCAAGTTAGTATGATTTAAGGAAATGCATTCATTATTTTCCTTGCCTGTTCTCTGGTCTGTGAGTGAGCACAAGCACTTTTATTTTCTCACCTAGAACTGTGACCCAAGTCTCTGCTCCCCTACCTCACGTGCTGAAGTGTACTAGTGTTTCTCCTTGCCTTGGGACTATGACCCAGGTCAGCCACCAGATCCCTGTTTGGGCAATGCAACAGAGTCCTGCACCCAGGGCTCCTTCTGAGCAGTTATCTAACACCCTTACACTTTGTGGACTAAGATCTATGGAAGTCGATTCAGTTTCCCCCAAGACTTACACTCAGTTGCTGGGGTGGGGTCTGTTACTGAGTTGTACCAACATTTGGGGACTCACTGCTGGCTTATACCAGGGCTGGAGTTGGAGAGTGGAGCAGCAGGATGTTTGGGGCCTTGCTTCTGGCTTACAACCTCAGAAACTGGGTCTCATTGCTACCTTGTATGGCAGCCTTGCTGCTGGCTTGCTGAAGCACAGTCTGCCACTTAATTGTCCAGGTTGCCTGTATTGCAATGTGTTTTAGTATCACCTCACTAAGACAGATCTTAGCTGTTGATCTTCTAAGTTATCTCGACCTGAAAAATTGTTTCACCTCATCCTTTTGTTGGCTCTACCCCTATAGAATTTATTTGAGTTGATGTTTTATAGTTGTTTGGAGGGGAATTTGGGAGAACTCAGGCAAGTTCCTACTTAATCTGCCATGTTAGGCAGCTTTGTAAATCCTAAAACTTTATAAAAAAATTGAGTTATCATTACTTTTGACATAAGTCATGCTCCCTTACAATATAACCACCTAGTGTCAGAGAATATGCTAGGTGTCTGTTCTACATCATTTTCATTGACTATAAAATTTTAATAAATTTTAAATTTATAAGCACAGCCAAAGGACAAAAAAATTATAGTTTTTAACTTGGAAAGGACTTCAGGAGGTAACTAGTCAAACTTTTATCCAAAGCATAAATAAATCCCTCCTCCAAAATATGACAAGTAGTTTAAGTAGCCTACACTTTTAGGCATTCAGTGCCAGCAAAATCATTACTCCCTAAGGCAGCTTATTCTATTATAAAGACATTGATCAAAGAATTCCATGATCAACTTGTTGTATTCTTCAGCCATTTTAATGAGATAAAAGGACATAATTTTTTGGGAAATCTAAAGAGTACCTCTCCATGGAAAATAATAGTGCTCACTGGTACCGAAGAGTATGTAGGGAGCTATTGATTGGATTCCAGAGATTGGCATTCTAAGGAAATAGCCCTGACTCCATGGTGATTTGCAATTTGGGAGGCAGGAGGATAGATTTTTTTTCAGAAAAAAAAACCTGCCACTATCTATAAACTGATACACCAAATCATTCTATTTTGGAGTTTTATTTGTGTATATGTGTGTGTGTGTGTGTGTGTGTGTGTGTGTGTGTGTATGTTTTGTCTCATCTTCTTCCAAAGACAGGTCAGCACAGATTAGAGTAGGTCTTACTCAGAAGAAAGTCACATTCCCCAAGAAACTAAAATGTGTAGTGTCACCTGGGAGTTTCAAGTATGCAGTTTGTAAGACGAGATCCTGAGGACAGATTCCCTTGCTCAAGAAATGGAAGGAACTGGGACACTAATAGATTTCTGGAAGAAGGACATTATAGAATCAGACATGAGAGCATCAATTTGGCCCAAGGGTTTAGTTCACAAAGTATTTGCTAACCCCTAGTTCCTGCATGGAAAAGAAGGAATTTTTAATTTCCTAGGCATTAAGATCCTAAAATCTAACCTTCTAGGAAAGAAAGGAGATTCCATAGGTAGTATCAGTCTTGGAAAGTTGACTCATGTTTAAATACAAATTAATGAGTCTAAGTTCAAGAATTCTAGAATCAGGATCCATTTGTATCCGTGGATCCCTAAAGTGTCCATTAATTTAGATGGCAGAAAGTACATCTAACTTCTAGATTGAAATTTGGCATATCTCTCAGTTATTTAAAAATATTATTCTGAGAAAGGGTCCATAGATTTCACCAAACTGTCAAATGGGTTTATGATACACAAAAGAATGTTAACCTCTGTTCTAGAATTTTTAAAAGAAAAATCTATTTTTCTTCAATATATTCCTTGAAGGAAGAGGAATCTCAAATAATTCCTGAGTAGTACTCTGCTTAGAACCACAAAGTTACTCAGGCAGAAAGAAAAGTCTCTTATATGTCTTTGCCAGGGTGAATAAAAGGCTCTGGAATTAAAAATCTGGAACTTAACAATGCTTTTCTTAGCCTCACTCACTATCTTTGGCTACTCTGTTCTTGGTTGGACTCCTTTTCTAACGGCATTTGTTAAGAAACAATGCCATAAAGGGGGATGCCGTAAGCCAAATATTTGATCCTTGAGTACATGCTTGAGTTCTTTGTTTGCCTTATCATTTGTTCTTCCATTTTAAGGGAGAGGATTGGATATTTTGACCTTTAAGTTCCATAAGATCAAAAGAGAAGTCTTCCAACATCTGAGCATTCCATAGATGTATTGAGTTAAGTAAATTGGCAGAATAATGCCCTGAGGAACCATGAGTAATGTTCAAGGGATGATGTATCAGGATCTAGCCAGTAGTAGCTGAAGATAAGACTCATGGAGTAGATGTGTAATATCCAGAAATGAACTTGGCAGGACCAAAGTTTTATAGAAACTAAGCTAAGTTTGAGCTCACTCCTCCCAGAGACAGGATAGGAATGTGCCCCTGAGAGTGGGGTGTTGGTAATTTCTCTTCTTCTATATCTTTTAAGTAAACAACCTTTTGTGAAAGCTAATTGATATTTGTGGTTAAATGAGCCTGAAGAATTATTCACAGGCAGATAACAATGGGGAAACAACTCTTGTGGTCTCAAGCCAAGAATATTAGAAAAGAAACATCTCCAGATTTTCAGGATACCATACCCTTGTCTCTAATTTTTTTTTTTTGCAGAGCAGGTGGGATTAAATGACTTGCCCAAGGTCACACAGCTAGTAAGTGTTAACAGTCTAAATCCAGATTTGAACTTGGATCCTCCTGTCTCCAGGGCCAGTGCTCTATTCACTGCACCACCTAGCTGCTCCTACTGTTTGTCTTTTGATAGGGAGATGTAGTCAACCTGGCTCTGAGAGAGTAGGCCATAGCATACTCATTACTTTTAGATACTTATTAAGTGGATCAGTGATTTCTTTATCAAGGTTATTTTCTTCACAAATATAAATCATGTCACCATCCAAGATAATCATTCTGTGTCATCCTCATCTATGCCTTTTATAAATTCTTCTTAGAGGACCCACCCAACATGCTAGAGGCATTTTTCTAGTCCTTTCAATATCTCAAAGGTATTGACCAATCTAGCAACCAGTCTGTGCATTTATTGCTTTTCATTCTTGCTATGATACTTTCCTGACTCCTTTTCTTTACATGCTTTATAATACTTCTCACAGTTAAGCCATTGCTGGCTTTATACTACCTCATACTTAAACCAGGTGGAAAGGTAAGGGTCAATTTAGTCCATTAGTCACCCCTTTTCCACTTAAAGTAACTAGCCATATTCCTTGATTCTGATACCTTTGTCAGGTGAGAACACTTGTATTCAATCAAAAGCTTTAAACTGCTGTACATCAATAATTCTGTTTGGGTTTTGTTATAAAATAACAAACTAGTTAAGAACTAAGGCATCTGTATGACTGGCAACCTAGAGGGAAAAATAGTTTCAAATAAGCCTCTCAAAGAGAATCACTTGAAAGTAGGGAAAGAGAAAAGCCTCAATTTTCCCCTTTCCTATCCATCTCTCTTTGGGCTTCTCATTGCTGTCCTGGTGGTGCCCCTGGAATTGCAACAGTAGCAGCTGACAGTCATATCTATATTAGGAGCCAAGGTCAAACTAGATATATTGAAGAAAGATGGTTTCAAGACCTTATAAGGAGTTTAGGAAAAAGCTATACTCTGTCAAAAGGGAATATCATGAAGTCTCCACTGTTACCTATTTGCCACATATGCTCTCTAAGCTCCAGCCTGCTTTCTCAGGGACTCTATATACTGGTAAGAGAGTGTATTACAAACTTGAGAGGGTAGGTGGGGTAGGTGGGAATATTTGATACCACTGTTTCATCATATATCACCTTACTTAATAGACCTTTCTAAATGCTAGCGAAGTGTAACTGATTCATTGTTATCAAATGATAATCCTGGGAAGAAGAAAACCATTTAAGGCTCATGAGCTACATTATTAGAAAATAGCAACCCCACCCCCAGTACAGTGAAAGTAGAGGTACAGCTAGTCACTCTCTGCATCCCAGACAGCCAGTATGAACTGGTGTCAGAATAATAAACCTCGGAACCTACACCTGCAGATTAATTCATCTGAGATCACCACAGTATTCCAATGTTCATTGTCATGAAGCATCACTGGTGAATAATATTAAAGAGATAACTATACTACCACTGGAATATAAGCTTTGACTTTAAAGCTAGGGTTCTTAACTTTAGAGTCTGTGCAATATATGCATAAATTTGAAGTCCACCTGCTCCTCATTTCTTATGGAACACTAGTATTGCATTACATTCATATACCACAATTTGTTTAGCCTTTCCCCAATTGAAGGGCTTCCCATTAATTCCTAATTTTTTGCCACCACAAATTGAGTTGCTATAAATATCCCTCTTTTTATGATCTCTTTGGGATATATACCTCGTAGTGGTAGGGTCACAAAGTCAGAAATGACTGAAAAATGACTGAATATAGGGTAGATTTTTAACAAATGTAGCAGAATTTGTGTATACATATATATGTATTATATATATTCATATGAGCACATACACATATATACATCAAATAGATAATATGTTCAAACAAATATTGTTCTTTTCTAAATGGATAGTTTTTTGGAAGACCAGATATTTATTTCATTAACAATTTTTATTCTAAACACAAATTTGCCACTCTTCTTTTGAAATTTTCTCTCTATCCTCAAGGAACTGACTATCTAATGGGGGACAACACGCATACAAAGAAGCTAAAAAGAAGGGGAAAGGTACCCAGTGCAATGAAATAGCTACCTTAGACACCCTACTTAAATGGAAGATAAGAAAGAAGCTTTCAATGCCCCTCTCCACTCTCTCCAATCAGAGTGAGGGAGGAATCCAAAGAGCTGGGGATACTAAATAGGTGTTGAATTGACTTCATCTCACAGGGTGATGAACTTATGGAAAACAAAAAGTTCATGAGAAACTGAGCAGGGAAAGGAATAGTACAGAATACAAGATAGGGTTGAACTTAGAGTCAAGATAACTGTGTTTTATTACAATGGAGTGTAATTTACATGAATTTTGAGGTTGTTGCCATTCAGTCATTTCCATCACGTCCCACTATTCATGACCACATTTTTGAGGTTTTCTTGGCAAAAGCACTAGAGTTGTTTGTAATTTCCTCTGTAGCTCATTTTACAAATGAGGAAACTGAGGCAAACTGAGTTAAGTGATTTGCCCACACAGTTAGTAAATGTGTGAGGCCCAATTTGAAGTCATGAAGATGAATCTTCCTGATACCAAGCCCAGTACTCTGCTGCCTTACATGAGTTTTGGGTCTGTTTTGTTTTGTTTTATTTCATTTCATTTTGTTTTGTTTTAGTATTTCTATAATTTAGTATGTCTATAAACATGGTATGCAATTAATTAGCGTTTGTCAAGTTGAACTGAATTTAGCTCTACCATTTACTAACTGTGATGGTTAGCATGTCAATTGACCTTTTGAAGCTTGTTTTCTCACATGTAAAGTAGAATTATACCAGCACTAAAAAGTTCTTTTCAAACCTTATAAGCTAGAACTATTAAAATTCAGGTTGGTCCTCAATGAGTTTACAGTCTTTCATAAGATAAAATCCAGGTAATTGTGTTTTAAAATATCACAACTTTGAATATTTACATGCCCAAAATTAAACTTATTGCCCATATGTCAGACTAGGACAATTTGGTCACTTAACATTTGGGGAATAAAAAAATGAGGTCAGTGGAAGTTGCCATTGCAACAAAATATTTCTCTATGTTTTGGACCAAATTTTCACATCTCCACTTAACCAGTTCTCTGAATGGCACGCCAAGGAACAATATCTCTCCGTAAGTATCAAAAATCACAGAAGCTACAGAGTAGCAATATCCTAAATTTAAGTTCCAAAAAGAATAGTCCAGCAAATTCTCACCATTTCTCATTTCCTGACACAGTGCCACACACAAAGTGGGTGCTCATTAAATGTTTATTGAATTGAAGAAGCGTATACTCTTCAACTTCTTTGGCAAGTAAACTCAAGTCCATTCAATAATTTCAGCCGCTAAGCACCATAACCATAACACCATATATATAACCTTTTGTTTGTTCAGTTCCTGGAATTAAACCACTAATGACCCTAATTAAACTATGCTAAGATAGTATCTTTTGAGGACAATGCTCTCATGAACTGCAAACATGTAAATGGAAAACTCTCATTTGAGAGCAGTCATCTTCAAGGAATAGAATATTTTCCAGTGCTAATGACCCATTAAGCCTTAGTATTAATGTTTCTAATATATTTTCCCGTAATTGCAGCCCGGCAATCCCTTAATACATCCTTTGTTAATTCCCTAGCAAATTTCAACTCAGGTCTTCCACATTTATACCTCTTTCCTTACATCTCAGCCTTCCTGTCAGCAGATATCCCAAACATCCTTATCACTCCTCTTCCCCCAAACACACTTCCTGATTTTTTTTGAGGGAGCCAATAGCCTTCTAGTCACTCACATTCAAACACTGGATCTATCCTCAACTTCTCACTAGCCCAATCCCTATATATTCAATCGATTGCCTAGGCTTGTCAATTCTATCCCCATCTCTCTCCTCTTCCCTCAATATAACCACTGCCCTATTTCACCCTCATCATCCCTAATGTGGACTATTATAACAACTTACTAATAGAAGTCCAGTGTCAAGTCTCTCCCTTCTCCAATCTAATGCTAAATATCATAGCAATATTCCTAATTCACAGGTCTGCCCATCATTTCCACACTAAATAAACTTTGATGTCTTTCTGCTGCCTGTAGGATCAAATACAAACTCCTCTGTTATTTATTAAAAAGTCATTGACAGTCTTTGAACTTGTGGTCTTCCACTCCCCTCTCTTTATACATTGCCCCTCAGAGAGCTCAATTGTTAACATGCTTTAGTAGGATTTATAAGTGGAGGAGACCTTAGAGAGGTTGTAGTCTGAGCTCTTCATTTTGTACTTGAGAAACTTGAGGACAAGAGAAGCTGAGCAATTTTCCAAGGTCATACTAATAGTGAGTAGCAGATCTGGGATTCAAGTGCTGAGTCTAAATCCTGGACCATTTCTAGTTAGATACTCAAAAGATATAGTTTTTAAAGATATACTATGTTCCAGGCACTGTGTTATGTGGTAAACATACAAAGAAAAACAAAAGACATTCCTGCTCTCAAGAAACCAAGTGTAATGGGGAAGAAAATACACTCTTATCAGTCCTAGTCTGATGGTCATCAAACCTTCATTTCTTGTCTTGCTTTGTCACTCACATTCCAATTCCTTATGTCCAATTCCTCATTGACAATTTTCTAAAATGACTCGATATCATCTCAAACTAGATATATCCAAAACCTGACTCCTAATCTTCCCTAGCAGACTGGCTCTCTTTCTGAGTTTTCCTTTTTCTACCAATGGTATCTATAATAGAACTCTATGCTTTGCATATACTAGACATTTAAAGAATGTTTATTATATCAAATTAAATTTATTTTCATGATCATAATCCCAAGAATATTTTTGAATCATGAAATATAACGTTCTACAAAGAATTGAAGCTAAGGGGTCAGCCAGAGGGCAATGGTGTGTGAGCTGGCTGAAACACATTACAAATGATGAATTGCACAGGAAAAGTAACATAAGGGTGCCATCACAGAGATATATGACCAGATGAAAGGATAGGCCAGTCACGTAGCAAGAATGAAGGATGACTGATGTGTCCACATAAATATCAACAGATCAAGCGAAAGGTTACTAACATGGTGGTGAGACCTCTTGTGGAGAACTGATTGGAAGACATTGACAAAAAACACAAAAGACAGTTAGACCTGGATAGACCATGCTCTAATCTTGGGAAAGAGTGCAAATATTGCTGATATGACAGATCCATCAACTATTGAAACTATATATTCCTTCACTTCAGACCTTTTCTTAGGGGCAATAGCCATCTGTGACTTGCGTATTTAAAAAAAATCTTTTCATGTCCATCACACAGTAGATGTTGTCAGTTTTAACAATGTGAGCTGCATAAAAGTCAAGTCAGCTTCCTTTTGAAGTAGCAAATTTCTAAGACTAGAAGTATTAAAAACAGGGATGGGGTATTAAAAGGGAAATTTCTGCATCTGGTGAGAATTTTGTTTTTAGCTCCCTTCCCACTTAAAAATTCTGTGATAATAGGATCATACATGTAGAAATAGAAAGGGCCTTAAAGGTCATCTGATCCAATCCCCTCTCTTCATAAATGAGGGAAATGAAACCCATATTCACAATGACTGTCAGATTTTGTTATTGTTGTTCAATTTTATCTGACTCTTTATGACACCATTTGGAGTTTTCTTTGCAAAAATACAGGACTGGTTTGCCAGTTCTTTTTTTTTTAACCATTACTTTTTTCGAAGAAAACTGAAGAACACAGGATTAAGTAATTGGCCCAGGGTCATGAATCTAGTAAGTGTCTGAGGCTAAATTGAGCTCAGGTATTCCTAACTTCAGTCTCATTACTCTACCCTCTGAGTCATCTAGCTACCAAATAGAAACATCCTAAACTGTGTCTACCAGATCTTCCCTCCTTCTACCTGAAACAAGATGCTTAATAAATAGGGTTTCTGGAATCAAATAGTAATTTAAAATAAAAGAAAATTATTAAAAAGAACAAATGTATACCAACAAAAAGGGAGCTTAAGTGCACTTATTTCCTCTTTCTCTGGTGTCCGTCCTCATCTAGAAATCCAGTGTCAAAGCTGGCATGAGAACAAGAATGAAGGTAATCCAAGCCAGTTGTTTACATTCAAAGCCAACCACAGTGGTCATAGCACAGCTGCTTGCACGCAGTGACTCCTCTCTAAGAAATGACTGCGATGAATTGTAATTTGTCACTCAGGATGTTGGTGCATTCAGTTTTCTGTAACTTCCAGAGCTACTTTGAAGCAGTTCTCTTGTTGCTGTCTTAGTGAATAAATATCCACAACTGACGCTTAAGGTCCCTTCATCTCATTTGGAGTTAGGAGACCTTTGTCCTAACCCTGGCTCTGCCATAAATAAGTTGTAGGTCCTTGAAAAATTCTATTCAGTAAGCAAAAGTCATTTTATCTATGAGTCTCACTAGGCCCATCTGCAAAATGACAGAACTCAACAGGATGACCTTCAAGGTCCTCCTAGCTCAAACATTCTGAGACTGTCTTCTTATTCTCACAGAACAGGGCTATAAACACCCAGGTTTTTGGTCCCAGCTAGAAAAATCAATGCCCTTCTCCTGCTCCTCCTGTAGGTATTTACCTTTTTACTTACTCTATTGCTGTTTCCAAGACCCCCTTAATAAAAATCTTCCTATATACACCTAATCCTTACAATATCTTTATGAGATAAGAAGACATAATGCCTGTCCTTTTTTAACATGACTGAACTGAGGTCCAAAGTGACTAAATGTCATGTCGGAACTCCTTCCAGATCCAAGGTGCTTTCATCTACACCACATGAGAGATTAAGAATTCCCCAGACTTCGTCTGGACCTTGGGGCTCCAGACAAAGGGCGCCACTGTTTTCTCTATTTTCCCCTTTCTCTGTTCCTCAATTCCTCCGTTTGAAAATATTGGACTAAATGTGGAGTCCCCAGGAGAACTGACAGAAGGTACTACTAACAATCACTTGTCAAATGAGGACTATGTGTTACAAGAGCCACTGTAGAGGATTTTCTTTCTATTTTTCTTCAAGAGAAAAAGGAGGGACCCATTAGTGCCTGCTCTTTTGTCAGGGCAAACACAGTAACACAGTTGAGCAAATATAAGTCTTTTAGGTTTTATAGTTGAGCAACTATCCTGTAAGAATGAAGTCATTATTCATGGTTGTTTTCAATTAATCAATAAGAAAGATTTGGTGGGTGTCTTCCAAAGGAAGAACCTGAGACAGTTGGTTAGTTTAGGCTCCATTTAGGCTGTATGTGGGAGGGAGGGGATAACAGGAGGAGGAACCAGGAGTGGGGAGGAGTGCAGACTTTCTTTTTAACTAAAACTAATATAAAAGGAATCCTTTCATGACTTTTTTTTCTTAAAAAAATCCCATGTGAATGATATTTTGTTGTGGTTTGGACATTCCTCTGTGGTTTCTGCCACTCAAAACACTGAAGTTCAGAATTAGTTAAGCCTTTGGAAGCCAGAAGTAAAACTGAGAAGGTGGTGGAAGGAGGAGATTTCTAGGCAGGGCACTGTCCTCTGTTCACAATGCATGAAGTGCAAAAGCAAATAGTAGACAAATCATTATGATCTCAAAGTCATTGCTTCTTCTAAGGCATTAGTTGTGAATGGGTGAGGGAATGTGTTTCTGCTTTCTAAGAGTGGACTTTATACCTCACCTAAATGCACAGGATAAATCTGTATCTAGCACGGTATTTAGAGGATGATGAGCACTAAAAAATTGTTTGTTAAATGAATGAATGAATTACAGAAAATTGCTTTTTGACATGGGATACACATTTTCTTGATGTTTAAAAGCTGGGACTTTTTCCTTTTCTGAGGGCAAACTTAAAAGGTTCTCAGATGTGTCCATGCTTGTCCAACTTAGCACTTCTTACACAGTGCTGAAACAACAAAGACTTCTGTAACATGTTATGTGTAGAAGTGATGAGGGCTTACATCTGTCAGCTAAACATTTTATTGAACCTACAATTAACTATTTTTGAAGAACTTGGCTTTACTACAAAGACAGTAAGCCAAAGGAGAATATAAGATTGCCTATGGTATCAATCAGCAGTTTATATTAAGACCACTTCCAATGTATCTTTGAGGCAATCTCTCCCTCTGCCCCCCTCCCTTATTGCTGACTTTTTTTTTAACCTCAAGGTAACTAAAATGAAGAGAAGACATTTGGTGGTAGTACCATGATGATGATGATGATGATTTTATGATAACCATACTGCTAGTCAGATCATTTGATTCAATGATTTTATCACTCTCATTTTTACTTAGAAAATGGCAGGATAACTTATTTTAAGATACGGCAGGTCAAAATACAGTTGTGGACCAGCAGAGTGTTACCAGAATCATCAAATCTCAGAAGAAGAAAAAACCTAAGTCTAAAGGTTTATAGTTCTACTACTCCTATAGATTTGTAAATAACTGGTCATTGCATCAATTTGTTGACTACTGCAACTACCAAAGCAGGGTAGTAGCAGGGTAGCAACCATTTAGAGTAGTACAAATCATACTGGATCTAAAATCAGGAGACCTTGGGTAAAATCCTGACTCTTACCACTTATTATCTACATTATTTTGGACAAGGTACATTTAAATCTCAGTCTTCTCACTTATAAAATAATATTGATAATACTATCTCCCTCCCAGAGTTTTTGTGAGGACATTGCTTTCTAAGCAGGAAAGGACAAAAAGGAAGAAAGAATTTTAATTTGAACACTAAGGACATTTTTATATGTGCACAAATTATTATAGCAAAAGAACAAAAGATAAAAAATGTTGCTCTACTCTTAAGGTTTTAATATGATCAGTCTGACTGTACAAATGGGGAAAACAACAAAAGCAAGAACACAAATAGAGTGTGTCCTAGGACAGTCTTCCCCAGGGAAGACTGATTTCTGGTAGGACATTTACCTTTCCACTCAAACAGAACACTATGCTCTAAAGGTTTTGCCTTTTGCATCTTGGATGCTGCTGCCATACTGTCCCTCTGCACTGACTAGAAAAGACTACAGCTATCCTTCCCTTCACTCTTTACTCCCCTAACTAAACTGCCTTCTCATCAAGTAGATATATTTTCCAACATATCTCTACCACCCCACTTTTAGAACCTTGATCAAATCAATTCAGATTTTGTTTTTGGAATGGGTGCCTCATTCTACTCCATTATAGTTTCACTCACCATTTAAGATCAAAATGCTGCCACCTAGACACTACTCATCTACAGATGTCCTCTTCTACATTAGAATATAACTTACAGGGCAGGAAATAGTTTTGTTGTTGTTGTTTATATTTTTTTTTGGCAATTTAAAAAATTTGTTTTCTTGTTTACATCATTGATTTCCATGAGATGTTTGAGTTACACATTTTCTCCCTGTCCTTCCCCAACCCCCAACTCCAAACCAGTGAACCCACTGTAAAGCCCCTCTCCTGATCTGCTCTCCTTTGTACCCTCCTCCAACACCCCTGTAACCTTCCAGTAGGGCAGGGATGGTCTCCCTACCCCAGTCCCTGAACATCTTAATTCCCAGTTGCATGTATTGCAGAGTTTAAATTCTAGATTCTCTCAGTTCCTCCCCTGTCAGCCACCCCCACTGGAAGGACAAGCAATTCAATACAGGCTGTGCATGTGTAACTACACCAGACATCTTCACAGTGGACATATTGTGACAGTCTGATCATATGTCCCTCCTTCCTGTCCCGCCACTCCCCTTGTTCTATTCTCTACGCTGGCCCTGGCCCTTTACTGAAGTGTGTGCTTCCAGCAACACTCCCCCAGACCCTGCCCTCCCCTCCATTATCCTGCCTCCTATCCCCATGCCCCCTACTTTCCTGTGTAGCATGATACCAAGTTTGGAGTTTATGTCATTCCTTCCCTAAGCCAAAATCAATGACAGTAAATTAAAGAAATTAAAGTTGTAACAGTTATCCCTTGCCTCCTCCATATGGGATACTTAACCCCATTTTGTCTCTCCCTGTCTCCTCTCATTCTAGTTCTCTCCGACCTCAGAATTTCACCCTTTAAAGCTTCATCCCTTCATATTCAATTGATACCATACTCTTCATGTACACATATATACACATGCTTAGATATGTATTCATACACATATATAGCCTCCTATATACACATATGTATAAGTGTACACACACATATATATACATATACATATATATATAT
>CM053598.1:93907529-93924796 GCA_028646575.1 Pseudocheirus occidentalis | reverse complement strand
GGGCCTCTTTTGCCATTTAAGTTCATCTATTCTTTAAAGTGTTGTTTTCTTCAGTCAGGTTGTTGACTCTCTGTTCATGATTTTCTCGCATCATTCTCATTTCTCTTCCCAATTTTTCCTCTACTTGTCTTATTTGTTTTTCAAAGTCCTTTTTCAGTCGATCTATATCTTGTAGGCAATCTTCAAGTGTCTTGGAAGCATTTGGTGTGGGAGTTCTGACTGTGTTGTCTTCCTCCCATTCCATGCTTTGATCATTTTTGTCCACAAAAAAGAATTCTAGGGTTTTATTGCTGTTCTTATTTTGCTTCCTTTTCCTCATGTTGGCCAGTGAATTAGTTCCTGGATTGTTTAGGTCTGTGGAACTCTGCTTCCAGGGGGGGAAGCTCTGTCCCAAATTGCTGGGGTTTTCACAGCTGCTGGATCTATTAGGGGGATGCTGCAGCCCCCACCAGCTTTGGCCCACTGAAAGCACACCCCAGGACCACCACCCAAAACCATGATCCAGATCCAGGCTGCTCAACTCAAGAGCCCTTGGATCTGATCAGTCATCTCAGCCCCCTTGTGGGGTTCGCAGGCCAGGAGCTCTGAAGCAGCCCAGTGGAGAACAGATCCTGCCCTTCCCTGGCTGCTTTCTTACCCTGGGGGCAGATTGGCCAAACTGTTTTTCCTCACCCAAATTTAGCTTTAAAGCTTCACTTTCACTGACCTCCTCTAATCCTGGCTTGATAGATGTGGAGATTGATTCAGGTATCATAGATCTTTGATCCGGGGTTGACTCACACTGTGGCTTGGGAGACACAGCTCCCCCCACCCTTGGGCCTGGCCGTGGTTTTGGTTTCAGACTGAGCTTGCCTCAACTCTCAGCCTGCTGGGATGAGCCCCTCCTGCTGAGCTGCCTTCAGCGAGAGATGTGTTTTCTGTATTTTTCTGAGTTTGGGAGCCCTAAGATTTGTTCAGAGTCATATTTCATGGGTATTTAGGGTGGCTCTGTGGGAGCTGCAAGACCTTGCTGCTTCTATGCCGCCATCTTGGCTCCTCCACCCCCCCTCCCCATTGTTGTTGTTTTTAATTGCTTCACCAAGTGTTTGTTAGAGTGATTAATACTTTTTTTTATTCATCCATAAATTCATTAATGCATACATTCATTCATCAGTTACCTGGCCTTTTGCAAATCAATTTACATTTGTGAGTTTCAGTTTGCTCAGAAATAAAAACTAAGATCCTTTTCAATGTACAATTAAATGATCAGATTGTGAAGGGTTCAATATGATTTTTCCTCCCTAAATTTCAGTTAGAACAAAATATAGTGAATTTATCAAAAGAGTAGACATACAGCAGGATCATATATATGAAAAATGCTAGTTTCATATCTTACAGTTCACACATAGGAAAATGTTAGAAATGAATGAGGTCCTCAGTAGGTCCTTCTTTTATAAACCTTTGTTGGTGGCCATGGCTGTAGATAATCTAGTGGTTAGTGTTAAAAATAAGAATTGATCTCACTGACTTCTCTTGATATTGAATGGAATGACTAATTATTATAAGATATTTAGTGAATATGAAATACTCTTTAATGAATCAACAATATTATCATGCATTTAATATCAATATCTCATATTCCCTATATTGATTATACACCTTGTTTTGTCACCAAGATAAAGATACAAAGTCACTGAGAAACTAATATATTTGGAAATCTCTCCTCAGTGACTTCTGCTATCAATAACTAATATTTCGCTTTAGTAACTGATGTAATCAGTCTTGCTGACTAAGTGGTTCATCTTTTTTTTTTAATTGGCCCACTCATGTGGATTTCTCATTGACTTTATTATTCCCTCTGCTAATGATGTCTTCATGTTATAAAAAATTTTAAATGACTATTTTTATATTTATCTCCTTATCAACAGTAAGCAACAACCTGACTTACTGAAATATCATAGTGAAGAAACTTAGAAGAGACATATTCTCTGCCTTGCTGGAGACTGGGGTGTGTTTCCTCTCTTTAATGAAAATTTGTTTTTCTCATTATAATTGGAAGGTTAATTGAAATTACAGAAAATTGACAGAAGTGACAAAAATTTTTAAAAATAAAATTTTGAAGAAATTGTGAAACTACAGGCACACATACACAATTGGTGGAGCTGCCATATGCTCTAAAGTCATGTGGAATTGTGTAGTAAAAGTGACTAACATGTTTGTTTGTTTGCTTTCACCCAGAAACCCCAGTGCTAGACATATACCCTAAGTAAATCAATGATAAAAAGAAACATCCTGAATAATATACACATGCACATATAATATACATATCTACATATATATATATATACATAAAATGCACATATATACATACACATACACAGAGGCATATATACACATAACCACTTGCACATATATACATATACTTCCCCACACACATACATACAGTCAGAGAAAGAGAGTAAGAGTGCAATATTATTTTGGTTGAAAACGCCAGAAAACAAAGTAGATTTCAATTGATTGAAGAATAGTTAAGGAGACTATCATATGTGAATGCAGTGTTATAGATATACTGGGATACCAAGAAGTAGGAGAATAAATATATGACATGATATAAATTGAAGCAATCAGAATAAATATCTGATTCAGAATTCTGATTCTGATTATTCTGATTCCAAATAAAATTCTGAATAAAATAATCAGAATAAAAATATCATAAATACGATGTTTATATCAATATAAGTGGAAAACAACAACCCAAACTTAATGCTATAAAATTATGACCATATTTAGCCCCAAAGAAGAGATATAAGATAGGACATCCCTCCTTATGCTATCATGTAAGAACTGTTTTTTATTGGTTCAATATTGATTTCAGTCAATCTTTCCCTAGATAAGCCATATGAGCAATCTCAGTGGTCCTGCATGAATGTCTTTCATCTTAATCACAGAATGTAGCATCAGTATACTTTGGTTGACTAACTTCACAGGGTGTGACTAGAAGTTAGGTAAATGCCAAGCTGGCATTTAGATGCTATTCAAGTGATATAGAAGGCTATGATCATTAATGTGTTACAAATTCCCCCAAGAGAGCAGAATCTGGGCCTATTGCTCCTTGATGTAAGCCTTTTAATTAAAACTTAGTGGGTTTCTCAAAATGGGAATAAGTGTGACTAAGAAATTTGCCTCCCCTGAGTCTCCAGAAAGAGGGGAATAGAGGCAGGGACCTAAAAAGAAAGTCCCACTCTGAGCAACCCCATCACAGGGATACATGTGGTCTAGTGGGATTTTATTCCTGCTCTTCTCATTCAGGGATAGGGCAAAAAAGTGATAGTTTGTCAGTCAGCCAGGTGTCCCTTCAGAGTGACACCTCTTTGCTATTCTTTTATATACATTAGAAAGTTAGGAAATTGGGGCAGGGCCAAGATGGCAGAGTAGAACCAGGAAATTCCATGACCTCCCTCCACAACCACCTCAAATAACTAAAATATGACTCTAAACAAAATTTAAAGCTACAGAGCCCATAACCATAAAGTGACAGAGAAACAAATATTCTGCTGAAGGTATGTAGCTCATTAGGAGCCAAGCACAGACCTGAGTGAGCCACATGCTTTTGGCCCCAGGGAGACAGCAGCAGCCATAGCAGATTCCAGGAGAGTGAATCAACAGCAGCTATGGTGGTTTCCAGAATTTTCAATCAATAAAGGCCAAAAAAAGCAAAAGGTCAGTCAGAACTCTGTTGGAAAAGAAGGGCACTGTCTGGCTCGTGCCCCTGAGAAAAGATGTGGCAGAGATAGGGTGGCTGCAGCATCTGCCTCTTGGCTGCCTCAGAACTGCCTGGCCTACAGATTGTAGGGCGGCCAAGTGACCATTCTGATAGTAATCTCTCTTGCTTTGACCTGCTTGGATCTGAGTCACTTTCTTGGGTGGTGGTCCTGGGGTGAGAAATGCTAGTTTTCCAGAGTAGTGTCTGTAGACAGACTTCTGACAACATTTGCAAAAACCCCAGCAATATGGGACAAAGCTCTCCTCTCTGGAAGCAGAGTTCTGCCATGGCAAAGACCACAAAAGTCAAGTAATTGGTTGCCAACATAAGCAAGCAGAAGAAGCAAAGCAAGCAGAGCAATCAAACCTTAGATTCCTTTTTTGGGGACAAAAAAGATCAAAGCATGGAATGGGAGGAAGATAATGAAGTCACAACTCCTGCATCAAAAGCTTCCAAGAAAAATATGAATTACTTACAGGCCATGGAGGACCTCAAGAAGAATTATGAAAAATCAAGTAAGAGAAGTGGAGGAAAAATTTGGAAGGGAAATGAGAATGATGCAAAAAAATCATAAAAAAAAGAGTCAACAACCTGACTGGAGAAAATAATACCTTAAAATAATACCTTAAAAAATAGAATAACTCAAATGGCAAAAGAGGCCCCAAGAGCCAATGAGGAGAAGAATAGCTTAAAAAGCTGAAATGCCCAGATGTAATAGGAATTTCAAAACTCACTAAAGAGAATAATTCCTCCGAAATTAGATTGGAGCAAATGGAAGCTAAAGAGTTTATAAGAAACTAAGATTTTGTAAAACAGATCCAAACAATAGAAAGGAAAAAATAGAAGGCAATGTGAAATATCTCATTGGAAAAACCACTGACCTGGAAAGTAGATCCAGGAGAGATAATTTTAAAATTATTGGGCTACTGGAAAGCCATGATAAAAAAAAGAACCTAGAAATCATGCTTCAAGCAATTCTCAAGGAAAATTGCCTTGATATTATAGAACTAGAGGGCAAAATAGAACCTGAAAGAATTCACCAGTCACCTCTTGAAAAAGATCCCAAAAAGAAAACTCCTAGGAATATTATAACCAAACTCCAGAGTTCTCAGGTCAAGGAGAAAATACTACAAGTAGCCAGAAACAAACAATTTGAGGATTGTGGAAACACCATCAGAATAACACAAGATCTAGTAGCTTCTACATTAAGGGCTAGAAGGGCTTGCAAAATGATATACTTGAGGTCAAAGGAGCAACCCTGAAAAACTGAGTATAACGTTTCAATGAAATAGAAGATTTTGAAGCATTCTTGAAGGGGAAAAAAGAGTTTAATAGAAAATTTGACTTTTAAATACAAGAAACAAGAGAAACATGAGAAGGTAAACAGGGAAAAGAAATCATAAGCCACTCATTAAAACTGAACTATTTTCATACCTACATGGTAAAGTGATCATTATAACTCATGAGACTTTTTTTCAGTATGAGGATAGTTGCATATGTGCATATAAATTTATATGTGAG
This sequence comes from Pseudocheirus occidentalis, assembly GCA_028646575.1. NCBI lineage: Eukaryota > Metazoa > Chordata > Mammalia > Diprotodontia > Pseudocheiridae > Pseudocheirus > Pseudocheirus occidentalis. Next base: position 93,919,533 of record CM053598.1, on the reverse strand, counting down.
TGTGTGTATATGGCTACATATATACATAGACAGAGGTCAAGGATCAGTTGACTAGGAAGAGATGATATTAAAAAAATAAAATTAAGGGGTGAGAGAGGAATATAATGAGAGGAGATAGGGATAAATAGAATAGGGTAAATTACCTCATATAAAAGAAACAAGAGAAAACTGTTATGATGAAGGGGAAGAACAGGAAGCAAAATGGAATGGGTCAAACTTACTCTCATTGAATTTGGCTTAAGGAGAGAATAATACACACACTAAATTGGGTATCTTACCCTGTAAGAAAGTATGGGGGAAGTGCATAAGAGGGAGGATTATAGAAAGGAGGGCAGATTTGGGGAAAAGATAATTAGAAGTACACACTTTTGAAAAGGGATAGGGTCAAAGTAGAAAATAGAATAAGTAGGGGTGGGTGGGATAGGATGGAGGGAAATATAGTTATTCTTTTACAATATACCTACTATGGAAAGGTTTTGCACAGGTATAACCTACATTGAATCAGTTTTCCTCACAGTAGGGGAGGGTGATGAGGGAAGAATATATGTTATTTATGCCCAACTGGGAAATAAGATATAGAGGCACTGGGGTATAGAAATCAATCTTGCCCTACAAGAAAGTCAAAGGAGAGATTGGGGAGGATATAAGAGAGGGCAGATTGGTGGAAGGGGTGTTCATTAGAATCACTATTCTGAGGTGGGAGATAGGGGAAAGATGAGGAGAAATTTTGCAACTCAAAATCTTATGGAAGTGAATGTTGAAAACTAAAAATAAACAAATTAAACAAAAAAAACTGCAAGCAAATTTGGAAAATTCAACCGTGGCCATCAAATTGGAAAAGACAAATTTATGTCCCACTCTTAAAGACGGGAAATGTCAATAAATGTTCAAATTGACAAACAATTGCATTCCTTTCACACATCAGCAAAGTTATGCTTAAGATTCTGCAAGTGAGACTTCAGCAATAAGTGAACCAAGAATTACCAGAACAACCTAATTTTTTAAGAGGCAGAAGAATGAAAGACCAAATTGCCAACATTCATGGAATTTTGGAGAAAGCAAGTGAGTTCCAGAAAAATACCTACTGTTTCAATGACTATACTAAAGTCTTTGACAGTATAGATTAAAAATTGTGGCAGGTCCTCAAAGATAGGGGAGTATCAGATCATCTTACTTATTTCCTGAGGAATCTGTAGGTGGGTAAAGAAGCAACAGTTAGAACTGAACATGGAACAAATGATTGATTTAGGATTCGAAAAGGAGTACAACAAAGCTGTATATTGTCACTTTATTTAACTTCTGTTCAAAGTACATCATGCAAAATGCCAGGCTGAATAAATCAAAAGGCAGAAGTAAGGTTGCTAGGAGATATATAAACAATCCAAAATATGCAGATGATACTACTCTGATGACAAAAAGTGAAGAATTAAGAAGAGAGTGTAAAAGCTGTCTTTAAGTTTAACATAAAAAAGTCTAAGATCTTGGCAACTGGTTCTATCACTTCCTGGCAAATACAGGGAGAAGAAATAGAAGCAGCATCAGAATTTTTATTCTTGGGTTCAAAGATCACTGCAGATGGCAACTGAAACAATGAAATTAAAAGAAGCTTGCTCCTTGGAAGGAAAGCTGTGGAAAACCTGGATAACATATTACAAAGCATCACATTGCTAACAAAACAATGGTTTTTCCAGTAGCTGTATATGGCTGTGATAATTGTACTATAAAGAAAGCTGAGCACTGTAGATTCTACACTTTAAAAACTGAGTTCTGGAGACGATTCGTCAGAGTTCCTAGAACAGCAAGGAGGTCAAATCAGTCATTACTTAAAGAAATAAACTAAGTATATTCACTGGAAGGTCAAGTACTAAAGCTGAAGATTAAATACTTTGGACACATAATAAGAAAACAGGACTCATTGGAAAAGACTCTGATGCTGGGAAAGATTGATGGCAAAAGAAATAGGGCATGGCAAGAAATGAGATGGATAGATAGTGTCACGGAAACAATAAATATGAGCTTGGACAGACTTTGGTAGATGGTAGACGATAGAAGAACCTGGTGTTCTATGGTCTGTGGGGTCACAAAAAGTCAGACATGACTGAATAATAATAGCAGCAAACCTCTCTTCCTTCTTTTCTTACCAAACTAATATTTTTTTAAAAAGATTGAAGTCTGAGAAGTGGCCATACTTTTACTTCCCAGAGCAGAAGGAATCAAGAATAAACAGTCAAGGGGTGGCTAGGTGATGCAGTGAATAGAGCACCAGCCCTGGAGTCAGGAGGACCTGGAGTTCAAATCCACTAGCCGTGTGACCTTTGGCAAGTCACTTAACCCCAATTGCCCTCCAAAAAAAAAAAGAATAAAAAGTCAATCTCCTTGTCTAGTTAATTGATCCAATGAAAAAAAAGGTAATACATTTGTAAATAGAGAAACCAAATTTAAATCATATTCTATCACTTAGTGCCTAAGTGAGCATAAGCAAGTCACATTGTCTGTCTGGGTTTCAGTTTCCTCACCTATGAAATGAAGGTGTTGGATGAGATGGCTTCTATGGTCCCTTCTAGTTCTATACCTATGACGCTATGATTAGACAGAAATATAGATTTACATCTGAACTGAATAAAAGAGTTATTAAATTATCATTTTAAAAAAGAAAGTTACCTACTTGATAGCCAGGAATATTTTGTTTTTGTCTTTAAGTCACCAGTTTTTAGCAGAACTTGGCACATAGTAGGTGCTTGATAAATACTTGCTTGGTACATTGAAAAAAAATGACCGTTTGCTTTATTAAAAAGCTTCTCTTGTTTTGGGGCCCATTTAACTTGTGCATATTAGTTAGACTGGAACCAGTGTGAAAGGTGTAAAATAGAAGGTGCAAAAGAGTGAAGTATAAAAAGCCAGCAGAAAGGCTACAGTTCAAGAGAAGAGATGGAGAGGTTAACTTTGGTGATGAAGAGAGTAACCTCATTTGATGAAGCAGGAGAGAAGGAGAGAATGGGTAAAAGATACAAAGGAATACGGTGGTGTGGACAAGGGAACCCAAATTAGCTTATGTCAATTGAACTTGTTCAAAATTGAAATAGTTTGAAATGCCACATACTGAAAGAAAAATAATAAGAGTGTAGTGAGGACTTCAGACAAATAGAAAATTTTATAACAGCCATTTGGGGGCACATGATAGGAAGAGATAAGTAAAAATGTTATTGACAGATAATACCAAGTACCACTTGTTCATTTTACAGATAAGAAAAGTAGGGCCAAGGGATTTTAAGTAACTCATTTGATGCCGCGTAGCTAGTTAGCAGAAATCCAAAATTAGCATCCAAATCTCCAACTATACACTTTGAATTTCAACACTCTATACTGCCTTCCTTATAAAAATATAAAAATGTATAAATACCCTGCATACATTGATAATACAAGGAGCCCTAGTGTACCATAAAGTGTACATATCGCATGTAAAAATACATTACCCCATTATGCATTTGACATAAAACTAAAATGTTCAATATTATAAATATTAATTTAGCATTTAGAGAGTTATACTTTTTCCTTGCCTTAAAATTTAGAAGAGCCTTTTGAGCATCATTTTGATGTGTCCCTGATCTCCTTATAAATGCTTTAAAAGAAAGTTTCAATTGATGATTTATTTTTCTCTTGACAAATTTCCATATGGCAAACAGAGACACTCAAAATCATTCTAGTGATCTTTCAATTTTGAAATGTCATAAAGCATCTATGAAGGCATTAACTATGACCTTAATTGAGAGAACATGGCCATTTGAATCCTTTATTAGTTTGTTTGCGAGCCTTAAAGCGTTATCTATATGTTTAGGATTTATTATTATTATATTTATTAGTAGCAGTACTGAGTTTTAGAAGTAGGCCTAGAACTCAGTTATCCTATCACAACCATAGAGAGGCATGCTTTCATCATACCTCTCAATTTTCCTTGCTCATATGTAATTATTTAGCAGTTTTGTTGGGTTATTTTGGAGAGGGCCCATTTTGTCATCCTCCTACCCCACACAACAATCTCATGGACCTAGGGCTCACCAACTCACAAAAAGTCCCTTCAGAAATGATGAAGTGATCATTAAGAAAGAAAAAAAAACATTTTTTTTTCCAGAATTGTAAGATCTTACAGACTTGCTAAGTCTGAAAATCCATCTGTCTTCTTGATGCTACCTTTCTTGGGAAGCTAAAATGCATCAGGGAGCTCACATCCCTGCTTGCACTCAGCCACCAGTTGCCAATGAGGTTTCTTGCTTTAGCTGTCTTATCAGGTTGCAGTTAGAATAACAAAGCTACCTGAAGCCTCAAATAGAAAACTGCATAGCATCTGGCAGACAGAAAACATGGCATGGAGGTAACTGCTTCTATTGTTTAAAGATTAATGTCCCTCTACTTGGGTTTTCTTTTGTGGCCAGAACTTAATTACAGATTGCTAGCAGAGAAGTCTTCCTTGATCAGCACCTCTTGTCAGCTGTGATTCACAGGATACATTTTCGAAAAGTTTACAATGGGTTTCGAGGTGTAGCAAACCAGGAATAAGGAGCCCAAGGCCCAGCCCTAGTTCTGCCATAAAGTAGTGGCTGTCAGCTGTTTGTCAAACACCTGGTGTGCCATGAAGCAAAGGAATTGATGTTTGCATTCCAGCTATTTGATTGAGTGTCCACAAGGTCAGATTAAACCATGGGTAGTGGTGTAAGGAAGGGGATTATTTAGGGAGTCATGGGATTTGACTAAAGAAATAGATTTCAGGGTAGAGGGGATGGGGTAGTCTTTTCAGAGCTGTAACTATGGCAGGGCAACTGGAGCTTTGCCCAGTTCAGAATTTAGAGGCCACTAACAGCAGTTACAATTCTTTAGCCCCATTGAATCAAAATAGTTTAATACCTCATCAGCAAGAATCATCAATGAAATTAGCAAGCTACCAGATGGAAGCAGGCTTAAGTTTCCTTATCAGATAATTTGCCTCATTGCCACATGCCACTATGCAGTGGCCTCACAATGTTGTCCCAAGGTTTTTTTCTCTCTCCATTGCAAGATGGTACCCAGCCCTTACCCTCTCTACCTGAGAGTAGATTTCATGCCCTTCAGTGAAGTCTGGTTTGTGATATTCTCTTAGGTACATATTTTTCTTATTTTCAGTTCTACTAGTCTCCACTAACCTTGTCCTTTGTGACACGCAAAATCCCAATGGATCGATAATTCAATCAACAAGTTTTTTTAGGCACTTACCATTTGTCAGGAACTACACAGACATTGTAGATAGAATTGTTGTTGTTCAGTCATTTCATTTCTGTCCTACTCTTCCATGACTTCATTTAGCAAAGATACTGGAGTGGTTTATAATTTTTATCTCTAGCTCATTTTAGACGAACTGAAGCAAACAAGGTTCAGTGACTTGCCAATGGGTAACACCACTAGTGAGGCCAGACTAAACTCAGAAAGATGAGTCTTTCTGATTCCAGTTCAGGAACTCACTCCACTGAGCCACCAATCAGTAGCTGCCCTCAAGGAACTTATATTTTGACAGGGAAAAATACATAGTCATATAAGTAAATGAAATACATTTTAAAAGCTAAATGCAAAATAATTTTAGTGTGGGGCTTTGTCATATTTGAAGGAATCATGTAATGTATGGAGAAGAGAAATCTCTCCACATCCTGAAGATGTGACTGAAAATGAAAGAAAACAATAAGGAGGAAAAATATGTAGTATCTAATAGAACTTATACTTGGTCATTCCACCTAGGGACAGTGATTAATTCCAGTTCCTTGCCACAACACAAAAAAAAACCTGCAATAAATACTTCTGTACATATGTGTCTTTTTCCTCTTTGCTTTCTTTAGGTTATATATCTAGTTTTGGTATTGTCAAAGGGTATATGTAGTTTAATAATTTTCAGTACATAGTTCCAAATAACTTTCTAGAATAGTTAGGCCATAGCTCTATCACCAGTTCATAAAATTACTAGTTTTTTCCACAGCTCCTCTAAATTTTGTTTTATTTTTTTTTGCTTTTGCCAATTCTGTCAATCTGATATGTAGGAAATGATACCTAAGTGTTTTTATTTGCATTTCTCTAATTATTAGTGATATTGAGAATTACTTTTGTCTATTGATAACTTTGATTTCTTCTTAAAGCTCTCTTTTCACATTCTATCATTATTTATCAATTGGAGATTAGATCTTATAATTTTGAAGCAGTTCCTTATATATCTTAGATAATGAGGCCTTTATCGGTGAAACTTGCTGCAAAATCATTTTTCCCATTTATCTGCTTTTCTTCTAATTTTAGTTTGATTACCTTTGTGCTAAAACTTGTTAATTTTACATAAATCAAAACTATCCATTTTACTTTCTGTGATGCTCTTCACCCCTTTAGTCACAAACTATCCATAGAAATAGTTAATTTCTTTCTGTTTTCTCTAAGTTTTATATGCTGCCATCTAGTCAGTCATTTACTATTTGGTGCTTATCTTAGTGTGTTATTTGAAATGTTGATTTAATCAAAGTTTCTGCCAAACTTTTCCATTTTCCTGAATGGCTTTTTAAAAATATCGAGTTCTTGCAGTAATAATTGGTATTTTTAATCTTATCAAATACTATGTTAGTGTGCTTGTTTGCTTTTGTACCTAATCTGGTCCACTGACAGATTAACTTCCTGAGGGCAGGAATATTTTTTACTTTCATCTTTGTGTCCTTGTATCTAGTATATTACCTGACACATTGTACACACTTAAGAAGTATTTGTTAGTTGATTGAAGTCCTTTATAAACTTCATAGTATGGGATTTAACCTGGCGGGTGTATCAATTGATACTCCACAGAGATTCATCCAGAGGCCCTTGTTATTCAGTACCAAAGCAGATGATCTAAGTGAAGGAATTTTTAAAATGTTCCCCAAATTGGAAGATGATAGTTAATTAGGTGGCATTATAAATATATGGAAAGTATAAATTAAATTTAAAGCAAATCATTCATCAGCTAAAAGGACCCTATCAAAATAATGAAATTCAATATGGAAAAATGCAATAATGAATGGAAGAAAAAAAATACAGTGATACAAAATAAGGACAGAAAAAGAATACCTATGTATAAGGAAGGAAAAATATGACCTGAAGAATATAATTTACTGCCATATAAAAACACATCAGCAAGGTAAGGCAGACAAACATGATAACTGAAATTAAAGGGTGATGGTATGTGAAAGTCAGAAAGTTATACTGTCATGCTCTGCATTATAATTCTGTTATACTCTATATTATACTTCTTTTATACTCTGCATTAACCAGGTCTTAATTATAGATTCATTCCCTTCTGATCATTACACTTTAAAAGATGGGGCAAGTCATAGAAAATTGATGATAAGTAGGGTCATATGAGTGAATATTAGAACTGGGTTCTACAAAAGAAAAAGCTAAAGGGGGACTTAAATACTATCTTTAAGTACATAGAAGAATACTCTTTAAAAACAATTTGGTGAGGGGTAGAGATGCTGATGACTGATCAGTTGGTGGCTATTCTCTCATAGAATCAAACATATAGAAATAGGATTAATTAAAAGTAGGGATTTGCTTTTAGATAGAAAAATATCTTCTTGACCACCAGAGTGTTAAACACCTATAACGGGGAGCCTATGAGGTTCTGGACCTTGGACATTTCCAGAAAGGGAGTATATAGTTGCAGAGGGTAAAAGTTTTCTGCTGAGACAGAAACCACCTGAATAAATAAAGGGTCCTTTTGGCACTGATCATGCTATACCCAGTGCAGGTAAAATGTTAAGGCCACAAATAAATAGCTGTCTCAAAGAAACTCCATGAAAATGTTCCTATGAGGATTGAATATTATCTTTCAAGTGGCCATAATCATATTATAATTCTTTACTGCTTAGTATCCCCTTTTTCTGAATGAAATAATAAAACACTCTTTTCTACACATGATTCATGTTTATACTCTGGGTATCTTTTTTAAACTTCATCCCTTTTCTTTGGAAAAGTATCCCTTATACTACAGTCCCAAATAGAATTGATCTTCAGGAAACTGAGGTGAGGAAGGAATTAGAACACTGAAGGCCTAATTTCCCTATTTAAAAGACAGAAAATCCCATATTCTGTGTAGAGATCCCAGGCAAACCATAACATAAGGTGAAGAACCACTGTAGTCTCAGCCTACCTGTCTGACTAGCATCTGTGTTAGAAGGATAAAAAACACATAAATACTTTTTAATTTGGATACCTGATTTGTCTCTGGCATTTCCATATGTTTATACCTTTTGGGGTGACAGAGAAGTCCTTGCTAGTTCTTGTCTCAGAGGAAATGGGAAGACCCAGAATAACAACAGTAGGCTATGACTAGATGAAATTATAAGGTGAACCATTACCCAGGGGAGACGGAATCTTTTATTTGGAGGAGAGTGTGCTATTGTTGGAATGCTAGATTTAGAATCAAGAGACCTAGATTTTCTATATAATTTAATGAAAAATGAACTAAGCAGAACCAGGAGGTCATTGTATATAATAACATCAATATTGATCAACTATAAAACATTTTCATACTCTCATCCACACAGCGATCCAAGACAATTCTAAAGGAATGCTGATGAAAAATACTATTTACCTCCAGAGAAAGAACTGATGAAGCCTGAGTGCAAATTGAAGTAAATATATAAATTTATATGTATGTATGTGTATATGTATATGATGCATGTATGTGTATACACACACATATGTGTGTGTATGCCTTTCCATAGCAGACCTCCACAGTTACATTCAGCTTATGCTGTGTCTTTTTTATAACATAGCTAATACAATTCTAATATATTAATATAATGTATATTCTATTACTATTATATATTAATAATAGCTAATATATTCTATGTGATATTGCATATATAATTGATATCATATTGCTTATCTTCTCAGTGAATGGGAGAAGGATTGGAAGGAGAAAGAATTTGAAACTCAAAATTTCTTTAAAATATGTGTTAAAAATAAATTTGGAAAAAGAGATCTAGATTTTAATACTAGTACTGATATCTACTAGCTTTGCAATGATGAGTGTCAGAAACTCAGAATTTTCATCTGTTAAATGAAAATAATAATATATGCGCTACCTGCAGAGGTAAGCTTTGAGAACATTTTTCTTTAAACTCTGCATAAATATGTATTTTTTTCCTACTCTCAAGCAATTAACTGTGGCCTGTAAGTAACTAACCACTTCCTTTTCTGAAGGCATCCAAAGGGCTAAAGACTATGAATGCCTTGATCACTTTGAATACTTAGAAATTATTTCTTCATAATGATGTTGTTAATGGAATTATATAAATGCATATGAGGCATAGTTAAGAAGGATGAAATGGATTTCACAAACCATACATTAAAATCAGTGAGCATATTCATCAGTATAAATAATGTATATTTATAGGTCTTGTTCAGCTTAGAGATATGGCAATGAAGGCAACACCAGTTTAAAATATGAGCTTATTTATGAAATCTTATGGAAGAAGATGGTGGAAGATTAGAGCAGAATTGCCTCATAGAACAGCAAAAAAGTAGTAGATGGAAAAATTAGAATTCATATAAGACCCAATTAAGTCAGGTCATCTCAAGAACATTTAACAATGAAACTGAATAATCAATGTTAGAAACAGAAATATTCTATTAGCTTTTCTATAACAAACTATGTTGTCCATCAATGGCAATGGAGCACCACATTTGGAGTCTACCACCACATCCTCTGAGCTGCATAAAACAATAGACCTTTTACTGTGAATATGTTCTTGCACAAAAGGGTTGGCTTATGACCCAAAGCAAAACACCAAGGGCTACAAACAAAAGTGAGCACAGGCAGCAAGGGACAGATCCACCAGAGACAATCATATTGTAGTCTTCAGAACAAGACAGGAAAAGGAAGGGAGTTCAGCAAGAGTCATTCCATTGATTTTATTCGATTCTACAAGCACTTATTAAGTACCTACTAGGTGTTAGGTGCTGGAAATAAAGTCAAAACCAAACAATTTCTGCCCTCAAAGAGTTTATGTTTTAGTAGAACAAAGTAATATTTACACAGGTGAATGAATACAAAATAAATATAAATACAAAGTAATTAAGGGAATCTCTCTCCCACCTTCGCTCCTGCCCTCGCTCCTGCTCTCGCTGTGTGTGTGTGTGTGTGTCTGTGTGTGTGTGTGTGTGTGTGTGTGTGTGTGTGTGTGTGAAGAGGTACTTTAAGGAAGAAGCATATTCTCAGGTGTTTCTGGCCAGTTTCCTAGATCTGATGTCACGGGTGGGAAAATGCTCATCCTAGAGACCCAGATGAACTCCAGAGGAAGGTGTACTCCACTTCCCCAATCTTTCAAATACCAACTGAGAGTTCTACCATTTCACCTAATGGGGGTACAAACATGAACTATTCGAATTTCCAGAACGTGTCAGTTGGGGCTTTTAGGGAAAAGAAGGTACATGCCTCATGTCTGCAGGAAACATTGGCCACCACTAGTGAGCTTTAATAGGTGTCAGAGAGGTTATAGCCTTGCCTTTTTTGGATTATAGCAAAGTACTACTTTGATATTTTTAAGGGCATAAAGAAATTATCTGACAACTTGATGTTTTTCCATACCTGTGAATGTAAATGAGTCATATTAAACAAATTGTGGTTTTTCAAGAGGATTTATAGGGGAATGATAGTATTTTTATATGAAAAATATGGTTAGAATGCTATTAATTCTATTAAGTGTCTGAGAATTAACTACCAGAAAAATTAACTAACTTTAATGTAGGTATGTGTGTATGCATGTGTATACACATATATACATATATATGTGTGTATATTATACATATACATATATCCATGCATACACAGAAAGAGAGTGAACTAGCTACAGAAATGGAGAAAGATAAAAATAAGAAAACTAATCATTTGGCAAACTAGAAATATTCAAATAGCCTTCACATTGGTGTAATGTAACATAATGGATAAAGTAATAGTCTCGAGGTTGTGAAAACTTGAATTCAAAGCCAGTGTTAGATACATACTAGCTTTAAGACCCTGGGCAAGTTGTGGACCTCTGTGTTTACTTATCTCTACAACTGGGATGATGATAGCACGTACTTCACTAGGTTTTAATTAATTTTTTTTTAATTTTCTTGTTTACATCATTCCTTTCCATGAGATTTTGAGTTACAAATTTTCTCCCCATCTTTCCCCTACCCCCAACCCTAAAACAGTAATCCCACTGTAAAGACTCTCCCCCAATCTGCCCTCTTTTATGCCTTCCTCCAACACCACTCTAACTTTCTGGTAGGGCAGGGAGGGTCTCCCTACCCTTGTCCCTGTATATCTTAATTCCCAGTTGCATGTAGTTAACAATAATAATAATTATTATTATTATATGTATATATATAATGTTTTGTTTTTTAACTTTTGATTGTAGAGCTTTAAATTCTAGATTCTTTTGGTTCTTCCCTCGTCACCCACCCCCACTGGAAAGACAAGCAATTCAATACAGTCTGTACATGTGTAATTATGCAGGACATCTCCACAGTGAACCTATTGTGAAAGGCTGATTATATGTCTCTCCTTCCTATCCTGCCCCCTCCCCTTGGTCTATTCTCTACTCTGTCCCTGTCCCTTTACTGAAGAGTGTACTTCCAGCAACCCTCCCCCAGACTCTGCCCTCCCCTCCATCATCCCACCTCTCATCCCCATTCCCCCTACTCTCCTATGTGGCATGATACCCAGTTTAGAGTTTATGTCATTCCTTCCCTAAGCCAAATTCAATAAGAGTAAATGAAAGTAAAGTTGTAACACTTGTCCCTTGCCTCTTCTATATGGGGTGATTAACTCCATTTTGTCTCTCCCTGTCTCCTCTCATTCTAGTCCTCTCCCACTTCAGAATTTCACCTTTTAAGGTATCATCCCTTCGTATTCAACTGATCCTGTACCCTCTATGTACACATATATACGAGTTCATATATATATATATATATATATATA
>CM053598.1:93893341-93907029 GCA_028646575.1 Pseudocheirus occidentalis | reverse complement strand
CTGGAGCTATTAGGGGGTGTTGCAAGTCCCCGCAGCTTTGGCTTGCTGAAAGTGCACCCCAGGACCACCACCCAAGACCATGATCTGGATCCAGGCTGCTCAATTCAAGGGCACTTGGCCTTGATCAAACGATTCAGCACCCCTGAGAGTCTGCAGGTCAGGGTCTCTGAAGCATCCTGGTGGGGGCCGCTGCTGGTTCCAGCAGTTCCCTTCCCCCACTGCTTCCTTGTCCCGGGGGCAGATTTGCCAAACTGCTTTACAACCTCAAATTAATTTTCAAAGTTTCACTTTCACTAATCGTCTCTGAGGATTTAAAGATCCCTTTAGGCAGGTGCTTTAGATTTTCTTTGAAGTAGACTCAGGCTGTGCCTTGGGAGGGTCAGCTCCTCCAGGCCGCCCTGAGGCCTCGCCTGGCCGGGGCTGCAGTTTTGGGCTGGCCCGGTCTCTCCCTCGCTGAAGTGTGAGCTGCCTCTCTCCCGTTTCTCATGCCTTGGCAGATTTGGAGGTGCTGGAGGCTGTAGAACCAGTGCAGACTGGCTGAGGTGCCCACTCAGCTTAGCTCAGCCAGACTCCTTTCCACCACCCCTGGACTGGCCGTGGTCTCAGCTTCAGGTTGTTCCAGCCTTCCTTCTGTCTGCCGCGATGAGCCCCTGCTGCTGAGCTGCCTTCAGCGAGAGATATGTTCTCTGTATTTTTGTGTGAGTCTGAGAGTCCTAGACTTTCTCTGGGCTCATAATTTTATGGGTGTTTAGGGTGGCAGTGTGGGAGCTGCGGGACCTTGCTGCTTCTATGCCGCCATCTTGGCTACACCGATAAACTGGTTTTTAATGGAAAAGTTCTAAGAACTTACAAAGAACCCAGGAGACTAAACCAGAAACTAAGTTCAATTTGAATATACCTACAAAAGACCATTTAGGAACTATGACCAAAAATAATATCAACTGTATTCCATAGCAAATATAATATATATACATATATACATAATCTGATACATACATGTATACATATGTATAAATACACATAAATACATATAAATATACATACATATATGCATATATATGTAGAGAGAGACAGAGAAAGTGGGAAATAATGGATAGAGTCCTACCTCTGACACATAGAAGTTGTGTGACTGTGAGCAAATCACTTTATCCGTCAGAGTCCTAGCCAACTCTGGAAGGCGAATATTTAGAGAGCAACCATGCATGAGTAGAGGAAGTTTTCTTGTTTGAGAGGTGCTTATGTCAGTGAAATCATAGGTACAGTACTTATACCAATACGTAATTATGATATTGGACATTTATGTGGTACTTTAAGGTTTGAAAAACTCAATGCATACATAATTACATAGGCATAATTATTATCTTTAAGTCCTTTCTTCAAGACCTTTTTATTAGTATCACAGTTCAATTTTTCATTCATTCTTTGTGGAAAATCTGTGCTTCCCTTTAAGTCTCTCCTCGTACTTGTTAAAATGTTTTGAAATAATTTTTCATACTTGCAAATGATTATAAAAATTTGATCATCTTTCCAGATTTTGTTCCTAAATTGCAGTTTTGTGATAGGGTGAGATTCTACCCCTTCCCATGCTTTTCCATGGTTTGTTTGACCTTGCTTGGTATCACCGTGGGTCCTCATATTTTTCATGCTGACCTCTACCTCTAAGGATTTCTCTTCAGATAGTCTGAATTTATTAGTACTACTGTATCCACAGGATCCATTCAATCCAGGTAAAACTCACAATTCCTCTTGCTGAAATACCCTGTTAGCTTGAATTCATGAAGACCCTACTTCTTGCTTTGTTACCCATTATGTATTCACCTGGCTAGTGGCTCAAAACAAAACATTCCTTGCCCTCTGCTTGGCACAGGTCCTCAATATTTCTAAATGTCTTAACCATTTAACATATACAAAACTATGCCACAATTTTTATTAGCTTGTCATTTTTAATGTGTAATTGGTAAAGTTTTTGAGTGTTTTGACCCTAACCTAATTTTCACATTTGTCTTTTCATACAGAATTTTTAGGAATGCATGTGTTGTATCATGACAGAACTGACAGTATATTACATATATTTATGAATACGTGCATCATACATATGTATTCATATTCATTAAATGCCATAGAATCGAGTTACTTAAAGGAATTCACAGGAATAAATAGCTAATAAAATTATAATAATTAGAGACCTTGACATATCTCTTTCAGGTAAAGAAAAATTTAATGAAATGATATAAACAAGTTAAAGAACTAAGTACAATTTTAAACACTTAGATATGCCAGACCCCTGACTATTAATGAGTGGAAATGGAAAGGATTGTATATATTTTTATATTTTGCAGTCTCACAGGGGACCTCTACAAAATTTGGTCATATATTGGGACAAACACCACCTCCCCCCACACACCAAAAAGCAAACAAAAACCTCATACCTATACATAAATAAGGAGAAATGTTTTTTTTTTAATTTTCCTTTACTGGTCACAACCTAATTATATTATATTCAGTAGAGAAAAAAGACAAAATTAAAATTATTTGCTGGCCAAATAATTTGATACTGAATTATTGGAAGATCAAGGAACAAATCATCAGAATAACATGAAATTTCATCAGAAATAACATGCCAACATTTTTCAGTTCTTGCCAAAACATTTTAGAAGGGAAAATACGTTTGTCTAAACATTTCAGCAATATAAGAGAGAAAGAACAATTAATAAATTAAGCATGCACTTAAGAAAAAGAAAGACTAGAAAATGAGCTCACAAAATGTAGAATTAAATGCCAAAATAGAAATATAGGAACTGAAAGAAAAGATTAACAAAATGGAAGAAGAGTAAAAGAAGAAAAAGAAGATATTTTCCTAATTGTATGTTAACTAAAATGACAATGGATGAATATTTACAAAGATAAATTATGCAAATTAACAAATCAAAATTAAGTAACAACATGATTTTAGAAAAAAAATGGGGAAAAAGGCAATAAGTGAACTCCAACAGGGAAATCTGATCAGTACCAAATGGTTTTATAAGTAAATTATAACTGATGTTCAAAGCGCAATCAATTTTAATGTTCTTTTTACTATTTGACAAAATAGGAAAAATGACCCTATGAGATTCTTTCTTTCAGTTCAAATATTTTCTTGATGCTCAAACCAGGGAGAAATATAACAAAGAAATAAAACTATATATCAATATTCCTAAATGAACATATATGGAAAAAATAGCAAAAAAATCTATGGCAGCATGTAGTACTGATTGTATACTATTACCAGGAGAGATTTATAGCACAAATTCAGGGCTTGTTTAATACTAGGGTAAAGTATAAACACAATATTCCACATTAGTAAAGAAAACAGAAAGAATCACATGATTCTATCAGAATAAAATAATAGGGGGTGGCTAAGTGGAACAGTGAATAGAACACTTGCCCTGGAGTCAGGAGGACTGAAGTTCAAATTGGGCCTCAGATACTTAATGCTTCCAGCTGTGACCTTAGGCAATTAATTTAACCTTAATTGCCTTGCCTTCCCCCCTTGAAAAAAAAGCAAAAAAATAAAAATAAAAACATGAATAACCTTTTGACCCATGAAAGTACCCAATTATAGATTTAAAAAATATAAAAAAGTAATAAATGCATTATTCCATAATGTGATTAATAGTATATATTCAAATCCAATAATGTTAGTTGTAAAATAAGAATTCCCATTATCTTCACTGTTATATGATATCATGTTAGAAATCCTAGCTATGACAATAAGACAAGAAAATGGAACTAAAGACAAACCTAGAAAACCTAGAGGGACATTAATTGCCTATAAGTGAACCAAGCCAATATAACAAAAATGGCAATGCTATCTAAATTAACTTACTTATTCAGTGCCATGCCAATCAATACATGCAAAGATTATTTTACAGAGTTAGAAAAACTCTTAATAAAATTCATATCTTGGAACAAAATGTCAAGAATTTCAAGAGAAGTAATGAAAAAAATTAGAAGAATGGAGATCTAAAAGTTATATATCTCTAACTAGATAACAATGCAGTAATCAACAAAAAACGATTTTGCATTTTTAGGCAACTCATTTGGGGGAAAAACCAGGTGCAGAGCATACTGATATATATTTTGTTGTTGAGTTATTTTTTTAGTCATGTTGAACTCTCCATGATCACATCTTGGGTTTTCTTGGTGAAGATATAGGAGTGTTTTGGCATTTCATTTTTCAGATCATTTTATGGATGAGGAAACTGAGACAAACAAGTTTAAGTGGTTTGTCTAGGGTTACACAGTTAATAAAGTGTCTGAGGCCAGATTTGAAATCAAGAAGATGAATTTTCCTGACTGCGGAGTCATAGGCACTATATTCACTCTGCTGCCTAGCTGCCCCTTGAAGGAACATAGAACAAAAGTATTTTTGACACTTATGCATAGGATATGGGTTGATGATAAAATAAGAAAGAGAAGATACGATGAATACCTTTATTACTTAAAATTTTAAAACAGGTTTTGAACAAACAAAATTAAAATTAGAAGGGAAACAGTGAAGTGGAAAAAAATATTTGCAGCAAATTTCTTTGATGAAAGTCCCAATCGAGAACTCATTCAAACAAATAAGAACAAGATCCATTCCCCATTAGATGAATGGTAATGGGAAACAAACAGGTAGCTCTCAGAGAAACTATGAACAAAAATATGAAAAAAATAATTCTCTAAGGCATTAATAATAAGAGAAAAATAATTTAAACAACTCTGTACATAATACACCCATCAGATTCTCAGAAATGACAAAAATGAAACAAAACAAAACAAAACAACAATCACTAGATGTGTTTCAATAAGACATACACACTAATAATTCTTGGTAGAGCAGTGAATTCATCTAGCTATTCTGTAAAACTTAGGAAATGTACTCCAAAGCTCACTAATTTTGTATACCCTTTGACCTAGCAACATCATTACTAGATCTATGCTTCCAAGAAGATTTTTTTAATAGCAAAAGGAATTTAATGTACAATAACCTTTAAATAAATTCATTTTTAGCTAAGAATTAGATGGAGTATTCATCAACTGGTGAATGACTGAAAAAGTTGATATATAAATGTAATGTAATATTGTATTATAAATATGAAGGGATGGTTTCAGAGAAACTTAGGAAGACTTCTATGAACTGATAAAGAATGAAATGAACAGAAGAAGGGCTTTTACATGATTACAGAAACATTATTAAGAAAAACAATTTTGTATGGCATAAAAATTTTGACCAATGCAAAGAAAAACTACATATCCAGATGATTAAGCAAGCTATTTACTTTCTGATGAAGTTTATAGATCATACATCTTGCCTAGAAAGGAATAACAAAGACAATGTAGCCCAAAATTTTTACCTTAAAATCGAGAAACTGAAGTCAAGTGTTATGAAACTTATCCAAGATTGCCCTGTCAATAAATATCAGAAGCAGGACTAAAACTATAATATTCTGAGATAATGGTTTTTCCTATTATACCATAATGCCTTTTAATTAAATATTAGATAATATATTTGCCCAATTGTTCTCATGTGACTGCTTAAAAATTCTAATAAAACACTATCTGCTACTTAATGCTTATTCAAATTAATGTTAATAAAATTATTTGTATTTTAAAAAGAAGTTTAGAAAAAATATGGCTTTATTTTGCAAAGTACATCATATTTATAGCATTAACTTGGCAACTAATGCCACGTAAATGAGGGATTCACTTAGTGACAGTTTAAAGAGTAACTGAACCTTTTGGAAGTTTAAGCAGCAAACGTACATATATAATTTGATGACAGCATACAATATATAAACACAAAAATGAAGACTCAATGAACTCACATGCCAAAGAAGAAAAGTGTAGCACACATGAATCAGGAATTGAGGGTTCTTTTAGAGAGTAAAGAATAAAGATTATTATTAATATTATTGTGCTTTCTGGTTTGCTGATAATTTACAAATATTATTTCATTTTATCCTAACAACAAAAAAAAGGCTTATTCAAGGTTAGTATTTGACATAAATAGGTGAATGAAATTGCAAAAGACTAGGTTGAGAAGTGCTGGATAGCAGAAGCTACAAGTTCATAATGTCTGCTTTTTTCATCTTGATTTCAGAGACAGAGGGGTTATACCATTATGATTTATCTCCTCCCTCTTAGTCTGTATAATATTTGGAAAGCTACTTCATCCATATCATTTTCAGTATTCAGATCTGTAAAATGAGACAGTTCAACTACATGGTTTATTAAGGTCCCTCGCTGTTCTAGAATTATGATCCTATAGACTATAAAACCGGAACATTGATATTTACATGCTATCTTCCCAGTTAAAATCGGAGCTCTGTCAGGGCAAGAACCATGTTTTTTTGCACTTCTTGTATTCTCCAGTGCTCTACAGATGCCTGTCCCTTAATAAATGCTTGTTGACTGACTGGAGGAAAAACAAGATGTGGTAATAACAGGGAACCTATTTATCCAAATATCTGCTATAAGTCTCATTATTCTAGAAGTAGAAAATCTGACCAATATTTTTCATGTCTGGTTAATACTTTTATTCCTCAAGAAGGAGAAAAAGGAAATAGAATTTCTAACCTGACTTTAATTCTGACCAACTGATTAATACAGCGGATGTGAAGGAACATTGTGAAAAGGTGATCAATGTAATAATACAGTATCATGATTTAAGCAATGCATTTGGGAGCATCTCTCATGATGTCTTATGAGACAAGACAGAACAAAAAAATCCCTATAAGCTGAAGGTTAATACAGTTAGAGTAATAAAGGGAGTTGACAATGAAAAGAGAATTAACCTTGTAGGTAGGGGACATTGACTGAGAAAATGGAAATCAACAAAATTACAAATAAAATACAGAGATAATAGCAAATATATGAAGCTAAATTCTAATGGAGACTTAAGGAAATAATAATTATCTAAAAAACCCCATTATTCAAAACTGATATATATAAAATTAGCCATTAAGATAAATATCTCATAGGAATATAATAAAATTTAACAAGAAAATTTTTCCCTCTAAAGTTCTTAATACAGATGAATTCACAAGTAAATTCTTCCAAATTTTACTAACATAAATGGTTCCTATATTATAGATAATTTATAAATATCAAGACATATGAAATATTACCGCTTACTTTTTATTACATAATTATGGTATTGCTTTTAAAATCTGAAAAGAGAAGATTAAAAAAATAAAATTACAAACCATTCACCCTCATTAAGATAGGCACACAAATACTAAATTTAAGAACAAAACTTAAGAATGTGTGTATATTTGGAGGGTCAATTGGGGTTAAGTGACTTGTCCAAGGTCACATGACTAGTAAGTGTTAAGTGTCTGAGGCCATATTTGAACTCAGGTCTTCCTGACTCCAGGGCCAGTGTTCTATTCACTACTCCACCTAGCCACCCCCAAGAATGTATATTGTAAAAAGTTATCATGGCCAAGAAGACTTTATAGTAAGACAGTTCAAAATTAGGAAAAAAAAAACTAATCACACAATAAACATATAGACAAAGAAAACTAAAAATAATCACTATTTGAATATATCAAAAGATTTGGAAAATGTCTTTGACAATACCTCACATTCATTCATGAAAAAAACAAAAACAAAAACAAACTTCCTCTACCAATGAAAACTTTAATACTCTCTGCTCTACTCTGCATTTGCTACCACGCTGTGTTTCAACAACATGGATGGGGACACCCCTCTCAGAGTAAGCTCATTACTTTTAGACTTGTCACTATGCTACTAATTCAAGAATTGACACCAACTCAGTCAGCCTCCTCTCCTTTCTGACCAGAGGACTGGAGGATAGAGTATCAAATGCTTTTCAATACAGTCCTTTACAGAAGACAAAAATTAGACTCTTTCACCTCAATCCACTCTGCTTTTGCCACCCTGTCTGGGTTCAACTTCACTGAATAAGAAGTCCCTGATGGTCACCCCCTGGAGCCACCTCCTTTACTACCTCCTTTTGTATCCTGTCTTCCCCTTCAGATGACAGGATCTTTGGAGAGGATTCTGGGAAGATGACTGAGTAGGTCAGAAAATTCCAAGTTCTCTAGATTTTTCCTGACAAAAGAGTTAAAATAGCACCTCACGGTGAACAAAGTGTAGGTTGAGTTAGATAAGGGCACAACAGGCATCTTCCTGGGATAATTTGAAAAGATTGGAAGAAAAATACCAGGAGTAGGTTTGGTCCCAGTGAAGAATAAATACCTCCAGGCGAGGCTCCACTTAAACAACAGGTAACAAGCACTGGGGATAGTTGGTATGAGAGATTGCCTTGGCCCCAGTCATAGGAACTTTTAACCACCATACTGAAGTGAGTTGGATGTTTGAGTCCAGGGAGACTGAGAAAACCTCTGCTGATAAGGAACATCAGACCCACCTGTGCTGCAAAGAGCAGAGGGAGCAAGGAGGAACCCGCAGATACCCAGTGGGTCAGATACCCAGTGGGTGCAGAAGCAGTGGGGCAGAAAGGCCCTGGCTGTGGGCACTTGCGGGAGACTGGAGGTTTGGCTTTGATTCCAGGCAAGAGAGGGAAACTGAAGGTCTGAGGCAAGAGGCACCACTCCCCATACCCAAGGATTAGAGGTGATTACAAAAACTAAGTTGTTACCACAAAAAAAATGTACAAGCAAATGAAAAAGAAACCAACCATAGAACATTATTATGGGGGAGGGGTGGAGCCAAGATGGCAGTGTAGAAGCAACAAGGTTCCACAGCTCCCCCATAGCCACCTCAAATACTCATAAAAATGTGACTCTAAACAAATTTTAGGGCTTCAAAACTCACAACAGAAAAACACATCTCCCACTGAAGGCAGCTGGGCAGGAAGGGCTCATCTCAGTGTGCTGGGAGCCAAAACTAGCCCAGTCTGAAACTGTGGCTTGGCTCTGGGGCAACCAGGATGAGCCACAGCTGGAGCCTTCAGGAGAGTGGATCAGAGGCAGCTGTAGCAGTTTCCCCAACTTATCAAGCCTTAAGAAATAAGGACTAAGAGAAAGGTCAGTGGAATTCAGCTAAATTTGGGGGGAAAGCAGTCCACCTGAAGTGCCTCCAGGGCAAGGAAGTGGCAGAAGCAGTGGCCCTGCTGCAGGTGAGGATTAGAATGAGAGGAGACAGGGAGAGACAGAATAGAGTTAATTATCTCATATAAAAGAGTCTAGGGATAACTGTTACAATGGAGGGGAAGAACAGGAAGGCAAAAGGGA
The DNA here is from genome assembly GCA_028646575.1 of Pseudocheirus occidentalis. Taxonomy (NCBI): domain Eukaryota; kingdom Metazoa; phylum Chordata; class Mammalia; order Diprotodontia; family Pseudocheiridae; genus Pseudocheirus; species Pseudocheirus occidentalis. The sequence continues at coordinate 93,897,784 of CM053598.1, read as the reverse complement.
AAGGGTCAACTTTACTCTCATTGAATTTGGCTTAGGGAAGGAATAACATAAACTCTAAACTGGGTGTCTTGCCACACAGGAGAATAGGGGGAATGGGGATGAGAGGTGGGACAACAAAGGGGAGGCAGGGTGTGGGGGGAGAGTTGCTGGAACCACACTTCAGTAAAGGGACAGGGACAGGGTAGAGAATACAAGAAGGGGGAGGTGGGAAAGGAAGGAAGGATATATAATCTGTCTCTTACAATATGTCCATCGTGGAGATGTTCTGCATCACTACACATGTACAGCCTGAATTGAATTGTTTGTCTTTCCAGTGGGGGTGGGTGATAAGGGAGGAAGGGAAAGAATCTAGAATTCAAAGTTCTATAATCAAATGTTAAATATATGTATGAATGTGTATGTGTGTATATAATAATGTTATTATTATATGTAATATACAATATATTTGTTATATATAATAATATATTATTATATAATAATATATAATATGTATGATATAATATAAAATTTATTATTATTATTAAATACATGCAACTGGGAATTAAGATATACAGACACTGGGGTATGGAGACCCATTCTGCCATACTGGAAAGTCAGAGGGGCAATAGGGAAGGACATAGGAGAGAACAGATTGGGGGAAGGGCTATACAGTGGGATGGCTGTTTTGAGGTGGTAGGTAGGTGAAAGAAGGGGAGAAAATTTGTAACTCAAAATCTGGTGGAAATGAATGATGTAACCAAGAAAATAAATGAACAAAACTCACATAAATTAAAAAAACTATTATTGAAATAGAAATGAGTGGGGTTTATTTTCAAAGGAAGATATTGAAGCAAAGAAACCTCCCAAGAGTAATGTCAAATGGTCATCTGCCCAAAAAGAATTTGTTGAAGATCTTTTAAAAGACTTTAAAAATCAAATGATGGAGATGGAAGAAAAACTACAAAAAAAAAAAGAATAATCCAAGAAAAACAAGAAGGTTACAGAAGGAAAGTCAACCAATTAAAAAAGGGGATCCAGAATCTTAAAGAATAAAAGGGCACCTTGAAAATTAGAATTGGGCAAAATGAAGCCAGTGAAATTATAAGGGCCAAAATATGAGTAATGAAAAAATAGAGGAGAAAGTGAAACATAAGTAAAACAACAGATTTGGATAATAGATCAAGAAGAGAAAATATAAAAATAATTGGACTAACTAAAAGTATTATTTTAAAAAAGAATCTTAATACAATAATACAAGAAATAATTAAAGAAATTTGTCCTGAACTATTAGAACTAGAAAAAGCCATCAATCACAACTTAAGAGATCCCATGAGACAAAACTCATAGGAATATCATAGTCAAATTCTGAAACCGTCAGCTCAAGGACGGAATATTAAAAACATCAAGATTAAAAATATTTAAATATGGTGATGCCACAATTAGACTCACACAAGACCTAGCTACAGAGACATGAAAGGACTGCAGGTTTGGGAACACAATATATAAAAGAGCAAAAGAATTAGGGCTCTGGTGAAAAATATCATACCCTGCAAACATAAGTACTACCCTGAATGAAAAAAATGGACATTTGATAAACTCTCAGACTTTCAAAACTGTGTTTAAAAAAAATCCTGAACTTAATAGAAATTTTGACATACAAGAACCGAGAGAAATATAAGCTACATAACAAAGACTGATTATAAGGGATTCATAATTATAGCCTATTTACTTGAGACAAACCTAAGTATGATATGAATTTTAAAAGTAAAAAAAAAGTAAAAAGAAAATATTTAGGGACAGCTAAAAAGAGCAAGTATTTTATACAAATAATGTGCAAGAAGAAGCATCAATACAAAGGAACTAGATGGGGGAGGAAGACTGGTAGATTGGGTAACCTACTTTCATTAGGAGTGTGTTTAAGAGGCAACAATACATATATATTTGAAAGAGTATAAAAGTGTTCTAAATTCAGAAAAAAATAAAATGGTAAGGGCATAAGGAGGAGGGAGAGGACAATGCAGGGATCATTAGAGAGAATGGGGAGGGAATAAGTAAAAGGGGGTATAGAAGGGTGTTTAGATTTAGGGAAAGGGGAGAATAGGGCAGGGATACTTGGAGGGGGGTAGACAAGTAATAGGAGAGCAAGGTAGAGGGTAGAAGTAAAGCAGAGGAGACAGGAGGGATGGGAAACGAGATATACACAAATATAAAAACAAAGATCAGGAATAGGATATGTTTCGGAAAGTATATGTCTATATAGGTATATATATATGCATATATTTATAGTTGTAAAGAAACATCTAAAATTCATTGCAGCCTTTTTTGTTTCTAATGTTGTATTTAACTTTATTTTTTGTGTATGTGTTTCTTTTCTCTCTTCTGTATTTGTGTTCTGGTCTTTGAGCCTAAAATATTTAAAGAAAAAAAAAGATTGGAGGATCTTTCAGGGAACGACTATCTATAAATTATTGTGTCTCAAATACTTAGCACAATGACTGAGTCATAGCAGGTGGTTAAGAAATGTTTATTGTATTGGATTAAAATTATACTTACAGAGTTGCATGGAGCACTGAGAAGTCAAGTGATATAGTCACACAAATTTATGGTTATGTGATGTATGGTCATATAATGAATATGTCTGAGAGGCAAGACTGACCAAAACTTCTGATATTCGTGGTCTGTTTTCCATCAATTATACCACCCTGCCTTTTGGGTTATAATGATGATTTATATTAAATTAATAATTGCTCATGATCAAAATAAATATTTTAAAACAAATATAAGGTCGGGGGGACCTGGTTTATATTTAATTAGCACTTATCTCTCAGAAGTTTAATAACTCCCAGTAGTGACATGCTACTTGAATAGAAAAACTATTAATATTATCCAAGAATTACATATGAATTTAAATCATGGTAAATGAAAAATATGTCTTTATAAAGTGATTAATGTTACTGGTTCCACTCAGGGAATTTTGCTGGAATTGGATAGATCCAAGCTACCCTGAGTATAAATTTTGGTTTCTATTATTCACCTAACTCATAATGTAGCATAACACAGTATCATTGGTTTAGGAGTCAAAGGATCTAGTATTAGATAGCATCTCTGACATTTAACTCCTCTGGGATTTTGGACAAGTTACTTCTTTTGTCTAGATCACTGTTTCCTCCTATGTATAAGGACTGAATTATATTAGACTTCTTCTGAGGTCCCATCCATGAGTCTAATGCTTAAAAGGACCTTAGACATCACCTAGCCTGTCTCCTTCATTTTATAGATGAGAGATATGGGGCACAAATGATTGAAAGTATTTTCTTAGAATTATAGAAACACCCCTTTCTCTTCAGTAGCTTCTCTATTTCTTGACCCAGGTATAAGTGTTGCTTCCTTTTCTGTTGCCTCCTAATACCCCTAGCTATTATATCCTTCAGTTCTAGAGAAGCATAAATCAATAGAAACAATATTTCCACCTTTGAAGAGGGACCAATGCCTTAAATGTTGAGGAATCAGTCCAAATGATGATATTCCAAGCATTAACACCTTCTGTATTGTGATAGTCACCTTCACTTCTTTTTCACCTGGAACCTGGAACTTTCGCATGGACTCTTCAGGTCTGAGAGTTGAGCTTTTGTCTTGTCTTTTAGAGACTCAGGCTTCCATGCCAGTCTTTCATAATTTAAACAATGCTGCATGCACCCCATCCCTTCTGATTCCCCTTTAAATGCTGTCTTCCTCCATTAGAACATAAGCTCCTTGTTTGCTTTTACTTGAAAAAAATATATCCTCAGTGATCACCAGCATCTCTGGGATGAAAAAAGTGCTTAATATGTCCCCTTTCAATGAGGAATAAGATGGCAAAACAGGTCTTTTCTCTGGTTCCCATGACCTTTTAAACCTCTCCAACACAGAAATTATGCACCAAATACAAAACGAGTTTATCTGTGTCCATAGTATAGGACACCTAGAATTCAAAAGAAAGTTTAAAATGAATATGTTATTTAAATTTCAAGATTAACATCATTAGCAAATTAGGAGAGCAAGGAATAGTTTACCTGTCAGATTGATGGAGAAGGGAGGAATTTATGACCTAACAAGAGATAGAGAGCATTACTAGATGTAAAATGGACAATTTTGACTACATAAACTTAAAAAGCTTTTGCACAAATAAAACCAATGCAGTCAAGATTAGAAGGAAAGCAGAAAGTTAGGGAATAATTTTAACACAAAGTATCTCTCATAAAGGCCTCATTTATTTTTTTTTAAACAAATGAATGGGTTTTTAAAATTTGTTTTTGTTTTTTAATTAACCAATTTATTTTCTTGTTTACATCATTCATTTCCACGAAATTTTGAGTTACAAATTTTCTCCCTATGTTTCCCCCACCCATCACCCCAAAACAGCAATCCCACTGTATAACCCCTCCCCCAATCTGTTCTCTCCTATGTCCTCCTCCATCGTCCCTC
>CM053598.1:93874485-93893241 GCA_028646575.1 Pseudocheirus occidentalis | reverse complement strand
ATATATATATATATATTTTAACATTTGATTATAGAACTTTAAATTCTAGATTCTTTCCCTTCCTCCCTTGTCACCCACCCCCATTGGATAGACAAGCCATTAAATAAAGGCTGTACATTTGATACACACAGAAAATATCCACAGTGGGCATATTGTGAGAGACTGATTATATGTCCCTCTTTCAAATGCCTAATTTCTTAAAAAAAAACAGAGAACTGAGTAAAATTTATAAGAATTCTCTAATTGAAAATGGTCACAGGATATGAACAAGCAGTTTTCAGATGAAGAAATCAAAGGAATTTAGTCATATGAAACAATGCTCCAAATCACTATTGATTAGAGAAACACAAATTAAAAACAACTATGAGGTACCACTTATCTTTGACTAATATGATAGAAAAGGAAAATAATAAATGTTGGAGGGGATGTGGGCAAATGGGACATTAATTCACTGTTTGTGGAGTTGTGAACTGAAAGTAGTTTGGCACTATGCTCAAAGGGCTATAATGTACATTCCCTTTGATTCAGTATCCCACCAGGGCTGTGTCCCAAAGAAATTTTTTTAAAGGGTGGAAAGGACCAATTTGTACAAAAATATTATATAAGCTTTTGGAAGTGGCAAAGAATTGAAATTCTGGTGATGCCCATCAAGTAGGAAAAGACTGAACAATTTGTAGTATGTGGATGCAATGGAATATTCTTATGCTATAAGAAACGATGAACAGGCCTATTTCAGAAAAACCTGGAAAGACTTGCACAAACTGAAACTTAGTGAAATTAGCAGAACCAGAAAAACATTGTACAAGGGGCAGGTAGGTGGTACAGTAAATAGAGCACTGGCCCTGTAGTCAGGAGGATCTGAGTTCAAATCCAGACTCAGACACTTAACACTTACTAGCTGTGTAACCATGGGCAAGTCACTTAACCCCAATTACCCTGCCTTCCCCCCTCCAAAAAGAAAACATCAATGAAAAACATTGTACACAGCATCAGCAACATTGTGTGATAATCAACTGTGAATGACTTAGCTGTTCTACATCAATACAATGATCCAAGTCAATTCCAAAGGATTCATGATAAAAGATGCTATCCACATCTAGAGGAGGAAAACAAAAACAATAAACAACTGATGGAGTCTGAATTCAAATTGAAACATACTATTCCTTACTTTGTGTGTTTTTGTGGTATTTTGTCTTCTTTCATAATATAACTGATGTGGGAATATGTTTTGCATTATTGAACATGTATAAACTATTTCAAATTATTTACCATCTCAGTGAGGAAGGATGAGGGAGAACAAAAATTTGGTACTCAAAATTAAAAAAAATAAATGTTAAAAATTGCTTTTACTTGTAACCAGGGAAAACTATAATATATTTTAGAAGAAAACAAAGGATAAAAACAATAATTTCAAGTGATACAAATAAAACTATTAAGACAAAATAAAAAGGTTGAAAAAAGAAATGATGTTCACTGACCCTGAGCTCATTCAGCACCCACACTACCAGCAGTAAAGCTGTGCTAGCAGACCTCAGGATACAAGAGAGGAGTAGAAGATTACACTGAAATCCACCCCTATACATCCCTTACCACTTTCCTTTTTCCAGTGCTATGGAACCCCTGCTTCAGACTATGGATTATTCCTCTTGCCACCTTGGCCATGGCTCTTCAAGACCAAAAGCCTACTTGGGCCTGAAACTCAGAAGAAATAATGCCAATACCAAGGAAAGCATCTTATGGCAAAAGCAGCCTTTACCAGTGCCAGGAAAAATATCCTTTGCCAAGAGGACCCTGTGCCACTGCTGGGGAAACAAGCCACTGTGAGTACCAGGAAAGACAGGCTCTGATTCATCAGTACTAGGTTGGTGAATTTAGGAAGAGAGGGTGTGATACAGGTCACTATGACAAGAAACTTTATATGTGGGAAGCTATGCAACACTCTACCAAACTTGAAGGAATAACACAGCATCTAGTTACAGCCATTTCTGACCATAAAAAAAGTCAGTTGGGACAAAAAGGCTGGTAAACTCTAAATTGCTTGGTGTGTGAAGGGACTGAGATACTTTAAGATCTAGCCCCAAGAAAATCACACTCAAAGGGGAGGGAGTCAGAAGTGAATGATGAGGAAAATAAGGGGTGGGGAGGATGATTGAAAGTGCTAAAGATGACAGGAAGAAGAAATCTCAAAGACATTAATATAATTAGATAAATCAACAGGAAAAAAATAGTAACAACAGGAGGAATATAGCCTCCAGATCTAGTAAGTAATTTAGGCATCTATTAATTCCATTAAAAAGATCTAACAAACAATGAAACAGAGAACCCTGTGGAATTTAAAGAGAACATGGAACCATAACACACTCTTCCTGAGTGGCAAAGAGAATAGAAAAACAGAATTTATGGCCTTCATAGTCAAATAATTAGCAGAATAGAATAGAATAACTTCAATCTGCAATCATAATACTCACCAAAGAAATAAAAGAGAAAAGACTAGATTAGTAACTCAAATACACAGAAAAGAAAGACAACTTAGAAAATGAGAGGCAAAAACTAAGAATATTAAAAGAAAGTATACTCACTATGTAGGCAAAATATATGAATCTCAAAGACAGGATTCATAAAGACAACCTAAGGATCATGTGTATCCAAGAAGAACATGACAGAACAAAAATTGTAACATCAAAATGAAGCAAATAATAGAAACATATTGCCTCAGACTTCTGAGCATAGGAAATGAAGTTCCAATTAAAAGAATTCTAAAATAGTCTCTAGAAAAACAAACAAAAAGGATGCAAACACCAAGACACGTAGTGGTTAAATTTAGCAATTCATATCAGAAATATAAAGATCTATAAACCATCAGGAGAAAGAACTTGGTATGTAAAGAAATGGAAATTCAAAGAATGCAAGACTATTCTGTACCCACTAGAAAAAGGAGGAAGCAATGAAATAATATATTCCCAAGAGCATTGAAGGTTAGAATGTATTCCAGAATGAACTATCCAGCAAATCTGAGTTTAACCATATAGGACAAAAGATGGATATTCAATAATAAAGAAAAGTTTGAAGGCGGTTTAGAAAAAGAAAACATAATGAAAAAGCATATTTACTTTTCATACACCCCAGGAGGAGTGAAAAATGCAGACACGAGAAAAAATAGTAAGAAACTTCTTTTTAAGAACATACTAGGCTACAGTGGGGAAAGGACGAATCTTGTAGAGGTAACAATGAAGGGAAAGAAAGGGGATGTTTTGGAGAGAATCTGACAACACACTGCCAAGAGACAAATGTCTCTTGTGTGGGACTATATTACAACTCAGGCAGGTACATGAAAGAGAGAGAGGAGAGCAGAGAGGGAGGATAGATTGGTGTGCCAACTTCAAATAAAGGACTAGATATTAGGGGAAGGTGACCTCTGTGATCTCAGAAAGAGAAGATCCTATAAAGGAGTAGATGAGGAGAGGGGAGGACTGAAAAGGGGAGGAAAGGAAAAAGGCCTTCCTTTGGAGGTAGGAGGAGGTTCCACTGATGAATGCTCCTATGGATGATTGAAGAAAAGGACTTTACACTGGATGAGGCTTGATGGACCTGGTGCCTGAAAAGTCTACCAAACTTGGTAGAGGGGAAGTTGGAACAATAGAACAATATAGACCAACATCGTTAATGAACATTGACTGAAAAAATTAAAACAAAAAATCCTATCAAATTACAGTAACTTATCTGAGAGATTATTTATTAGGACAATGTGGGATTTATAACATTGAAGCAAGGATGGTTCAACAGTAGGAAGATGATATAATTAATCATATTACAAATCAAAACATCAAAAACCACCTAATTATCCATAGACTGCTTTCCATGTGAAAAAAAAATACCTTTGACAAAGTGCAAAGTTTTTTATGCTAAAAGGTCTACCAAGTATAGTCATAGAGGGACTTTTTTAAATAAAGAAAAATCATATTGTAAAAAATGAAGAGAAGACAGACACTGTTCTTCTTACACCTACAAATAAGAGATACATTTGTAATCAAACAAGAGATAGAGAAAATTACAAAAGATGAAATTTGGAACTTGGATTACTTGAAAGTGAAAAGCTTCTGCACAGACAACATTAATGCATTTAGGATAAGAAGGGATGTGCTTGAATGAGCAAAAAATCTTTGTGTCAGATTTCTCTGATAAGGGTTGGTGTCTAAAATATATAAGCAATTATATGTATATATGTATGTGTATGCACATATATGTATATGTCTGTGTGTATATAGATGTGTGTAACAGGTATACACACATGCATGCACACATTATCTGTAGGGCTATAAACAAACAGTTCTTAAAAGAACTACAAAATATTCATAACCAAATGAATAAATGCTTCAAATCATTAATAAGAAGGGAAATGAAAATCAAAATAGCTCTATGGTTTCACCTTACATTGTTAAAATTGGCAAAAATGACAACAGTCAATGTTGGAGGGGGATTGGGAAGAAACATGTGCTAATACCTTATTGGTGGGACTATAACCAGTTTGGGAAGTAATTTGGAATTATGCAAATAAAGTGACTAAAACTTCCATACGCTATGAACCAGAGACTCCATTACTGGGTTTATATTCCAAAGGAAGTCATTAATAAGACAAAAATCCCCATATGCTCCAAAATGTTTATAGCAACACTTTTTGCAATAATTAAGAATTAAAATCAAAGCAAATTCTCATCAGTTGGTGAATGGCTAAATAATTTGTGTTGTATATGAATATTATGGGAAACTACTGAACTATAAAAAATATTGTGTGTGATAAATACAGAGAAGCACGAAAAGATATATGTGAACCAGTGCAAAGTGAGGTAAGCAGAGCAAAGAAAACAATATAGAGAACAGTTATAACAACATAACTGTAAAGAATAACAGCAAAAAAGGTAAATGTAACAAAATTATAAAGATTATGTAGTATTCAAATAAAAAGATATGGGAAGATACTCTCAACCTGCTGTTTTGTGGAAGTGGAGGTATATAGATGTTATATATTGCACCGTTTTTCAGATTTTCTCAATATATCAGTCAGTTGTTCTACACTTTTCCCTCTCTAAAAGTGCTATTTGTCATATGGGATGACTCCCAGGGAAGGGGAGAGAAAGGGATATTTTGGATACCATGGTGATGTATGAAACAGAAAATATCAACAAATTTTAATGCACTCCTTTCTATGTATCATCCATCTCTCTCTCTCTCTCTCTCACTGTCACTCTCTCTCTCTCTCCCTCCATCTCTCTCCATCTCCCCTTTTTTTCTCTTTCTCTCATCTATTTATCTACTAGAAAATGAAGAAGATTTTGTAGGATAGTCTTAAGGAATTTTCTCATGTGTTACATACAACTATTTCCCCACAGGTAATGTCCATTGGTCTATTCTACCACTATTAGTCATTTCCCCTGTGTAGGGCACAAGGAAGACAACTAAATAGAAATCACACTATGGTTTTTTTCTATAATTGTTTATCTTTTTTTCTCCTTAAAAGAAGGCATTCAGATAAAATTTACTAGTTTCTTTTGTATCAGAGACTTGTAGAATTGTTATCTGATTTCAATTATTTTTAAATGATATATCTATGCTTTACTAAATCTTGCACACAAATGAGGTCACATTCACCCTGCACTGTGCAAATAAGGACATTCAAATGAGAATGCACTGGGTGCTTCACTAGAGCATATTCTTAAGTTGATTTTCTAAGCCTCCAAAAACAAAACCTTACTATATGTTCTTTCCCCTACTGGGACCAAATGTTATTTTTTTAAAAAGGGAGGAACCAAATGAGAAGTGTAGCTTTATCTCTATCCTTTATAAGTTAAACATGCAGAAGCCTTGCTATTAAAGGGATTGGAGTGTAAGACTGTGTTAAGCCACATAAACCAGATCAACTCTAATGGGTCTGCTATTGCCAATATCCATTTGTAAACAGGTATGTCTAGAGAAAGAGGCCTGGGCTGTAAGAAAACCACTGCCCTCTACCTTTAGATTAAGGCCTTGAAGCATTGGAGGACACACAAAATCTTGATGCCAGTAAAGCTTCATTTTAAAACTTCAGCCTGAAGCACTTGAGAGCCTGAATGTTGTTAGCACCTTCATCTTTGGCTTCTAAAAAACAAACATTTCATTCAAACTAGGAAATTGTCTGACCCAATAAAAAATTGTCATTAAGCAAGGGAATGTTCTGTCAAATAACTGTCATTTTTACAGCTGTCATATAGCAACATGTGTCCCCAGTATAATTTGCTACTTCTCTGGAGGTACGATGTGAGGCAGGATCTAGGATTTGCTTCTGGAAATGTAACTGACCCAGCATCTATATCCCTCTGGTTGTCATCCCTTCATGCTTGGGGAAGTGCAGAGGACTAAAAAGGCAGGTCTCTTCACCAAGCTTTTTGGATGCCTAAAACCCAGTAGATAGATTTGTACAGAATTCTTTTAGTTGTCATGCTGATGGATAGGGTGTTGGGGAATCCATTCAAGCAGAGCAAATGGGGAGACTCCTCCATTCATCATTTCCCCCTCTCCCCCTATTAAACACCCAGCCAGGACTGCAGAGCAAGTCCAAGCTTGTCTAGGCCATGGTGCCAAAACAAAAAAAATATGCACAGCATGCTTTTAAGTTTAATCTGTATTATTAACATTTTCTCTATTACTTTTCTGAGACCAGACAATCAATTTGATTTTATTCAACACTTTTTAACAACCTACCCTATGTCAAGCACTGTGCTAATTTCTAGACATGTGCCACTCTCCCAAAAAATAGGGCAAAAGAGAGTCCTTGTTTTCTGTGTATCAACAAGTTATATACAGGGGAAAAAAATAGAAATAATCAATGGAGAGAAGGCATTTGAGATATGGGAGATCAGGAAAGGCTTTCTGAAGAAGGTAGAATTTTAGCTAGGACCCAAAGGAAGTCAAGGAATATCGTAAAGTGAGATTAAATTTTCCCCCAGAAAGTATGTAGCAACACCAGATCTCCAGTGTATTCTCATGCACCCCTGAAGCAATTCTAACCTAAGATGTTGACCAAGGCACATGGACACCTAGCGAGACTTGATGAGTGACAGAGGGACTCTGTCTTATAGTTCCTCATCCCAGAGCCTTTCCCATTAGCTTTCTGTACTCCACCAGTGATTTAAGACTAAAAGTTAATTGATGTTTCAAGAAATCTAATGAACCATTTTTAGAGTTGAAAGTCATTATTTTGGTAAATTTATTACCAATTACTATAAACAATGATAATCTTGTGGGCTTCTTAAAGAAGAATTGTAAGAATTCCAAATGCAATATGAAACCATGTTCTTCTATTTCTTTTATTTTTTATTTCCTTTTTTGGTCTTTATTAGTTTGTTTACTTTTAGTTTGCAGGATTCAGTTCCACAATCCCTTGAGTTTCAAATTTTCTCCCGTTCACCTTCTTCTCCACACCACCCCCCACATTACAGTATGCAGTCAAGTATAGGATCTGCAAATATTTTTCCATTAGACATTAGTCAGGTTATAAAGAAGAATTGTAACAGATGGAATGAACGATGGGAAAGAGGAAATAAAAAAAAAGAATGAGAGCAAGTAGTTTGCTTCACTCTGCATTCAAACTCTGTTCTTTCTAGTTCTTTCTCTGAATATAGACATCTCTCTCCATCATGAGTCTTTTGGAGTTGTCTTATAAGCCTACATTGCTAAGAACAGTCCAGTCTATCAAAGCTGGTTGTCACACATACTTTGTGTCTGTGATCGTGTACAAGTTTTTCCTGGTTCTGAACTTCTCACTCAGCATCAGTTTATATCAGCCTCTCCAGGTAAATATGAAATCCATCTGCTCCTCATTTCTTACAGCACAATAGTATTACATTGCATTCATAAACCACAACTTGTTTTGCCATTCCCCAATTGATGGGCATCACCTTAATTCATGTTCTCTTATTTATTTCCCTTCATTTTTCTCCCATCTGTCTTTTTATATTTCCTTCAGTTTTATAGAAAACAGTTTTAGAGCAGGCAGTGTGGCATTGCAGAGTCAACCCTGGATTGAAAATCAAGATACTTTATCTCTAATTTTGTTTCTACTTCTAATTTGATTTAGTGTGTTTGACAAATCCCTCCAATACTTAAAATTAGAAGACTGAGCAAGATAATTTTCAAGGTCCCTTCAAACTCTAACCTTCTATGATTTCAGACATAGTGTTTAAGTTAGTTGATATCTCAAGGTGTTATTTCTGGTCTGTGAAGGAATTATAACAGACACACATGTGTAATTACATGTTCCTGTACAGTTTTCAAGTGTTCTTGTTTGGTATTCTGAGATATGACCTTATTTAATTATAAAATCTTAAGGATTAGGCTTGGAAAGGTCACTAGATGTCATCTTAATCAAGCCTCAAATATTTTTCTGGCATGCTACTAAACATCTTCTGTTTAAAGCCTTGAGGTCTCCCTAAATCAATAAAGGCCTTTAACAAAATACATGCTTTGGGGGGGGGGTGCTAAGATACTGGAGTAAAAGTGGGAACTTGCTTGAGATCCCCCCAAATCCCTCCAAATACCTATAAAATTGACTCTAAACAAATTCTAGAAGAGTAGAACCCACAAAATGACAGAGTGAAAGAAATTTCTAGCCCAAGACAACCTGGAAGGTCAACAGGAAAGGTTTGTTGTATCAGTTTGACAGAGGAATGCATTGAGGGTTGGAAACAGTGGTGCAGACTGGGCCCTAAGAAACCTTCGGTAGGCTTCAGGGGACTGAATCCCTAGCAGATGTGGTAGTTTTCAGACTTCTCAAGCCATAAACATGAAAGATAACCTAGAAGTTCAGTAGGGAAAGTTCATTGGACCTGGGAGAGAGAGAGGAGTGGTGGTCTGCCTCCAGCCCCAGGCAGTAACAGCAGTGGCAGCAGTGGGTGCTTCCAGAGCTCTTGGTCCACAGGCAGTGGGGGATCAAACCACTGATCAGAGGGAGATTGCATGATTCTCTTTGCTGGTCCTGAGGCAGGATTCTCTTGCTTTGTGTGTGCTTGGATCTGGGCTGCAGTCCTGGGTGGCAGTCCTGGGGTGAGGAGGAGTGCTGGCATGGCAGAGCTTGTGATTGTGGTGGAGAGGGAATCCTCCTCACAGTTCCAAGACTGAAAAGAGTGCTTGTGGTCACTCACAGATCAGAACACAGACCAAGAGAGGAGTAGACAACTCTCCTTTGATCATATCACCTTAGAAGAGTTCAAAATTTATAGGTCCCTAGAAATAGCTCAGAAAACAGAGACCCAAAATCCCTGAAGCTTGGGACATTGTGTCCTCTGCTCTGGAAGTTGAATCCTACCTTAATAAAGAGTTTAAAAGTCAAGTAATTGGCTGGGAAAATGAACAAACAGTGGGGGCAGGGGAGAATTGGACTATAGAATCTCACTTTGCTGGCAAGGAAAATCAAAACATACAACCAGAGGGTCTGGAGCCAAGATGGTAGAGTAAAAACAGGAAATTTTCTGAGCTCCTGCTTTAAACACCTCAAATACTGTAAAATATGATTCTAAACAAATTTTATAGCTACAGAACCCACAAAATGACAGAAAGAAAAAAATTCCCTGCTGAAGGCTGCCTGGCAGGCCAGCAGGAATTGGTCTATCACACAAATCTGGAAGCCTAGCACAGTCCCATGTGAGGTGAGGTGTTGGCCAGTCCAGAGGCACAAAGTGGCCAGAGCAGACTTGATGAGAATGAATCACCAGCAGATGTGGTGGTTTCCAGACTTCTCAACCCCAAAACACCAAAAAGAAAGTGAAAGGTCAGAGGGGAATTCTGCTGGAACCAGGTGATGGAAGAGCACTGTCTGAACCTTGCCCCCAGGGCGAGAGGTAGCATAGGTGTAGTGGCTGCCACTGCTGCCACATGGCTGCCTCCAGAACTCCAGACCTGTAGATCATAGAAATCATCCTACAAGAAATTCTCAAGGAAAATTGCTCTGATATTCTAGAATCAGAGGGCAAAATAGAAATGGAAAGAATTCACTGATCATCTTTTGAAAAAGATCCCAAAAAGAAAACTCCTATGAATATCATAGCCAAATCCCAGAGTTCCCAGGTCAAGGAGAAAATACTACAAGCAGTAAGGGAGAAACAATTTGAGTATTGTGGAGATACAGTCAAGATAACACAAGATCTAACAGCTTCTACATCAATGGATCAAAGGGCTTGGAATATGATATTCCAGAGGTCAAAGGAGCTAGGATTAAAACCAAGAATCACCTACCCAGCAAAATTGAGTATAATGCTTCAGGGGAAAATATGGTTATTCAATGAAATAGAGGACTTTCAAGTATACTTGATGAAAAAAACAGAACTGAACAGAAAATTTGACTTTCAAATACAAGAAGCAAGAGAAGTATGAGAAGGTAAACAGGAAAAAGAAATCATAAGGAACTTGCTAAAGTTGAACTATTTACATTTCTATATGGAAAATTATCATTGTAACTCATGAGACTTTTCTCAGTATGAGGATAGTTTAAGGGAATATATGTCTGTCTGTCTGTATGTATGTATGGTGCATATATATATATATATATACACATACATATATATGTATGTGTAGGAGGGTATATGTGTGTATAAATACATATGTTAATGTATTTATTTGTGTATATGTCTGTATATGTATACATAGACAGAGGGCACAGGATCAGTTGAATAGGAAGGGATGATTTCTAAAAAATAAAATTAAGAGGTGAGAAAGGAATATAATGAGAGAAGAAAAAAGGGAAAGATAGAATAGGGTAAATTATCTCATATAAAAGAGGTAAGAGAAAACTGTTAAAATGGAGGGGAAGAGCAGGAAGGTGAAAGTGAATGGGTCAAATGTACTCTCATTGAATTTGGCTTAAGGAAGGAATAATATACACACTCAATTGTGTATCTTACCCTACAGGAAAGTAGGGGGAAGGGGATAAGAGGGTGGATAATAGAAGGGAGGGCAGATTGGGGGAGAGGGTAGTTAGAAGCACATACTTTTGAAAAGGACAGGGTCAAAGTAAAAAATAGAATAAGTGGGGTGGTGGGATAGGATGGAAGGAAATATAGTTAGCCTTTTCCCAATATAACTACCATGGAAACATTTTGTGTAACTACACACATATAGTCTATATTGAATCGTTTATCTTCCCAGTGTGGGTAGGTGAGGAGGGAAGAAGGATAAGAATCTAGAAATCAAAGTTTTAAAAACAAATGTTGAAAAAAAAACTTTTTTACATGCAACTGGGAAATAAGATATATAGGCAGTGGGATATAGAAATCCATCTTGCCCCACTAGAAAGTTAGAGGGGAAATGGGGGAGTATATAAGAGAGATCAGATTGTGGAAAGGGACAGTAGGCTTACTATCTTGAAGTGGGGGGAGGGGAAAGATGGGGAGAAAATTTGTAACTCGAAATCTTGTGGAAATGAATGTTGAAAACTAAAAATAATTTTAAAAAAACTCTTAAAAAAAACCCAAACCCAAATACAACCAGAATAAGACAATGAAGTCAAAACTCCTATACACAAAGCCTCCAAGAAAAATGTTAATTGGTCACAGGCCGTGGAAGAGCTCAAAAAGGATTTTGAAAATCAAGTAAGAGAAGTAGAGGAAAAATTGGGAAGAGAAATGAAAGTGATAGAAGAAAATCATGAAAAAAGTCAACAGCTTGCCAAAGGAGACCCTAAAAAATGCTGAAGAAAGGAATATATGCTTTTTGCTGCTTTAGAAATTGCAGATATCTACTAAATTCTCCCAATAATGTCAAATTTATATATATATTAGGAGTTTATCACAAAATAGGTTGATTCACGTCTTAAGAACAGTTTTGAAATTTAGGTATATACTAATGAAGATGAAGCAGCCAGTTTCCCATTGCCTGATAAAATGTGGTCCTATTTGAATTAAACAGATTCTTCACTTATAAAAACTTGGTATGAAATGTGGTCCATGTATTCAAAGATTGAAAACATTGCTTCACAGTAACATCATTGAAAGAGGTAACTTTTTTTTACTTGAAGGGTTTGTGATTTCTTGGTTGCACAAAAAGAGCATGAAATTTGAAATCCAAAGTAGATTTGAGTTCCAGATTTGCTATTTACTATTTGTGCCTTTTGGGCAAGTCCTTTCACTTCTTTGAGCCTTATGATTTGAACCTTAATGATAGAACCTTCACTTTTTCAGCTTTAAATTCTATGATCTTTTTATTTCATCTATGTGCATAAAATTTTAACTCAAGAAGATCATTACCTGTCTTTGCTTTAATACAGGGGTTTTTAACCTGGGATCTGTGAAACATGTGTGTAGTGTGTGTGTGTGTGTACATATATAATCACTATTTCAATATATGTTCCTTTGTAATCCTATGTATTTTATTTTGTGCTTTGAAAAGCATGATTCTGAGAAGGGGTCCATAGGTTTCCTTAGATTACCAAAGTTTATGATATGCAGAAAAAAGTTTAAGAATCTCTGCTTTAGTAACTATTGTTTATTTCTGTGCTTAATAAAATAAACTGCTAGTTGTCTCTCTGGAAATAAGAGCTTTCTTAGAGAACTTCCTTCAAAACTCTGAAGGATCTATGAAGCCATCAGAATGAATATCTCTCCACTCTAGCAAATTAGAATCAATCTATGGATCATTTTTCACCTGAAATCTTTTTCTATGCACTCCCAGAAACACTTTATTGAGATTTTTACCTGACATATCGTGGGGTTTCTTCACAATCTTTTTAGTACTTCACAAGCATCAGGGGAACACAACTAAAATCCATCTATTATTTCTCTCTTTTTGTATATAAGCAATTCTCTTTCTTTTCTGACCACAATATGTCATGAATTATGGTGTTTTTAATGCCACTCTTCACAATAGACAATAATTGGTAATATATTTTAAGCTTATTTCACCTTCAGAAGATCTATTGATTCTTTGGGAATTTTGATTCTTTGGAGAAACTTGTACTCCAAAATCTATATCCATATAGAATTACTGGGAGAATATTATCATTAAAAAGGAGTTACTTCAGTGGTAGAGAATATCTTGGAAGCTTTAAAAATAGCTTTCTAATGGTAACCCTTATTTTCTTCCTGCTATTCAAATGTCATTATCTATTAGCATTATTTTTCCAAGACATGTGCCTGGATGCACTAACTGAATGGTTTATCTGCCCAGTAATGTGCCACAGTAGTTGAATATGTAATTTTTATTCCTCTTCTCTTTTTTATCTGTTTATAATAAGTTCAGTTGCTTTTGTATGACCATGGCTTCAGTTAGGAGGATCTTTGTGTTCTTATATTTAATGAAATCAGAATAATGACATCCATAAAAAGGGCAGCCAAAGAACCTCACCATCAAAATAAAATCCCTCTTGTATTTGGGGTCTGCTATGGAAGTCTTCCATGATACTGGGAAACACTTCTGCTGAGCATAGGTCTGTTGTATACATCTCAATATTGAGCTAAGATCATTGGTCAAAGTTATTTCTGGTCATATCTTTTAGAAAGTATTTTATGATCTAAATATATATATATATATATATATATATATGGAAGATAACTTATTTTGGGAGAATTATATTATATATATGTATATGACTATATATTCCTGTACACTATACACAAATGTATGTATGTATGTATGCATGTTCCCACACATATACTTATGTGTATTCATACATACATACATATATATAAACCACACATAAAATCTACTAACAGTAAACTCAGAAATAGTTTCAGTTCACCAGAGTTCTAAGTAAATTATATTATTGTGAAAATATAGAATGTACTGCAAAAGTCATCTGCCAAAACTTGACTGTTCTCTTTTTACATTTTTATCAGGGATATCCTATACTCACAGAGAAAGTCTATTGGTGAAAAAATAGGTATATGAACTAGTAGTTTTTCTTTTTCTGGGTCACATTTGTGTGTACATATATTAATCTTGCATGACTTTTCCCCATTCTTTTATAACCTTCCTCTTTGAAATATCTTGAAAATCAGTCTTTGAGTGCCTTTCATAGATCACACAATATTTAAAGAAAAACTCTCATGTAACTCTCTGTGAGGGCATGAACCCCATTTTAATTTCTATCCCACTCCTGATATTGCCTAGCTTAGTGCCTCAATAAATATTTGTTGAATGAAAGAATGATCACTCATCTAATCCATTATAGCTCACTCTGAATTATAACTTGATGCAAAATAAAATGTTCAAGGCAGTTTGTCATAAATCCAGTCAGAACTCATCTCCAGCAACTCTTGAGCTAATCAAAAAGGGAAAAAGTCAATTAATCTGCCTAACTTTCCTTCCTTAGTTAAAAACTCAAAGCTAATGCATCTCTCTGGAATACTTTCAATCTGAGCATCTCAGCTCTCTCTCTCTCTCTCTCTCTCTCTCTCTCTCTCTCTCTCTCTCTCTCTCTCTCTCTCTCTCTCTCTCTCTCTCTCTCTCTCTCTCTCTCTCTCTCCCTCTCATGTCCAAATCACTCCAATCATTGACTTCTCTACTAAATTTAAAATTCTATGAAGAGAAGAAAGGAAGGAAACAAGTCTTCATTGTCTACTAAGTCCTTTACATATATCTCATTTGATCCACACAATAAACTTGGGAGGTAGATATTATTATGATCACCATTTTACTGTTGAGGAAACAGAGGTTAAGTGTCTTGCCCAAAATCACATAAGTAATAAATGTTTGAGGCCAGATTTAAACTCATATCTCTCTGACTTTATTGCTCTATGCAGTGTACCTCCTAATTTCCTCTAAATTATAGAGTTACTGAATAGTACTGCATAGGTTAACTATGTCAAAGTCATAGTAAAAGGGAGATTGAGGGGTCACTTGCAGAAAGGAAATCAAAACTGGTATTTTTATAACATGTAATGGCTATTCTAGCTGAAGAGAGTAAGAGAATAGTTGCACTAGGATTCCCCATTAGAATATTTACGGGACTCATTTGGGAACCAAACTGAAGTGTTGTTGATTAGACTGCTTCATGTACATGGTCATCTATGTAGTTAAGACTGAGTGGCATTGAGAATAGACCAGAGTGACAGAATGAAGCTCACATTTTCAGATGTGGTCAGTGTATTCATTTGTTTTGCTTGGTTGTACTTATTGATTAGAAGGAAATGCTTTTATTTTGTTCTGTTGGGAGCTTGGGCAGGTAGTGATAATGATACAAAAGAGAAGAAAAGAGCATCAAGGAAACATGAAACAACATACAGAAAACAGCAGAAAGAAGCTCAGAGGGAAACAAAGATGAGTAGGGAAAGTTGGGAACTATAATGTTAAATTTTACACACACTTAGGAAACAACAACCTCTGTGTAATAATTGTGGTTTCAGATAGAATCCTATTTTTCTATTCCTTTTTGTATATTGAAATATCTATATATGTTAAATGTATAGCCATATTTGTTCTTCCCCTGGGTTCAAAAGGCCACGTCTGCTACATTTCAACTCTAACCTTACCCTGATCAGGGTTTGGGAACATCTCTGGGTTGTCAACCCACCCCCACCCCCCTCAATCACTGGATTGAGTCTCCATCAAATAAATGCATTGCTTTAATTTTATAGGCACAAAGACTAGTGACCCAGTTCCATTTAAGCTCAATAGATTAGTATTCACAAAGAAATATTTACTTAAAAGATTTAGCAAGAACAAAAAAAAAATACATTTTCTCCACCTCCTCAGGAGATTAGGCTTACAGTTTTCCATGGGTTCTACATAGGATTAGTCCCATAAAATTCAAGACCAAAATTACTCAGGGCTACTGTCCCAGGACCCTGGCTTCTCAGAGTTTCTCTACTGGTCTAGCTGCAAGATCTAGCATGGAATCTTGGGTTTTGAGATCTGTATGGCTTTAACTTCCAGGTTGGAGCTTCCACTTCCAACCTTATAAACTAAAAAGGATAGACAAAATAGATTGTGAGCCTGTTTCATAGGACTATATGGCCTAAACGTATGTATGTGGGGTGAGAGGAGGTGCAGCTGTCTCCCTTTACTGAATGGTAAGGAGGAGTGAGTAGGGAAAATACTGGAAGTTAAATTAAACCAATTAATTTTGCCTTTTGCTATCAACTCTGTTAAAAAAAATCTAGATTTCTCTGAAAGTGGATTGTATGATTTAACTAAAATGAAATTTTGGTCTTATTCCTATTGTAATCTCTGCCATTCTTGCCAGAGCTAATGATAAGATTTGACTGCAAGCTATATAAAAGTTATTTTGATATTCCAAAATTTTAATAGGGAAAGCAATTCCTGAGCAGGATTTCCCATGAGTCAGCTGGTTTAAACTTAGACTTATTAAAGGAGGTAACAATTTGTACTATATTCACAAATCAATACCATTTTTCTGTATCCTGTGGATGAATGATGAACTCTGGTGGATTTCTATGTGGTACTTTCTCAATTGTTTTTCAGTGCTTAGTCCAAATTTATCTCTGTTATAAGGCATAAAGGGTCACTGTAAGGAAATGTATCTTATCTCTGACTCTTTACACTGGACAGTCTGAAAGTTTTACCCCATCTGCCTAATGATAAACTTACTCCTGGAGTCAATCCCCAGATAGTACCACTCCAGTCTGCTGAACGTTTATTAAAGTCCTCCAGCCTGAAAAAGTTTCAAAGCCTCCTTATACTTGCTGCCATTATTGTGGGCTACTGTTGTGCCCCTTTTCTTTGCCTTTATCTCTAGTTCCTATATAACCCCTCCTTCTATGCAAATGGCCTGGTTTCTGATCCATTACATGACAAATATCTATCACTTGTCTCCCCTTTGATGCCTGAGTGTTTATCTGAAAGCCAACTCACATTGTATTACATAGACCTACTGCTTCTGCCTGTTTTTTGTCTTCTGAACATTTGCCTTTTCTGACATGATGTTTTGCCTTCACCTTTAGTACACATGGAGTCTTAAGTACCCTGACTTTCTGACTCTGTCCTCCTGGACATTGGTATTACATCTATAGTCCTGCTGCTATTTGTGTTTCTTTCTTTCTTTCTTTCTTCCTTCCTTCCTTCCTTCCTTCCTTCCTTCCTTCCTTCCTTCCTTCCTTCCTCCCTTCCTTCCTTCCTCCCTCCCTTCCTTCCTTCCTTCTTTCCCTTTCATCATTCATTTATTTGTTTAGCTATCTTTTAGTCCAGTTTTCTACCTAATCATTTATTCATTTGCTTATTTATCCATCTATTCATTTATCTTTTCATTGTATTTATTTTTAAACATTCGTTTTTTAAGATTTTGAATTCTAAAATTTACCCCTCTCCTTCTCCTCCTACAAACAGCATGCAATCTGACATAATCTACATGTACATTCATATTAAACGTATTTCCATACTAGTCATGTTGTGAAAGAAGAATCAGAGCAAAAGGGAAAAAACACATGAAAGAAGAAACAAAAGCAACAAAAGAAAGAGAGCAAATAGTATACTTCCATCTGCATTAATTCACACTTCTTTCTCTGGATGTGAATAGCATTATCTATCACAAGTCTTTTAAAATTGTCCTGGATTGTTGTATTGTTGAGAAGAGCTAAGTTTATCAAAGTTAATCACCACACAATGTTGCCGTCACTGTATACAATGTTCTCCTGGTTCTGCTCACTTTACTAATCATCCATTCATGCAATATTTTTTTGTTTTTATGGTTGACTTGAAAGACACTCTTATTAATTCTTTCTCTTAAATTGTTTAGGGGGGACAGAGCTAAGATGGTGGAAAGGAAGCAGTAACTTCTCTAAGCTCCTCTAACAATTGTGTCACTAAGAGCTAAAAAGTGAATTTGAATGGATTTAAGAGTGATAGAACCCATTGGGAGACAGAGTGTGGCAGATTCCCAGCCAAGGAAAGTGCCTACTCAGGTCTTGGCAGGGAGAAAGCATAGCACACATGGGCTGTACCAGTGTGCATCTGAGAGCAGAGTAGGGCAGAATGAGAAAGAAAGCCCAGACAGCCAGCAGACTCACCCAGACAGAGGGGTCTGTAGCCATCTCACCACACTACAGTGGATCGTCAGAGGTGGGTAAGAGAAAAAGCAGGGCCTGCAGCAGGGTCAGCAACTTCTCCTTGGGCTACTAGCCTACAGCCTAGATGTTTAAAAATTACATAACTGAACTTCCAGAAGTCAAGATGGAGGAATTAAATTTAGTTGCTCTGATCCTTCCCTCCCAGACCCAGAAAAGTCCAGAGTTAAATACCCCACCCAGAGTAAAACCCCAAATTAGTGGAAACAGCCTCAGGCTTGGGTGTCACTGAGGAAAGGAGAAGGGAGACAGTACAGAGTCTAAGCCTAGGAAGGTGGAGGCAGCAAGCCCTAACAACAAAAGCCCAGGTCTGCTTTAGCACCACCTGGACAATCAACAAACTGCAGCCCTGCCCTGCTCTTCTGCTGGCCTCCTGCTACTGACCCTGCCTGAGATGTATCCCAGAGACAAAGAGGTGGAAATCTGAAAGATTCAGATCACCCCTCCCCCATAGGTTACTCTGTAAGCCTCAGGGTAACTCAGGGGAAACATTGAGAGTCCTGGCCTTGGCCTGGGTCTACACAATCAGTTGCTACAGCTCACTGAATGAACAACCAAACTCCTACCTCCCAGCCTGAGAAGCTCAATACTTCTGCACTTGAAAGGCAGATATCCACTCTAAAAATCCAGGACATAGGCAAGCACAATGGGGAAGAAGGAAACTGTGAAGGCTAGGACCATCTAATCTTTTTATAGTGAGCAAGAACAACCAAAT
>CM053598.1:93857567-93873985 GCA_028646575.1 Pseudocheirus occidentalis | reverse complement strand
AAGAATAGCAAGGGGGGAAGTAGTAAAACGGGGGGGTCACAGGGAGGGACTACCAAGGGAGGTGGTGGTAAAAAGGGGA
This sequence comes from Pseudocheirus occidentalis, assembly GCA_028646575.1. Lineage (NCBI taxonomy): Eukaryota > Metazoa > Chordata > Mammalia > Diprotodontia > Pseudocheiridae > Pseudocheirus > Pseudocheirus occidentalis. The sequence continues at coordinate 93,873,906 of CM053598.1, read as the reverse complement.
ATTCTTAAGGAGGGAAAGGGAAAAGGAAGGTATAAAGATATAAACAGGGGAGGGAATAAGATGGAGGCAAAGTCACTGTGAATGTTAATGGGATGAACTCTCGCATAAAACAGAGGCAGATAGCAGAATGGATTAAAAACCACAATCCTACAATATGTTGTCTACAAGAAATGAATCTGAAAGAATGGGAGACACACAGGGTAAAGGTAAAAGGATGGAGTAGAATATATTATGCCTCAGCAAAAGTAAAAAAGCAGGGGTAGCAATCCTTATCTCAGAGAAAAATTGAATTTTAATGGATTTTAGAGTGACAGAATCCATTGGAAGACAGAGCATGGCAGATTCCCAGCACAGGAAAGTGCCCATGTAAGTCTGGGAAGGGGGGATCACAGAGAATGTGAGGACTGCACCACTGTGGACCTGAGAGAAGACTATGACTGAGTGAGAGCAAGCCCCAGCCAGCAGACTCACTCATTCCTAGTGTGATTCACAGATATCCCACCACAGGACAGAGGAATGGTCAGAGCTGGGTATGAGAAAACACAGGGCCTGCAGCAGCACCTATAGCCTCTTCTGGGGCTATCAGCCCTCAGCCTGGATGTTTAAAAATCACCTACCTAAACCTCCAGGAGTCAAGATGTTGGAGTAAATCCTAGCTGCTCTGATTCCCTGTCCATGACCTAGAAAACACAGAGATAAATGTCCTACCAAGTGTAAAATCCTGAAGTAATGGAAACACAGTGAGGCTTGGGAGTCCTAGAGGAAGAGTATAACTGAAGCAGTATAGAGTCTGAAGTGAAGGACAGGCAGGATTCATCACAACAAGCACTACCTCAGCTGACGAGCAGAAGATCCCAACGACCAGGTAGGTGGAGCCAGAAATCACTAAAATCAGATGCCCATGGGGTGTTGTAGCACCACCAAGGGAATCTACAGACACCAGCACTGCCTGCCACCATCTGCTGAGCCTTCCTGAGCTGTAGTTCAGGGGCACAGAGGCTGAAACCTGCAGCGGCCAGACCACTCCTCCCCCACAAGTTACTCTGGGAGCCTCAGGATAACTCACAGAAACACTGAGAGTCCTGGCCTTGGCCTCAGTCTAGACATCCAGAAGCCACAACATGCAAAGTCCACGACCAGGCTTTAGCTCCTAGCCTGAGAGGCAAAGTCAGGAAACAGGCAATCACAACGGATAAGAAGGAAGCTGAGAAATCAAAAGCAAGAAAATCTACCCAATCTTATTATAGCAAACAAGAACATGGACTCTATACTCACACCTGACATCACAGAAGGAAATATGAACTGCTTTCAAGTCAAAAAAGCATTTTTGGATGGAGTCAAGAAAGATTTTAAAAGCCAAATTAGAGAGGTAGAAGACAAATTTCAATCTACAGTGACCAAATTTGAAAAAAAAATCTCACTGAAGAAAAAAAAATCCTTAAAAAGTAAAATTTGTGAACTGGGACAGGAAGTTCAAAATCTAACTGGAGAAAATGCCTCCCTAAAAATGAAATGTGAACATATGGAAAAGGAGCTTCAAAAACTAACCAAGGAAAATAATTCGCTAAAAATCAAAATTAGTCAAGTTGAAGCTAATGATTCTATGACACATCAAGAATCAGTCAACCAAAACATAAAGACTTAAAAATTAGAAGAAAGTGTAAAATATCTCACTGTAAAAACAAATGACTGGAGAACAGATCCAGGAGAGATAACCTAAGAATTATTGGTCTACCAGAAAGCCATGATGAAAAAAGCAGACTGGAAAACATCCTCCAAGTTATTGTCAAAAAAAACTGCCCTGAGGTCCTAGAATCAGAGGGTAAAATAGTTGTCAAAAGAATTCACTGAACTTCTCCTGAAGGATATCCCAAATGGAAATCTCCAAGAAATACAGTAGCCATATTCCAGAATTACAAGGTCAAGGATAAAATATTGCAAGCAGCCAAAAAGAAACAATTGAAATATCATGGAACTACAGTCAGGATCACACAGGACCTAGCAGCTTCTCCTTTAAAAGATTGGAGGGATTGGAATTTAATATTTCATAAGGTAAAAGAGCTAGGACTGCAACCAAGGATCAGCTACCTGGCAAAACTGAGCATAATCTTTAGAGCAAAGAGATGGTCATTTCAATGAAATAAGGGAATTCCAGACTTTCCTGGTGAAAATGCCAGAGCTCACCAGAAAATTTGATTTTCAAATACAAGACTCAAGACATACACACACACACACACACACACACACACACAAACACACACAAACAAGCACATGACTTGTGATTCAATAAGAGTGAACTGTTTAAATCTCTATATGAGAAGCTAATACCTGTCAATATGGAAATTTATGTAATTATCACAACATTTAAAAGAGATATACAAAGATAGAGGGTGTGGGTATAAATGAACTAATCTGATTATTTAAAAAAATCTTATTAAACGATTCAAAGTGACTGTAATGGGAGAAAAGGAAATGATGAGGTAGAAAAAAGTAAATTATGCCACACAAAGAAGCATAAAATCATAATATAGTAGAGGGGAAGGAGAGAGGGAGATGAACTTCATATGAACTTTATTCTCATTGGTTCTAATTCAAAGAGGGATCAATATAATCAGTTAAGTTTAGCATTCTAACATGAAAAAAACACAAAAACTCATTGTAATAGAGGTAAAGAAGGGAGGGAAATGAGCACTATATGAAATTTATTCTCATTGGTTTGAGTTTAAGGAAGAAATAACATATCTGTTAAGTATAAAACTCCATTGTGCCCTATAGACAGTAGGAGGGGTAGGGGGGTTAAAAAGGAGAGGTGGTTAGAAGGGAGGGAAATAGTAGTAAGGGGAAAGGGTAGGTAAAGAGGGGGAACACAAGGAGGGAATACTAAGGGAAGTGGTGGTCAAAAGGAAAACGCTTAAGGAGGGGAAGGGAGAAGGAAGAAACAAACAGGTAAGGGAATAGGATGGAGGGAAAGACACAGATAATAATCATAACTGTGAATGTGAATGGGATGAACTCTCCCACAAAACAGAGGTGGATAGCATAATGGATTTAAAAAAACCACAATCCTACAATATGCTGTCTACAAGAAACACGTTTGAAACAAGGGGATACCCACAGGGTAAAAGTAAAGGGCTGGAGTGGAATATATTATGCTTCAGCAAAAGTTTAAAAAAAAGGGCAGGGGTAGCAATCCTTAACTCAGATAGAGCAAAAGAAAAATAAATCTAATTAAGAGAGATAAGGGAGGAAACTATATCCTCCTAAAAAGCACCATTGAGAATGTAGGAATATTATTACTTAACATATATGCACCAAGTAGTATAGCATCCACATTTCTAGTGGAGAAGTTAAGGGAATTAAAGGAATAAATCAATAGCAAAACTATACTAGTGGGGGACCCCAATCTCCCCCTTTCTGGACTTGATATGTAATGAGGAGTAGTCAGATTTCATATTTACCTGGAGAGTCTAGTACAAAGTGATGTTGAGTGAGAAGAGCAGAACCAGGAGAAATTTGTCCACCATTACAGATGCAATGTATGTGTGATGACCAGCTTTCATAGACTTGGCTCTTCTCAGCAATGCAAGTTTATAAGACAACTCCAAAAGACACATGATGGAAACAGATGTCTACATTCTGAGAAAGGACTACAGAGTTTGAATGGAGATTGAAGCAAACTATCTGCTTTCTTTCTTTTTCTTCTCTTTCCCATTGTTTATTCCATCAGTTGTAATCCTTCTTTATAACCTGACTAATGAATATATAATGTGAAAGTATTTGCAGATCCCATACTTGATTGCAAGCTGCCATGGGGAGTGGGGGAGGAGAGGAAGGAGGAGAAAATTTGAAACTCAAGGGATTGCAGAACTGAATCATGTAAACTTAAAGTAAACAAACAAATTAATAAAGACAAAAAGAAGCTTGTGAAACTATGTTGTAAACTACAAATAAGTTAATTTCAGAAGTTATTTTTAAAAGTTTTATTGATGCATTTTATTTTCACACTGCGAACATGTATAGGTTACATGAGCTCAGCGAAAGGTTTCTTATAATGAAGTACAACAGTTAATTAAAACTAATAATAATGTGACCTCTTAGAAATACTTGGTGGTATTCCTATTTCTGGCACAGATGTGGTTTCACTATGTTCTGGTGATTTGTCACAAATATGTATATCTAGTAAAAGAGGAATCTCCTCCCTCTCACCTAGCATGGCTAAGAGCTCCTAAATTTCACTCCCATATTGGCTTTCTTAAGTTACACAAGTTACTACTTTCTATATATAAGAAAATGACTGGGCAATGCCATAGTGCTCAAAACCCGAGTATCCAGGAACCCCACATCTTGTCAAGACACTCTAGGTTCAGGTTAGTCCTCCAGGGATAATAGGCATAGACTCATTGAAGGGGCCTATTTGTCATCACTATTATTATTTCTTTTCTATCCTTTTCTAAAGAAGTTGCCCTACCTGAATGTTTTCATAATAGCCCTAATAGATGTGGAAGTTTTAAATTCAAATATCCTTTCTCTGTTTTTAACCTAGTTCTCTCATTTAGAATATGGCCTTATCTGAATGAAAGTTATGGCTTTGCAATGGAGCTGTTCTGATCTGACTTTTCTGTTTGGTGGAGTTAGATGATCCCATGCTAGACAATGTGAAAAGAGATATCCAGGTTATGATAAGTGTTTCAGAGATCCAGATCAGTCACATATAGCCCAAACAATATTGCAAATGCTGTCTGAACAGGTATACCATGCCTTAAAAATCTTTTTATATCACATTTATTTCTATTATTTCAATTAATAATTAATTCAATTATCTTTGAAGTGAGCCTTTTTTTAAAAAGTTAGTAAAGCCATCCAAAATATTTATAGTAATATGTAGAGTATGCAACATTCTGCCACCACCACTTCTGCAAGAAAAGGGAGGGAAATTCCCTCATTTTTCCTCTGAGGACAAGATTGAGGATATTCATTACCTACCATTTAACTTAATGTATATTGGTCTTTTTACTTACATTGCTATAGTAATTATATAAATAATTTTCCTTGTTTTTCTAACTCCACTCAGCATCAGCTTATTCAAATCATCTTATATTTTTTCAAATTTCTCATATTAGTCTTTTTTTTACTTCACAAATTTTTCCATTAAATGTATAAACTATAATTTGTTTAGCCAGTTCCTTATCAATGACACTCATTTGTTTCTAAGTCTTTGTTACCACAAAAGTGTAGCTCTCTGTATTTTGGAATATGGACATTTTATTCTCTCTTTGATCTTGGCTTATGTACCTCAGAGGAAGTTCTCTTTGTCAAAGGTATGAATGATCTATTCACTATTTTCATATGATTCCAAACTGATTTTGAGAGTGGTTGGATTAATTCACATATGCTCCAACAGTATGTTAAAGAGGCTATCTTTCTTCAGACACTTCAACATTAGGTATTTACATCTTTTGTCATATTTTCTCATATTCTTGTGGGGTTTTGTATATCTTGAATACCAGAGTTTTATGGGAGATATTTAATGACAATTTCCCTTCTTACCTGTTGAGGCCCAGTTCTGACTCATTCCATACATGGAAAGAGTCTGGTCCAGGATATCTCTCAAGCCAGCTCTCCATGAAGGCTATAATATGTCTTAAGATTGGCTCACCATCTCTTCCTGACTTGCAGGAGTTTAGGATGTGATAACCAAGCAGTGACCCAGGCCTAGGTGCATGCAAGGGAACAAAGGCATTAAAACATACAGATGTACATAAATGACCAAGGACATAACACATTCTCTCATGGGAACCTAAGAGGTAACTACTTTACATTCACTATGTAAACCCTGCTCTCTGATCAATAAATTGGAACTGCTATGACAGAACCTGCCTGGCTTGTGTCTCATAATTCCACACTCTTTGTTTTCGCCCATGCCCATTTTAATGCAGGCATCAGTGGCAACATGAACAGGGACTTGAGAAAAAGTACCAGATAGAGTCTATCTGATAGAAGAATGGCCTCTTGGAACTCTGGATAACATAACTAAAGGTAGAAGCCAAAAATTAGATTTCCTTTTAAATTAAAAACTTAAAGAAGATAACTCACCAGGCTAACACTAGTATGTGAAAGGGATTAGTAGAAAATACAAACAAAGATGAGCCTGGTCTCAGAAAAAAAGATTTCAAGGAGATATTTCGCATTGTCTTCCATTTTTTCATTTGTTTGGATCTCTTTAACAGTATCTTGATTTCTCATTAAGTAACTTGCTTCCATTTGTTCCACTCTAATTATGAAGGAATTGTTCTCTTCATAAAGCTTTTGAGATTCTTTTTCCATCTGTCAAATTCAACTTTTTAAGGCATTCTTCTCCTCATTAGCTTTTTGGGCATCTTTTGCCATTTGAGTAAATCTATTTTTAAGGTGTTATTTTCTTCAGTCAGATTGTTGACTCTTTTTTCATCATTTTCTTGCATCATTCTCATTTCTCTTCCCAGTTTTTCCTCCACTTCTCTAATTTGATTTTCAACATCCTTCCTAAGCTGATCTATGGCTTGTAGGCAGTCTTCACGCTTCTTGGAAGTTTTGGTGTGGGAGTTCTGACTGTGTTATTTTCCTCCCTTTCCATGCTTTGATCATTTTTGCCCCCAAAGAAGGAATCTAAAGTTTGGTTCCTGTTCTTACTTTGCTTCCTTTGCCTGCTCATGTTGCCAGTCAATTAATTACTTGATTTTTTAGCTCTGTGGAACTCTGCTTCCAGAGGGGAAAGCTCTGTCCAAATTTCAGGGGTTTTTGTAGCTGCCAGAACTATTGGGAGGCAACCATTTTTTTGCAGCTCCCACCAGCTTTGGCTCACTGAAAACATACCCCAGGACCACCACCCAAGACCACAATCGGGATCCAGGCCGCTCAACACAAGAGCACTTAGCCTCTGAATGATTGCTTGGCCTACCTGCAGGCTATAGGCTGGGAGCTCTGAAGTAGCCACATAGTTGTGGCTGCAGGGCCGCAGCTTCTGCCACTTCTTTGGCCTGGGAGCAGTTCAGCCCGACTGCTTTTCTCTCCCAACTTTGCTGAGTTCCACTGACCTTTCACTTAGTCCTTGTTTCTTATGTCTTGATAATTCTGGAAATTGCCACAGCTGCCACTGATCCACTCTCCTGAAGGCTCTAGCTGCAGCTCATCCTGGCTGTGCTGGGGCCAGGTCCAGGTTTCAGGCTGGGCTTGTTTTGGCTCCCAGCATGTTGCAATGAGCCCTTCCTGCCAACCTGCCTTCAGTGGGAGATGAGTTTTTCTCTATTTTTGTGATTTTGGGAGCCCTAAAACTTGTTTAGGGTCATCTTTTAAGGGTATTTGAGGTGGTGATGTGGGAACTGCAGAAACTTGTTGCTTCTATGCTGCCATATTGGCTCTGTCCCTCAGAAAAAACAAACTTTCAGGAAAAAATGGGACAGGTACAAGACAAAAGTAGAGACCAATAATATTATCTAAGACTTTTAAAAAGAATAGTAAAAGAAGGATTACTTTTCACTAGCAGACAGTTATAAGAATTCTTGGAAGTTGTAGAGCTAAAGAGGATGGTACATTTGGTAATAGGGGATACAGCAGGGAGACAGAGGAGTAAGAGGCTTATGGAGGAGGGACTCCAACATTTCCCCATTTCTGCCTCTTTTCTATGGAATATATTAATGATATGTTTAACATCAGTAATGAAAGTACCTGGGTGGCTTGAACTATTCATTGTGATACATCTGTCTTTGTCGGAAACAGATAAAAAGAAAATGATCAACAAAGTTTTACCTAGGACCAAGCATAATGTCTTATTTCTTCAAATGATCTTTAACAATTTCTGAGTGCACTCTTCCTGTCATTTTTGTCTGTTTTGTTTATGTGTCCCTGTGTGAAATGAGTGTGAGTGAGTAATTTGACACCCTGTAAAGTTTAATATACAGCTGGACTGCTGGATTTTTCTTGAAATGTTATCTTTTTCACTCCCCCTTCTCTTCTTGTCCATCAGGATCACAAAGCTGGTGGAAGATAAGGGAGAATGAGAGGGAAAAGGTATTTTATTTTATAGGTTATATGATAGTTGTAGAAGGTCATAGAGTGTAGAAAGATGTATGAGGCATAAACTATTTGTATTAAAAAGTGTGAACAGAAGTTTTAGGATTGCTATAGGTTTGAAAATCTCTTTTTCCCATCTCAACTCTGGCCAAGTTGAGTGAGGAGAAAGGAATAAGGGAATTTTTTCCACTCAGCTCAATGAGGGATATGAACAAGCATTTAACCATTTACCGCCTTATTTATAAGAGAAAAAAAAAACTGTGTATTCAGAATGCTGCTGAAAATCGTTTGAACTCATTCTGGTTATTTTTAGGGAATGTCAAAAAGTAAAGTGTCACTCCTAATTTGATGCTAAAGATAAGGTATAATTCATTATACTAATTGACATTTAGGCAATTTGGGATATTTCCAAGATCTGATAAGAAACACCTCAGAGGTTTTTGGGTTCTCTAGTACAGGAGATAAGGGAGTAGGCACCACTCCAAACTCACTTTCCCTGGAGGATTCTAAGCTCTCACTTTTAAAGAAGTTTTTAAGGAGTTGACACATAAATAAAGCTTACTGGAATAAAAGTTTAATCAGCTGAAAACATTTTACAAAACTTTATTAAAATATCTCATACTGCGGGGCGGTTAGGTGGCACATTGAATAGAGCACCGACCCTGGAGTCAGGAGGACCTGAATTCAAATCCAGTCTCAGACACTTGATAAAAAACTAGCCGTGTGACTTTGGGCAAGTCACTTAACCCCAATTGACCACCAAAAAAAAAGCGAAAAAAAAAGTATCTCATACTAGATCAGATTAAAATAGAGAATGCTGAAGAATAATTGGGAATTTAAGTTACCCTCTGAATCTGACTAAAGGGAGAAAGTATACAAATTTTATCAAGGACCCCACTAGCAACAGCACTGAGGCACTGAAATCCACACTTTTAGACAAAGAGATTAACCTCTCCTTTCAAAATCCCTAAATACACAATCAGACTCTGTAGCAATGAGAAGAGGAGAAAAATCTCTGTACCTAATAAGCCCAATTTTTATTAATAATTTTTGCAAGTGATGATTTGGAAATACAATTAATGTCACAATGTTGTTGTGTTGTTGTAGTCTTTTTAAATTGTAGTAAAATTCTATTATGTAGTAAAAATTGAGGGATCATTGTAAGCCAGAAATAGTGTTAAGTAAAGCAAATTTTAAATTTGAATTTTATTGAAACTAGAAGATAGAGGAAAAATTTGTGTAAAAACAGTTCTGTTGTTTACATCTTATAATGTTTATGTATATTCCATATAGGAAACCAGATATTTACATCTTTACCTGTACTTAAAGAGGAGGTTACAATTAAAACAATTTGGTTATCAGTTATGGAACTTGTAAGATTGTTATCTAAATTATTTTATCATTTTAATGCTAAAACCTAAAACTGCTAATTGATTAGTGTATGTGGAGAGGAGGAAACTGGGTGAAAACTTTATTCAGATTAATTCTACTCATTTAGACCATTCCTCCTGCATGTATAAGATTTGATAAAGCAGGGGCATCACCCCCATCCCCTCTCTAAAGTGCATCTCACTTATTCTTGCTTTGTAAAACTGCCAAGGAAACTATCTCTATAAACAAGGTTATTCAGCCTGAGAAAGGAGCTTGTTTTAATTATGTATTTCCTAAATAATAAATCTAGCTGCTAAGAAAGTTGCAAAATATTAAAAAGATTTCTGACAATTGGCTTTTACAACAGGACAAGTTTAAATCTAAGAAAAACATTAAATGAATATCGTAGGAGAAACCTAGTAAATCTTTATTGTTTATTATAGCTCCATGGGAAAAAAAATAACATGTAATTGGATTTGAGTTGTGATTGGTGAAAAAATTCTACTTAAAATAAAAAGAATTTAAGACTACATTTATTTCACATATTATTTTTTCTTTCTATAGCAAAATTTCTATGATCAGAATAATTAGTCAGCAAAAAGATATGAACTCTTTCGTGTTAGCTTTATGGGAAATCTAATATTATTTTTCAGTTAGAATTATAACATATGCAGAAATCTATATAAACTACTTATGGCTTTCCTTTAGAAGATTCTAATACTAATAGCTTTTATAAGTACTGCAATCAGCTTCTTAAATATTGCTAATATAATGATTCAATTACTATACCCTTTCTGAGTAAAAATCTTTGTGATATCTAAGAATTCTGTAATAGTGTGTCAATAAATACCATGAGAATTTATGTTACTATGCTGCCATCTTGGCTCTGCCCCCGAAAAAATTTTTAATGTTACTTAAGGACATTTTACACCAATTTGGTTTAAATGAATCTCAGTCTTAAAAGTTTTGTTTTTGCTTTTAGGTAAAAAACAGAGCTATAATTTTAAAACTTTTCAATTAATTTTCTTCATAAAAGTTTAGTGATCAATTATGAATCTTAAAACACTTCTGAATAAAGGGAATATACTTTTAAAAATTCCTTTTCAGTCCCTAGTATGATTGTTAGGAGGCCTACTAAAACTTTCATTTCAAAGACAATTTATAGTTAAGTAAAACAGATTTTGCTGTGTTGATTTCAATGTATAGTCATTCCATGCCCTAAGCAAGAGTTAAGTAGTGTCTGAACTTATTATAGGTAAAGGATTCAATTTATGACGTATCTCTTTCTTCAAAAATGAATATAATCAGAGGATAAACAAGCTTTGTGAAACAAGAATATATGTCTACTATTCAGTTGTAAGGTTCAAGTCAGGAACTTCTTTTGTGTAACAGCTTTCACTGACAACTCCAGTACTGGCTATGCAAGCTACTATGTTGATTCTAATAATTATAAAGTTATTCATATTCACTTCTGCCCACTAGACACAGCTTTATGCTATGATATTATTGTTAAAAGATTTTCTTCTTTTCCCCTTCGTATTGTGTCAGATACCAAATATTCATTATGCATGGGCCCACATATTGATACTACTAAACTTAAATGCACACAGTATGCAGATCCTTTTAATTTTTTTCTAAGATTACAAACTCTCATAAGATAGAGGTCACAACGTATTTAACACATACTACAGCTCATTCTTCACTTTCTGGACCTCTTTATCAAAATTATGCTACTATGAATCAAAAAGTTCAACTTTTTCCAATGCTTTTAAAAAATGTTCCTAGAGCTATGTTATCTCAATCTTATTTTCATTAAAATGCACATACTCTATGTAAAAAAAAGCCATGTTACTAGGGAACAAGCTAAACAGATTATTAAAAACTGCCCTCAATGCATTTATATATATATATACACACACACACACACACACATATGTATGTATGTATGTATACATGTATAAGCACACATGCATACACACATACACATACATATACCTATACACACACACACACATATATATATATACATATATATATAGATAGATAGATAGATAGATAGAGAGATAGATAGATAGATATATATATACGTATGTGTGTGTTACTCCTCCAGCTTCCTTTACACAGGGGAAGCATTAAAAAAATGTAATTAACCATATGATGCTGTCTTTTGCTTCAATGGGCATTCCAAAACAATTGAAAACTGATAATGCCCTGCCTACTCTAGCAATTTATTGCACTTTTTCCATGATCATTTTAAAATGATATTAATTACAGGCATAACCCTTATAATCTTGACAAGTGTAATAAATATATTAAACCTATTTACAAAATAAAAAGGGACTTGGTCACATACACCATAAAGGCAATTAGCTACTGCTTTATACACCCAAAAAAACATTAAAAAAATACTTCACTAATAATGAGTATACACTGGCAGTAAAACAATAGGTACCTTTTCACTTCTAATCACAAGACTAATTGCCATAGCCTCCCTCTTAATATCAACAACTATGTTGTCTATTTATTTACTAAGTGAGATACCACTCATTTTGTGACTTTATTAATAATTGTTGAAAAATCATCATTTGCTTTTTCCAACTAATTTTAACTCTATTATAAAAAAAATTCTCATTTCTTAAAGAGGGGGGAAAGGTTTGTTAGACTTCTTGTTACTAGTTTCACTGCTGTACTATTTTTCTACTATTATTGATAATTATAACCACTGTGTCTACAATTTATTTATTTAGAAAATTTTTTTTAAAAACTGCACAATATGTTAATGAATCACAAACAATGTTTCTGCAGCCTTTACTACACGACATAATATAGATACGGATCTTTTGTATAAAATCAATGTATTAGAACAATTATTATTGTATTTAGGTGATGAGTTAAAGGCCTTAACAACTCAATTGTTATTTACATGTGATTGCAAATATACATATATTTGTGTAACTCTTTCACTATGTATTAGTTCTGATTCTAATGTTTTTTGAAACAAAAGACATTCAACTTCTTGGTGTTCTTTTTAATCTGTTATCTATGATTTTACCTGTATTGATTATTGTATTATTTCTTTGTACCTGCCTTCCTGTAGTGATGAGACTGATGTCACAGCCTTTGTGACCATTATCAACTAGAAGGTATGAACATAACTTTTAAAGGTCAGAATTTATATTGGAATGTTACTTATAGAAATCCTAATCTCACATAATGCATTATTAGAAGTCAACGGTATGCAATGACAGTAGAACACAAAATTGAGTCAGTCCATACATGGTCTGGGAATTCTCCCAAGCCAGCTCCCCATGAAGGCTATAATATGTCTTAAGACTGGCTCACCATCTCTTCCTGACTTGCAGGAGTTTAGGATGTGATAACCAAGCAGTGACCCAGGCATAGATGCATGCAAGGGAACAAGGATATTATGTACAGATGTACATAAATGAACAAGGACATAAAACATTCTCTCGTGGGAACCTAAGAGATAATTGCTTTACTTTCACTATGTAAACCCTGCTCTCTGATCAATAAATTTGAACTGCTATGACAAAATCTGCCTGGCTTGTGTCTCATCATTCCACACTCTTTGGTTTGGCCTGTGCCCATTTTGATGCAGGCATCGCTTACTTCATTGTTTTGTTTTCAAGGCCACATGAATAAAAACTGTCTATTTTTCATTTGTTGATTGTCTTTATCTCCCTCTTGTCATGTCTATTAAAGGCACATGACTGTTCTCCTACAATTTTTTTATGTTGTGTCCAATAATTTTTATTTGGAATTTATTACAATGTATTTTGAAAGATAGTGTTTATTCATTGCTAAATCATTTTTTTTGAGTTTTCTTAGCAATTCTTTAGAATATAGAATTCTTCCTAAAGTTGTTTATTTTCTTGGGTTTATTCAACACCGAATCCAATTATTTCTCATTTGGGCATATTTATTTTGTTACATTGCATTATTTTCCATTTCGGAACTTGTACAAAATTGTTTTATTGATTAGTAATTTATAAAATATTTTGAAATCTAGAAGTACTATCTTCCTTTTTAAGTCTTACCTTTTTTGTTTGTTTGTTTTTTTGTTTTTGCTTTTTGGAGGGGGGGGGAAAGGCAATTGGAGTTAAGTGACTTGCCCAAGGTCACACAGATAGTAAATATTAAGTTTGAGGTCACATTTGAACTCAGGTCCTCCTGACTCCAGGGCCAGCACTCCATTCACTGTACCACCTAGCCACATCAAGTCTTACTTTAAAAAAATTATTTTCAGGTTCTAGACCTTTTTTAAAAAAATAAATTTTGTTATTATGTATCTATAGCTCTACAAAGTACTCTCTTGACATTTTAGAATAGCAATTAGTCTTTTAAGAAGTCTAGGCAATATTCTTGTTGCTTTACCTTGGCCAATCTTGAGTAATAAATATCTCTACCTTATGTCTTAATATACCAGGTTCCGTTATTTGATAGCCCATATAGACTGAAATTTGTGACTTATAAATTAACCTACCTTTTCATTACTACCAAGGTTTCTGCATTAAAATGAGTTCTTTTGGATAGTTACCACTGCTCATTGTGAGAGATTTTATACCTGTATATCTGAATTTGTTAATGTTTGTCAGTATGGAATCTAGAACCAAAGATAAAGATTAGGACCAATTCCCTGGTTCTATTTCTTTTTTTTTTTAACTCTGACCTATGGAAATAGAATCATATAAGGAAGCTTATAGAAAAGGATTCTAAAAATGAGCATTGTCCAAAACTTAAATGGGTTCCCTTAGGAGGAACTGAGACCTCTATCAATGAATGCTTCAAGTGAAGACTGGATGAATGCATATTAATGATGTCACAGAGGGGATTTCTATTTAGGTATGAGCTAGACCAGATGACCTCTAAGAATCCCTTCCATCTGAGACTCTACAATTTTACAAAAGAGGATATATCTTGGGCTTAGCCCAGTGACATAGTACAAGGACAAGTGATCATGGGCTCTGTCTATGCTATGGATGAAATGAACATTCATAACATTTATAATCACTTCTGTCCATCCACAAGGAAACTCAGAAAACCTATGGCAACCATCAGTCAATCATTATATGCAAGGTACTTTGCCAGGCTCTGTGGTCTATACAAAGAAATGTAAGTTATAGCCTTAAAAAGAACTTTCTATCTGGAAGACAAGACATGAGAAAAATACAGCAAATTTAAATAGAGTTATGAATTACATGACAGCATCATATAACAACTCAAGAAGCATTAAAAAGCTGTCCATAATCAACAAATGAGTGATGTAGAACATTGTCACTTTGTGGTTAAGAAATATGTGGTAACTTGCTCATTCAAATATTTCTAGCATTGTATTGAATTTGACACATAGTATTTGAGTTGAATCCTGAAGGAGGTATATAATATTGTTGGAAGTAAATGAGAATGAATTTTCAGATAAGAAATGTGAACAAAAGGATAGAAGCAGAAAACCCCAAAGAATAATTAGAAGACAATAAAAAGAGTATGACCTGAATAAAAGTTACTTATAGTAACAAATAAATTCAGAAGAGGGATTGTAAATGGCTTTCAACATAAGGTAAATAATTGGGTGCTCCATTTTGGAGGCAATGGGGAGTTACTGAAAGTTTGTGAACAGAAAAATTACATGAAAATTGGCCTTTGAAAACTCAAGTCTTTGTAGCATTCAGGAGAGACTAAAGATAGGAATGAAACCAATTAAAAATCTATTTCAAGGGGTGGCTAGGTGGCACAGTGAATAGAGCACTGGCCTTGGAGTCAGGAGGACCTGAATTCAAATCCAATCTCAGACACTTAACACAAAAACTAACCATGTGACCTTGGGCAAGTCACTTAATATCAATTGCCCTACTTTCTCCCTCAAACAAAGCTATTTCAACAAGTTCAAGGGTCATAAGATAGAGACAGTGATAACATATTGGAAGGGGAACATCACAGAGTTATGTGCATCAAGGAAGCAGAGTTACTTCTTGGACTAAGAGACAAGGATACCTCACCATTAATCATGGCTCAACATTTACTATAGGTAAAGTTGAATAGAAGATGAGAAATTTGGGAAAGACAAGGGATAAACAGTACAATTAGTGAAGAACAAAATAGATAGGAACTCAGGAATCCAGGAAACTAAGACAGAAATCAAGAGACAGACAGGTCATAGAAGACCAGACAGGTACAGAGCATGGTAAAGAAAACTTGAACTTGAAGTCAATAGTATTAAATCTAGGGCTTGTTATGTATTTCTTAGGAGGGAAATAACTAATTGATAGGGGGAGTATGCTGCCTATTTTATGAGACTCATTTTCTTTGCAATTTCCAGTTTACTGAAAATCTGTTTGCTTGGTTTGGCATCTCAGGAATAGGTTGGACTGTTTTTCCCTATTGAAAATAGAAGTGATGTATAGAAAGAACAATGACTTTAGAATCAGAGGACCTGGGTTCACATTCCACATATAATGTACATCATTTAACCTTGTACAACTAATTTAATTTCTCTGAATTGAAGTTTCCTCATCTATAAAATATGTGTGATAAGACGGTCTTTAAGCTCTCCCTTAGCTTTACACTTACTAGCCCTTCAATTTTTCTAGCTTCATCCAAGTGTTGATATTAATTATTAAATAATTTAGTATTTATCTAAGAGATCCCTCAATTTCACCTGTACCTTTGCTGAAGAAATAACTTGGGGCTTAAAATTTTTATTTATTTTTTTTTACTTTTTTTAAATTTTAATTTATTTTCTTGGTTACATCATTCATTTCCACAAGGTTTTGAGTTACAAATTTTCTCCCCTTCTTCCCCCTACCCCCCAGCCCAGAACACTGATCCCATTGTAAGGCCCCTCCCACAATCTATTCCCTTTTATGTCCTCCTCCAACATCCCTCTAGCTTTCTAGCAGGG
>CM053598.1:93836482-93857067 GCA_028646575.1 Pseudocheirus occidentalis | reverse complement strand
CAGACAAAATACTGGCATCACAGCCATGCCTCCTCAGTTCTCAGCAGCTCCAGGTGGCAGTCCTCAAAAGTCCAGGGCAACTCCAATGGGCTCTTTGTAGTCTCTCTCAGCAACTCAGGCTCAACAACTGCTCTTCCCAAAAGTACTTCTTCTTCTGGCCTTCTCTGGGCTTGAGCCTTCCTTTCCATTCATGGTTCCTCCCAGGTCATCCCCCTCTCTTCACGTCAACAAATCCATCCCACAAATGGGATTCAAAAGCTCTGGGTCTTAACACTCAACCCAAAAGCCAAGTCAATTCAGGAGCATCTCCAAATACCATTACCATTACACCACCCCAAAATGTTGGATTCTTGATGCAAATGACAAATACATTTTTTTTGCATATGGCTCTTTTTCTCCCCCTTGGGCAACCCTATCTGATACAAGGGTTTTCTTCTTTTTTTCATTGTTGAGGGGAGGGAATTGGTAAGAAAGAAAATAAATGTTTATTAATTGGCAGAAAGAAAAGGGGAAAACCCCAAGAAACAGGCATACTATACACTAAAATAGTGTCTTGGCCAAATCAGGCTAGATAAACCAACATTAAGTGACCAATGTAGATGTATAAAGTGTTACGTGGTTATTGCCCTCAAAAAATTCGCCACAATATCAGAAATAATGCATGAAAAAATGCAAATAGAAGTTCATGACCACAAGAGAAGGGACAATAATAAACTACCATTAAAAAAATAACCTACCATTTTTAGACTATCTCAAAGTTTACAAAGAAGTTTCTTCACCATTATATTTTAAGACAGAGTAAAATCACTCCCATTTTATTCATGAGGAAAATGATAGACCAAAGAATTTGTCAAAGGTCACACAGTGAGTCTGAAACTAAGACTTGAAATATGGTATTACTTTATTCCAGGTCTAGCACTCTTTCTGCTAAATCAAAATGAGAGGTTTCTGGATTATCATGTTGTATAATGTCATATGTGATCTTATCATATCATACTATGATATCATAAATAAACAGTTATGATAGAACATAGAGCCTTACAGTCCAATCCTCTTATTTTTTACAGAAACTGAATCATAGGAATGACCTGTCCAAGGTCCAGAAGATAGTAAGTGGCAAAACTGGCATTTGAACTCATTCCTTTGACTCCATATCCCATGCCCTTTCAATATATTTAATAGTAGTATAAAGTTAAATACCATCAGAATAAGACAATTCAGGTTAGAGTGATCAGGGAAGACTACATAGAGGAAGTATCATTTGAACTGGGTTTTAAAGAATGGGAAGGAATTGCAGAGGCAAAAAGGATAGAGGAAGAATTCTAAACATGAGCTAATTGACAGAAACAGGGAAGGGTAAGTTTAATATTCAGCAAGAAATTCAGTTTGGATAAAGATCATGGTCAATGTAAAAGAATAAATGGTGAAGACTGGAATAACAACAATAACAATAATGACTTCTCACTTCAGTATAGGATATAAGTTTATGGAGCTTTGGATACCCTGCTGTGACATTTTTAGATTCCATACTGTGGGCAGTTGAAAACTGCAGAGAAAGAAAGTGAATGATATGACCAAAGAACAATGATATATATGGGAAGTGGTACTATATTCCCAAAAGTCTTTGGGATTAGAGGAATGACATCTCTCTGATAGGAGGGATATTTACTAGGGAACGTATCTAAGAATATTTTGAAAAAAGCACAAGGAAAGTAGTGAAAGAGAAAGAGGAAGAGGTAGAAAGAAATGTTTTCTGCACTCTGGGATTCCTTGTCACCCCTTCCCTTCTCCCACAATATCCTGCTGGTATCTAAGTGTCTACACCTCTTTGTCAAAGCCAAATTCTGGATACTCTTTCAGCAGTATTGTTATAGACATAGAAAGAGTGACACCCATGCCTACAAAATCAGACTAGCTGCAATGGGTGAAGTCTGTTCACCCTAGGAGATCTTATACTTCCATTCTGGAAGTAGGGCCTTGAGACTCCTGAAGACATCATCAAAAGCGCAGTTCTGATGCAACAATTTAAAGACACCAAGGTGGCAGCCTTCCTGAGGCAATAGGAAGATCCATTACACATTTTCTTATCCCTTAGATCAAAATTTCCCAAACAAGAAGAAATGTATCCCCAAGGTGTATGATAAGCTTGACAAAGGGCTATAGAGAATATTAGGTAAATGACTACATTATCTTATTGATCAGCTTAAGGGAAATAAAAAAATGTGTAAATTTTAAAAAGATTAGTGAGAAGACTGGACAGGATAGAAAAAGGGAGGGGCCATTGTAAAGCATTTTTTTAATTGAAAGAGAAAGTTGAAAGTATAGTTCATGCTGCCTAAAATTGAATGAATGAAATTTGGATATGAAAACTTTTTTCACACTAAGAAAGGATCAGTGATAATGACCCAGTGTAATGGTAATGGGGATTTTAAGATCTTTCATGCCCCTTGTATTGTCAATAAAACAGGTACTTAGCACCTCGTTCCAAGTATTTGATTGTATTAAGTATTAAGATTGGGAACTTCTGAATCCCTCAGTGGGAGGAACTTGCTGATGTAACAGGAAAGAGTAGAACAGGGAGAAGCTAAGACCACATATAAGGAAAAGCCCAAGCTAGAGAGCTAGAATTGTTGAGAGATAGAGAACTGCTAGAATCCTGAGAACTTCTTCTGAGAACTTTAGAGAATTCTGGAAAGCCAGCCAGAACTGCCAGAAACAAGAAGTACTGGGAGCTGGAACTACTGGGAGCAAATAGCATGGAGTCTGAGGAGATACCATGAGTGAGGCTAGAAGGATCCTTGTTTCAGTGATGGAGGAGAGTAGAATATATGCAACAACTTTGTGATTACTGTGATAACTTTGAGTTTCTGATTTGGGAACTCAGTTTCATGGTACTTGAAGAAATGCTTTGGTTCTGTCCCCCATGTGGAGATCCTGTTACATTTTGTGATTAATGACTACACCAACATATTCATAGCTGTTGTTGGCACTGTGAATATCACATTGCTGCTACACCTGGTGAAAAAATAAGCTAGTTGATCCTAGCAATAAAAAAGAATGTCTCATCTGAATGCCAAAGGACAAAGTCATAAAACTTTTGGTATACCCTTGGAGAAACATATACCATTAAAATAATTTATTTTAGTTTTCACATTTGCCTTCTTTTTTCATTATATTTTGGATCTGTTTATTAGTATCTCGATTTCTCATAAACTCATTAGCTTTCATTTGCTCCAATCTGATTTTGAAAGAACTATTCTCTTCAGTGAGTTTTTGAAATTTCTTTTCCATCTGGGCATTTCAGCTTTTTAAGGCATTCTTCTCCTCATTGGTTTTTTGGGCCTTTTTTTGCCATTTGAGTTCATCTATTTTTTTATGGTGTTATTTTCTTCAGTATTTTTTTAGGTCTCCTTTAGCAAGCTGTTGACTCACTTTTCCTGATTTTCTTGCATCATTCTCATTTCTCTTCCCAATTTTTCCTCCACTTCTCTTACTTGAATTTCAGAATCATCCTTGAGCTCCTCCATGGCCTGTAACCAACTCATAGTTTTCTTAGAAGCCTTTGATGCAGGAGTTTTGACTTCACTGACTTCTTCTGGTTCTATGTTTTGTTCCTTTTTGTCCCCAAAATAGGATTCTATGGTCTGATTACTCTTCCTCTGTTTGTTCTTCTTGCCAGCCAATTATTTGACTTTTGAACTCTTTGCCACAATAGAACTTTGCTTCCAGAGTGCAGACAGTTATGTCCCAAATCACTTGTTAGGGCTGCCCTGGTTCTGGGCCCACATGGCTAAAGCGAGACTGCTCACAGCTCCCAGTTCTGTGTGATAGACCCTTCTTATTCAGTCTGTCAGTTTGCTTTCAGTTGGAGATTTATTTTTCTCTGTTACTTTGTGGGTTATGTAGCTCTAAAATTTGTTTAGAGACATATTTTACAAGCTTTGGAGGTGGTTGGTGTGGGATCTCACACAATTTTCTGCTGCTACTCCACTGTCTTGGCTCCTCTCCCTCAACATATCCCTCCCCCCCCTTTTTTTTTTTACTAAATATGATCACAAGATTTTAATTATATTCTAAATTCTGTTTAAACCTATTCTAACAACTTATCAGGATTTTCACTCCTATCCTCAAACAAGTGTAAAACAAGAAACAAACTGGAGACGGGATATGATATGTATCTCTTTTTAAAACAACATTGAGACTAGTGACTTCTGGGAGCCAATCACAACTTTCACATATTCACCTCCAAAGAACCATAAAATACCATCTCAAAACAAATCCTTGAGTATCAGAACTAGTTAAAAGATGAGGTGAAATAATCTTTTCATCCAAGAAAATTTGAAGAACAGGAAAGTTTTGTCTTACTCCAGTAAAAAGGGAACATAGTTCAGGACAGGAAACATTCCAGCAAGCCAGCAGCAAAATCCATCTCAGCAAACCAGTGGGAGATCCTGAACCTCAGTGTGGTAGAGCAGGTAAACATCAACACTAGGACTCTACACATGTCTCAGCATAGCCAGAGGAGCAAGCAGACTCCTGCTCTGAGAACCACCATATACTTCAGCAAAGCTTCAGGTAAATAAGGAGCCTCCAGAGGCCAGGCTACCACCATGAGCCACAGTACATAAAAGACACTATATCTCAAACACCCCAGCTCAAGACCAGGTAAGCTCTAAGACCTCAACTGCCTCCAGTAGTGCCAGCCACCCATCAACTCACCTACTGAGCCCCACACCAGACATGAGGATCCCCATGTGAGTCAAGGCAACATCAGTGCAGCACTAGCCAAATAGCCAGGGCCTGCAGTCACTTGTACAAGGAACCTGAAACAGTGTTCCTTCCATCCTGGGGAAGAATTTAAATTTAAAAGAAAGGAAAAAGACCCCCCAAAAACTGAACAAAAACCAACAAAAATAACCTGACCATAAAAATTTATTACAGTGATAGAGGAGATCAAGACACAAACTCAGAAAAGGAAAAAAAAATTGTCAAAATACGTATTGGCAAGACCCCAAAGAAAAATTGAAAGTGGTCACTAGCCCATAAAGAATTCATGGAAGAGGTCAAAAAGGATCTTAAAAATCATATAAGAGAGGCAAAAGAAAAATTGGGGAAAAATAGTGATGTAAGATAATTATGAAAAAAAGCTCAATAGCTTGGAAAAAGAAAATAACTGCTTAAAAAGTCAAATTGACCAAATGGAAAAGGAGATAAAACATTCGCTAAAGAAAACAACTTCCTAAAAAGTATAAAAGACCAAACAGAAAAGGAAGCATAAAAATGAACTGGGGAAAACAACCCCTTGAAAGTTAGAATTGGGCAAGTGGAAGCTAATGACTCTAAAAGACATCAAGAAACAATGGAAAAAATTCAAGAGAATGAAATAAATAGAAGAAAATTTAAAATACCTCATTGCTTAAGGTCCTACATCAACCACCTCCAATACCTGTGAAATATAACTCTAAACAAATTTTAGAGCCATAGAACACACAAAGTGACAGAGTGAAACAAATCTCCCACTGAAGGCAGGCTGGCAGGCTGGCAGGAAGGGTATATCACACCACACTGGGGGCTGAGCAGTCCCACATGAGCCACATGGGCCCAGACCTGGAACAGTCCTGATCAGTGCCACAGGCCAGTTGTATGACACTTCAAGAGGGTGAATCACTAGCAGCTTTGGTGGTTTCCAAGCTTCTCAACCCATGAATGCCAAAGAGAAAATAAAAGATCAGTAGGGAACTCTGTTGGAACTGAATGACAGAAGAGCATGGTATAGCCCCTGCCTTTGGGGCAAGAGGTGGTGGTGACAGGCCAGCTGCTTCTGCATGGCTGCCTCTGAGCATTTGGTCTTGCAGATCATAGGGGGACCACGCAACCATTAAAAGTGTAATCACTTCTGCTTTAACCTTCTCGGATCTGGATCACAGACTTGGGTAGTGGTCCTGGGGTGAGAAATGCCAGTGAGCCAGAGATTGTGGGGGCTGTAGAGAGGGCCACTACTCAGACTTCTGAGAGTATTTTCAAAAACACCAGTGATTTGGGACAGAGTTCTTTCCACTATGGAAGCAGAGTTCTACTGTGGCAATAAACTCAAAAGTCAAGTAATTGACTGCCAAGATGAACAAGCAGAAGAAGCACAATCAGAACACAGAATCCTTTTTTGGGGAACAAAAAGGATGAAAACATGGAAACAGAAGAAGACAAAGTCAAAACTCCTGCATCAAAATTTCTAAGAAAAGTAAGAATTGGTTACAGGTCATGGAGGAGCTCAAGAAGGATTTTGAAAATCAAGTAAGATAAGTGGAGGAAAAATTGAGAAGAGAAATGAGAATGACGCAAGAAAATCAGGAAAAGTGAGTCAACAACCTGCTAAAGGAGACCCACAAAATACAGAAGAAAATAACACCTTAAAATAGACTAATTCAAATGGCAAAATAGACCCCAAAAGCCATTGAAGGAGAAGAATGCCTTAAAAAGCTGAAATGCCCAGATGAAAAAGGAATTTCAAAAACTTACTGAAGAGAATAATTCCTTCAAAATCAGATTGAAGCAAATAGAATCTACTAACTTTATGAGAAATCAAGATAGTATAAAACAGATCTAAACAAATAAAACAATAGAAGGAAATGCAAAATACCTCATTGGAAAAACCACTCACCTGGAAAATAGATCCAGGAGAAATAATTTAAAACTTATTGGACTGCCTGAAAGGCATGATAAAAAAAAGATCCTAGAAATCATCCTTCAAGAAATTCTCAAGGAAATTTGCCCTGATATTCTAGAACAAGAGGGCAAAATAGCAATTGAAAGAATTCACTGATCACCTCTTAAAAAAATATCCTAAAAAGAAAATTCCTAGGAATACCATAGCCAAATTCCAGAGTTCCCAGGTCAAGGAGAAAATATTAAAAGGTGTCAGGTCAGGAAGAAACAATTTGAGAATTGTAGAAACACAATCAGGATAACACAAGACCTAGCAGCTTCTACATTGAGGGATTGAAGGGCATGGAATATGATATTCTGGAGGTTAAAGAAACCAAGAATCTCCCTGAAGTCAGGAGGATGTGAGTACAAATCTGGCCTCAGACACTTGACACACTTACTAGCTGTGTCACTTTGGGCAAGTCACTTAACCCTAATTGCCCTCCAAGAAGAAAGAAAAAGAAAAAGAAAAAAACAGGAATCATCTACCCAGCAAAACTGAGTATAATGCTTCAGGGGAAAATACAGTCAGTAATGAAATAGAAGGCTTTCAAGTATTCTTGATGAAAAAAACCCAGACCAGAAAAGAAAATTTGACTTTCAAATACATGAAGCAAGAGAAGCATGAGAAGGTAAACAGGAAAAAGAAATCATAAGGACATTATTGAAGTAGAACTATTTACATTCCTAAATGGAAAAAAAATTAATTGTAACTCATGAGACTTTTCTCACTATGAGGATAGTTGAAGGGAACATATGTGTGTGTGTGTATGTATGTGTACATACATATATGCATATACAGGATGGTGTATGTGTGTATAACTACATATAAGAGTGTGTATATGAATGTACATGTATACATAAACAGAGGGCACAGAATCAGTTGAATAGGAAGGGATGATATCTAAAAAATAAAATTTAGAGGTGAGATAGGAATATAATGAGAGAAGGAGAAAGGGAGAGATAGAATATGGCACATTATCTCATAAAAGAGGCACGAGAAAACTGTTTCAATGGAGTAGAAGAGCAGGAAGATGAAAGTGAATGTGTTAACCTTGCTCTCATTGAATTTGGCTTAAGGAGGGAATAGCATACACACTTAATTGGGTATCTTACCTTACAGGAAAGTAGGGGGGAAGGGCATAATAGTGGGGAGGATAGAAAGGAAGGCAGATTTGGGGAACAGATAGTTAGAAGCAAACACTTTTGAAAATGTACAGGGTCAAAGTAGAACACAGAATATGTGGGGGGCGGGATAGGATGGAGGGATAGATAACTCTTTCACAATATAACTACTATGGAAACATTTTATGTAACTACACATGTACAACTCATATTGAATTGCCTGTCTTCCCAGTGGGGGTTGGTGAGCAGGAAGAAGGGGAAGAATTTGGAAATCAAAGTTTTCCTTTTTTTTTCCTTTTTTTTGGAGGGCAATTGGGGTTAAGTGACTTGCCTTTGGTCACATGGCTAGTAAGTGTTAAGAGTCTGAGGCCACATTTGAACTCAGGTCCTCCTGACTCCAGGGTTGGTAGTCTATTCACTGTGCCACCTAGCCACTCCAGAAATCAAAGTTTTAAAAATAAATGTTTAAAAATATATACTTTTTACATACAACTGGGAAATAATATGTGCAGGCACTGTGGTATAGAAATTCATATTGCACTACTAGAAAGTTAGGGTTGGAGTGGGGGAGGATATAATAGAGAGCAGATTGGGGGAAGGTGTATTCAGTAGGCTTACTATCTTCGGGTGAGGGGTAGGAGAAAGATGAGGAGAAAATTTGTAACTCAAAATCTTGTGGATATTAATATTGAAAACTAAAAATAAATAAATAAATGATTTTTTAAAAAGAGAACAGGAGAAAAAAAGATAGAAAAACAACTGGCCTGGAATATATATACAGGAGAGCCATTTTCAGAGTCATTGGACTACCTGCAAATCATAATGAAAAGATGGAGTTGGACAGCATATTTCAAGAGATTTTCAAGGAAACTTCCCTAATGTCCTGGAAGTGGAGGGCAAAATAGACACTGAAAGAATCCATTGATCACCTGAGTAAAGAGATACCAAAATAAAAAACCAAAGAAGCATTATGACCAAATTACACAATTATCAGGCCAAAGAAAAATTACTGCCAGCAGCCAAAGAGGAACAATTCAAATATCATGGAGCCATAATCAGGACTATACAAGATTTAGCAGCTACAACATTAAAAGATTAAAGGGTATGGGATGTTATACTCCAGAAGTTAAAGGAGATACGGCTACAGTCAAGAATTGAGGAATTCACTTACTCAGTGTAATTAAGCATAATACTCTAAGAGGAAAATATGGTCATTCAATTAAATAGAAGAATTTCAAACTTTCATAAGGAGAAGATTAGAACTAAACCAAAATTTTTACTTCCTATATAAAAACCCAAGAGAAATATAAATAAAAAGAGAAAAGAAAACATAAGATATTCAGTGGAGCTGAACTGTTTACATCCCTACATGGAAAGATGATACTTGTGATTCTTAATAATTGTACCACTAATGGTATGGCTAGAAAGTATATACATACACATTGAGTATAGGTTTAAGGTGAATTGGAGGAAATGACATAAAAATAATTAAGAGATGAGAAAGAAGAGTACACTGGATATAGAAAGAAGGGAAACATTAAATGGGATAAGCTATTTCACATGAAAGGGTGTGAGAAACCTATTACAGTGGAGAGGAGATGGATATCACTTGAACATTACTCTCATCAGTATTGCCTTATAAAGTGAATAATTTAGTCAGTTAAATACAGAAATCTATCTTATCCTATCAGGAAGGCAGGAGAGGAGGAGATTAAGTAAAGGGGATGAGGAATTGACAGAGGACAGCACAATTTGGGGGAGGTAGTAGACAGAAAAAACACTTTTGAGGAGGGAAAGGGTGAAAGGAGAGAAAGAAGTCAAACAGGAGGAAAAATAGGATGGAGGGAAATACACAATTAGTAATCATAACCATGAACGCGATGAAATCTCCCATTAAAAAAAAGGGTTTGGAGCAAAATCTATTACATTTCAGTTGAAGTGAAGTAAAAAAAAAAGCAGGAGTAGTAATCCTTATCTCACAGAAAGCAAAAGCAAAAATAAACCTAATTAAAAGAAAAAAGCAAGGAAACTACATATTGCTAAAAATACTATAGGCAATAAAGTAATACAAGTACTAAACATATATGCACCAAGTAGTATACCATTAAAATTCTTGAAGGAGAAGTTAAGCGAGTTATAGATTCATGACCAAACAAGAAACAGAGAGCAATACAAAATATAAAATTGATACTTTTGATTATATTAAATTAAAAAGCTTTTCCACAAATAAAAGCAGTGCAACAAAGATTAGATGAAAACAGAAAGATGGGAAACAATATTAATAATAAGTGCCTCTGATAAAGGGATTGTTTCTCAAATACATAGAGAACTGAGTCTAATTATTTACAAGCCATTCCCCAACTGACAAATGGTCAAAGGATATGAACAGGCAGTTTTCAGAGGAAGAAATCAAAGCTATCTAGAGGCATATGAAGAAGTATTCTAAACCACTTTTGTTTAGAGAAATGCAAACTAAACAATTTTGAGATACCACCTCAGACCTATCAGACTGATAGATGTAACAAAAAAAAAAGAAAATGATAAATGTTGGAGAGGATGTGGGGAAACTGGGACAACAAGGCATTGTTGGGGGAGTTGTGAACTGGTCCAACCATTCTGGTCCTTCTGACTCCAGTGCTAGTGCTCTATTTACTGTGCCACCTTAGCTGCTCCCTAGTCCAACCATTCTAGAAAGCAATCTGGAAATATGCCCAAAGGACAACTGAACTGTGCATACTCTTGGATACAACTATACAACTACTAGATATGCATCCAAAAGAGATCATAAAAAGAGGAAAAGACCTACACATGCAAAAATATTTAAGGAGTCCCTTTGTATGGTGCTAAAAATATTAGAAACTGAGGGGATGCTCATCAATTGAGGAATTACTGAAAAAAAAAACTGTGGTATATGAATATAATGAATTATTAAAGTACAATAAGAAATGATGAATGGGCAGATTTTAGAAAAACCTGGAAAGATTTATACAAACTTATGCAAAGCTAAATGAACAGAACATGGAAATCATTGTACATAGTATCAGCAACATTATGTGATGATGATGATCATCTATGAATGACTCAACTTAGCAACACAATGATCCAAGACAAATGCAAAAGACTCATGAAGGAAAATGTTATCCATATTTGGATAAAGACATGATGAATTTGGAATATAGATCAAAACATACTTATTTTCCATTTACTTTCTTCTATTTTGTGTTTTTTTTCTTTTCACTTGTTTCTCCTTTCATAATTGTGAATAATACAGAACTATATTTTCCATGGTAGCACGTGCAGAACTTATATCAAATTACATACCTTTTTGGGAAGGGGAGAGGAGAGAGAAGGATGGACAAAAATTTGGAACTCAAAATCTTGTAAATATGAATGCTAAAAATTGTCTTGACATGTAATTGGGGGAAAATAGAGTAGTATTAAAAAAATTAAATAAATAAAAATTTAAAAAACTGAGTTGAGACTAGAATCACTGATAGGAAATTGAATCAAAGTTCTCAGTGATTTATTTGAATGGGTTTCAATTAATTGCTGAGTAACTTTAAGATAGTAAATGTTATATAAATATTTTCTTTATAATAAATTAATTACTTTTTATTTCTTACATAAAGGTGTTTGGAAAACTTTAGGATACATTTCCTTTCATATTGAATAGAGGGCATGAGATGGTTTGCTAAAATCTAAGAAATATAGTGGTTGAGGGGCGGCTAGGTGGCGCAGTGAATAGAGCACCGGCCCTGGAGTCAGGAGTACCTGAGTTCAAATCCGGCCTCAGACACTTAACACACACAAAAAAACTAGCCGTGTGACCTTGGGCAAGTCACTTAACCCCAACTGCCCTCCAAAAAGCAATAAAAAAAAAAAGAAATATAGTGGTTGAAAAAGGTTGAGAAAATTTTGTCCTAGATTGATATCAACACTAAAAGCAGAGCTGTTTATGCCTTCTAGTCTGGATACTGAGATGTGGATTACTTTGAGAAGTAGAATATAAAAGTTTTTACTGTTAATGTCTTTCCTGCTACTTTTCCTACTTTTCTAAGTTAAAATGTCTCTTTTCATACTACAATGGAATGTGATTAATAGAGCAGCTGGTTATAGATAAGAGATTCAGACTGAGGGCAAAATAATATTGAAAAACTAGCATCAGTTTGAGTCAAATGACTCAACTTAGCAACTTCATTATGAACTCATATCTGGAAGTAACAATAGGTATCTATTTCATTCAAGATGATATAGAGGTTGGTGGTATTGGAAAGATAAAGGACATGAAATTAATTTGAAGGATATTATAATATTTGAGTGTGACATTAATTAGAGACAAAGACTACACTAATTGTAGTACACCAACATAATAGAATATTATTGTTATCTAAGAAATGATGAAGATGAAGAATTCAGAGAAGCATGGGAAAACACAGGAGTTAATGTCAAATTAAGAAAGCAGAACCAGGAAAACAATATATAATATACCTTGTAAGTGAAAAGAACATAAATTCAAAATCTCAAACTGAATGATGGATATTTGTAATGACAAAGAAGAGATAAGAAAATGTACCTTCCTACTTTCTTTATAGAGACAGGAGACTTTGCTTGTAGATACATATATTTATTTGATGTCTTGGTCAGTTTGGCTTAACTCTTTTCTCCTTATCCCTTTTTTACTTATTTAATTCTTTTTTTTTCTTTAACAAGCAATGCCTCACTAGTAGTACCATATGGAAATGAAGATGAGGTAAACAAAAAACATATTAATTAAAATTTAAAAGCAAGATAGTCCAAAAATGAAATGATAAGAGCTTGAAATGGGGTAGTGGCAGAGGAGATAGAAAGGAGGTAATGGGGAAGATTTCTATGAGTTGATGCAAAGGGAAGGTGGCAGAACAAGGAGAACAATTCATGCAATAACAGTAATACCATAAAAACAAATAACTTTCAAATAGTCAAGAACTTTGATAGCCAAAATTATCAATTATGATTTTGGATGACCAAAGATAAAGCATTTTACACATGACTTGGCAAAGAAACAATAATCTTAGGGTACAAAACAGGACATAAAATGGACATAGCCAATGTTGAAAATCATTTTTGCTTAACAATGTATTTTTTGCAGGGATATTGTTCTTAGATTTTCTTTTATGTTTTTTTAATGTAGGAAGTATGGGCAGGAGAGAAAATTAATTTAAATACAGGGAGAAATTTTTTGATAACCTCTTGTTATTAATAATGTGGAAAATATAGCCCAGACATGATGGCCACTGGATACCATATTCAAGATGCAAAGCCAGGAAGTTACTCATGTTTCAAAATAACAATTTTCCCCTCTTCTCCTCCACCATTAAAATTGTCATTTCCTCAGAGCCTAATTTCACTTAGGCATAAAGAGCCAATATTAAAATTTGATCAATATAGGTCACAGGCAATACTCCCAGTGAACATATATGTTTTATTTATTTATTTATTTATTAGGCGAAGGTAGGGAAATTGGGTTTAGTGACTTGCCCAAGGTCACAAAGCTAGATTTTTGTGTTAAGTATCTGAGACTGGATTTGAACTCAGGTCCTCCTGACTCCAGGGCCAGTGCTCTATTCACTGTACCACCTAGCCGCTACAAGCATATATATTTTAAAGGATCTTATAAACCTCAAAATATTTCCCACTATTTGAATTTTTTCTGAAAAACTTTTTTAATTTTTAGCTTACATCATTCATTTCCACAAGATTTTGAGTTACAAATTTTCTCCCCACCTTTCCTCTACTCAGTACCCCAAAACAGCAATTCCACTGTATACCCCCTCCCCCAAACTGCTCTCTCCCATACCCTCCCCCATCACCCCACTGACTTTCTGGTAGGACAAGATAGATCTCCTGATCCAATCCCTGTATATCTTAATTCCTACTGTGTCCAGCACAATTGTATGGCCTAGTTACTCATTGAATAAAAGAGAGAGATGTGGATGTATTCAATAGTCTGTTTATTACAGAACCATTTCATACAGAGCTAAAGTTACGAGGAACTTACAAGGTTTATATTCCCTTAGCAGAAATTCTTATGTAACCAGAATGCAAAGAACCTCCTTGGGAATCCACCACTCCTTATCTCAGCTTAAGGCTAATTATTCATTAAGACTTCATCCTAGGGTCATGTCCAGAGGCACAAACAAACAGGGAGTCACAAACAAGACTTGCAAATTAACCACCCTGTACTTTCTTTAGATATTCATAGAACCATTGAGATTCTTTTTCCATCTGGCAAATTTTACTTTTTAAGGCATTCTTCTCCTCATTGGCTTTTTGGGCCTCTTTTGCCATTTGAATTAATCTATTTTTTAAGGTGTTATTTTCTTCAGTCAGGTTGTTGACTCTCTTTTCATGATTTTCTTGCATCATCCTCATTTCTCTCCCCAGTTTTTCCTCCACTTCTCTTATGTGGTTTTCAAAATCCTTATTAAGCTCCTCTATGGCCTGTAACCAGCTTACAGTTTTCTTGGAAGCTTTTGGTGTGGGAGTTCTGACTGTGTTGTCTTCTTCCCATTCTATGCTTTGATCCTTTTGTCCCCCAAAAAAGGAATCTAAAGTTGAATTGCTGAGCTTGGTTTGCTTCCTTTGCCTGCTCATGTTGCCAGTAAATTAATTTGATTTTTGAGCCACAGCAGAACTCTGCTTCC
Organism: Pseudocheirus occidentalis; assembly: GCA_028646575.1. Taxonomy (NCBI): domain Eukaryota; kingdom Metazoa; phylum Chordata; class Mammalia; order Diprotodontia; family Pseudocheiridae; genus Pseudocheirus; species Pseudocheirus occidentalis. Next base: position 93,842,557 of record CM053598.1, on the reverse strand, counting down.
AAAGGGGAGAGCTTTGTCACAGCTGCTGGAGCTGTTAGGAGGCACAGTCTCTGCAGCCCCCACCAGCTTTGGTTCACTGAAAATGCACCTCATCACCACCACCCAAAAGCATGATCCTGATCCATACTGATTAATGCTAGAGCACTTAGCCTCTGAATGATCACTTGGCCCCCCTGCAATCTGCAGGCCAAGACCTCTGAAGTAGCCATGTTGAGGTGGCTTCAGGACCACTGCTACTGCTGCTTTCTTTCCCTGGGGCTGTTGTCCAGACCTGCTTTTCTCCCCCAAATTCGGCCACATTCCTCTGACCCTTAACTTTGACCTTGTTTCTTATGGGTTGATGATTCTGGGAACTGCCACAGCTGCGAGTCATCCACTCTCCAGAGTGCTCAAGCTATGGCTTACCCTGACCACACTGGGGCTAAGTCACAGTTTCAGGCTAGGCTGGGCTCCCAGCATGCTAAGATGAGCCCTTCCTGGATTGCCTGCTGGACTGCCTTCCATGGGAGCTCTGTTTCTCTGTACTTCTGTGAATTTTGGAGCTCTAAAATTTGTTTAGAGTCATATTTTATAGGTATTTGACATTATTATGGAGGGAGCTGCAGAGTTCTCCTGCTTCTACACTGCCATCTTGATTCCACCCCCACTATTTGAATTTTTTGAGGGAAATATTTTTGAGTAGGAGAGCATCTTATCTATTGCAGGCCTCTAACCCTAATCCACCATGAGAAGAGGTCAGTGACTTAATATCCTGGGTTGGTTTCTGGATGTGAATCAAGCCATACCTACCTAAGAGTCATAGAGATGAGGAATTGTGTACATAATGGAATGGACACTGATCTTAAGAGTCAGGGATCCAGGATGATGACTAATACCATATGTGATGGTAAATAAATGAACTACAATCTCATATCAGTTTTATAAATCTTAAAAGTAGGCATAATTATACCCTCTGTATATCACAGAGGTATTAGGAGGAAATTATTTATGAAATCAAATTATTTAGAGCTGGAAGAGACTTTAGAGATTATGTTGTCCTCTTCCCTCAGATATGGCAATGGAGGCCAAAAGAAACCATGTGACTTATCTAAGTCACGTAAACAATATGCAACAGCATCAGGATTGGAATCCAGGTTTTCTAATATGGAGGCCCATATAAATGACAATCTCACAGTGAAACTTCACACTGGGTAGAAGGGAGCCAAAGCATGTTTTAGATTATGTGGAGCCCATGTTTTGGACTGAGTTGCTTGATGTAAAAGATGTAAAAGAAAGAGTTCTTAGTTCTTAGTTCTTCTTCCCAGGAGAACTGACTTGGAATTCTGGATTTCTAGTATTACTCAGCTATGTTACCTTAGGCAAATCACTTAATGGAATCAATGGAGTTAGAGTTCAAAGATACCTTAGAGCAATGGTTCTCAACCTGTGGGTCCTGACCACTTTGGGGGTCGAACAACCCTTTCACAGGGGTCAAAGGGGTCGCCTAAGACCATTGGATAACACATATTTCTGTGTTATCTCTATCCTTCTCCAGGCGGGTCCACCCACATGCAGATGCGCCCACATAACAAGCATTAAAGGGTTGAGGCATTAGGAAGTTTGAGAACCACTGCCTTAGAGTATCTTTTGTCACCTGTAAAATAGAGATAATAACACTTAAAAAGGAAACTTCACAGAGCTATTGTGAGGAAATTATTTCATAGGACCCCCAATCTAGAGCCAATTAGTTCAAATCACCAATTTTATGGATAAGGAAATAGCAGCCCAAAGGGGTTAAGACCCATGCAGAAAGACATAGAAATGATAGGAGTCAGAGCTGAGATTTGAGCTCCAACCTAATATTAGACCCACCACTCCACCTTTCAGACTAACCTACTCCCCTCCAAACATAACTTCCATATCAGGGTAATGGTGGGTTTGGAATGCCAGACCTAATCTTCCCAGTCCTAAAACTCTATGATTCCCACATTTTTCAAGTGTTCAAATGATCCTTTCTGAAAGGCAATCCCTTGATTGTAGAGATGCTAGGCCTCCCAGGGAACTCCCACTTCAGAATTAACAGTCAAATATAAGACCTCCCCTTGCACACTTCCATCATCTATTTGTCATTATAATCCTTGATGAAATCTTTAGGCTCCACAGAGCATTGTCTAGGCAGTTAATCCGAGGCAGTACTAAGATCACAGCACTCCTTGTGTCATTCTGATTAGGTTAATCAGGAAACCTACTGGAGCACGACTTTTTCTTTCTTTTTTTTTTCTTTTTAAGATCTGCCAGATTTGTAAACCACAGATCAAAGTTCAGAGGACTCTGACCCTTTTGCCTTAGCTGGGTATCAGCAAAGTTAGCTGAATGGCCTAATTGTGATGGGGTTCAAGTCAGCCTAGGCCTCCACATTTGCAATTGTTTGGGCTGAGAAGGGACATTGTAATGTCACACATGAACTGCATTTTCTCTCCCAGAAGTCTAAAGGTTTTCACCCTCACTGACTCTACAAGGGCCCAAGTGATCACAATGGTAGTTAGGTGATCATTGTTACTCTCTGACTAAGCCTCAAGTTTTATGACAGAGTGTGATTAAATGGCTCACAAGGCTTCATTAGGGAAACAGCAGTGAAGCACAACAGAAAGTCTCATTTCCATATGGTCAGCCAAGGGGGAACAAAACCTGCATTGTGACCCAGGGCTGATATTTCAGTGCTGCTAGGATGATGTCTATTCATTGAGTCTGGTGCCTGCTCCTGTGCTCTTAAAAGGCAGTTATAGGAGGTAGATTTCAGTTCCATAGAAGGAATAACTATTTAACTGATCAAGAATCAAACAACCTGCCTCATAAACTGGCAAACTCCCTACTAGTCAAAGCATTTGCCCAAAGAGCTTGGGTGGCCATCTGTAAGGAACAGTGTAGAAGGATATCCTGCAATGAGTTGGAGATTGGAAGGTTCATTGCAAAGATTCTTCTAACTCTCAGACCCCATGACTACATTTCTGTCTTCCCTTTAAGTCACATATAACATCTTGGGAATGAGAGGCACTTCAGAAGCCATCTAGTTCAGCTCATATTGTGAGATAATGATTCTGGGATGCTGTTAACTTTAAATTGTCTCCGTTTAAAAAAAAACAATAACAAGTGAATAGAAACTTTTAAACTTAATGACTGAGCTAGACTTCAATTGCTGCCAAATTCTAGAATATATTTTAGAAGGATGATGTTTGAACACCTAGAAAAGATGTATTGATCATCAAGAGCTCAGAATGGCTTCACAAATTAAAAATAATGCCAGGAAAATCTCATTTCCCTTTTAGATGGATAGGATTATTAGTCTTGTACATCAGAGAAATAGAGCTAGTATATCTTACCTAGATTACTGCACAAGTATTTGAAAAGTTCTTTTGGGGAATATTTTATACAGTATAGAGCAGTGACTTTTAAGAACCATGAACGTTTAAAAATTATTTCTATAATTATATTTCAATATATTTGGTTTCATTGGTAATCTTAAATACTTTATTTTATACATTCAAAAACATGATTCTGAGGAGTTTGTAAATATCAACAGACTATCCACAGGGACTCACAGAGCAAAAAGGTCAAGAACCCTGGTAGAAAGACATGTAGACAAACTAGTCATTCATGGGTGTGATCAGACCAGATGTGAATGACTAGAACCAAAGAGTAGTCAATGTGCATTTGGATGGTGGTCTTTAGTGAACTTCTTTAGGGACCTTGTCTTTGTTAAAATGTGAATCCATAGTTTATTAGTAACTTAGATAAAGGCACAAATTAGTAAATGACACATAGCAAGGAAGGATAGATAACACATCAGATGACAAATTCAGAGTCTAAAACATTTATAACAGGCTAGAACAATGGACTTCCCCAAAAAAGGGGACATTGGATGTTACAAATGTAAATGTTAAATCCTTTATTTGTGTTAAAAAAAAGATCAGCTTTACAAATACTAGGTGGGGCAATCATTCAAAGCAGGGGTTTATTTACAAATGTTGTAAGAGTTTAGATTTACTGAACTGAGAGGCCAGTGTATACCAGTAGAACAAAAAGGTAGGCAGGAAAGCTAATATAATTCTGGGAACCAAGACAGCAGAGTAAGCAGTACATTGCTCCCATTCTCCTTAACTGACCTTGAAAAAAAAACCCAGAAAATACTTTCCAAGGAAAATTCTGGAAGAATGGAACTAGCAGAAAGATGGGATGCAGCAGTTTTTTAGCTTGTGAGGAAAGGCCATTCTTTTGGTTGCTGAATGGAAGCATAGAATTACAGGACAGGAGGCATCCTGGCAAGCCAGTGGACACCTGCACTTCAGCAAACCAGCAGAAGAGCCTGAGTCCTGGGGTGGTGGGGCCAGCAAGTGTCAACACCAAGATTCTTTTCCCCACCCCATCCCCACTCCATGTGGCTTTGCAAACTCAAGGTGATCAGCAGACATCAGTACAGAGAACCACTGCTTCAACCATGGATGTGTATCCACTAATAGCTGAGCCTACTCATGCTTTAGTGCAGCCCTTCCCCCATACCTCACCCCTTGAGCTTTAGTGTAACCCTATGGGAAATGCAGAAAGACTTCACTTGGCCTCCAAATACACCAGTAACCACTAACAGTTCCAGCTCAGGTAAGCCACATACTTATACAGCTTCCAACTGCCAGAACATGAGGCCCAGCACTCCAGTGACCAGGTCCCTATCCCCCAGCAAAAGAAGCAGGGATCAACTTAAAAAGGCAGGAAAAACATAAACACAATGAGTAAAAAGCAACTTAGAAAAGCAAAGACTAATAGATTCTTACTATGGGGGCAGGGAAGATCAAAACACAAATTCAGTAAAGGACATCTGAAACCTCCAAGGGGAATATGAATTGGTCTCAAGCTCAAAAAGCCTTCATGAAATAGCTCAAGAAGAATTTTAAAATTTGAATTAGAGAGGTAGGAGAAAAACTGAGCAATTCCTTTAAAAATACAATTGTCAAAATGAAAAAAAATCACTAAAGGAAACAACTCCTTCAAAAGTAAAATTGGCCAAATGGAAAAGGAGGTACAAGCTTAACTGAAGAAAACAAATTATTAAAAATTAGAATTGGGCAAATAGAACCTAATGATTCTATGGGGCATCAAGAATCAGTCAAAGAAAATAAAAAGAATGAAAAAATAGAAGAAAACATAAACTACCATATTGGAAAAAAAAAACTGACCTAGAAGATAGAACCGGGAGAAATAATTTAAGAATTATTGATCTACCAAAAAGTCAGGTTGAAAAAATAGAAGAGTATAGACAGTAACTTCCAAGAAATCAATGAAAACTGCAACAAGGTTCTAGAACCAGGGAGTAAAAGAGTCATTGAAAGAATTCACCAATAACCTCTTGAAAGAGATCCCAAATTGAAAACATCAAGGGATATTTTAGCTAACTTCCAGAATTATCAGGTCAAGGAGAACATACTGGAAGCAGTCAGAAAGAAAAAAGGTTCAAATATTGTGGAACTACAATCAGGGTCACACAGGATCTTGTAGCTTCTACATTTAAAAACAAGAGGGTGGGGGACCTCAATCTCTCCCTCTCTGAACTTGATAAATCTAACCTCAAAATAAACAAGAAGGAAGTTATGGAGGCAAATAGAATTCTAGAGAGGCTAGACATGATAGATCTCTGGAGAAAACTGAATGGGGATAAAAAGGAATATACTTTCTTCTCAGCAGTACATGGTACATTCACAAAAATAGACCATGTACTAAGGCATAAAACCTCACAATTCAGTGCAGAAAGGCAGAAATATTAAATGCATCATTCCCAGATCATGATGCAATAAAGTTATATGTAAAAAAGGGCCATGGAAAGATAGGCAAAAAAGTAATTGGAAACTAAATAATTTAATCCTAAAGAATGGGTGGGTTAAACAAGAAATTATAGAAACAATCAGTAACTTCATTCAGGAGAATGACAATAATGGGACATCATACCAAAACTTGTAGGATACAGCAAAGGCAGTACTTAGGGGGAGTTTTATATCCTTGAATGAATACTTGAAAAAATTGGAGAAAATGGAGGTCAATGAATTGGGC
>CM053598.1:93819093-93835982 GCA_028646575.1 Pseudocheirus occidentalis | reverse complement strand
CAATCAAATATAGGATCTGCAAATACTTTCACATTATACATTAGTCAGGTTATAAAGAAGGATTGTAACAGATGGGATGAACAATGGGAAAGTGGAAACAAGAAACAAGAAAAAGAAAGAGAGCAAGTAGTTTGCTTCAATCTGCATTCAAATTCTGTTCTTTCTAGTTCTTTCTCTGAATGTAGACATCTCTCTCCATCATGAGCCTTTTGGAGTCTTATAACCCTCCATTGCTGAGAAGAGTCCTTTCTATCAAAGTTGGTTGTCACACATTTGTTGTATCTGTAATTGTACACAAATTTCTTCTCATGGTTCTGCTCTTCTCACTCAGCATCAGTTTGTATAAGCCTCTCCAAGTAAATATGAAGCCCATCTGCTCCTCATTTCTTATAGCATGATAGTATTCCATTACATTCATATACCACAACTTGTTTAGCTATTCCCGCAAATGATGAGCATCCCCTTAATTTTCAATCCTTTGTCACCACAAAAAGAGCTGCTATAAATATTTTTTTACATATGGGTCTTCCTCCCACTTCTATGATCTCTCTAGTATTGAAGTGATATTACTGGGTTGAAGAGTATGAAATCATGTATAGTTCTCTGGGCATAGTTCCAGATTGCTCTCCAGAATGGTTGAATCAGTTCACAACTCCACCAACAATGCCCATTCTTCCCTCTTATTTTTAATTTTCAACATTCACTTTTATAAGATCGTGAATTCCAATTTTTTCCCCTCTCTTCCATCCCCCTCCCCCAAGATAGTATGTGATCTGATATAGGCCATACATGTACAATCATATTAAGCAGATTTCCACTTTAGTCATGCTGTGGAAGAAGAATCAGAACAAAATGGAAATACAAAGAGAAAGAAAAAAGAAGAGAAAATAGTATGCTTTCATCTTCATTCAGATACCATAGTTTTTTCTCTGGATGTAGACAGCATTTCCCATCACGATTCTTTTGGAATTGTCTTAGATCATTTCATTGCTGAGAAGAATTAAGTCTATCAAAGCTGATCAATGCATAACGTTGCTGTTACTGGGTATTATGTTCTGAGAACGCAGTTCTTGAGACAAAATGAGTTCCAGCTTTTGGAAAGAGTAGGAAATTTATCTTCCCTCTACCTCTTCTCCTCATTCACATTGTCTTATAGTTGAGAGCTACTTTCCCAGTAAGAAATGCTGGACTAAAGGAATCAAGAAAACTGGCTCTTCATTGTTGGGCAAAATGATTGCAAAAGTAAACCCAGAAAAGGTTGTAAAATCCATGTTGGAAAATAGCACAAGAAATTAAAGGGGACAAGACTTATAAGTTTCACAGAATCTTTATGCTTACACATCAAGAAATAAATAAATACTTCTTCATTTGGCATCCCATGAAGAACCCAATAAGAATGTGCTCCCCTTTCAAGTCAAGTTTCCTCTATTTTTTTTCTTACAAGGGAGAATTGAAGGAGGTATGTGTCAGGAAATGTGTGATATAAAAAAGTCATCAATAATATATAAATAAATATAAATAATGGACATATAGGAGATAAAAGACAAAAAACTCAGAATAATCAGATGTTGAACTCAGTGAGTTCAAACATGAAGCTTCAATAGATTGATAATCCCATCAGAGGAAATAGTCCCTCTCCTAGTAACTATCATGATCTCTTCACATACACTTGTCAAATGACCTAAAATAGAAAAACTCAGAACCAATTAATAAATCTGCATGTTAATTAGCAGACCCAAAGGAACTGAAGATGAAGTGAGAAGGGCCATAAACTAATACAATTTAAGTTGTTCATGGTTCGTCTAATGGAAAATAAAATTAAAGCTCAATTAACCAGAACGGTAAGGCAATAGACTGTTCAAGCTCATTGCACTTTCTGATTAACTAAAACTTAAATAGGATCATTTTGTTTTTAACTAAACGTTTTTTTGATACTTTTATACCGATTTACACATGTAATTTCAGCTTTTCTTAAATATGGGCTTAAGTATTCAGTAATAATTAGTAGAATGGAGCATCATCAAAGACTATTTATTAAGTACATTGCCTTCCCATACATGGACAGTTGCATAAATAAATGCATATTTATATTAAGGCCCTACTCTGTGCAGAGTACTATAGTAGATAGCTGGGAGAGACACAAAGTTCAAATAAGCCATACTCCCCAATCAACTGGTATTTAATCTACTAAAAAAAAATAATACATCAACAGTAAAAAAAAAAAAAGGCATAATACCCATTCAGTATGATACATACGTTAGAGAGGCCAGATTTTGACTCAGGAAATGAGTCTTCCTGATTTCAGGCCTAGTACTCTAAATCACCTTGCAAATTGACAAAGATGAAAAAAACCAAGCTGGGTAGTCTATGTTAGAGGGGTTGTGAGAAGACAGACACATTAGTGAACTATTGGTGGACCTGTGAAGCAGTACAACCATTTTGGAAAGCAATTATGCAAATAAAGCAACTAAAATATCTTTACCCTTTGAATCATAGATTCTACTGCTAGGTATATATTCCAAGATTATTAATAACAAGAAAGTCTCCATAAACAGATTACAGATACACACACTTACATATGTGTGTGTATCACAATATTTTTGTGATAGAAAAGAGGCGGAAAAAAGTAGATGTTCATTAATTGGAGAATAAGGAAATTATGGCATAAGAATATGAAGGCATATTACTGAGCTATGAGAAATAATGAATATGATGAAGCTAAAGAGACACAGACAGCTTCCATGGACTGATACAAAATAAAGTAAGTAGAGCCAAGAAACCTACACACAATGACAACAACGTAAGCAGAAAGAACAATCACAAAATGACTAAAGGTGAATTTTGCAAAATTACAAAGGACAAGAATGACTCTAAAGAAGAAATTTGAGAAGGTTCCCCCTTCCACTGCTTTGCCAGGATGAAGTTTAGGTGATGGTAAAACAAACAAAATGATGAAAATTTATTTTTAAAAACCATAATCTTCAAAAAGAATTTTCCTAGGGGAAGCTAGGTAGTGCAGTGAATAGAACACCAGCCCTGGAGTTGAGAGGACCTGAGTTCAAATCCGGTCTCAGACACTTGACACACTTACTAGCCATGTGACTGGGCAAGTCACTTAACCCCAATTGCCCTCAAAAAAAAGGCAAAAAAAAATTTTCCTAATACCAAGCAGATGAGGTAGGTAGTACAAGTTTTAATCTACATTATTAACCTTTTGTCCATCAGTTTCTTAGAGCTAGATAATCAATAAAATAAAAAATCAAGCCTTGTTAACATTTTATGGCTTATGAGGTATAGATATATTCTCACACTGAAAATTTAACAATTTACTCTCACATGCTAGTTTGAGTGCATTCCAGTCTAGAATCCTTGAAACAAAATGTTCTAAAAGTCTGATTAAATGCAAAAAAAACAATACTATAAAGAGAAGAGAAAGCAGAATAATGGGTACTGGTGATCTACTGTGAGGGATGAAGAACAAGAATTTGTCAATATGTCCTTAAAAGCATTGGTTAGCATTGAGGCTATCCTTCTTAGATGACCCAACTGCTTGGTCACCTTAGTAATTATTTCCCTACTGTAATAACAAAACAAAACAAAAAATCTCACAAAAAAAGGGCTATCATATTGACAGCATGTTAGTTTGGGTGATATAAATCTCTAGATAAGCCAACCATCAAGTTTCTAGACCTTCAAGGCTGAGACCTAGAGCCTAGAACTCAGGAAGAAAACACACTCAACCGTTCTTAACTGTATTATTACTATGACAAGATATGTTGATATTTGACATCTTTTAAACTTCTGGACCTCAGTTTCTTCAAGTATAAAATACGTATAATTACATTTTACTTACCACATGGTCTTGTTTTAAGAGACAAATGTGAAATAGATGTAAGACTTCTTAAGCTATGCCATTCCAGTTGGGGAACTTGCAACTTTGAGGCCACATGTGGCCTTCTAGGTCCTTGGGTGCTGCTTTTGACTGAGTCCAAGTTTAGAGAGCTAATCCTTTTAATAAGGTAACTTGTTCTGTAAAGTTTGGGTTCAGTCAAAGGGTTGCACTCGAGGACCTAGAGGGCCACATGTGGCCTGCAGGCCACAGGTTCCCCACCACTGTCCTATATCAAAATTTATGCTCCATGCAGACAAGAACTATTTTTTTTATTTAGCCTTTATGTCAGTCAGTCAATAGTCCAGTAGCATTTATTTAGTGTTCACTATATGCTAGTCAGTATACTGAACAATGGAAATATAAATATAAGCAGAAAGAATGGCAAGTCTTGCCCTCAAGGTGCTTATATTCTAATGGGAGAAGACAACATGCAAAAGGAAAGTAAAAAGGGGAAGGCAGTGTAAATGAAAGTGCCCAGGGTAAGTCCATGGTAAAGGAAGCCAGAAATGCAGGCTGTAGAGAAATTAACACTTTTATATGAAGATTCTGGGAGGAACCACCCAATCAGAAGGAAAGATCATAAGGACACGAGGTATAGCATTTAGTACATGAGATTCTTAATATTTTTTTGTAAACAGTAATAATAACTGCAAGAACAACAACATATTTGTGTGGTTCCTAACAATATCTCTGAGTTGCTCAGGTTCAGTATTTCAAAGGAGAAAAAAAATTCATAATCACTTATCTTAGCTATAGAAAATTTGATCTGGCTATAAAAATAATCAAGCAAACAAATGATATGCCAAGTAATCATTTGGTGCTTATGAAGTGCCAGGCACTGGGCTAAGCACCAGAGATACAAAAAGAGGCAAAAGAGACTTCTTCCTTTCAAGGAACTCACAATCTACTGGGTGAGAAAAGCAAATACATGCAAAACAAGTTACATACAGGATAAAGAAGAAGCAATTAACAGAGGGAAGGCACTAGACAGTAATAGGTAAATTTTACAGACTTATGCATGTAGAAAGGTACAAGAAGACATAAGTCAAACTTTTACTTCACTTTTTTCCTCAGGATTCTCATCTTTGTCTAACTCAGGGAAATGAAGTTACAAGGATAATTAGTCCTAGGAAGTCCGCTCTAGCCAGACAGATAGATATTAGTGGTTGTCCGATTTTATACTGGGAGAGGTAAAGGGGGCTGGAGCCTCTTACAAATGTGCCAATCTAGTGGAAAGGGTCTTTGGGAACTTTTGAATATATGAATTGTGAATAAATTAGATGAAATTGAACACAAGAATTCATAGAATTCTTTTGCAGTTAGAGATTGAATTCATGCATATTAGTCACCCTCGCATGGATCCTTCACTTAAAAAGGAGCTCATCTAATAAGTTTGCAAAAATGCAAACAAAAGTAAAGCAAATAGTAAAAATATTACTACCTTCTTTTCATAGATGATGAATGTGAATTTAAGAAGTTACAAAATGACTTGTTCGAGTGACCCAGATTGTGTCAGGGTCATTATATGAATCTGGGTCTTCTGACTTATGACCAACTGCTATTTTTCTAGATCATGCTAGTTCCCACTTGAAAGAAAAAAAAAGAAGGGATGGGAGGAATGGATAAAAGGAAGTAAAGAAATGAGGAAATAATGCAATGAGGAAATAAGGGAAGAAAGAGAGGAAGAAAGGAAAGAAGGAAAACTTGGAGAATAAAAAAAATGGTTATCCAAATGTGAGGCATTATTATGTTCAAACCAATGAAGCGACTGACATGTCACATGTTTGTTAGATAAAGACTATGATCAATTTTATATTCCATAGTCTAATATAAAATGAAGTTTTTCCTAGTGAATTTGCAGTTGAGGGAGAAAAAGCTTTCTTTGTATTTATGTTTAAGATTTTAAAAAATCCAAATGTCAATTGTCCACAATATTATTTCCTACTATTTTTACAAAAACAAGGGAAGTCCAGGTTTAGTGCAGGAAATCCCCTTTAGGTTTGAGATTGCATTGTACTAGAAAAACAGGCAATCATTCTGGACAAATTTTTCCTGATTTGGGGTGACACACTATGTAAGTCAGTCAAATAAATGTTGTGGTGAAGCTTTTTCTTTTTGGTAACTTTGAGTAACTTTGAACCTTCCCCTCCCTAAAAAAGTCATATACATATTAGCAATCTAGTCAATGAGCTCACTTTCATTAGCTGTATCTTTTTAACTTTGGGCATCTTTTGTACATCCACAGTGACTTAATGGACTATAACCAGGAATTAATGGCTTTCAAATCAACAGGGTTCCTGAATTGCACAGTAACCTGAAATTAATTATTTAGGGAAGCTTTCAGACCTCCATCTTGCCAGGCATTTCAAAGACTGTCTTCCTAGGCATTTTCCCAGGCCACATTCATCCAGGAGTCTGGGTTTATGAAGAAGCCTTATCATAATTTTAAAAATAATCCAATTCCCTTTATAAAAGGTGTGCAGCCTCATATATTTGCCTCTGTTCACCTGCCATTGATTGACCCAACCCTCAAGAAAATGCAGAGTGTGTTTCTTTATCAGAAGGCTGCTACTCTTTCCCCCAAACTGTATGTATTCCTATATATACTAAATCATAATTATAGAAGCAAACGAACAAATATATTCTATTGGCTCATATCTTGCCAAGTGATTTATTATATAATCTCACTTGATCTTCTTAACTTTCTTGGAAGGAAAGTAGGCTATACATACATATATATATATGTATATATATATACATATATATATATATATATATAATTATTCCTATTTTGAAGATAAGGTAATAAGTTCAGGACAAACGACCATTCATCCATCCAAGTATTCATTCATTTGTTAAACATTTACTATATGCAATATTATTACAAAAGCATGACATATATCAAATACATAGTTTAAATAATATTGCATTTGTATCATTGCTTTTAGGAAATACCAAACACGTTTAGGAAACACTACAAGTCAAGACCTGAATTAGTTGAAACTAAACTGAATTATCTGATTTGATTTGGGTAAAACCCTTCTTTATGAGGTTCCTCAGCAAATATTGTAATCCCTATGAAAAATGTCCTATTGCTAGGTGCTGACAGAAGTTTAGCTACTGAGTGATCTGCCTATTCACTGGTAAGGCCACTTGACTGATTGACTGCTCCTACGGCCCTGCTCCCACTTGGTCCCTTAGTGAATTTTCCCAACAGTAGCAGTAAGATAAAAGTTAGAAATCCAGAGCTCTGGACTCTCACACAGGGTACATTACTCCATTCTCCTGAGTGTTCATGGTTGCCTATGTTTGCTCATGCTACTGAAAGACAGGCAAACCACAAATTTGTATGTTTGTGGACAATAAACTCCTTGACTACATGTGATCCTAGGGTACTTGTATTCCTTCTCCATTATCTATCCCATGAATCCTTATGCTTCCATTTTTCCCCATTAATAAAGAAACTAAGTTCCAGGGAAATTGTTAGTTGGCCCCAAATCAATCTACAGGGCCAAGAAATAAAGCTGGGATTAGAACCCAATTAATCTGCTTCAACAGCCAGTGAAATAAAGGCAATATTATTTAAACTATATATCTGAAATGCTTTCTCTCACCTCCATGACTTAGAATCCTTGACTTCCTTTGAGACTCAACTCAGGTATCACCTTCTGCAAAAAGGTCTCCCCAAGTACTTTCTGTTACTAGTTACCTCTTAGATTATCTTTTATACACCTATAAAACATGCATATATTTATTCCCTTATTAGAGTACAAGCACCACAAGGACTGGGATTGCTTTCATTTTGCCTTTGTATCTTTGATACAGAGCCCAGCACATAGTAGAAACTAAATAAGTTCTTGGTGATTGATTGGATTTTTGATTAGAAATCATCTAATCAACCTACTAAAAATCCAGTGCTCCTGAGTTAAGAAATATTCTAAGTAATCCCAAAGAAATAGATTGTGTATCAATGAATTCTTGTCAGAATCATCTCAGATTACTTAGGAAACATTAAGTGATATACCTTATATGATATCATATAGAAATCATAAAGAAAAATGGCTGTACCCCAAAAGACCTTACTTTGCATAGTTGAGCATAACCAAATAGTCAAAAACAACTGTCCTTTGGGAGTTCTGCCTTACCAAAAGGCAAGTGGGAAGGAGAGAGATTTTATGAATCCAATCAATACTCTTATCTGGGCCAGGCCATGTGAGACAAAACAATAACAACAAGAGTATAAGAACTAGAAAGAATAAAGTAGGAAGAAATAATAAAGTAGAAAGAATAAAGGAGGAAAAGAATGGGTTTAGGGAGGGGGTTGAGGAATAAAGGGAAAACTGCATACTATCCAGTGAAATGAATCTGGCTTGGAAGAGGAAGAGAAAATGGAAATAGAATCCTAGGATCACACACTTCCAAGAAACACTTTATTATTTCCTTCTTTCCTTATTTTTTTCCCAAAAGGAAGTATAATATTATAACAAAATTTGATGGAGGGAAAAAGTGAAGTTTGAATGAGATGAACTTCTCAATGAAATAGAGCTGGGTTTAGCAGAATGAATAAGAAAGCAAGTCCTAACACTTTGCTTATAAGAAGATCACCAAGATGACTGGCTTTTGGCAAATCTTTAGTTTATGTTAGGCATTTTGGAATTATAAATGCAAGCAAGCAAGTCAATACCTACCCTCAAAGAACTTATATTCCATTGGGGAGGGTGTCAGATAAAACAGAAATGGGAATTGGAAAAGGGAGAAAGAGGGACAGGAGACGAAGGATATGCATATAAAAGTATAATTTGGAAGTAAGATGAGACCTATGTCTGGGCAAGATAAGACAAAAGTCCCAGGTTTTTTCCAAGGTCCCAGTAGAAAGTAGGTGGTAATGATGTCTAGAGTGGATGTTAGTTACATGATTCAATCTGGTGATAAGTAGAGGAGTCATTGAAGGAGTTAAAATGGCAAGGTGAAGTAAAATTTATTAACCATCATCTGATTATTTTACAAATAAAAAAAACCTATCTCACATAAGGCAACAGTTAAAATACATATGATTGCAGAATATAAGCAAAGAAAATATATAATAATTCAAGGCACTGCCAATTATGAAGTGACATCATATAAAACCTAGGAAGACCTCGGTTCAAGTCTTGTCTCTAACACATATTGGCTGTGTAGCCTTGGGTAAACTATGTTAACACTCAGTGATTTAGGAAACTGTGAAATTACAAGTGTAGAAAGTCCTAACTTAAATTGGTATAGGTAATTATTCCCCAGAGAATTTCCTATAATAGTAAAATTCCTATCCTACTAAATATGCATGAACAGAAGTTGTAGCATATAAACACTAAAAACAAAGCCAAGTTGAATGATTAGAATTCTTAGGAAAAATTATAGATGACTTCATCTGTATATTTCACATTTAGAGAAATCTAATGAGATTAAACAAATAATAGGTCATGGATACTGAACAGAAAATTAGGAAAACTAGATTTTCACATTTTTATTTGTTCCAGAGCAACATGAAAAGGAGCATTGTTTTGAGGAACAAAGACACAATTTTAACAAATACTGATCATATTCTAAAGCTTAGAGAAATTATAAATAGATGAAGAGAGAAAGAAATGTTTAATATATCCCTTATAGACTATAACTTAATAAAATTGTAATCAGCAAGGAAACTAAACAAATCACATAAGAAATAAACTTAGTTGGAAAATAAATAATTTATAGTAAACAATGAATGAGTCAAAGAAGAAACTACATAAACAATAAATAATTATACCAGAGAAAATAATAATAGTTTGACAAGACATCCAAAAATTTTGGATGCTGGTAAATTAGCCCAGAGAATAAATTTATTTTTATGCCTGAACACTAATTTTTACAAAGGAGGGAATGAAAAGAAAAATGAGTGTACAATTTAGAAAACACTAAAAAAAATGCTAACAAATAATTCTCCCTGCAAAAAGATCACGGATAGGTCAGACAACAAGATTTTGTTAAGCATTTATTATATGCCAGACAACATTTTACAACCTGGGATTAAAAAAAAAGTTTAAACAAAATATTCTCCACTTTCCCAAGGAGCTGATTGTCTAATGGGGAGACAATAATTGAATAACTATATATACAAATAAGACATAGAGAAGAGAGCTAGATGGCCCAGTGTATAGAACACTAGGCATGGAGTCAGGAGGACTCATCTTCTGAGTTCATATCTGGCTTGAGAACTTACTAGTTGTATGACCCTGGGCAAGTCACTTAATCCTGTTTGCCTCAGTTTCTTCATCTGTAAAATGAGCTGGAGAAGGAAATGGCAAACCATTCTAATATCTTTGTCCAGAAAACCCCAAATAGGGTCGCTAAGAGTCAGACAGGACTGAAAAGAAATTAATAACAACCAAGGGCAAATAATCAACTGAGGGGAGGCATTAGAATTAAGGGAGATAAGGAAAGGCTTTTCACAGAATGTGGCATTTTAGCTGGGACTTGAAAGAAGCCAGGAGAGAGAATTCTAAAAATCACAGCATCCATTGTAATATATATGAGATATTAGGAAAGTATAATGGACAGGAACTGGTAAAAGATTGAACATGGGAGTGAGAATGAGGAATGAAGAATTACACCTCAATTGTGTGGAACATAGTGTGACTGTGAGCAATATACCCTTAGTCCAGATGTGTACAAAATCAAATTCTACAAAACTTCTAAAGAACAAATAACTTATATTTCACATAAAATGCTCAAAAAATTGATGATACAAGTATATTCTTGATACCCAAACTAAGGAAAGATAAACCAGAGAAAAAATGAAGGCTAATCTCCCTAAAGAATATTAACGAAACAATATGAAGGAAATATTTATGATACTACAATAATATCTTTTAAAAATTTACTCCTTCCCCCCAAAGAGGCCAACTTCATATAAAGCCATGACACAAGTGTTCAGAGCCTGATCTTAACAAAAGAAACAATCTAGGAATTGAGACTAAAAGAATCATTGTTTAAAAAAAAATGAAGAACTCTTATGATTCCAAAGATACAAAATAAGAAAATACAAATAATTCCAAATCACCTGTAAAACTTCAAATCAAAACATAGTTTGATGACAAAATCAAATAGAATTCCTAGAATAAATTAAACAAGTGTTTAAATATGCTTTTAAGATGATATAAATGAAATGAGAACTTACAGAAACAAGAAAAGCAATGAAAATAACTTTTTTGAAGATAAAGAAAGAAAGCTAAGTTTAACACAAAAGGTGCAAGATCTCCTCTAAGTAACAGACTTCCTGACAATTGGCATGGATCAAATAGAAGCTAATGACTTCATGAGATTATGGGAAATATAAAACAAAGTCAAAAGATTGAAAAGAAAAGAAGACAATATAAGGCATATATTATAAAAACAACTCATCAGGAAGAAAAAAAAATGATTTAAGAATCATTGGCATACTGAATCCCATGAATAAAATTAAGCTTTGATTATATATTTCAAGAAGTAATGAAAAAAAACATCCTAGACATAATAGTTTAGGGGCAAAGTAAGAACAGAAATAAATTAGGCAATCAAAAATCTAAAAGAAAATCCTCAAATAAAACTTCCAGGAATATCACAGCATAAACTCAAAGTTTCTTTCTAAGATAAAGCACTCCAAATAGTCAGAAAACATAATTCCAGTACTAAAAACTACAATTTGGATCACACAAAATTTGGTAGCTATCCTATAAAACATTAGTAAGAATGGAATATAATATTCTAAGAGGCAAAATACAGAGTTTTATTAGCAGAAAAATTTAGCAGCAAACAAAATAATGTATTTTTTGGAAAAGGATCTTTAGAGAGAAGACATTCCAAACATCTGATAAGACCAGAGTTGAGTAGAAATTTTGAAAAACAACATAGGAGTGAAGGGAAACCTAAAAATTTAAACATAAGTGGGCAATTAGAAAGGATTACATAAAAATAAAATGTTTAGATTATAATGGAAGAGGGGAAGACATGCATTTTTTTAAAATGTAAAATTTATCAATTATACATGATGTCAAGACAGAGTATCTGGCAATGACTTTGAATGTGTCAGTCATTTTAAAAGTAGAAAAGAAAGGGAGAAGAAAAAACACACTGTAGTAGAAGAGTTAAGGCATGGGGGAACTTACATATTTGAGATGCTGGGTGAGAAGTATAAACAAACAAGGAGGGGTAGGCAAAGCAGGTGTTACTCAAATTTCACTTTCAACTAAATGAGCCAAAGGATAGTAGAACAAACACACACAGCTTTATAGACAAAGAGTTTGGTGCATAAATCCATCCAACTCAATACTGAGAGGGAAAAAGGAGAAAAAGCAAGGGTAGGTTAAGGGAGAGAAAAACAGACAAACTCTACTGGCAGAGGGGAGATCATAAACAATAGTTTAAAAGGCAAGAGAAGATCTTGTAATAAAGAGAGGTTAAAGATCAGAGAGGAAACATAAGATAATGAGATGGAAGGGAATTCACAATTCATAATTACAACTTTAAATGTGAAAAGAGTGACTTCACTCATAATGAGGAAATGGACAGCAGAATGGAAAAGGAAACAGTACGGTTTTTAAGAAATGTAAATGAAACATAAAACTTCATAGAGTTAGAAGGAGCTGAAGAAGAATCTATTATGCCTCAGCTGTACTTGAAAAGTAAGGGTATCTGGGGCAGCTAGGTGGTGCAGTGAATAGAGCACTGGCCCTGGAGTCAGGAGTACCTGAGTTCAAATCCGGCCTCAGACACTTAACACAAAAAACTAGCCATGCGACCTTGGGCAAGTCACTTAACCCCAACTGCCCTCCAAAAAGGAAAAAAAAAAAGTAAGGGTATCAATCATTATGCAAATCAGCAGAAAAAGTAGAAAATCAAAATAGAGGTATAAGTTGAATTAATTTTAATTGTAACATAAATACAACAAACAGTAAAGTACCTAAATCCATAAGCCTAAAGGAATTATTGGCAGTAAAGACAAAATAGTAAACACCTCAATGTATCCCTTTTAGAATTACACAAATTTTACAAAAAAGAAAAAAATATTAAAGATATGAATAGAATTTTTAAAAAGTTAGGAGACAGGGGCGGCTAGGTGGCACAGTGAATAGAGCACCGGCCCTGGAGTCAGGAGTACTTGAGTTCAAATCCGGCCTCAGACACTTAACACACACACATACACATACACATACACACACACACACACACACACACACACACACACACACACACACACACAAACTAGCCGTGTGACCTTGGGCAAGTCGCTTAACCCCAACTGCCCTCAAAAAAAAAGATTCAAAAAAAAAGTTAGGAGAACTTTGGTCATCACTAAATGGACAGAAACAGATATACTTACTAAAAAGCTATACATAACATCTTTCTAGAATGTGGTCATCTACTAGAGAATAAAATGCTAACAAATAAATATGGAAGAGCAGCAATATCAAATTAATTACTGACCACAATGAAATAAAAATTATATCTAATAAATGACCATTGAAAAAAGGATTATACATCAGTAATTGTTGTTCAGCCTTTTTAGTCATGGTATCCAACTCTTTTCAGTCCCATTTTGGGTTTTCTTGGCAAAGATACTTAAATAATTTATTATTTCCTTCTACTCATTTTATAGATGAAGATATTAAGGCAAACGGAGTTAAGTGATTTGCCCAAGGTCACACAGTAAATGACTGAGGAGAGATCTGAACTGAAGAAGATGAGTCTTCCTGACTCCAGGATTGGCACTCTATCCACTGCTCTACCTAGTTTACCTGTTATATTTTAACTGTACAGTAAATAAGAGGAATAGTTTGGCAAAAGGGGGAAAGCCTTGGAGGTGAAAGATGATTTAATTAAAAGATAATGACAATGATAAAACATAACAAAATTTTGAAGATACAGCCAAAGTAGGCCTTAGACAAATTTTGTATTTCTAAACCCTTTAATCAACAAAATAATAGAACAGCTGAATAAATTAGGCATGCAACTAAAAAATAGAAATAAACACATTTAAAAATGATTAAATATAAAAATAAAAATCCTTGAAAATAAAACATATTAGCAAATTAAAGGCAAATACCATACTGAATTAATAAATGAGCTCTTTTTGAGAAAAAAGACTAAAAATAAGCAAAAAATTAGCTAACTTAATTTTTGAAAGAGGTTATCAAATAACCAGTATTTAAAGTGAAAAAAGAAAATTCTTAACAAGAAATAAAGGTACATTAGAAATTATTTGACAACCTAATCTCAGAAAAAGACAAATAAACAACCCATAAGTGAACTTCCAAAGGGAGAGAAAACAACTTTGAAGCAGATGGATTTACAATTGAATTCTGTCCAACACTCAAAAAAGAATTAATTCTAATATTACATAAAATATTTGACTAAACACACACACACACACATATATATATATGCATGTATTTATATGTGCATATACACATATAGGTATATATGCATATATATGTATATATATACACATATATATATACAAGTGTATATATGTCTTACTAGATTCCTTCCATGATATATAGACTTGATTTCTAAAACAGGGAGAGTCAAAACAGAGAAAAAAACTAGAGCAATATCTCTAATTAACGCTGATATAACATTTTACATAAATTATTAGCAAGAACACTATAGCAATATATCATGAAGATTCCAACCTATAGTTTTGTTTGATTTATACCAGTAATTCAATTTGTTTTTACTATTGTGAAAACTTGCAGCCCAGATAAATATATTTTTAAAAAGAAAAGCAAAAATCATACGTTCATGTCAATACATACACAAAAAGGTTTTGACAAAATACAGTATTCATTTTTATTTAAAACACACACAATAGAAAACACAGGAAAAAATAAACATTTTCCTAATATGGCATAATACACATACACACATAGACACATATGTATGTCTGTTTATATGTATATGTGTGTACACACATATGTATATAATATGATGGAGTGCTAGAAATGCTATAACAATTAGATGACTTTGAAGAAATAAATATAAGTAAAGAAGAAACAAAATTATCACTTTTTTCACTTGATTTAATTGTATCCTTAGAGAATCCTAGATAGCCAACTAAAAATTAATTGAAACAATAACTCCAGCAAAGTTTCAGGATATAAAATGGGCCCATATAAACAATCATAATTTCTGTAACCAAATAAACCCAGCGGGAAGAAATAAAAAGAGAAATTCCATTTAAAATCACTATGGAATACATAAAATACATGGTAGCCTCCCTATATAGAAAACCTAAAAATAGCTTTCCATCACCAACCTTGCAAAGAATGAAAAATCTCCTTTTAGAAGGGGCTATTGTTTTGCAATCTGAGCATAGTTTTATTTCCCTCTGACAGAGACAAGATTTACATGTAGAAACTCCAGTCTCCAGGATGTATTACCTGGAGGGCCCAGGACAGTCTAGGCAATGCCAGAAGTACCTTAGGAGCAGAAGCCACCACAATGTTTTCTACTCACTAGTGTCATTATCATTGATGCTCTTTCCTCTCCAATTCTGGACCCTGCCAATTCAGACATATTTTCCATATCTGATTCTGCTTACCTAAATCAACCAAATCAATCTATTTTTCCCCTTTCAATTGAGTGCAGTCAGAAGGGGTGGCAGAAGGGCTGGCACCCCGAGATCTAATAGATGTGTAACAGAACACAAGGCAGGAAGCCTTCAGTGGCTTATCCTTTTTGTTGGAGCATAGGAGAAGATGTTTAAGTTTGCCCAACCCTAGTTAACAGTATATAAATCCTTGGTCCATTCAAGTAACAATTAAAGTCTGTTATATTGCTCAGAGAAGTAACACAAAGCATTTTTCCAAATTAGGGTTTTTTTTCATTTTCATTGTTTTTGAAGGGGGGAAGGCAGGGCAATT
Organism: Pseudocheirus occidentalis; assembly: GCA_028646575.1. Taxonomy (NCBI): domain Eukaryota; kingdom Metazoa; phylum Chordata; class Mammalia; order Diprotodontia; family Pseudocheiridae; genus Pseudocheirus; species Pseudocheirus occidentalis. The sequence continues at coordinate 93,820,172 of CM053598.1, read as the reverse complement.
GGGATTAAGTGATTTGTCCAAGGTCATATGGCTAGTAAGTGATAACTATCTGAGGTCACATTTGAACTCAGGGCCTCCTGCTGATGCCAGGGCTGGTGCTCTATTCATTGCGACCCTGAGCCACAACTCCAAATTAGATTTTACTTATTTTTTAGTTGTTTCCTGATTTACACAATCTTTTCCCTTTTTCATGTACCAGGAAAGAGTTAATAATAAATAGTTCCTAAATGTAATGTATACACACACACACACACACACACACACACACACACATACACACACCTACCTGACCTTTCCAACCCTGTCTTTTCCTACAGATTTTGACCTCTAACTGAATTTCTTAGCCTGTAATTGAAGGCACTCTGCAGCATAGTTCCATCCTACCCTTGAAGTCTTATCTCATATTACTTTTCTTCATATCTTCATATCTGTCTTCTTCATGTTGTACTGGACCACCAATAAGCCATTCCCAAACCTTTCTTATATTTCTTCTCCTCCATGCCTTGGCTTACTGTTCTCTATGCCTGGACTGTTTTCCCCCTACATCTCCATCCTCCATCTACAGTGGTGTTGCAGTCCGACCATGACTCTTTGTGACCCTGTTTGGGGTCTTCTTGGAAAAGATATTGGGGTGATTTGAACTCAGATCTTCTTAACTCTAAGGACAAAGCTCTCTCCATTACAAGCCTTGTGATCTATCTCAACCACTTCAGGTATTTAGAAGTTTTGTAACCCTGGGCACATCACTCAACCTTTGCAACCCTCAGCTTTCCTACTTATAATATGGAGCTCGTAATGCTATCTACCTTACAAGGTTGTTGTAGAGGACAAATGAGACAATTTGTATTAATCCCTTTGTAAATTTAATTTATATATAGCACGAAATAAGGAGGAGGCAGAGGAAGGAGGAGATGATGATTCTAAAGCCAACCAAAGTTAAGTCATTAGCTGAAAGTCACATACAATGTTGGCGATAGAGTCAAGTGTATTGATTCCTTGCTTTGTTCTCATGATGTTGTTCTTTCTGTTGCCTCCTTGATAGGTAAGGAGTAGTTTGTTTTCTGAGAAATAATCACTTC
>CM053598.1:93803260-93818593 GCA_028646575.1 Pseudocheirus occidentalis | reverse complement strand
AGTAAGCTTTTGAAATTCTTTTTCCGTCTGGCAAATTAGGCTTTTTAAGGTGTTCTTCTCCTCACTGGCTTTTTGGGGCTCTTTTGCCATTTGAGTTAATCTATTTTTAAGGTGTTATTTTCTTCAGTCAGGTTGTTGACTCTCTTTTCATGATTTTATTGCATCATTCTCATTTATCTTCCCAATTTTCCCTCTACTTCTCTTACTTGGTTTTCAGAATCCTTCTCAAGCTCCTCCATGACCTGTAACCAGTTCATATTTCTCTTGGAAGCTTTTGGTGCAGGAGTTCTGATTTCATCATCTTCCTCCAATTCCATGCTTTGATCCTTTTATTGTCCCCAACAAGGTATTCTGGTGTTTGATTGCTGTGCTTGCTTTGCTTCCTTTCCTTGCTCGTGTTCCCACTCAATTACTTGATGTTTGAGCTCTTTGCCACAGTAGAAACCTGCTTCGAGAAGGCAGAGCTTTGTCCCAAATATCTGGGGTTTTTGCAGCTGCCAAAGCTTTTATTTGGATGCCCTCTCTCCTGCCCCCACTATCTATGGCTCACTGGTCACACACCAGTACCACCACCAAAGATTGCAATTCAAATCCAGGCAGGTTAAAGCAAGAGTGATTACCATCTGAATGGTCACTTGGTTCCCCTATGATCTGCAGGCCAGGAGCTCTGAAGCAGGCAGGTACAGTCAGCTTCTCACCCCAGGTCCAGGGGTCAGACTTTGCTCCCTCATCCCCCCAAGTTCCAACAGAGTTCCACATTGTCCTTTTACTTTGTCTTTGGCATTTATGGGATGATAAGTCTGGAAACCACCACAGTTGATGTTGCTCCACTCTCCTGAAGTCTGCTCCAGCCACTGCTGGTCAAGGGTGCCCTGGGACTAAAACCTCAGACTCATTCCAGGCTGTGTTTGGCTCCCAACATGCTGCACTGAACCCTTACTGTCCATCTGCCCAGCAGCCTTCAGTGGGAGATTTGGTTATCTCTGTTAGTTTTTGGGTTCTGTAGCTCTCAAATTTGTTTAGAGTCACATTTTATAGGTATTTGAGGTGGTTATGGACAGAGCTCATGGCATTTTTGTGCTTCTCTGCTACCATCTAGGCTTTGCTGATATCCCCCCTGCCCTACTTGTCTTCTTGGTTCTGAAGCCAACTCTTCATCAGTTATGACATACTACCTTTCATTTTGTTAATAGCATGGGATTAATTAAAGACCATACCTTGAAAGAGAGATTTAATTTGATCTGGTAAGGTCCAGAATATAGAACTAGGGGCTATAGGTGAAAGTTACAAAAGGTAAAAAAATATCATATCTTGTGTGAGGAAATTTTTCCTACTAGTTAGAGGTATGCACAAGTGTGATGGACTGCCTTAGGAGCATGTGGGTATCTCTTGGAAGATTCCAATAAAAAAGCTTACATAGCTGCTTGGTAGGTATATTCTAAAGGGAATCCTTTTTTCCCACAAATATGGGTTGTACTAGATGGTCTGTAAATTCCTTTTAACTCTCAGATTCTGTGAAATAGTTATTGAATTGAATAAGTTGTCTTATTCTGCCTTTGGCTTTTCTGATATCCTCATTAAAACCTTATAATTTCTGTTTCATGAAAGCCCTCCCTAAAAGATGATTTTTGATTCTGAAGTCCTGGCCATGTTACACAGTCACCTCATCTCCTATACAGTATGTCACATTATAATAGCTTTGTCTGTGAAATGCATATCATAAGTCTCAAGGATTTGAATTCATAGTTTTAGCACATGCACATGCAGCATGATGTTGTATGATTGGGCTAATTAAACATCATTTTCCATAATAGAGAAAACAACTATTACTTTTATTCACTAACTACCTGTTCTTCCTTCTCTATAACATGTTATTATTCTCTGTAATTACTAATAATAACTTTTAGAATTGTTTCATGCTCTTGAATAAATGTAACAAAAATATTTTAAGATTTATATATGTATATATTTGTATGTGTGTATATATGGAGACAGATATAGACATATCTATATTGAGATATAGACATCCAAATGTTGGTAGACATATATATATATAAATATTCACCTTTATAAAGCTAGATCGGGGTATCTTTGTCTAGATTTAGTTATATCTATGTCAATTTGTATATATATATGGTAGATATAGGTATAAATGTAGATATAGATAAATACAAACTTTATCTATCTAAACAACCTCTAGTTATTCTCTCAGTATCTTGCCCATATAGAGAGGCAGGATATATAGGGAAAAAATAGTAAATTCAGAGTCAAAAGAACAAGGTTCAAATCATGTTTCCACAATTTACCTTTCTGAATGATGTTTAGTAAATTATTTTAACTTTATGAGCCTTAGTTTGCTCCTCTAAAAAATGAATCATAATAATACCCTGTTTTTGTCATGGAGCTCTTGTGAGGAACACATAAGAATAATATGTATGAAAGTCATAGAAAACCATAAAATGCTATATAAATGGTAGTTGTATTTATCTTCTTCACCAATCATAATAATGGTATATAATGATAATAAGAGGATAATAATGATATGTCCCAGGGACAATGATCCATTCTTTGATTCAGTAACATCATATTAAACATCTACTGCATCCAATGAATATAGAAGACTAGGCTTTTTTTGATCTCTTATTTCAGCTATGTGAATGTCATAGATTGTATATGTATATGCCAGAGGTCATAGTCCAGACCTATCTTCTATCACCCCACAAGATATAGATCAAAATCATGCTAAGCATTTTTATTCTTTGCAATTCCTTTCTATGTTTGTTAAGAAATATTCAATGCCAATGGCCTTCTTCTTATTTTTTGAATATTACCAGTGTGGAATGTGCCACTAAACACTTTCAAGTGGACAAAATAAGCAACAGAGATGTCCATTGAAGGGAGTCAAATCAACTTATCGAGGAATCAGGCCATTCCATGAAGCTAGCTCCGGGTTTTCCAAGTGATGCGACTGTAGGTAAGAAGTCATTTGATATCTTGAGATCCAGGGCTCTACCCTGTTCTGGGATATAAGCCAGAAGGTGTTAGCTCACTACCAGATTATTTATTCATTTTTGATACTTATTCATATGGCATGGAAACATCAAGGACATGAAATCCATTAAGGCCTACTTGACATCACTGTCTGGCATCCTGGAACTGAACAAAGCAGTAATGGAAAGTCTAGTGACCTACAGGTACCTTCTTTGTCTTCTTACTCTATAAAACTCTTGCTCATGGTATCAATAACTGGATTGCCTTGACAGTCTTGCCTGGCCACATTATTCCACACCTTTATGTGTTAGCACATCACTTAGTGCTGGTTACACTACATGACCTTAAAGTATTCATAGTGTAATCAGGAAGACTAAATAAACCTAATAAATGATACCCAAGATAAGCAACTGAAAGATAACAAATCGATTGTATAGTGTTTTCAAAGATCCAAATTTGTTTCCCAAAGCACGCACGCATGCACACATACACACACACACACACACACACACACACACACACACACACCTTATGCTTTCCAAATCAGTATTTTCCCATTAGTTTCATGAGCCTGTAACTTACAGAAACATGATGCTATACAGAGACCCAAGGTTGCAGGTGATCAGTGGGAAAATAAAGGGATGCATTATTGATATAATCTGCCTGCAATACATTGTCGATGATAGCCTGCAAGGAGGAAGTGTTATAGAAGGCAGCTATATTGCTCAGTGGTTAGGCTGGAGTCAGGAAGACCTGAATTCAAATTCAGTCTCAGACATTTATTGGCTGTGCAACCCTAGTCAAGTCACTTAACTTTGGCCTGCCTTTGTTTCCTCAAATATAAAGTGAGGGTGATGACAACACCTACTTCATAGGGTTGTTGTGAAGATAAAATGAGATATTTACAGCACTTAACACAGTGACTGAACCTAGTAGGTATTTAATACTGATTCTCTTCCTATTCCCCACTTTGCTTACAATCAAAAAAGGAAATGGGATAATCACATATTGGAAATAAGAGATTGTATATGGATAACACCAATATGCTTTTACACTGGTATTCATGAAATTTCAGTAGATCAAGAAAAGGACCTTCTTTGCATTAAATGAATACTTAATTCAGGATTTGTGGAAAGACAGCCACAGGAGTTGCACAAGATGAGAAGCAACAGAAGGGTTCTGGATAGAAACTACATAACTAATAATCACTAAGCACAGGAGTTATCAGTGGAGATACAGCCAATTTAAGCAAAAATAGATTTATTTACCCCCAGCTTGGTGATTTTTTTTTTAGTTGGACTAGTTATTTTTTTGTTCATTTAAATCTCTCATCTTTGAACTTATGCTATTGCATATTCAATTTAATTTTCTCACTTCAGTCATTTTAGTAATCATATTCTCACAAAAATTTGCAAAGTTTATAACTTTATTTCTTAGCAGGTTTTACATGGAAAGAAGTTCAGTGATGTCATATATGTCTGACTCCCATTGCTGAGTACCTGGATCTAGGAATGAGACAAAAGGAATAGGTTCAAATGGTACAATTCAAATAGGCAGCTTTATGCTGAATCTGATCCCATCCTTTGGCATTGCTCACTCCAGTTCTGGCACATGCTACGTGTGAGCTCAGGTATTGTAGGAGCCATGACACCAGATTAATAAAGACCCACAAGGGGTGTACAGGTGTTTATGGAAGACCAACACCTCTGGTGTGAGGGCTACCAAGTGCTTTTCAGGGCTCCTTTTCACCTGTGGTGTCCAATCCAAGAAGCTTTGGTATGTGCAGTGGTCACACCCTTGTAAACCATTTTGGCAGACAGGCTAAACCAGGTTAAGGGTAACTGATGGGTCACAAACCTAGTTTCCCAAGAGATCCAGAATTCTCTATTTTTTCTCCTATATTGGCAAACATTCCTTCAATGCTTCAAACTTTCCTTCCTGCCTTCATATCATGGAGCACAAGCTAAGATAGATTGTGTGAATAGAAGAATTTTAGATTTCACCAGTGTGTGACTTGGGCCTACAATTGAATAGGGGAAAAACAAAATAGATTGCCTTTGGAAAAGTAAAAGTTCTTTTAATGACCCCCAAGTTTTTGTTCCTGAAACAAAAAATTTATTTTTAAAATCCCAATAGATCTCTAGTGATAGTATATGAGTTAAAGAATACTGTGATATCTGAAGAGTTAAAATTAAGGATCTCCCAAAGAGTAAAGGAAGAAATCTTTGGTAGGTGTGAGTACCTTGCAACATATTACTAATTAGGGATAATGGAAGATAGCTGTCATGATCACACTGCTATTAAAGAGATATATGACGGAAAAAGAATATATGATGGTTAAATAGAATGAGCAAAGGGATAGCCAACAGAAAGAGCCTGGACGTTCTTCTGGTATCATGCTAATTTAGTTCTCTTGCAAGTTAGCTTCCAAACCCACCACCTGACTGAAACTGTCGTCTCCAATGTGGCAAGCAATCTCTCAATTGCTAAATGCTATGGCCTTCCTTCACTCTTCATTGCATTTGAATTTTCTGCAGTTTTTGCTACTACTGTCTCATCCCCCTCCTCCTGATACTCTTTCTTTTCTTGGCCTCTGTAACATGGATCACTCTTCATTTTCTTCCTTCCTTTCTAAGTCTCTTTTGTGGTTATTTTGCTATTAAGTAAGTGTGGAAACCAAAGAAGGTTGTTTACTTCCTTGACCTCTTTCTCATCTCTGTATAATTTCGCCTTTGGTAATCTCATCTGTTCCTAGGGGTTCAATTATCATATCGATGGAGATAATTCCAGATTTATACATCTAAGCCTATCTCTCTTCTAGACGTAGATCCTATATCACCAAAAGACTGTTGGGCACCTTTCTCTGTGTTCCATGGTTTTCTCAAATTCAACAAGTGTACAATCGAACTGTTCCTCAAAATCTCCCCATTCTCAAAATTTTCCCACTTCTTTTGGGTTCATCCCCACATAAGCTTAAAATCTGGGAGTAACTTTTGATTCTTCCCTTTTCCCATGATTTTCTAATAATTGCCATGCTCTGTTAATTCTAACCTTACAATGCTTCTTGCATCTGGCCATTTCTGTACACTCATATAGTTTCTATCTTACTTTGTACTGTCATTACCTCTAAGTTGAACTACTGCCAACAGCTCTTCTGTTTCAACCCCATCCTCCCACTCCATCCAGCTGCCAAATGGATTTTTCTCAGACAACAAATGTCACATTTTATGCTCAAAAATCATTAGTGGCTGCTTCTTGCCTTTAACAGAAAATACAAACTCCTTGGTTTGGCATTTAAAGCCCTTTGCAATATGGATACTATATAGCAAATCAGTCTCATTTTGTATGACTTCCCAAGTACTCACTATTTCAGTCAAATCAGCCTGCTTCTCCCTGTCTACAATATCACATATCCCACTTTTGTCCCCCTTGTCTAAGAATGTTCTCCTTCTTCATCTTTACAATTAAAAAGCTCTGACTTTCTTCAAAGCACATCTCAGATGCTACATATTATATGAAGATCTTCCTTATCTCCAGCCTCAACCTCTCTACCCACTCAAAATCACCTACTTGTATTTCTATTTTTCTTCTCTCCCTCCTGAAACAAAGGATTTTTAATTCCATTGCACAAACTTTGTATCTACTTATTTGCATATTATATCTTTCTGGGAGAAAGTTAGACCCTTAAGGTTGGGGAGTGTTTGAATTTTGGTTTTTTTATACCAAGTACCCAGAACAGTGCTTTGCCCACAGAAGGTGATAAATTAAATAAATTATAAATAATTGCAATATTATTTATAATTCATTTATAATTTTATTATATATTATATATAAATATATATTTCATAATTATAAGCAATAAATTAATTAAATTAAATCTAATTGAATACCTACCTTGCAGGGTTTGTGTGTGTTAAATATTTTGCAAACTTTAAAGTAACAAGTAAATATTTTGTATTATTACTATTAATATCTTGTTATTAATTATATGAAAAGGTAAGGTAATGGAGAAGTATATTGTACATCTTGATATCAGTTTTCCACTGCCCTTTAAGAATGAGATTTGCCAAAAGATCATCCATATAGAGTTAGGAGCCACAGAGGACTTCTTATCTAAGCCCCTCAATTTGCACGTGAGGAATCTGAAGTCTAGAAACATTGCTACCACCAAGTAATAAATACCAGAGGCAAAATTCAAACCCATCTCTTCTGACTCCAGAAGCAGAAAAAGATGTGATACCATCTTTCCTTCAGATTTCCTTCCTCTAGTGTTCCACCTGCTCTGCTTCTGCCTCTGACCCACTAGTAAAGGATTGTTCATCCAATCCTGTCTCAAAGATTAGACATTTTTCTGCTACAACATCACAACCTTGTTCTCTACAGGCTTCTAATCTTCTGGGTTGGTCCCTGGTTTATTCAAATATGATGCTTGATATGTTATGCAAATGATTCATGGACAAAAGCAACAAGTAATCTCCCTAAACCACCCTAGGTTATGTGATTAAAAGAATAAACTATTGAAAGATAATATCTCTGAGATATTTCCATATTTATGAGTATTCCTCTAATTCTAGAATACCTCTCTCTCTTTTTTCTGTTTCCTAAACCCAGCCCCACCCCCTCTGTTGGGTTGAATTGGTTTCATCCTTCACTGATGCAATGAAAGGGCAATGTTGCTGCCAGGGCCTAATAGACAACACTTGAAACCTAATTTAGTGGGGATTGTTTTAATTGACTCCAGGGTACTTCTCAATGGTTTTGAAATTATTAGAATACTCAGCAGGAGGATAATGTGCCTTGGCAGCAGTAAGCAGAGTCAATGGATTTGAGCAATGTTCTGAGTTTCAAACTGTTAGATACATTTTAAGACTGGAAATGATTGTATAAAGACTACAGCTAGACCAAGTAAATTGAAGCTTTTATCTGTCACTTAGCATAATCATTGCAATTGTCTACCATGTGCTTGCATCTAGTAGAAACTCTACTCTTGTTAATAATGTGGTATGAGGACGCAAAACTGTTTTGATGGCTCCCAGGGATTTTTTTTCCTTTTTCATTTGCAGAAACAGGTAAAGAGTGGTGAGAGAAAGCTTTAAATAAATGTCTCTTTTATGTCACCAAAATAGAATGTATTCAAGCCAAGGATGAAACAGAAAATTGCCAGTTTTCTAGAAAGCATTCATGATCTTTAATGACATTCAGGTTGGCACTTGAGTCTTTTTAATTTATTTTCTAGATCTCTTTCTAAATGATCTCAAGTCAAATTTTTTATGAACCACACATTATAGACTTTAACTCTCTACAAGTTAATGCCTCTGGCTGCTTTTCATAATCCCAAAAGAAGTAATGTCTTCTAAGGTTTTGCAGTAGCACAATTAATTAGTGTTTATTCAATATCTACTATATATCAGGCACTGGGTTAGTGTTTGGGGATGTAGTAAAAAAATGAGACTGTGGAAGCCCACAGGTAGCTTAACTTCTATATTCTTTTTCTCAAACAAGGGTTATAGAAGGGTCCTTCATTCTTGGGTTAATATGTCACTCATTATTTGCCCCTGGACAAATAATTGGATTCATTCTTTTTATCTTCCAAGAAAAAAGTAATAACTATAAGAGATGAATTCATAAGCTAAGTTAGGGAAACCATTAGGAACTTTTAAAATGTTGTTTTATTTTTCTAGTTTTCAATATTCTCTTCCATAATATTTTGAGTTTTAAATTTTCTTCTCCTTTTCTCCCCTTTCCCCAAGACAGTGTGAAATCTGATGGAGACTCTACTTATATACTCATTAAACATGTTTTACATTAATCATGATGTAAAGAAGAATTACAACTAATGAGAGAAACCATGAAAAAAAGAAACAAATCAAAACAACCAAAGAAAAGGAGAGCAAATGGTACACTTCCATCTGCATTCAGACTCTAAAGTTCTTTCTCTGGATGTGGATAGCATTTTCCACCATTAATCTTCTGGAGTTGTCTATGATCCTTGCATTGCTGAGAAGAGTTAAGTCTATCAAAGTCAGCCATCACACAATGTGACTGTTATTGTGTACAATGATTTCCTGGTTCTGTTCATTTCACTCAGCATCAGTTCATATAAGTTTTTTCTGAATTCTGCCTACTCATCATTTCTTATAACACAGTAGTATTCCATTACATTCATATACTGCAACTTGTTCAGCCATTGCTCAATTGATGGACATCACCTCAATTTCCAATTCTTTGTCACCATAAAAAGAGCAGTCATAAATATTTTTATACGTGTGGATAATTTTCCAATTTTTATGATCTCTTTGGGATACAGACTTTAAAAAGGTATTTGTGGGTCAAAGGGTATGTTGAATTTTATAGCTCTTCAGACATAGTTCCAAATTGCTCTCCAAAATGGTTGAATCAGTTCACAACTCCACTAATAATGCATTTTTTCAGTTTTGTCATGTTAGCCAACCTGATAGGTATGATGTGGTTCCTCAGACTTATTTTGATTTTCATTTCTCTAATCAATAGTGATTTATATATTTTTAAAAAATATGGCTATAGATAGTTGTAATTTCTTCCTCTGAAAACTACCTGTTCATATCCTTTGACCATTTATCTACTGGGGAATATCTCATATTCTTAAAATTTTGACTCAGTTCTCTAAATATTTTAGAAATTAGGGCTTTATCAGAGACACTGGCTATAAAAATTATTTCTCAGCTTTCTGCTTCCCTTCTAATCTTGGTTGTATTGGCTTTGTGCAAAAGCTTTACAATTTAATGCACTGCATCTTTCTCTCTATCCTATTCCCCCATTTCTGTTTTTTTCTCTCCTTTTTCCCTTTCCCTTATCCCTAGACTTTTGTTTTTGACCACTGCCTCCCTCAATTTTCCCTCCCTTCTACCATCCCCCTCCATTTTTTCCCCTTTACCCTTAGTACTTCTTCCCTTTCTTCTGTCAACCCCCTCCTTTTTCTTTCCCTTTTCCCATCTTACTTCCTATAGGGTAAATTAGATTTCTATTCCTAACTTAATATGTTATTCCCTCTGAGCCAAATCTGATGAGACTAAGGTTCAAACAATGCTCGCCTCCCTTTCTTCTTTTCCTCTACCATAAGAGATTGTTGTACCTTCTCATATAATATAATTTACCTTTGTCTGCTTCTCCTGTTCCTCTTTTTCCGGTACAATCCCTTTTCACCACATAATTAGATTTTTTATTGTCAGATCAAAGTCAGCTTATACCCATGCCCTCTGTTTATGCATACCTCATTTAAATGGAGTAATAACAATACAGTTCTCAAGAGTTACAAGTATTATCTTCCATTATAGGAATACAAATAGTTTTCCCTTATTAATAAAATGTTGTTATTGTTGTTGCTTTCTTTCTGTTTACCTTTTTATTCCTCTCTTGAGTATCATATTTGAAGACTAAATTTTCTATTGACCTCTGATCTTTCCCTCAGGAAGATTTGGAATTCTCCAATTTCATTGAATGTCTATCTCTTCCCCTGAAAGATTATGCTCAGTTTTGCTGGGTACTTGATCTTTGGTTATAATCTAAGCTCCTTTGCTTTATGGAATATTGTATTCCATTCCCTCTATACTTTTAATGTAGATTCTGCAAGGCCCTGCATAATTTTGACTGTGGTTCCATAATATTTAAATTGCTTCTGGAAGTTTACAGCATTTTTTCTTTGACCTGATAATTATGAAATGTGGCTATGATATTTCTTGGAGATTTCAATTTGGGGTCTCTTTCAGGAGGTGATTGGTGGATTCTTTCAATGACTATTTAATTTTCTGGTTCTAGGATCTCAGGACAGTTTTTCTTGATGATGCTGTCCAGCTTCTTTTTTCATTCATACTTTTCAGGCAGACCAATAATTTTTAATTTTTCTCTCCTGGCTCTATTTTCCAGGTCAGTTGTCTTTTTTTTTTTTTTACCAATGAGGTATTTTACATTTTCTTCTATTTTTCCTTTTTTTTTGCTTCTGTTTGACTGATTCTTGATATCTCAAAGAGTCATTAGTTTTTGCTTGCACAGTACTAATTTATAATGAATTTTTTTTCCTTCTATCTGATTTTGCACCTTCTTTCACTTTTGATCAATTCTACTTTGTAAGGAGTTGATTTCTTCGGTGTCCTTTTTTTCCATTTGGCCAATTGCATTTTTAAAGACTTGTTTTCTATAGTCAATTTTTGTACTTCCTTTCCCAAGTTATTCACTGTCTGTTACATACTTCTAATTTCTTTCCCCAATTTGTCTTCTACCTTGCTTGTTTTACTTTTAAAGTCCTTCTTGACCTCTTCCAAGAAGACTTTTTGGACTTGAGATCAATTCATATTCCCCTTTGAGGTTTCAGATGTGGGTATATTGACAATGTTGTCCTCTTCTGAATTTTGCCTTGATTTTCCCTGTCCCGATAATAAGAATCTATGTCTTTGTCTGTTTCTGCTTTTTGCTCATGGTGTTTGCATGTTACTTGGTTTTTGAAGTTGAATGCTCCTCCTGTAGTACAGGGGTCACTGACCCAAGCTTATTGTGCTGGGAGCCTGAGATTTGATCATTGGCTTTGTGTGCTGGGGCCTCAAGTGCTGGCTGTTAGAATTGTAGGGGTGTGGCAGTTTACCTGGTGCTGAGCTGAGGTCAGTAACACTGGAGCTCTCTGGATGAGAGTGGGGAGTCTGGCCCCTAGAGGATGCCTGCTCACCCAGGCTTTGCACTCAAATGTTTGGCTGCTAGAGGATGTCTGTCAGTCTGGAGCTATGCTTCTTAGAGTTGTGCTGAAGCACTAGGAGATTTGGCTACTAGAGACAGCAGGCACATGTGATGGTTTTCCAAGCTAGTATCTACCTGCTTGTGCTGAGGCACTCAGGAGGGTCCTGGTATTGGCACTTGCCTATTCAACTACCCTGGGCTCAGGCTTTTCTCCTGGTTTGCTTCACAAGGACTTGACACTTGTTTGCTGGGATACCTGCCATCCTGTTCTACTCCCCCTCCCCCAGAGTGTGAGAGACCTTTCTCATTAATTCCCCAAACTTCCTCAACTACAAGACTGCTGCACCCCCTTTTTCTGCTGGCTCAGCTATTCCAGAGTTTTTCCTGGGGTGCTGTTTTATGGGTTTCCAAAGGTCAATAAGGGAGCATGACAGCAACTTACTTCTTACTCCACCATCTTGGCGCCCCTGTTAGAAACTTATTCACCATTATTCTCTCATATGAAACTCACAACCTATTTGGGAGGTAGGTGATATTATTATACCCATTTTCACATGAGGAATCTAAGACAAATAGATGTTAAATGACTTAAAGCTTACATAGCTAATAAGTCATTCCACTTCTCTTAATTTTGGTTTCTAACTCAATGGTTCCATGAGAGAATCTTCTAATTCAATACAACCCACAAAGAAATAGGATACTTCATGAGATAGTGAGCTGTAAATGACACTTTTTTCCTTCTCAGGGCAGGTAACATTAGTAATATCTCATTATTTATCCATTTAACAAGTATTTATTGAGTGCATACTATGTGCTATGTGCCTAAAAAGATATAAGATGGTCTTCACATGAAGAAGCTTAGGTTGGATGCTAAATGTAAACCTGCCCACCAAATCTTATTCGTTAACTATCACTGATGCAATTCTGATCATTGATATTTATCTTGTGCTTTGATATTTATAAGTAGCAACCATGTTGTAGTAGCAACACATGCTAGAGCAGTGTTCTTAACCTAGTTTGGCTTGAATACCTTTAGCAGTCAGGCAAAGCCTTTGGACATCATCTTAAAATAATAGATATAAAGGCCTAAGATAAAATCAACAGGATTACAAGTAAACCTATATTACTGAAATTAAGTTATCAAACTTTTTTTTAACAGTTCAGAGATATCAGCTTAAGAACTCCTAGGATAGAGAGATGGTCTCAAAACTTGATTTGGGTTCAAGTTTTGCCTCTGGAAAATACTGGCTTTGTGATCCAAGACAAATTGCTTAACCTATCAGTGCTCTATACAATTCTAATACTATATTAGTTTGAATGCTATGGTCTCAATGGTGATACCCAGAGAATTGGTGCATCAAGTAGGAGGTTGGTATAGATGATCCCAAAAGACCCTTGCCTCTCTGAAGAGATAGAATTCTAAACTTATTGCTTCTCATTACAGGTCATTTGCTCTACATATCTTCAATGAGAAAGTCTAAGATGGTAGCAGAACCTATGACCTTGAGGCCACATGTGGCCTTCTAGGTCCTTGGGTGCAGGTTATTGACTGAGTCCAAGTTCTACAGAACAAATATTTTTATTGAGGGGGTTTGTTCTATGAAGTTTGGATTCAGTTAGAGGGCTGCACTTGAGGATTTAGAGGGTCACAGATAGCTTTGAGGCCACAAGTTCCATACTCCTGGTCTACAATTTCCAGGTCAGTATTAAGAATACCTATTATTGCTGGCGAAAACAAATTCTTTCTACTTTGAATAAAACAAAGGTTTTTGGTTTTCTTTTATTTGTTTGTTGTTTATCAACAAACCTTAAACAAAAATCTTGCTGTTGTCCAGTCATGTCCAACTTTTAATGATCCCCTTTAGGGTTTTCTTGGCAAAGATACTAGAGTAATTTGTCATTTCCTTCTCCAGTTCATGTTACAGATGAAGAAACTGAGGCAAACCGGGTTAAGTGACTTTCTCTAGTAAGTGTTTGAGGTCAGTTTGAACTGAAGAAGATGAATCTTCTTGACTCCAGGCCTGGTGTCACATAGCTGGCTGAGCCTTAGTAATAGTACAGACCTTAGTAATAACCAAAATAGTTTCACTGAAGCTTTTAATTTCTTCCACAACATGTAGAAACATAATTAATAGAGGCAAAGACTATGAACGACATTTATCTAAAAGGCTGAGTTTGGAAATAATTTAATTACAACTAATTAGTACCCTCAGTTATCTCTGCCCCTCTCATTGGAGGGCTGGTGGTCAGAGCACAAAATTCCTCCCAAAGTCTTCCTTTAAAGGGAACTCAGAAGCCCTAGGAACTCTTCATTTTCCATTAGCTTCAATGCTTGGATTTGAGAATCACCTTCCTCATGTACTCCATGTGCTTTTCCCACTTTCTTAATTTGGGTATCTAAAATAGTGAGGATCAAAGCACTCAATAAGGTTTCTTTACCTATCAGTTCCTTGACATCCCTTCTTCACCCTTTCTTCCACTTCCATAAAATTGAACCTGCTGATCCTGGACAATCCTCCGTGAGTAATTTCATCTGCTGATGACCAGTGGAACCAGCAAAGTACCCCACAAACTATATTCAGTGTCCATAAGAAAGAGTTCAATATATCAGTTCTCTAACAGATGCACCATGGTATAGTAGAAGGAACTTTGTACCTGGGATCAAGAGAGCTGGGTTTTGTTGCTAACCTTCAGTAAAATGAAGATAAAGCTTTCAGTACATAACTCACCTTGTCACTGTCAGAAACTTTCCTAGGCACACATAGGAACTTAATGAATATTTGGTGGATTATAAATCCATAGGAAAAATGAATGGGGAATCTGAATTAGGAAAGATGATATGTGGATTTAGTGTTATTTTGCCTTTCTCATCCCTTAACAAGCAATTTAACAACTCCTCAGTTGCTTAGCTTCACCTCTAGCCAAATTGGTATCTGGCTACCCTAAACAAATGTGTTTTCTTGCTTCTTAGACAGAAGAAACTGTATGGTGGCATTATTATTGTAATAAAGTTTTATTCTTTTCCACTAACTTATTGCAACTTCAAACTGATACTTTTCCTTAAATATTCTCAAAGGACAAACCCTAAGTAATTAAATATAGTGTGATGGTGGATAGATTGAGACAGATGATGGTTTACCGCTTGCATGATTTTCCTTCAAGTAAGAGAACATTAGCAATGCTCATTGAGCATCTACTACTGAATAGATATAAGACACAATGTTTTCCATCAGTAACTTTACAATGAGGCCTTAAAGAACATAATTTAGGTTCTAAATATGAACATGCCAAGTGACTATTACCTATTCATTATTCTTAATATTAAAACAATTGTCAGGGTGCGGAGCCAAGATGGCGGCACAGAAGCAGCAAAGCACCACAGCTCCCACACAAACATGCTAAAAAACTCATAAAATGGGACACTAACCAGATTTTCAAGCTCCAATAAGTCTCCAAAAGACAGAAAGCACATCTGTTGCTACAGGCAGCGCAGCAGGCTGGGCTCTTCACAGCAGTCTGGGACCCGCGGCCGAAACCCCGGCTGGCTCAGGCCCTGGGGAATTGGGCAGGGAGCCGCAGCTATAGGAGAGCACATCAGCTGCAGTGGAGGCACAGTTACCACATCTATCAGGCCAGAAG
>CM053598.1:93781974-93802760 GCA_028646575.1 Pseudocheirus occidentalis | reverse complement strand
AGAAAGCAACATACATTTTTCCTCAGCAGTTCATGGCACCTACACAAAAACTGACTAGGTACTAGGTCATAAAAACCTTACAATCAAATGCAGAAAAGCAGAAATAGCAAGTAACATTTGAAGTCCAATTGTCTGATCCTTAAGTTAATATGCAACATATCAGACATTCTATTTGAACGCTACTGAGAGCTAAAGAAGATAGTTTAAGGAAATGATCTATGAAGTATGTATAGTATACATTTGAGAAAGCTTGATGGCTGATGTATATAGGTTTGACATGATCATCTACCTTTGTTATTAATCTTGTCCTAACTATATCTTGTCTCAAAGTGTGATTTAGGCAAATAACACATTCCAAAATGCCCAGGGGAGATTCATCATGTCACAAAGCCACTGGATTCACATTGATACCAGTTCTATAGGATTTCCTCATCAACATGTGAAGAGATAAGAAGTGTGAAGCAGTGGAAATCAAGACCTTGATTAAATTAGTAAAAAGCACTCATAAATCACACAAGTTTCACTTGAATGGAATTGCAGGAGGAATTTGTTGTAATACTGAGACTATGATGGAGGAGGGATAATGATAATGACTAGGGATATGTTGGTAAATATTCAAAAAATAGCTCTGTGTTTAAAAAAAGTCTATACATGAAATACTTCTAATTCTAATTTTCATTTTTAATATTTTCTCCATCATTTCCTTAAATCTAGAAAATCAATAAAACAATTATACCAACCCTGATTTGCAGCATTTGCTGATTTCCTGGGTGTAAGTGCTCATAATCTAACAATTAGCTCTCAGGAAGTGAATGAGCTGGCTCCAGAACATCACTGATAATGACCATGTTTTCAGGTCTATGTTATAGGGAGTGAGGGACATGAGATCATATTTTCACCAAAAGCATAGCAAGTCCATGAGAACTATATATAAAATCAGTTTATGTGAAAAGTACTTTAGGGATTCAATCTTGCTATGTCCAATATGAGCTAACTAAGACTGTGGCTGCCAAAATACTAATAGGCTTATAGGCTGCCTGAAGAGAAGTATTCTGGCAAAAATAGAGGCAAGAGCTCCTTTGTCTTCTGCTCTGATCAACCTATATCTAGGGTTTTGTATTAAGCTCCAGCTGTTTCAATTTCAGTGACACTGAAAAACTAGAGAACATTCAAAGAAGATGACAAGAATGGCAAGAAAGCATGGAAACATAGCATACAAGGAAGGATTGTCATTATAGTGTAGTAATGAACTTGGATTTAAGCAACCTGGCTTCAAGTCCTGGCTGAGGCTCAGATACTGGCTGCTACTATTTCTAACTTATATTTTCTTAATCCTTTGAGGTTTGCAAAATATTTTATGAAGATCCCCTCGTTTGAGCTTCTCAGCAGAAACCTGGGATAGATTCTGTAGGTAATCCCATTTCACAGAGGAGAAAACTGAAGTAGAGAGGTTGAAGAATTTCCCAAGGGCATACAGCTAGTAAGTGGTCCTCCTGACTCCATGACCAAAACGCTATCTACTACACCATGTCATTTCTTTACATGATACCCCCTTTCTTTTTACATCTCAGACTTACTTTCATTATTTTCATTTATCCAAATGAGGATAAAAAATATTTGCTATTGGACTTGCAGGGCTGTTGCAAGGGAAAATTCTTTAAATTGTACACTCTTTTGGAATATATGTGAGTGACTATTAATGGGGAGTATTTAGGTTATAAAAGAAAATACACCATTTTGGTTTTTTTGTATCTCAAGCCCCTTATCTTGGCATTGTCCTTGACTTCTCAATCTCCCTCACCAAACACACACAACCATTCCAAATATCAATAAGCCAAAGCTTGCCATTTCTACTTTCATAACATCTATCCATATGACATTTTGTTTATGTTTGCACAACTATGCCGAAGTTCAGGCCTTCATTACTTCTACCTTGCTTATTGAAGCAGGACCCTAACTAGTCACTCTGCCTCAAGTCTTTCCAGTTTGTCTTATGTACTACTTCCAAAGTGATGTTCTGACCTTATTCCATCAACTCTGGTGTCTTCTTATCTCTAAAGTAAAACGTGTTTCATTTTTAAGACCCTTTACAATCTGGACCTAGTCCATCTTTCTAGTACCGTTGGAAATTGCTTTCCATATTCCATTCAATGATCAAACTAAATTGACCTGTTCTCTGTTCCTCACACATGAGAGGCCATCTCCAGTCTTTGTATCTTTGCATTAGCCATCCTCCATACCTGGAATATGTTACCTCCTTGCCTCCACCTCAGAGACTCTCTTTTTCTTTAAAGTGGAGTTGAAGCATCAGACAGATTCTGTATGAAAGTCTTTGCTGAGCTAGTCAATTCCTACTGTCTTCCTTGAACTACCTCATATTTAACCATTTTGTGTAAAATAAATATGTGTATAACATATGTAGAGATGTATACCTATATATTACATATATGTGTCTGTGTATATTTGCATGCATTTTTGTTAATGTTATTTTCATCCTGCACTTTTTATGTTTTTGTCTTCCACACTAGAATATGAGCACCTTCAGAGTAGGAATTATTACACTCCTTGTGGTGCTTGGTATATACTAAATACCTGATAAATACCTATTGATTGATTGATAGTTGTTATCAAATACAAAAAAGGTTATCCTTTAGGAAGATGGTGAAGTCAAGATTTCCCTTAAATAACGTTTTGGAGGTCCACAGTACCTGTATGTAGATGCTCAATAAACATCTGTTGAATTTGGAATTGTTGAAAGAAGACATATATGATGACATTCAGAAAAGAAATACACTTATTGAGTTCCTGTAATATGTTCAGCAATGTGCTAGACACTGTGAAGAATACAAACGAATCATAGAGATATCCCTATTTAAAAGGAATTTATAATCTAATTAAGGTAGAAAGATATATGTGCAAAACAGCAGAAGGCAATAGAAGCCACTTTATAGAATTCCAGATTTGGAAGGAACCTTGGATTCACCTAGTTCAACATTCTTCCCATCATATTAATATCAATTCTATTTGGGACTCAAAACTGTGATCTGATTTCCCAAACATACTTATGGTCCAATACTGTCTTCCCCTATCCTCCCTTATCTCTTTCTTATGAACAGCACCCAAGAATCTAAAAGGAAGCATTATATAGGTCAATTGGATAGATTTAAAAAATAAAGCTGGCGAGATTTTGGAAGATTGATAGGTGGAAAAAATAATGTGTATATCTTTCATACCAACTAAACTAAGCTTGGAGGGAAGTAAAATACTAAATTTTGTAGTGCCCTGTTTGATATACTTACCTCTTAGATGTTTCTCACACAAATTATTCAATCTACTGACTCCTGACATTTTCAATAGCTATTCCCTTGGCCTGGGATTCTCTTCTTGCTTAACTCCATCTCTACTCTTTCCTGGCTCCCTTCAAATTCCAGATAAAAACCTTGCTCTCTACAATTAGCCTTTCTTGGTTCCTCATTAATGCTATTGTCTTCTCTCTGTTGATTACCCACAATTTATCCTTTATCTAGTTTGTTTGGACATAATTATCTACATGTTGTCTCTTCAATCGGATTGTGAGTTCCTTAAAAGCATGGGTTGTTTTTGTTTTGCTTGGTTTTATTTTCTTTTAAAAATATTTATATATTTTTACTTTTTAACATTCACTTTTATAAGATTTTGAGTTCTGAGTTTTCCTCCTTCCTTTCCTCCCCCCTACCCAAGACAGCATGCAATCTGATATAGGCTATACATATGCAATCATATGAAGCATATTTCCACATTAGTCACGTTGTTGATACAAGGGAAAATTGGTTTTACTTTCTTTGTTTTTCTGGAACTTAGCACATGCCTGGCGTATAGTAGCCACTTAAATGATTGATATTCATGGAAGGAGCAAAATAATGGGCAGTGAAACATTGAAAGAAGAATCCATGAAGGAGGCAGAGCAGCTTAAATTAGGGGAAAGAATACTAACTCTGAGCTATGGTCTCAGAGGTCCTAGGGTCAAATCCAATCTCCACAAGTTACTAGGGACATAATATTGGGGAAATCTCTCACCATCTCAGAATCTGTTTCATCAGTTGTTATGCGAAACACTTGGACTAGATAATCTTTAAGTTTCTTACAGATTACTATATACATTTTAGACATGTGTTTATCCAACTTGAATTTGGCATGTTTCATTATTATTGTTACCCTCTGAGAAAGAAGAGACAAGGTTATTTTGAACTAACAGCTATTTCAAATGTTTGATAAATTTGAGTAATAAAATATACAGCTAATGAACTTTTTCAATTGTCATTTAATTAAGTATTGTAAAATAGAAATAGCTAAAACTCAAAAGAAATTGGACTTGAATGACTTAGAAATATTTGTCAATATACATGTATATACATACATAAAGAGAGAGAGAAAGAGAGAGAGATAGAGAGAGTCAATTTTGTTTGCCACTTGTTCCATATATTTTCTTTAAAATTGGGTTAGTCTCAGTCTCAGTCTTCTGTATCGTCATACTCCCTGGTGATGTTTTTTTTTAAGTGTCCTGATTAGACTATTCATTTCTGATCCAGGAGATCAGAAACAGGGCATCTCTTTTTTATTCCATCTCTCTGACTCCATGAATTTTTCACTAGCTGTCTCTAGTGCCTGAAATATTATCTCTGCTTATTTCTATCTCCCAACTTTCCTGATTTCCTTCAAGTACTAACTAAAATCCCACCTTCTACAGGAAGCCTTTCCCCTAACTCTGTCAATTCTAGTGCTTTCCCTCTGTTGTTTTCTTCCTATTTATTCTGCATATAGTTTGTTTGTACATAGTTGTATGTGTATTGTCTTTTGTATTATACTCTGAGCTTCTTTGAAGCAGGAATTATCTTTTGTTTTCTTTATATACCTAGCACTTAACATGGTATTTAGGACATAGAAGGCTTTTAAGTGCTTCATAGACTGTCTTCTCAACTATAATCATTTAAGAGGTATAAACTTTTGATTCAATACTTGGTTGTGCAACTTACTACTCAATTTTTGTTATTGTACAGTTGTTTCAGTGGTGTCCAAGTCCTCATGACCCTATTTGAGGCTGTCTTGGCAAAGATATTGGTGTGTTTTCCCATTTCCTTTTCCATCTCATTTCATTGATAAGGAGACCAAGGCAAATAGGCTGAGTGACTTGCCCATCACACAGTATCTGTGTCCTTAGGCAACTCACTTTAGCTTCTCAGTTTCCTGTTATGAAAAATAAAGAAACTTAACTAGAAGACCTTTAAGGTCTTTCTAGGACATATCAGGGAAGTCTGAAACCTCTTTCGAGTTTCTCATACATTGTCAAGTTAGAATGGACTTAGATATAAAGAACTGTATCAAATCAAGAATTCTTATCTTCAATATTTCTTATTGAGAACCTCAATTAACTAATTAATCACTAGTTGAAACAAGACTGAAAATGTGGCTCTTGCTTTGAGATGGAAGACAGGAAAAAAACCATCTCTATGTCATAAAATATTTGATAAGGCTAATATAAAAGTATGGGCATGTTAACAATTAATTTTATAACATCTCCAGCCTAAGACAGCCTGGAAGTTCAACAGGAAAGGTCTACCACACTGGGCTGGGAATGGAGCACAATCCAGCGTGGGCCACACTGGCACATACAGGACCAGAGCAAGCCTTAGGGGACTGAATCATTGGCAGCTGCAACAGTTTTTGGATTTCTTCACCCACAAACATCAAAGAGAACATAAAAAATCAATGGGAAAGCTCTGTGATACCTGCATGAAAGAGGAGCACAATCTGGTCAGGGACTGGTCCCAGTCCTAGGGAAACAGAGGTGGTGGTGGTGGTGATGGTGGTGGTGGCAGATCAATGAGAAAATATCACAAGCAGTCAGAAAGGAACAATTTGAGTATTGTGGAAATACAATTAGGATAACATAAGATCTATTAGTTTCTACATTAAGGAATTAAAGGGCTTGGAATATGATATTCCAGAAGTCAGAGGAGTTAGTATTAAAACCAAGAATCTCACACACAGCAAGATGGAGTATAATACTTCCAGCGAATATATGGATATTCAATGAAATAGAGGACTTTCAAGCATTCTTAATGAAAAGATCAGAAATGAACAGAAAATTCAAATGCAAGAATCAAAAGATGAAAAGGTAAACAGGAAAGAGAAATCATAAGGGACTTATTAAACCTGAAGTGTTTACATTCCTATATGGAAAGATCACACATACATACATACATACATATATGCATGCATATGTACATCTATATACACACACAAACATATATGAATATATATGCAGATAGATAGATAAATAGAGAGAGAGAAAGAGAGAGAGAGAAAGAGAGATAGAGAGAGAGAGAGATGGATGGATGGATGCCACAGAGTGAGTTGAATATGAAGGAAGGATATCTAAAAAATAAAATTAATGGCAGAGAGAGGAATGAATATATTGGGAGGAGAAAGGGAGAGATAGAATGGGGGTAAAATATCTTACATAAAAGAGGAAAGAAGATGATTTCACAATGAAGGGGAAAGCAAGGGAGGTGAGAGGGCAAGAATGAACCTTTCTCTCATTGGATTTGACTTAAGGAAGGAATAACATACACACTCAATTGGGTAACTTACCCTACAGGAAAGTAAGAGGAAAGGGCATAAGAAAGAGGATGATAGAAGGGAAGGCAGACGGGGAAGGGGGTATTCAAAAGCAAATACTTTTGAAAAGGGACGGGATCAAAGGACAAAATAGAATAAAAGGGTGGCAGAATAGGATGGAGGGAACTATAATTTGTCTTTCACAACATGATGGTTATGAAAATGTTTTGCATAAGTACACAGATATAACCTATATTTAAATGCTTGCCTTCTTAATGAGGTATGTGGGGAGTGAAGAAGGGAGAGAACTTGGAACTCAGTTTTCAAAACAAATGTTTAATATTGGTTTTACATGCAAGTGGGAAATAAGATATACAGGCAATGGGGGTAAAGAAATATATCTTGCCCTACAAGAAACTAAAGTGGAAGTGGATAAGGTGGGGTGATAAAAGGGAGGCAAGATTGGGAGAAGGGGTAATCATAATGCATGGCATCATGGGGTGAGGTGGAGAGGAGAGATGAGGAGAAAATTTGGAACTCAAAATCTTATGTAAATGAATGTTGAAAACTAAAAATAAATTAATTAATTAATAAAAAAGGAAAAAGAAGCCTATTTTCTTCTGTAAACTTTTCAAACATTTTAAACTATTAATAAGTGTTTGGTATATTGCTATGTGGGTTTTTTGCTACTTGCTTATGAGTGAGAAATTTAGAGGATTAACAAACTATTTTAAAAGCCTAGCAGATAAATATATTCTGAAGGCTTAAAATTATACACAAAGATAAAAGAAAAAAGTGATACCTATACTTCAAGAACATGACAGTTAAAAAAAAAGTCCTCCAAAATGGATTTTCATAGAAAGCTCCTGAGTTATACAAAATGATGCCTCAGAAACCTAAGGTATAGAGCTTTCTAATGAATAAATGCAAAGGTAAAGTTTTACTGTAGTTAGGCACAGATGGGCAAAATAACAGTATGTAGAGATTTGGAAATTGCTAAAATGATTAGATCCATCCAACAGCAATAGATGGGAGCCAGGAGATTAATGTAAAGATTGAAGAAGAAGCAGTTATAAGGATTAGTCATCTATATTCAAATTATTTAAGTAATTATTGAAAGACATTTGTCTAAGATAGGTTCAGGTTAGGAACCAGACAACACTCCACCTCCCCATTCCAATAAATACCTAAAAATTTAAATCTCCATTTGGGTCTATATTTTGTTTGTGATTCTTGAGCTGATTGCTATTTTCACTTGCTTTTGATCTCTAAGGTTTGCATTTGCCATATCTTTCTTTCTGTATTTATTTGCAATATTTCTGGGCCCTAAGACAAAGTCAATTTCCATAAAAGTTCTATGTGTTCCTGAGGAATATGTATATTCTTTGACAATCCCATTTGAAAGATATAAGTCTTTTAGATCTTTTATTTTTTTTCCTGCAGGAATTTTTTCAATTGGGTACTTTCCTTTGAAAAATCTTTTTGTATGCTCTAAATTACTCTTGATTAGAGAAATGCAAATAAAAACAGCTCTGAGGTACCACCTCACATGTATTAGAATGACTAATATGATGAAAATGAAAATGTTGTATGTTGGAGGGGATATGGGAAAAATGGGACACTAATGCCCTTTGGTGGAGTTAGGAACGGATCCAATCATTTTAGAGAGCAATTTGGAACTATGCCCAAAGAGTTATAAAGCTGTTCATACCCTTTGATCCAGCAATAATACTGCTAAATCTATACCCCAAAGATACCCCCCAAAGGGGGAAAAGACCTATTTGTGAATAAATATTTCTAGCAGCTCTTTTTGTGATGTCTAGGAATTAGACATTAAAGAAATGTCCATTAATTGGGGAATGGCTAAATAAGCCATGGTATATAATTATAATGGATTATTGTGCTATAAGAAATGTCAAGCAGGATTATTTCAGAAGAACCTGGAAAGACTTACATGAATTAATGCATAGTGAAGTGAACAGAAGTAGGAGAAGGTTTCTCCTTGTACACATTAACAGTAATATTGTGTAATGAAAGACTATGAATGACTTACCTGTTCTCAAGAATATGATAATATAAGACAATCCCAGAGGACTAATGTTGAAGCATACTATTTGCCTCCAGAGAAAGAACTGATATTGATTGAATGCAGATTGAAGCATGCTTTTCCTCACTTTCTTTCATTTTTTCTTTTATTCAAGTTTTCTTGTAAAAATGACTAATATGGAAATGTTTTATATAATTGCACATGTATAACTTATATCTGATAGCATACTGTCTCAGGGAGGGGGAGAGGGAAGAGGGAAGGAAGGAGGGATAGAATTTGGAAATAAAAACTTTAAATGAATATGTTAAATTAAAAAAATTCTTTGTTAGATCTGTCTATATTTTATAGAGGGATATTAACCCCTTTTGTTATTGTGTTTCTTTCTATATCTTCTTTTAATTTAGTCATTTTCTCTTTACAAATTTAGATTATATGGCATTTGTAGCATATACACTTAAATGATTCCTTTCAGCACAATGATTTTTTCCTTCTTTTCTCTATTTTGTGAAGTTTTGTTTTTGCTTTGTCAGCACGTTTGAAACTCATTTTTTGTTTTTTGGTCTACTCTACTTTATTGGTGAAAACAAAAACATTTTTAAAATTTATTTTAAAGTCAAACACCAAAACAGAAATAGAGAAGAAAAGACAAACAAATACATATCATAAAATTAATATTGGAACTTAAATGCTAAGTTAGAGAGGAAAAAAATTGCCATGTGCATAGCAGAGCATGAGAGAGGATTCAAAATATGTAGCTATAAATTTTCATTTCAAGGAAGGCTGTATGATAAACATTACATGTTGTGTTGAGAATTGACCATCTTTTCTTTGCTTCCTTGTAAATTTTCTTTAAAGTTTAGATATGTCTCTCTTTAGCTAAAATAATATACATATGCAAATACATGTATATATATATATATATACATATATAGACATATACTCTCCCAAACATATTCTACTCACTTTACTTCTACTCACTACTTTGCCCTCTATCCTCCCATTCCCCCAAATCTAAACATTCTTCTATATCCACCTTTTACCTATTCCTTCCTCCTCCCCTTTAAAGATCCCTGCATTGTCCTCCCCCCTATTCCACTACTGTTGTATTTTTTTCTGAATTTAGAAGACTTTTATATGCTTCTAAATACATATGTATTGTTCCCTCTTAAAACTATTCCTATTGAAAGTAGGTTACCAGGACTACCAGCCCTCCTCCCCCATCTAATTTCACTGTATCAATTCTTCCTCTTGCACCTCATTTGTTTAAGATAATTACTTTTTAGCTCTTCCTAAATGCTTTTACTTATTAAATTCATATCATACTCAGATTTTCCCCAATCTTGCTTATGAACTACCCAATTATTAATAAGAATCTTAGGCATACATTTTCCATGAATAAACAGTAAACAATCTGTCCTCATTAATCCCTTGCAATCAGTCTTTGGTATTAGCCTTATTTTTTGCTTAGTTCTTCTTTGTTCAACTTTCTATTAAGTTCAGGATTTTTTTTCAAACAAAGTCTTAAAAGTCTTAGAGTTTATCAAATGTCCATTTTTTCATTCAAGATAATACTTAAATCTGCAGGGTATTATTTTGGGTTAGAGATTCAGTTCTTTTACTCGTTAATATATTGTGTTCCCAGATCTATGGTCTTTTAATATCTCTGCTGCTAGGTCTTGTGTAATTTTATTTGTGACATCACCATATTTAAATTGTTTTAATTTACATGCTTTTAATATTTTATCCTTGAGCTGGGTTCTTCAGAGTTTGACCATGATATTCCTATGAGTTTTCCTCATGGGATCTCTTTTAAGTGGTGATTGATGGACTTTTTCTGTTTCTACTTTCCCTCCTTGTTCTGATGCTTCAGGACAATTTTATTTAATTATTTCTTGTATTATTGTATCAAGATTCTTTTTTGGATTGTAATATTCAATTAGTCCAATTGTTTTTGTTTTCTTGATCTTTTCTCCAAATCTGGTGTTTTTCTTATAAGATGTTCTACTTTTTCTTCTATTTTTTTCATTATTCATATTTTGTTTAATTCTTTATCTTTTATAATTTCATTGACTTCACTTTTCCCAATTCTAATTTTCAAGGTGTCATTTTCTTCCTTAAGATACTGGATCTCTTTTTCTAATCAGTTTTCTTTCTTTTCATGCCCTTCTTGTTTTTCTTGAATTATTCTTTTTTTGTTTGTTTTAGTTTTTCCTCTATCTTTGTCATTTGATTTTTAAATTCTTTTTTAAGATCTTCCATTAATTCTTTTTGGGCTGGTGAACATTTGACATTACTCTTTGGGGAATTTTTTACTTCAATATCCTCCTGTGAAGATGAACCCAGGCCACCTCTGTACCCATAATAGCTTTCTATGCTTAGATTCTTTCTCCTTTGCCTTTGCTTTTTCTGTGGTAACAGGTTAATTTTTGTAATGGCCTCTAGCCCTAGGGCATGAGAAATAGTGCCTTTTGACCCATATCTTAAGTTCTGCTCTCTAGCCTGGAAGAAAAGTCAAACCCACAACTTCCTGTAAGTGCCCACAAGCAGGGGCTTTCTGCCCCACTACTTCTATACTCATCAGATGTGTGCTGAGTCTTTCTCATGCTCTGCTCTTCAGAGCATAGTTGGGTCTGGCATTCCTGGTTTGTAGATGTTGCCTTGATCTTCCCAGGTTCAAACACCCAACTCCTCTCATTCTCCCAGTTATAAAAGTTCCTGTGGCTGTTGCCAAAGCAGCCTCTCAAACCAACTAACTCCAGGGCTTGCTTCTTGTTTAAGCAGCTTGTCTGCTGGTTGTTAAAATGGAAAAGAGTTGCAGAGAAGATTTTAGGAAGATGGCAGAATAGGTTAGAAAGTTCCAAGCTCTCATGATTTTCCCCCACAAAAGAATTAAAATAGCATCTCAGGGTGAATAATGTGTGGGTGCAGATAAATAAGAATAGGGACACAATCTGTGTCTTCCTGGGACAATTTTAGAAGATTGGATGAAAAATCCCAGGATGAGGTTTGGTCCTTGTGAAGGGTAAACACTTCCAGGCTGAATGAAACAGAATTCCTTGAGGTGCCCTGGGTTTAGTTACACAACTAAATAGTTTCTGCAGTTAGACTTCAACTTTGTTCTTCCTGACTCCAGGCATGCTCTACCCATTGAACCATCTAACTGTCCCAATACCTAATCTTGAATTTTGGTTTATGAAGAGGGAACAATTCAACCCAAAAGTGGTGGAGTCCTTAACTTTAATCAATAAGTTGCCCTCCACTTTTTAACCTGGGTAGTCCCTGAATTTTTAAAATATATATGTTGATAACTTTATTTCAATATAATTGGTCTCATTTATTATCTCATGCATTTTATTTAATGCATTAAAAACATTCTGAGAAGAGGTCCATAAGTTTTATTGCCAAAGAGGTCTATGAAACACAAAATGTTGAAAATCTCTCCTCTTTACTAGTATCGTTTTATCAAGTAACAATGCCTTTCATTTATTTCCATAAGCAATCAAACCAGATAGTGTCCATTTTGAGGTGCAAACTTTTCTGTTTGAGTTGTAAAGGGAAAGAGCATGACTGGCTGATCTAGTCAGACTAGACTTTGAATAACAGGGGAATTTCAGCAGTTTTGAGGCAAGAGGGGTCTATATCATTGGTTGAAAATTTCAGTTTAGGAGCTGAGGATTCGAATATGAACTAATCCCTTAAGAAGGAAATTTTTTTGAGGGAAAGATTTTCTTTCTCTTTCTTTCCTCTTGCCACCCTCCCCTACACAAAGTATGATCATATTATCAGAAAGGCTGGACCAATAATATGCAGATAACACACCAACAACAAAGATAGACATAGATACAGAATGATAGCTACCTTGAAAAGAGCAATAATAGCCCTGGAGAGAGTGTTTTCAGTAGGGCAGCATGACCAAACACCTGGTTATAAGAGATTCGATCTTCAATTCAAAAAAATTCTGGTGTTACCCCTTTTTTTCTTCTTTTCATTCCATCCTTTCAGGAGATTTTCTATGAGCTTTTCTTCAGTTATTTGATTATTTAATATTTACATTATTTTATTTAATTTCTTTGGTTATACAATAGTTTAGTATTTTTAGCTGATTACAAGTAAAAACAATTTTAACATTCTTTTATCCCCAAATTTTGATTTCCAAATTTTCTCCCCCCCTCCCTCTGCCATTAAGAAGGCAAAAAAATTTGACATAGGTTATAAATGTGTAGTCATGCAAAACAGATTTCCATGTTAGTCATTCTATGAAAAAAAAACATAGACAAAAAAGAATCCAAGAAAAATAAAGTTTCTGCTCTGCATTCAGGTTCTACTAGTTCATTCTCTGGTCTTGGATTGCTATCCATTTTTCATTATCAATCCTACAGAATTGTCTGAGAATAACTGAGTTATTCATAGTAGATCATCATACAATATTGCTGTTACTATGCACATACAACCTTTTCTTGAATCTGCTCATTTCACATTGCATCAGTTCATGTAAGTCTTTCTATGTTTTTCTGAAAACATCCTGCTCATCATTTCTTAAAGAACAATATCACAATCATATACAACAACTTGTTCAGCCATGCCCCAATTGATGGACATCCTCTTAATTTCCAAATCTTTGCCACCACTAAAAAAGCTGCTATAAATATTTTTGTAAACATAAGTACTTTTCCTTTTTTTTAAATTTCTATTGCCTACATATTGAGTAGTGGTATTGCTTAATCAAAAGATATGCATGTTTTTATAGTTCTTTGGTCATATCTCCTAATTGCTAACCAAAATGTTGAATCAGTATACTACTTCACCAATAGTACATTAATATTTTAATTTAATTAAACTGTTATATTATAACATTTTAACATTGTAATCTGTTACGTTGTACCCTTGTAACATTGATCATTTTCCTTTTATGTCATATTAGCCAATCTGACAGGTATGAATGAGGCAGTAGTTCAGAGGTGTTTTAATTTGCATTTTTCTCATCCAAAGTGATTCAGGGCAATTTTTTTCTTATGACTATAGATAGCTTTGATTGTCTGAACAATTCCTCTTCATATTCTTTGACCATTTATCATTTAAGAAATGCTTCTTATTTCTACAAATTTGATTCTGTTTTCTATATGTTTGAGAAATGAAGTCTTGATCACAGAAAATCATTGTAAAGTTTTTTCTACAGTAAAGATGACCAACTATGTATTTTCTTTCATCTTATTTCTTCCTTTTATATTACTCTCTCTCTCTCCTTTTATCCTGTCCATGCTCAAAAAGTTCCCCCAAACTTTGCTCCCTTCTATCAGCACACTCCCCATCTCTTAGCCCTTCCCCTTTCTGTTTTCCCTTATACTATGATAGATTTCTACACCCAGTTGAGTGTGTATGTCATTCCCTTTTTGAGCCAGTTCCAATAAGAGTAAGGTTCATGTGATTCCCTCTCTGGTTTTTCCATTTGTTCCTCTATCATAAAATCTCTTTCACACTCCTTTTATGTCAGATATCATATATGATATTCTACCTCTCCCTTTCTTGTAATCTGAGTGCATTCTTCTTTCTCATGCCTTGATTGTATTTTATGTTTTTTAATAAACATACCTTTGCATTCTACTTACATCTCTGCTTTCTGTCTACATATACTCCTTCCAACTACTCTAGGAATGAGAAAATTTGAAGGAGTTATAAAAATCATTTTACCATGCAGGAATATAAGCAGTTTAACCTTGTTGAATTCCTTGTGGTTTCTCTTTCCAGTTTATGTTTTTATGTTTCTTTTACATTTTGCATTTGGAAGACAACATTTTTTAAATTCAGGTCTGGCCTTTTCATCAGGAATTCTTGAAAGTCTTCCTCTGTTTCATTGAATGTCCATTTTCCCCCAGGAAGGATCATACTCAATTTTTCTTGTTAGGTGATTCTTGGTTGTAATACTAGTTCTTTTATCCTCTGGGGTATAGTATTCCAAGTTCTGTGATCCTTTACCATAGAATCTGCCAAATCTTGTGTTATTCTTACTGTGACTCCATGATATTTAAATCTTTGCTTTTGACTGCATGCAGTATATTCTACTTGACCTGGGAGCTCTAGAATTTGACTTTCATATTCCTAAGAGTTTTCATTTGGAGATCTCTTTCAGTAGGTAATAAATGAAATCTTTCTTTTCTTTTCTTTTTTTTAAACAATAGCAATCATTTATTAATAATAATAGTGGTGACATAGTGGCACAGCTGAGCACTGAGGAAGGAGCATTGACAATAAGGCATGAGGCAGTGGATGGAGCTGAACTTCGTCACAGGAAGAGCTGGGGTCAAATCCTGCTTGAGACATTTACTGTGTGACCTATCCCCTCTGGGTTTCAGTTTCCTCATATGTAAAATGCTCTGAATCTATGATCGCTTCCTGTCTAGTAGGCCAGAGATAGAGGAGAAGAAAATCACTCCATCAGCTTTAAGATGAGGTTTATGGGCAACTTAATGCTTCTTTAGTTGGACTCAAGATGCTGAGGACATTTCATCCTTGGGGAAAGAATCCTGGGTTGCCTAGGGAAGGATGGGTCATGGGTGGGGAGGGTCAATGTCTTGGGGAAGGAAAAGGGCATTCTTGGTGGCTTAAGAGGTCCTGGACATGGTTTCAGGCCATTTACTGTAGAGTGAATTCATCCAGCTCTGTGTATCAGCTGTTGTCCAAGTCTTCAAAGTTGTCCTGTGCCAGCGCCTCATCACCGTTTTCCCCAGGCAACAGCTCTTCCAAGAGTGTCTCCACCTCTGAAGCCATGTCCTGCTGAGTGGCCTCACTTTTCTTGCTGTTGTTCTTCTTGCAACCTTTGCCAGGACTCTGCTTCTCTGAGATCTGGTCCAGTCGCCCCAGCAGGACCTCAATGTTGTACTTAATCCAGGTAAGTTCTGTCTTGATGGTCTGCAGCTCAGTACATTTCAACTTTAACTTCAATGAGCTGATGGAAGTGGTGAAGTGTGCAGAATCTGACAGGCAGAGTTGCTTTGATGTGATGGACAAGAGGGATGGTGACCCATGGCTGTTTCACAGGAACCACCCTCAGGACTGGAGATAGCTGGCCCTGGGGCTCAAAAAGCCCACAGGAGGCAGAAGCTGCTCTCTTGAGTCCTCTGGGTCTGTTGGGTTTAGGTTCTTCAGCCATGTT
Organism: Pseudocheirus occidentalis; assembly: GCA_028646575.1. Lineage (NCBI taxonomy): Eukaryota > Metazoa > Chordata > Mammalia > Diprotodontia > Pseudocheiridae > Pseudocheirus > Pseudocheirus occidentalis. Next base: position 93,786,966 of record CM053598.1, on the reverse strand, counting down.
GATGTCCAGACTCTGCCCTGCCAGCACTCATCCATTCTCACCCAGCATGGCAACATGGGCATGGCGCTTGCTAGCATACTGGATGAAGGCGTAGCCCTTGAGTACAGAGCAGCTGGCTACACGGCCATATTTGGAGAAGATGGTCTCTATGTCTGCCTTCTTCACCATAGCTGTGTTTAAGTTCCCAATGAAGACCCAAGAATTGAAGGACTTGGTCTCATTCTTGTTGGTGATACTGCTTGTGTGCACTGTCAGAGACATGGTGACAACCCAGTGAGGAAAGGTCAGGAGCAAAAAAGTTCTGAGAGCATGTGGATTCTTTCAAATGACTATTTTACCCTCTGATTCTAGGATATTAGGACAATTTTCCTTGATAATTTCTTGAAAGGTTTTGTCTATACTCTTTTTGTTAATTGTGACTTTCAGGTAGTCCAATAATTCTTAAATTATCTTTCCTGGATCTGTTTTCTGGCTCATTTGTTTTTTTTTTCCCAAGAGATATTTCACATTTTGTTCTATTTTTTATTCTTTTGATTTTATTATTTCTTGATATGTTTGTTTTATTATTCATTATTTCTTGATTATTTTTATTATTTTGTTTTATTATTAATTATTTCTTCATAAAGTCATTAGTATCTACTTCTTCAATTCAAATTTCAAAGGAATTATTTTCTTCAGTGAGCTTTTGTAGCTCCTTTTCCATTGGACCAATTTTACTTTTTAACGAGCTTTTTTTCTTCAGTTAATCTTTGTATACCTTTTCCCATTTGGCTAATTCTGCTTTTCAAGGCATTCTTCTCCTTATTCACTTTTTGTACCACTTTTATAATTTGGTAGATTCTGTTTTTTAAGGTATTATTTTCTTCTGTCTTTTTTTGTGCTTCAATAACCAAGCAGTTGACTCTTTTTTTCATGATTTTTTTTTGTATCACTCTCATTTCTCTTCCCAAGTTTTCCTCTACCTCTCTTACTTGATTTTCAAAATCCTTTTTGGTCTCTTCCATGCCCTGAGACAAATTCATATTTTCTTTAAGGCTTTGCATGCAGTTATTTTGAATTTGTTGTTTTCTTCTTAGTATGTTTTGATCTTCCTTGTCACCACAGTAACTTTCTATGGTTAGATTTTTTTCCTATATTTTTGTGAATAGGTTTAAAAATTTCAAATCATTCTATAACTGCTTTATCTCTTCTGCTGCTGACAAAACAGGAAAATGATAAATGCTGGAGAAGATGTGGGAAAACTGGAACACTAATTCATTGTTGGTGGAGTTGTGAACTGATCCAACCATTCTGGGGAGCAATTTGGAACTATGCCAAAAGGGCACAAAAATGTGCATACCCTGTGAACCAACAATAACACTTATAGGGTGTAATAATAATGCAATATTCACAACACCCATGGTGGTTATGAATATGCTGGTATAATTGTGAATCACAAAATGTGACACTCTCCACATGGAGGGTGGAACCAAAGCCTTTATTCAAATACCAGAAAAGTGAGTCCCAGAACCAGAAGCCAAAGTCATTAAAGTAGCCACATAGTTGGTACACATGGTTAATACAGTGAACATCCACATTCCCAAGCCTTCACAACAGAACAGGTTCCCTCAAGCAGGGATCCTCCTCGCTCACTCATGGTAGCTCCTTGGCCAGGTTCTTGGAAGTTCTTAACTGAAATTTCCAAAGGAAAAGTCTCAGCAGAAGAAAGGTCTCAGCAGAAGCTCCTGTCACCAGATGCTTATCCCAGGAAATTCTGCCATTCCCAGCTGGAGCTTTTCCTTATATATGCCTTAGCTTGTCCCTATTCTGCCACTTCCTGTTACATCAACAACTTTAGGGATTAATGTTACATTGTGTAGATGATTCAGGCTCTTCGCTTCTCCATTTCTTTCTTACTGCCTTTATGCTAATAAAGGAGGCTGGACAAAATGATGACAAAAGGGTAGAACTCAAACCAAGTTATTTTGCTACCTGAGAGTAGCTTCAGTATGAAATAAATTTAAGAAGAGGCCAGGAATTTACTAGAGAATTTTGGACTTTTGATAAGATTATGATATGTTTCAATTTCCTGTCATCAGAGAATTCAAGTTCAAGAAGGTGAGAACTGGTTTTATTTGTGGTTCTTTTGGGAGGGGGCATGGGGGGTAGAATACAAAACAATAATTAGAATAATTTCTTAATCATTTATTATGATTTTTGTTGATTCATATCTAAAATCTTTATTGCTTTTCAATCTGTGCCATTATTAGCATTCCTTTATACAAAGGTATCTGAAAAGATCTCATCTAGCCAGAGAACACCTGACCAAAAGACTTAATTTATCCTGGTTCTATTACTGATATGTATAAACAATTCATTTGAATATTTTATTTCAAATTCAGTTTTCCTCCATTCATTAAATGGGGAGTATTACATATCTCTCTTTCTATCTTCCCAAGCCTTTACTATCACAGAAATTTTCAGAGACAATGTGGTGTGCTAGCTAAAATCCTTAGAGTCAGGAACACCTAATCCTGCCCGACATTTAATCAGTGTGTGACCCTGGGCAAGTCGCTGAATTCAGTTTCCTTATCTATAAAATGAGTTTAAGGATGACACCTACCTCACTGGATTGTCATGAGGAGCAAATGAGCTCATGTATGGAAAGCTTTTTGTAAACCTTAAAGCACTGTAAAAAAAAATGTCAGTCTGTATTATTTTACTGTATTCACCATCACAGGTACAATCATTGGGACTTTCCCCAGGAAAACACTGTATAAAATATAAAATGAGACTGCAGGGTGGCTCAATGTTTTCAACAATGAAAGAAAATTGTGCACACAGAGACAAAATATGCCTGCTTTTCTGTTAATGTAATTATTTCCCTATATTCTAATTTTTTCTTCTCCCAGATGGTGGTTTCTAACTCTGCAACACTTGGCGGTTTTTTTTCCTTCTTCTGTTTCCTTTACCATCTCAGGGGGATTTTCACATTCTCTGTTACCTGTTTCTCCCATCATTGAGTTGACCTACAGGGTCAAAAGACTGGTTTCTGCATTAGTAAATTTTTCTTCTTTTTTATATGTTTCCTTTGTTATACAGCAGACCCAGAACCAATAAACTCCTTTCTCACTAATGTACAGCATACTATGTCTCAAGTATGATTGCATTTTCATTGCTAAAAATAAGTACTTGTTTTTAACTCTCCATAAAAGCTCCGTCTCTCAGCATGGATGACCTCCTCCTTACTTGTAAACCCATTATGCCAAGATGCTAGTCACAGTGTTCCTGGGGGCAGGGAAATCCAGGTTTTTATTCTGTTGCTTAAAAGAGGGAGAGCCCATGTTCTTATCTCCCTGCAAATCAATCCATATTCTTCCAGAGAACAGGAAAAATATTGCATGTATTGCTTCTAAAATTAATCAGACTTTTAATTGAAACATACAGCCTTCAGCCATACATAAACATGTGGAACCTCAATAAGGATTCATAATCTTTTTCCCTTCCTGACCTGGCCAATCCAAACACAAAGACTAATAATATCTTCCCTTCATCTCCCATTTTGTTTCAAATTTCACATTCTTTTTTCACCTTCTGAGCAGGATATTGAAAGCTTATAAAAGCCATGCAACTTCGAACCAACTTCTTTCTTTCATTTCCTTTGACCCACTGATGTCATCTTCTGGGCTTCAAGAAGGTCATGTCTTTGTAAAAAGCTTTCAATCTGACTCCCTCTGAAAGTGATCCTTTCCTTATCCTACATTTCCTCCTTTTCCTCCTCCACAGCAATTCCCAAGATGCCATCTGAGTATGAAAGTTGCACAGAAATAAACCAATTCCTTATTTTGTCCTCTTACATTTATTTGAGTACATTCACAGGTTTTTCCCTCCTTTTGTGGATCTGCTAGCCTCGACTGATAGATCCTCCTTCACCCATTGACTAGTGTTTGGATGTGCCACAAAAGTATTTCTTGGTTTTTATCATTTCAGAATATCTGTGAGTGACACTGCTCTATCTCAATTTACTGCTCTTCATTAAAGTTTATCCCAACAAAGTTGTATGGAAAAGGGTAGAAGCCTCCCACCTTTTATTCCCAAATTGTATGGCCAGGCAGGAGAAAAAGGACAAGGTATAGACTTGTGGCCTGTATATATGTAGGGGTGTTCAGGGAGGACTAGCAATCTGGTATAGTGGCTGCTGGGCCCTTTTCAGGTCTGCTTATCCATCTTTGGTGTTCACTTCTTACCCAATTCTTATCTGTGACTCCAAGAAGCTATAGCAGGTACAGTAGCCACATCACAGTGAAATGATCTGGGCAGTTGAGTTTAATAACGTTGAGGGTAATTGATAGTCTCAAACCTATTGGCAAATAAGGGGGATGTCTACCCAAAGTGCGTGAAGACTTCCCACAGCAGAATGGGTGGATGAGAACAATTTGTTCCAATGGCCTTAAAGGGGGATGAAGCAGGTACTGTCGAGTGCTTAAAGCTTGTTCAGGCACTGAAGATGTCAAGGTCATACATTGTATCCCAAGTCATTGCCAGTTGTCTTGATTTTTGTCTTGCCACTGGACTTTGATTACTTTGGAAGACAGATTGAAGGGTGAGGCTGACTTCTGCACAACTCTGAAGAGCTATGATATCACTGATCTTTGAAACAAAGAAGAAACAGTAATATGTGTACACAATCAAACTTTTAGAAACTAGTTCCTTCAATGAAATGATGCAGTGTGTTAAATGGGAAAGTCTGCTATGTTCAGGATCATAAGATCTACATTCAGTTCTTTGGTTTTATTAATTACTAGCTGTGTATGGTTGGGCAAGTTGCAACACCTCTCTGAGTTTCCTCATATTCATTGTAAGCCTGCTGGAATGGATAAATCTAAGATCTCTCTTACAGCGCTAAATTTCTATGATTTATAATAGTCTCTTTAGTCTATATATACCTTTTATTAGGAATCAGATATTTCTTCTTCTTCTTTTTCTTCTTCTTCTTCTTCTTCTTCTTCTTCT
>CM053598.1:93743516-93781474 GCA_028646575.1 Pseudocheirus occidentalis | reverse complement strand
AGCCTCAGACACTTAACACCCCCAAAAAAACTAGCTGTGTGACCTTGGGCAACTCACTTAACCCCAACTGCCCTGCCTATCTCTCTCAAAAAAAAAAATTGTTCCTACATGTAAGTGGGGGAAAAATAAATTTAAGAATGCAAAAAAAATTAAAATTTTATCACTAATAACTTTCATTTTTACATGATATTAATTTCTGAAGATACCCCTTGCTTCTTGCCTTAATTTAAAGAGCTATCCCTTTAAAAAAAATACTTTTGGACGGAACAAATCATAGAAGAGGGGAATCACTAAAGACTTACTTAGCATTTTTTTTAAATTCTAGGTTAAGTGCTTGGCTTAAGAGAATTCGTTTTTTATATCTACACCCTAAATACAGTAGCATGATCATCAATATTTATAATAATCCCCCTAAAGTGCTACAAGATTCTGACAAATAAAAAAAAAAGATTAGATTAATGGGCACAAAAAGGGAGATATGAATCCAGGGCCTCTGATTCCAGAGGCATAACTCAGAATTTCTAACTTCATCCTCTTGAGCTCTCATTCTGTCTTTCAGAGTTACACAAAATAAACGTAATTCCTCTTCCACAAAACAATCATTTAAATACCAAAGGACAACAATTATGCCCCCCATAAGTAGTCACTTCTTCAGGCTAAACATTCTCAAGTCTTTCCTCATACCCAATATGGTTTCCAGAACTTTCATCATCTTGGTTACTATCTTCAGAAAGTATTCTTGTCTGTCATTATCTTTTGAAAATACAGCCCAAATCTAAATACCATAACTCATACAAGATCAAACCCAAACTGAGTACAGTGGGAATGCCATCCTCCACAATTTAAACACTATACTTTAAAGTGACCAGAGATTGCACATGTCGTTGCTTATTGATACTGAAAGAATATAAAGTTCCCACTTCTTGCGGAAACCACTGTCACTCTATGTGGCTTCTATCCTCTATTTGTTCAACTGATATTAAGCGTAAATGAAAGACACTGAATTTATTATCTCTGGATATTTTCATCTTACTGGTTTCATTCCATCATTCTCGTCTGTCAAGATCACTTTGAGTCTTGATTCTGTTATCTATCACATTAGATGCTCCTCCTAAGCTGGTGATAACTGAAAATCTGCAACAAATAACTTCCTTCTATGTCTTCATCTGTATCACTGATTAAAATGTCTAATAGCAAAAACAAACCCTGTATCAAACTACAGACTTCACTGTTTAAGGTTAAAATCCTCATTAACTTTATTAATCAGAACTATTCTAAATTCTCATGTAAAAATAGTATAAATCCACCTAATGGTAATATTGTTTATCCCACTTTCTTTATCTTGTCCAGATGTATCTCAAGAGACTGTCAAATGTCTTGCTAAAATCAAGATAAACTGTGTGTGGTATTCCCAACCTACCTGTCTAGTAACCTTAAAATAAAGGGAAATTAGATTAGTTATATGTGACTTCTCAGTGAACCCACTACACCTTTTACTTTTCTAAATGTTCACATAGATTTTAATCTGATTTAATAATCTAATCTTGACTTTTGTCAGGAAGCAACACAATACTTAACCATTAAGTTTCTAGTATCCATCTTTGTATCCATAATATCTGTCTATTTCTATTCCTTTTACACTTCTCCCACTCAAAATTATTTCCCTAGACTACTAACAGGGGTTCTCTGACAGCATGTACAAGGTATCTCAGTACCCTAGATTGCAATTTGTCTGGGCCCAGACACTCTTAATTCATTTAAAGCTACCTACTGTTTTTTTTCTTATCACCTAATCCATCTCAGGTTTCAATTCCACCTTTAAGATTTTTTTTCCCTATCCTTTCCAAGTAGCAAGCTTTCTCCCAACTTGAGAACACAGAACAAGAGAAGATAAGCAGTTTTGCCTTCTTTTCGTCACTTGTTAATATCCTCTATCTTCCCTGCTGTTCTTGCTCAGATATAACAAAAAAGGATTTTAATTTGTCTTTAGTATTTTGGGCAAATCCTGATTAATTCTGATACTCTTCTTATGAGTTCATACTCTCTATTTGCAGTTGGATTTATACTCTTATGTCAATCTTTCCTCCAAGTCCTTTTTAAAACTGAGCAAATTTTCTGTAGCACAGAAGATTACATAACTTTCTCCAACTTTTCCCTCACTGTGGGATTATTTTCAATCATATTATCAGAATTTCACTTTTTAGAGACTTCTAACTTTTGGAAAAAAATGTTTTCTTTCAAAGTTTCTAGCCAAAGACTCATGTCCTTATTTTGTTTTTCCACTAAAGCCTACTGCCATGTCTAGTAACAATCGTTAGTTTCCCTTTCTTTGTAATGATGAACTTTAGATGACATGGTCATTATTTCCCAAAGTTTTCTAGGACTGTCACATTTCTAGAAGCTGTCCTTCACTGGCTAGAAGTAAGGGCAAAACAACATGCTCATCTCATCCTCTACCTTCTCAAAGGTGAAACTGTCAGTAAACCAAGTCAAGAATTTTATTAGCTGCTCTGATTTGTACAAAAATGACCCTCAGTTATTAAGTGCACTCCATTCCTGAACTATTCTACTTAAGTGATATTTCAAAGTATATATAAAAATTCTATTTTTAAAATTGTGTTTATACATACACATCTGGGGATACAGATGTGTAATAAATGCATTTACATTTACACATATATATTTATATAAACATATTTAGATAATGTTTATTTATAAAAGGCCTCAAGCAAAGATCCCATCCCTAATGATACTAACCTTAAGGAAAAAAAGGACCCTACAACTAATGTTTAACAACAATAAGTCAATATACTAATTTATAAGTGAATTTTGAATTATTAAGAGGCTTCAGAGGACATCCAGTTCAATGTACTATGTATCCAGAAAGGGATTCCTTTTACAACATCCTGGACAGGAGAACATATTGCCTCTGTTTAAAAACTTCTAATGAATAAAACTCCCTCCTTCCCAAGTTAACCTATTCAACCATTACACAGTTTGAATCATTTAGAATTTTTTTATTATGCCAATTCACAATCTGTGCTTCTACTTCCACTTAAGGTTTTTCAGTTTTGCCTTGCAGGGTAAAGCAGAACAAGCAGAATCCATCTTCCAGATGACAACCATTCAAATACATAAAGACATTTAACCCACCCTTTGGAAACCTCAGCTTCCTCATTTGCAAAATGAGGGGGTGGGAATTAAGCAGAATGAATGTGATAACATTTAGATGACAGCCATTTAAGCACATGAATGCATTTAGCAGATATCAATAAAATAAAATGGTGGAACTCTGACCTCTAAGGGCCCCTTACAGCTCTAAAACTATGATGTTATAACAATAGTTTTACCTTCTTTCCATTGTGCATTATCATCCCATCCACCCCTAACAGTGGTACTCTCTTTGACCTTTCTCTTGCCCCGAAATATAAGGGAAAAGTTCTCTGTGTTTTTCTGAGCACCTGCCACCACCCTGGGCTGACTCTGGGCTTGAGTATTTGACATATCACTCTTACCACATGAGGATTCATCCTCCATCATGCTTTCTCTGGCAGAGGTCTTTTACACATGCCTCTGTGGACAAGTTCCCTACATTGACACACTCTAATAAACATAACTCTATGGATGAGTTCCCTATAAAGCCCCATGGCCATCTTTAGGCAGATCCTTCTTTTCCTCCCTAATTCTCTCTTTTTGTCTTCATGATTTTCTCATTTTTCCTAGACTGACTTGCCCTCTATAATGAGCCCTTGAAATTCTGCTTATTCTTTTTTTCTGTAACCTCTTAAATCTGTTTGTCTTAAAATCTACAATGCAGATTAGATGTAAGTGCTGACTCTTTTCCTCTATCAGAAATTTCCCTTAAGATCCTCATCAGTTCTATTTTAGAAGCAATTTGCTGGTCAGAATCAGGTAAGGAACAAGCAGATGCCTTAGTCACTTCCTTGACCTTTTAAGGAATGAAATGATCAAAAAGACACATGAAAACTTATCAGACCTCCTCCTTTTCACAGAGTTCCAACAGATGTCCTGAAAACTTAAATTCCTAACTCTACAATACCATGCCAGGGTGATGTGATTTCCTAAATACATCTATTTCCTTCTATTCATGTTGTCTATAGTATAAGCTGATAAGACTACAAATTCGTTTTCTTCCTCTACTGATTCTCACTCCAATGATTCCTTACCATATTCTCCAGTTGCTGGATTTCATCACAAGAAACTATCTTCTAAAAATACGATGCTATTTTCCTGCCCTCTCAATGGGTAGGGGAGGGGATGGAGGGAGAGATTTGGATTTGAAAATAAAATTTTAAATAAAAACAAATACATTTCTATCCCACTGCCCTGTTTACATATTCTGTATTTTTTAATCAGATGCACCCTTTCATGGCCATATTCCAGGCATTAAACCCATTTTACCTACTTTTAAGAATACATTACTTATTAGGTCCAATTTTTCTTCTCACATTAGGATGGCCAGTTCCTATTTTATTGTTATTTTTTGCATGCTTTTACCTATGTATCTAAGGACACAGATTTTATTGTTAGATCTCCTTAAATATTATCTCCCATAAACTTTGATCCTTCTAGTGCTGTTCTGTCTTAGCTAAGCTGTAACTTGCTCCAGTATCTGAACTTAGAAGACTGATGCTGGCAACAGAAGCCTCAACCTGGGTTACCCCCACCAACGACATATTAAAGCTTCATAGTAAGCTATATGCTTCCTGAATGTGGCTAGTGTTTCATTTTTGGTTTTGTATCCTTAGTGCCCAGCATAGTGCCAGAGGTACAGAGTGGATGCAGGATAGTAACATTTAAAAATGAATTGAACTGATTTTCTCAAAAAGCACTTCTTTCAAAGGGTGCTTCATTATCCCTGTTAAACTACAAAGAAGAGTTCTTCTAGGCCTTTCACCTTACTACTCTGAAAGGGAAACCAGTCTGTACTTTGTTCATTTATTTCTGTTACTCAGCAGTAGAGAAACATTCGTATAGCACAGGACCTGATCACTGAAAAATTCCCCATATTTACAGGAAATGATAGCCTCAGTACTCTGTCATTCTTGATGGCAGCTCTCATGGCACACTGCCACAATGAGACACCTGTTGGCTAAACTGGTGGCTATTTATTCATAGCTTCCTGCTTTTTTTTCCTTAATATGATTGGAAATTGGCAGTTTCTTGCCAAAATCTCAACGCAAACAGAAACTGCCCACTATTTTCTTTGTGTGGGATTTCAAATAAGAATTCAATTTCTGGTCATTTTGCACCCTCTCTTCCCACTTTTTTCATCCTCTCAATGATCAGATTTTAGAAATCTCCATCTTTCTACTTCTATTTTAAAAAACATAATGCTTAAACTTTCCCCATGTGGAGACCATAATGCCAGATCATAAGTGAGCTTCTTGAAAGCAGCCAATACAAGATATCCAAGACTGATATCTGAGTATGTGAAATATTTACTTAGTGATTGAGATTTATATTGCTTTAAAAAAAAAGCCAAACACATGAGCTCAAAGAGATAAGTCAGCTACATTTAATCAGGTAAAGACATCATCTTCTTGCCCTTTCTCCACCCAAAAATCTCCCTGATAAAATAATCTTTACATAATTCATAAATGAAGACTTCAGCTAAACAAACATGAAACATTAAAAGTGACCTTCAAAGAAAAAGACAAGATCCCCATCTTGTGGCCAGTTAGCAGAATACTCACAAATGATTAAAAGAATCAAATGGACTTTTGGATCTAATAAAATACTGCAGAATAGAGGGGCTTAAAATAAAAGGCTACACATCGCAAATCAATCAAGTTACAACACGTTTTAGGACCCCTACCCCTTCCTCCAAAAAAAACTGCCACCAATCCTTTTATATGGCAATGCCAAATAAAACCATATGCCACCTAATAATGGCACACCAATAACAACCTGGCAGGGTAGTACATTGGAAACAATCAACACAATATTTGTTAAAAACCTACTATGTGCTAGGCATGGTGCCAGGAGCTGGGGATAAAAAAATAAGACAATCCTACTCACAAGGAGTTTACATTCTAATGGTAAAACAAGTACATATATAAGCATATACAGCATAAATATAAAATGAATAAATATAAATAAATATAAATAAGTTAAATACAGCAGTTGCAGAGGGGAGGAAGCTGAGGAGAATCAGGAAAGATTTCATACAGAATACAGTGCTTGAGAACCACCTTAAAGGAAGCGAGAAACTCTATATGCAGGATTTAATGAGACTGTACATTCAAGGCCTGTAGGATGGCCCCTTCTCAATCAATTATGTGTCCACAAAGACACAGTCTACTGGAGAGAACTCTCTACAGAAGCTCTGACTGGTCCTTGCGCATTTCAATCACTGGTACTCCTGAATACATAGACATCTTCATAAAGAGATTAGAAAATAGGCATCTGGATTGGTAGCTGCTACTATCTCCTTAAGTTACCTTTTTCTTTAAAGAAGAGTACAATCCATAATCTTTTTCATTTTTTTTTTTGGAAAGCTCCTTTTTCATTCTTTGAGTTATAATTGCAAAGAAAAATAAAAACTTCCCCTAAATTATTGGTCCAATGTGTTTCAAATTTGTATTGGTATATCAAATTTTGGTGATGGAGCTCCCTTTACCAAATGTATATCTACAGTGATTCTGCTCAGTATACTCTTAAAAAGTTGTCCACATAGGGAGCGGAATAGGAAGAAGAGAAATATAGTCAGACTTTCACAATATGTCCATTGTGGAGATGTTCTGCGTAACTCCACATGTACGGCCTGTACTGAATTGCTTGTCTTTCCAGTGGGGGTAGGTGACAAGGGAGGAAGGGAAAGAATCTAGAATTTAAAATTCTAAAATCAAATGTTAAAAAAATATATATACAACACACACACACGTATGTATATATATGTAAAATTATTATTATTATTATTATTATTTACATGCAACTGGGAAATAAGATATATAGGTACTGGGGTAGGGAGATCTATCTTGCCCTACCGGAAAGTCAGAGAGGTGACAGGGAGGATATAGGAGAGAACAGATTTGGGGAGGAGGTATACAGTGGGATCACTGTTTTGGGGTGGTGGTAAGGAAAAGACAGGGAGAAAATTTGTAACTCAAAATCTCACGGAAATGAATGATGTAAACTAAAAATAAATAAAAGTTTAGAAAGCTAAAAAAAAAAAAGTCCACAGGCTTGTTTTATTTTCTGTGGGTCTGTGTGTTCTTTCACAACATGAGCAATATGGAAATACGTTTTGCATGCCCGCACATATATAAATAACCTATATCAAATTGCTTACCATCTCAGGGAGGGGACAGAGGAGGGAGGTAGAGAATTTGGAACTTAAATTTTTTTTAATGAATGTTAAAAACTGTCTATAAATGTAATTTGGGTAAAAATAAAGTATTACTTAACATAAGTCCACAGTCACTAAGAAATTATATGACTCAGTAAGGATCACAGAGTTAGTATACAGCAGAAGCATAACTTTAGCCTAGGTTTTCCTAACTTCAAGATCAGCAATCTATCCACTATCCTATGTTACCTTCACTACTTCTAAATAACCTATTTTACTGGTGGCAAAAGTCACTTAGAAGAAAAATAAAAGCTGTCTATTCAAGTAGTTTCTCAAAAATTAAACAGTGTTATAATGGTTATATTACCTAGATTGGGACATGATCGTTGATAAATGCAGAGAGATTCCTATCGTCACTTAACACTTCAGTTTCATAGCAATGAAAAAGGACTAAGTATTGAAGCTGAATAACAAATTCAGACAGTTAGCCCTGAATTATCCATATGAAAATAGTCTACTTCCTAAACTGCTGAAAAAAAATTTCATGCCCATGTTCTCCTGTATTTATTTCTCCCTATTACTTCTCATCTCACTCCTCTCACTACCCCTGTCACTATCACCCAGGATGTGCTCTAGGAAGGCAAACTAACTTAAGTCTAGTTAAGAAACTCTACAGGAAATACTAACCATTTTCATGCAATAGAACTTTAGGACTAGTTTTGTAAGACTAGATGAAATAAAGATGAATATATGCTCTTTACCATCAACTGTCAAGGGAAAAGAAGTGCTTTTAACCAAGAAGGGTGGTTTTTTTTCCCTACAAGTTCTTCAATATTTTTGTATACATTCTTGTTTTAGAGGACGGTTGAATTTTGTTAGAGTTATTTTTTTAGATGGCTGCAATGTTTGGGATGGGAAAGGTATGGGAACCTGAAGGGCAGCTGGACAAAAGTATTTAAAAGCTTGCATGACCAAGCCTATTCTACAAAGTAAAACAGCATAAAAATCAAAGTCAAAGTAGAGAGATGCCAAACAGAAAAGAAATAGAAAAAGCATATGCACTGAATTATTCATTTCACTTTGCATATGATAGGGGTTCAAAAATGTTTTTATTTAAATAATTTATAAAATTATGAAAATAAAAATGAGCAAAACATTCCTAGACCACATGCCTCAAAACAGCTGTGTATTACAGAACCTTTCTTTTCCAGTGTATTCTTTGTAACTTAATTCTACTGCTATTTGTCTGAAGAAAATATAATTACTCAAAATGCATTATAACTTGGGCTTATACCGAGGTGTAAAATACATTACAAAATCAAATATAAATTATTTTTGGATAATATTCATTTTGAGTTATCCACATCCTTCTCTCCTTTATTAACTTGGATAATCAAAAACTTATTTCAAATGGAATTAAAAAAGAGTTCAAGGAGAATTAACCACTTTCTGTCTCAGAATGACTGTAAAAGGATTAACTCAGTGTAATAATATCAACAATAGTATAATAACGAAAATATTGATAGGTATATGGTGTCTTACATACACCATCTCACATCTTATAACTGTCTTAGACAGGTACTACAGGTATTCATATTCTCATTTATCAGATTAAAAAGCTGAGCCCCAGAGAAATGAACTGGCTTGCACAGAACCACACACCTAGTGTTCAGAGCCAGTGTTCTAACGCATGCATCTTCTCATTCTTTCCACTACACCATATTGCCTCCTAGTGTGGCAGAAAAGATAGTAACAGTAGCGATGTTGAAAAGTCTTTATATTTCTTATGACTATAACCTCTACTGGACTCAAACAGACTTACCCAAAGCCCCATCCATCTATTGCACTTGTAAATATCACATTTCCCTGATCTGGTGAGAAGTAAAGGTGAGAATCATCTGTGTGCTCCAAGCCTGCACTCCAGTCATAAACTTGCTCTCCTGGTACAGAATCTGAACTCTCCTGGGATTCCGTTTCTCTTCTGGCCCATTCTTCTAAGACTTTAGAAGTAAAAAGAGCCCCAGTGAGTGCATTAATCTAGGGAAGACAGGTAAAATACAAAAATGTCATCCAGACAGTAAGAGATGGCCACTGTGGGATATCCATTGTGGGGTACATGCCCCGTAGCTAGCCTTAGAAGTAACAAAAGGATGCTGCCAATTCATATTCAATTCATGAAGAAAATGTATGACTACCTTACCCTCTATCAAAGATATTCTTGACCTTACTTAGAATAAGGTATTATCAAATTTGAACTGCCCATAGCAAAACCAAATCAGAGGTATTGTGAAAAGTCATTTTGTGGTTTTAATATAAATAAATACCGCAAAACCCTCTAGGAAATTTTCATTTTTACTCCCCAACACACTCAAATAGTAACTCTCACTGATAAACTTGACAGCACAAAAGAACTGCTTCACTATAGTCATATGTTTTTAAAATGATGACCTATGACCTACAGATAATAGAGAAGGATTTTTAATTTTTTTTTGGATTTAGTTTGGTTCTGACCCTTCTGACTTTTGCAGAGTAAATGTTAAACTGTTTAACGAATGAATAAGGATCTATTTAATCATTTACCATATACAAAGCACTTACTATATACAAAGTACACACACACACACAAACACACACAGACACACAGACACACACAGACACACACAGACACACACAGACACAGACACACACAGACACACACACACACACACACACACACACACACACACACACACACCCAGGTCAATTTTTCCACCACTTTGATGCTTTCCTCAAATCCATGTACACCTCCATTACATGGAGGTGAAAACCTCTCCTGTAAGTGGTTGCCTACAAATATATTCAGAATGCTGATCTTTTCCAAAGAAAGCTTCATCTAGTTTTCCTGACATCCTATCCATTACACCAATTTTTACCTCAGGAACTGTCCTTCTTAAACTTGTGACCTCCCCAGTTTGATAACAAAAGTAGAATTTGATACAGTACCTGTTCTAAGATATTCTTCAGGTGAGAATATGCCTCCTGAGGTGTGAATTTAAGTTCCACTATCAAACGATCTATTTTATTGATCACGAGAACTGGGCGGATGTTTTCTAGCCAGGCTTGTCGAAGAACTGCTTGCGTCTAACAAAAACACACATGCAAATATGGCTTATGGTTTGACAGAATTTAACCACATTAACAAAACCTTCAATGCAAAATAATCAATACGATTCATCCTATCTGATAAAAATTCAATCCACATAAATTAGTCAGCAAATACACTGCTTAGTGAGTATACACAACGTTACTGGGTCATTTATTAGGCACGTGCTAGAAAGGTTAGAAAAATGGGACTAGGCTAATCAGGAAAATTTTTCTGAAGTAGGTATTGCGCTAAAATTAGAACAACCAACAAATTTGGAAGGAAGGGGTAGGGAGATGTTCCATTAGTGATAACAGCTGCTCATAGTGATAAAATGTTTTACAATTTACAAAGAGTTTCTGTGTGAATCATCTTGTTTGATCATGACACAAACCTGCAAAGCAGACACTGTTATCTTACTATTATCCTCAGTTTTTAAATGAGACAGTCAGAGTAAGTGGCAGAACCAGGTTTTGAACCAAAATCCAATTGTAAGACTAGTGTCCTGATGCAAAAAGATAATCAAAGCAATGGTTTCAAAGTTGGGTAAGAAAGGACTAAGTGCACAAGGTCAAACAAGCCAAATTTTAATAACAGAAGTCATAGATTGAAAGAGAAAAGGGAAGATAAGCAAGATGAAATTAATTGGAAGAAACCACTGAAAGAGTTATAGCAAATAGAGAAGACCCCGGGAAGCCCCAGGAAAACTATAAAAAGTGAAATGGATGAAGTTGCAAGAAGAGAAAAATGGCTCAATTTCCACAGGATAGTCTGCACTATCACCTCAAACTTAGTGCTGAAAATCAAACTCCCATTTGTGTCCCTGGGTCCACCATTCTTCAAAATCATGTACTAGCTTCTCTCCCTAACATTCTACCTCAGTTATCATACTGCTTCTTCCTTTTCAGGTCTGTTCCACTCATGGTCACTTCCTTTCCATGCCCACACGCTCACTATCCTAGTACAGAACCTTATCTTTTCAGGAGGACTGGGGCCTCCTAACTTCCCCCCTTGCTTCCAGACTCTCTGCTCTAGAGATAAGAAGAGGGCTAGCCACACAGGAGGTATTCCACAAATGTACTATTTTCTAGGGGGTCAATAAGCAAGCTTGAGCTCCTTTTGTCATTTCACATTTATGAATCAATCTACCTATCAAGAAATAGGATAATCTTCTGTTACAAAGAGGGAAAACAAACAACTCACTTGCTCTAATACCCAAGTGGTTTGTTTGCCTCAGATCTCCAAAGCAGTAGGCTCAGTTGCAAGGCTGCCATGTGGGCATTTACTTCAAGATGTGTACCCTATTGATGGCAGCAAGCATGACCCAAAGAAAATATTCTGCTCATATCATCCATGCACCCCTAATTTCTCATTCTCCAGGAGGGTTGCTTAGCTCAGAAGCTACCTCTGAGAATGTGAAACTACCTAAGAAGCAAAAATGGGAAATGAATTTTTTTTACTCCTTTTTTCTTGATTTCAAATTTTTGTTACGACAGGCAGTAGAAAGAATGGGAAGAATGCCAATCAGGGACTCAGGAGACCTGAGTCTTAATCCCGCCTCCACTAAAGACTGTCTACCAGATTAATCCATGGCAAGCCAAACTGCCTCTCTAAAGTCATCTGAAAAATGAGGTAGTTGGTAGAATGAAGGTCCAAGACCTAATTTAAACTACCTAAGACTCCGTTTCCTCATTCCTCATCTATAAAGTTAGACTAGATGATGTTTAAAATCCTTTCAGTTTTAACATCAGAGTCTGGGCATATCTTCTATATGAGTAAATATAATTCTCTTGAACACTGTGCTAATCCTTAAGCAAGACTCTAAAGCAGAATGAAACAGTTGTGGAATAGTAAAAGGAGCCCTGGGTTTGGTGTCAGAAGAGCTCAATTCAGACCCTGGTTGACTGACATTTATTTGTAGCTCTGTGACCATAGGCAAATTAATTCACCTCTCTGGGCTTCAGCTACTTCATCTATAAAGACTGGGGTTGTAAAAATTGTACTGCCTTGTTCACAAAGTTGTTGTTAAGACAGCACTTTGTAACCTTTAAGGCACTACATAAATGTGAGTTAGTACTCTGATTTTTCTGAAGATTCATTATTTTCCTCGGCTATTCCCAGTAAATGCCATAGGTTTTCACTGTACATCACCTGTGGGCAGACTCCTTCCACAGCATCCACCACAATGATGCAGCCATCACAAATTCGGACAGCAGTTGATACTTCTGAAGAGAAATCCACATGTCCTGGGGAGTCTATTAGATTTATGAGGTACTCCTGATCATCTGAAATCAAGTTTTAAAAATAAACATATTTTTAAAACGTGCAGAGTAGAGGATATTAACAGTGTGCTTAGTCACAAAAGCAAAGAAAATCCACACTGATAAGGAGTTTCACAGAAAGCCCTGTATCAAAACCTAAGGAAGGATCTGTCTTCACCCCAAGTTCAGTTGCTGTCATCCCCTGTACCAAATTGAGGATTTCCAATTCTTGAGATAAAGTTAGTTGTAAATGGGATGATCTCTTCCCATCTGTCTAGCATTCCACATGGGGCAAGTCCCTGCCTGACATTCTGACAAATTTAACTTAAAAGGATAACAAAGTTCAAGTCCCTCACAACTTCAATGGCCACAATAAACTGGAAAGGAATGAGAATGTGGAATGATTGACTGAAATTGTATCCTACCCAAATCCTAACAGAATACATCCTAAAACAAAAAAGATTTAGTCTAAAATCTTGAGGAAATTTAAAGATCAAATACAGAAGGTTCCAAAATCTGAGAGCAATCTTAAGCTTTGAACAGCTTCCAGGGCCCAGCACCTGGAGATAAGAATCATTCATATTTTTAAGTTTCCTTTATGAACAAGTTTCATATTGCCAATTTTCACATTTATCCTTTGGTCATAATTAAGCATGAGAGCTCTAATTTCATAGCAAAAATAAAAGTGGTGACTGTAAATCTGAAAAAAACAACTCTGAAACTAAACATGCAGGGTACCATTACTCTCAGCTCCCATACCATAGCTGATAGCCAGCACTACCTACAAATAATAGCTTTTTATGAGACAAGATCATGAATTCACATAATCATAATTTTAAAATGAAATGGACCCTTCAAGACCATCTAGTTTCAAATTCTGTTCTTTTTTTTTTTAAGGCAATCAGGGTTAAGGGACTTGCCCAGGGTCACACAGCTAGTTCTACCTCTGTTCTTGCAAATGAGCAATGTAAGGCCTAGATAGGAGAGATGATATGCCCAATAGCATATAGCTAGTTAGTGATAAAATTGGAAGAACTCAAATTTCTGAATTCCCAGTTGGAAGTTCTTCACTATCACTCTGCCTTCTCAATTTATTTTCTCAGGGATCTCCTTTCAAAAGGAAAAACCACAAGATTTTACTGAAAGATCAAAGATGTGACTTATTTTTACATATGGCTTGTGAAATTGATCTCCCAACTTTATACTCAAGCCTCATGTGCATCTATAATCAATCACAAGAAGGTGTTTTGGGTTTGTTCACTCACTTTAAGCAAATTTTGATAAAAAAAATTTGCCATCAAATTTATTTTTATTTTAGCCAAATTCATAAAACTTAAAGAGACAAATTTACCTTTAAAAAAAACTTCTTTTCATATTAGTTATTCAGCAATAACAAAAACAAATACAATCCAGATTGCTTTGAAGAATTCAGAAATTCCAGAAGCTATTCTGCATGATAACATATAATGATGAGAATAATAAATAGTTACATTTCAATTTACTTTATGTCATATCAATTTGTCCTGATTCTTTTGTTACATTTATATGATATGTGGTTACTTAAAAAGATTTAATCTTATGTAGCCATCTTTTCTCTTGTTAACAAATTCTCATCATCCAAAATTCTGAGACATTCTTACTGTACTTTCAAGTAAAAAAGATATTTTATTCAGTAATGAATAAAACAGTAGTTCTTTTTCACACAACTTCCCACACTTTATTAGGCCAAGCTTTGACTGTGGCTGGTTCTTCTGGTTCCAGTATTTGGCTACTAATAGCAAAATAATACATCCCTTTCTCAGAGTTGGAAATATGTCTCTACTTAGGACATTTAATAGCATTTTAATTGAGTCTCAAGAGAATGTTATTTCAGTGACAGATCTAATTTATTTAAATACAATATTCCAAACAATGATCTTGGGGAACAGAGCTCCACAAATGTAATTTTCTTTCCATACCTTCAACAACTTGCAGAAATGGAGGGATTTCTCTAAGTTATCCCTGCTGGTACTCTACAGCAACTGCTTAACAACCAAAGGCTGGCCCTTTAATGTTCAAGGATGTATCATATAGTAGGTCAGAGGCTCTGTGTACAAGTAAATGTTTTAAGTACTTCACGGCCAGGCTTTCTTTCCCATTTTGTGATATTTCTCTCAAATTCTAATATCATCTGTCTAGAGACACTTGGGTAATTCATACACATGAACCCTACTATCAGTTTCAAAAATCTAACTAAAAAAACTGGTGGCTTTACATAAAATTCTAGTATCTAATCACAGTATTAATATGAAGAAAAATGAGGTGAGATTTTCAGAGTTTAGAACAGTTGAGTTTATACCGCAGTAGTAAAGATAACAGGAAGTCCTTACACAGAGATGACAAAGAAAAGCCAGACACAACCCCATCTATATATACTAGTAAATATCTACCAGCAGGCTGTGAACTTCTTTTAAAAGTGCTATATAAATGTGATCTGGAGAGGGAAAGAAAAACATTCAGAAATCATAGTGATTAAAAAAAAAACCCAACAAAATTATATGTATTTTTTTTAAACATCAAATAATGTCTTTTGGTTATAAATGGAAGAGATTATAGGATTAGAAAATGTCTATCTTCTTTTATTTTATAAAAGGAAGAGAACGCAGAGGCAGTCAACTAAAAGACAACTAATTTAAATTCTGTAACTCCTTCATTTTTAAGAGGATGTCAGTTACCTCTTTCCTGAAAATTGTTTGGGGCAAGTGGGCTAAGTCAGTTTAGAGTTTGGGGGAAGGGAAAGTGAGGAGGCCCAGTGCTAATTTTGGTGTGGACTTTCGAACTTGAGGAGGAGATGGGTAGCATAATGTTGGAAACAGAAGACTAGAGTTTGGGGGAAAGGTCAGGGAAAGAGATAAAGATTTTAAAATTCACCCACGAAAAGGAATCACTGAAAGTTAAGTGACTTGCCCAAGCTCTCACAATTAGTGATAGCCTTGGACTAAAATTCTTTATCATTCAATTTTATCCCTCATCAAATAATAGAAAACTAAATAACTTCATAGTTAAAGTTTCTTTGTGCCTATGCAAGGGGCTGCTAAATGGATAGGACAGAGTGCTGGACCTGCAGTCAGAAAGACCAGAGTAAAAACCCAACCTCCACTTACTGTGCTTTTAATCCCAAGCCAGTAAGTCATTTAATCTCTCTCTCTGCAACAGTTTTCCTCAATTATAAAATGGGGATAATTTAGCATCTACCTCACCAGGGTCATTGTGAGGACTGAATGAGATAATATTTATAAAATGCTTAGCACAGTGCCTGGCACATAGTATGACTTTAATAAATGCTTGTTCCTTCCCTCCCTTCTTCTTTTCCCTAATTAAAAAAAAAAAACCTACAACTTAAAAAACTTAATTGTTAGTAACCAGAATGTGTATCTTTTCTCCTATAGTAGCTAGCCTACAATACATATACAGACGACATTTTGGGGGAGATAAAATTTTAAACTATGCTAAGTGTGTGGGGTTTCCAAAACCACCCTGAGAGTTATGAACTGATTGCATTAACTCCTACTACAGCATTCAGAAACAAAGCTCTGTTCTCTTCCTTCTGAACAACTTCTCGATTACAAAGGAACAAACTAATCACAAGCATTAAGCCAATTTTAATATTCCAGGCAAAAGGAAAAACAGTTAAGGTGGAGGAGAGAAACCACCATATCCAGAGACAATACCTTCCAGATGAGATTCTTTATTAATAATAGAAAGTTAAGAGAAAAGAATCTCACACTCTCCCCCAAATGTCTTCTTGTCTTTCAGTAAGCTGTGGAGAATCATTTAAGGAACCTGTTCATTTGCCACACACACCAGCCAAAACATCTCTGTGACCACTAAAATGATGAGGTAAAGGGTCCCCATTTCAAATGAGGTGAAATTACTAAAACAAATTATCACCACTACTATTCATTAAACACAGACACAGATCACAAGGAGGGCTTTCTTAAAAAGAAGTGAACAAGTCAGTTCTCCTCAATGCCCTGGATTTAACTGGTAAAGAGTTCTCTATTTCTAGACTATCCTAAGTCCCACCTCTCTGCAATGTAGCTTCCCTCCAATCTATCTGAGACCCTGACACACTGCTCTAAATCCCACCCTGGGGCTTGAGGTTTCTCCTTGGTGACTGACTGATTGATTGGTGAGAGCTCACCATATGTAGCATGTCGAAGAAATACCACTGCACTGCACTGAGTTCCTGATCATAATGTCTTATCCTCCTTACTCCTCTCTACCTCTAGGCAAAATAATCAAACCAAGACTACCATTCCTGGAAAGGGCTGTCAATCAATTACCCAACCTATATTTTCCAGCCCAAATCACCCTCCCTGGCCATCATAATTTTTCAGAATGTGGGTTCCCTGAGGGAGGGGATGGTCTTGCTTTTTATATTTGTAGCCCTGGCCCTCAGCACAGCATTCAGCCACTCTGGAGGATAAAAGAATGTCAGTTACCTCTTCCCTTAACTTTCAAGGGTGAAAACAAAACATTTGAAGAAAACAATGCATGTCCTTTATTTTGTTCAATTTTCTTTATCCTGAATTTCCCTATCAAAAGATATGAATCATCTTGGGCATACCATAATCATCATAGAAAAAACCTCTTAAGCAAATAGAAACAGGAACATCATATAGAGAACTTTTCTCTCCTTCTGTTAAAGCAAGGAAGGTGGGTGAGTGGGACAATCCACAACTACTGCCCAGTGAGTTTGTAACAGTGTGGAAAGTATAACCTACCTCCCCAACTCAGTCTTTAGAATTACCAACCTGCAGACCCAAGAACCTGGTCATAAAAACAGGTTCAAAAGGCCCCCAATATTATTATAAAAAAGAACCAATATGGAAAATGTGTTTCAGCTGGTCATCATATTCTTAGGATGAGAATGTCAAGTATGAATGAGAAGGTTCAAAGGAATACAGAAGAGCACAGGTCTGGCAGATATAGAGACAGAGATAGAGACACAGATTATATATAAGTTCTCCATAGCCTCCTCTACTCTTTGAGACAAGGAAACATGAAATCTTCAGAAAAAGAAGGAATTTGTTTTTTAAAAAAAAGCAGTAAAGCAGCAATACTGCAAATGAAAACTTTTAGAGAACAGGCATCTGTGCATCATGTTCATGCTTTGGCAGGCAGAGAACAGTTACAAGATGGTATGAAATGGAAAACTGCAACTGTTTTAGATGCTGACGTGAAGAATAAACATTTTAAAATGTTGACATCTTTTAAGCTAACGTATTACCTCTACTGTAAAAGTGCTGTCGGACACCTGATGCAAGCTGGCACAAACTATACCCCTGGAGCGGGTCCTAACTGCCATTGTGAAGCAAAAATGGGAACTGGATTCAAAGTTTCAAGGCCTAAGTTCAAACCCCAGCCCAGCCAACTGACTGGCCATTTGACTCCTCTTTAAGGAGGAACTGGGTAAACTGGAGGTAAGAGCAGTTCTATTCCTTAAGTTATAAAGAGACAGCAGGGTAGAATGGATGGAGTCATAGGCAACACCACCAATACTAAATATCACTTCAATCATGTCACTCCCCAGCTTAAGAGTGTACAATGCATCTTGTTCACCTGTCAGATGGAATCCAAACTCCAAATCCAAGGACAACACTAGATAAAATTGTTTATTTCATTCAAAGTCATGGTTATTGATGTTCTTTTCTAAGTAGAGTTTTGTAAATAAGTTTGGCCACAGAACACTTTTGGGCTTGAAATATTCTGACAAAGTTTTAAATACAGGTCAGAAGATTTGAACAACATAAATATCAACAGGGGAATGGGGAATATTCAGAATTAGAGGTCATTAAGCTTTTTCACACCCCCTAAAATTATGACACAAAATAAATATTGTTTATATATAATTTCCATTTACCCCATTATCATTAGCAGGAAAGTCTTCTTACAGAACACTCAAAATCTGGAAAGAAAAGATCTATCTACAAGTCTAAGTAAGCTCAGTAAGCCCCTTACAATCTGTAGCCATGGGCAAGTCACCTCACCGAGTCTCAGTTTTCTCATCTATAAAATGGTATAGCATCCTACTTCCCAAGAGCACTGTGAAAACACTCTGCAAACCTTAAAGAGCTATACAGAATTATTATTATTGCTATATAGAATTATTATTAAGAAATTATTATTTCTTCATATTTTATGAAACAAAATTATTTAGGTGACAGTTTGATGAAACAACATGGTCAAGTACAAAGGGTGCTCATTTAATTTGATGTCAGAGGACGTGGGCTTGAGTTCTACTTGTGCAATATACTAGCTGTATGACTTAAAGCAAGTCACCCCCTTTTGGTTTCCACTTCCTCATCTGTAAGAGAATGCTGGGCTAGATCAGTAGTATCAAACTCACTGCCACCTGAACTAGATTAAAATGTAATTACAGGAGCGGCTAGGTGGCCCAGTGAGAAGAGCACCAGCCCTGGAGTCAGGAGTACCTGAGTTCAAATCCAGCCTCAGACACTTAACACAAAAAGCTAGCCGTGTGACCTTGGGCAAGTCACTTAACCCCAACTGCCCTCAAAAAAAAATGTAATTTCAGATGTCTAACAAAATAAATAAAAATATAAAATTAATTTGAGATTTTCTCAGTTAATATGTGGCCCACAGGGTTACATTTCTATTTTCCTATTCTACAATTTATCCAATTCTATTTTTCCAACTGTCAAATCTACAATACTAAAATGCTGCTTAAAGGGTTTAAGGAAGTCAATGAATAAAATTTCTTCAACCTATTAGTTACATGAAATCTAGGATCCTACTAAGCAGACATCATCAATAATTCAACCAATATTTACAAAGTCAGGAATTATACTAGATATTATTTTATTACTAAATAAACGAAAATTTGATTTTAAAGTATTTCAAAAGACATTAAATGGAGACGATGAAAGACAGATTTCTGGCCATGAAGTCAAAGGTTAAGAAAGCTAGGGTCTATTAGCAAGAAATCACGTAATCTTTAAGAATATATATTTGTGTCTAATAGAAGCCATTTCTAAGGTGGAGAAGAAAAAAAGTTACATGATAACTTTATTATATATTTGAAAGGAATAGCAAGTTGTACATAATAGATTTGCAGTTTCATATACATTCATCTTTTTTTATTCTCCTATGTTAAAGAAATGCATATTATTTCATAAATTAAAAATAAAACTTTTTAAGACTATAAATCAGTGGTTCTCAATGGGAAAACCTGCAGTTCTGTTATGCACATGCTGAGAATTGCATAAAACTTACACTTGCACATATCATGCTAACTTTTAAAAGGCAGCTTTAAAAATTATGAAAAAAATCCTATGCAACATCTCTCTGCTCTACTCTGTTAATTTGTTTCTTTCCTGAAGCCTTTTAAAGAACTTTTTAACATATTCACCT
Organism: Pseudocheirus occidentalis; assembly: GCA_028646575.1. Lineage (NCBI taxonomy): Eukaryota > Metazoa > Chordata > Mammalia > Diprotodontia > Pseudocheiridae > Pseudocheirus > Pseudocheirus occidentalis. The sequence goes on along the minus strand of CM053598.1, from coordinate 93,761,364 downwards.
TCTGATTCAAATATTTTTAGACATTAAGTCCATTCTGATTTTTTTGATCTGTAACATTCTTGGTTTTTTCTTTCTTTTTCTTTTTCTTTAGGTATTTAGCTTTATACTTCTATTCCTGTCTCTTTGTATCTTACAAAATTGGTTCACTCAACAAATACTTACTGAGTACATAATGTGCCTGGTGCTATGCTAAGTTATAAGAGAAAGACAAAATGTATAAGGGCCCTGGTTCTCAAGGCATTAAGAATCAGAAGTGAAGACAAAAAAAAAAACACCAATAACTATGCTAGAATCTAATCATTATCAGGAGAGAAGTACAAACAGACAAGAATTCTAAGAAAGAGATTCTTTCCTATTGTGAGGAAAAGGAGAGAGAGGAGGACTGGGGTTATTTGTCCTTTGTTCTCGAAGAAGACCATGACATCAGCGAGGTGATGCCACGACATACAAGTGAATTAGATTCAAGTGACGGAGGGCTGTGCAAAGTCACCAGTCTCCCTTTCTCCTCCAGAGTCTTCTGGGTCCAGTGGCCAGATAAAGATCAGGACAACTGGAGATAGCTCTAAATGCTGTGGGAGACCTTGGCCTTTTAAAGCTCTGTTTCAGTGATAAAGGCTAGGTAAGAAATGAGACAGAGAATGGCCTCTTATACCTAGCCAAAAAAAAAAAAAAATCAATCTGCGAAGGGATATTGTTCAGGGTTTCCAGCCAATGTTTCCAGAAACATTGCTATTTACATTCACTCAGAGTCAACCAGGGTCCAAACAATGATGAAGCAGGGCCTGGCCTGGGACTATTGTTGGCCAATCAATGAGAGCCAAAGTGATTTGGGTTTAAGGCATGGTCCTTAAGGAAAAAATTCTAACCTGTAAACACCAAGATATCTTTTGAGGTTTCAGTGATCAAAATTCCCATGGGCAGAGCACCTGCAGGTAAGGAAATGATACCCCATGGGGACAAAGGGAAGAGAAGGAAGGAAAAAAGGAAAGAAAAAAGAAAAGAGGCAAGGAAGGAAGACTGGGGAAAATTCTCAGATCATGATGCAATAAAGGGCCATGGATAGGCAAAAATCTAATTGGAAACTAAATAATTTAACCCTAAAGAATGAGTGGGTCAAACAAGAAATTATAGAAACAATCATTAACTTCATTCAAGAGAATGACAATAATGAGACATCATACCAAAACTTGTGGGATGCAGCAAAGGCAGTTCTTAGGGGAAGTTTTATACCCCTGAATGCATACATGAATGAAATAGAGAAAATGGAGGTCAATGAATTGGGCATGCAACTGAAAAAGCAAGAAAAAGAACAAATTGAAAATCCCCAATTAAATACTAAATTAGAAATAATGAAAGCCAAAGGAGAGGTTAATAAAACTGAAAGTAAGAAAACTACTGAACTTATAAATAAAACTAAGAGTTGGACAGTAAGATTTGATGCGGTCTTTGAAAAACAAAGTAGGAGTGACAGACCCCAGGACAAAGAAAGAAAAGAGACTTCTTTGCAGCATTCTCCTTTTCCTATGAGTCTTCCATGATGGTTAAAGATAACTTAAAGCTTATACCTCAACTGCTGTCCAATTCTGCCTTCTATTTTTTTTTTTGACAGTGTTTTTAAGTTCATTGGTGTAGGGAACTTAGAGTGGGGATTTTCCTCTGTAATGCAGATTGCTACCTACTCTGCAACATCAGTCTTACAGAATTGTGAAAAGTTAAGTGATTTGTCTACAGTGACAGACCCAGAATGTGTCATAGATAAGATCTGAACCCCAGTCTCATTATCCACTGATGTCTCTTATTATTACAGTGTAACTGTAAAAGGCTTACTTCCTTCCATGACCAACATGTATGCTAATTTTTAATTTGTGATCCTACAGATATTTCATAAGCAGAAAGAAAGGAAGGACCCTTTCAACAGAAGTAGGCATCTGATTTACAGGTGCCATACTGCGATAATGTACAGGAAAAACACCATCAAAAAGTACTTTATCACTCTTTCCCTATGTTGTCTGATGACAGCTTTAATATCCTCCTCTTCTCATCTTCACTCACCAAAAATCCTAGCTTTATGTCTTCAATACTAGACTGTAGTTATCTTACAGATATCATAACATGACAACAGCCCCACAAGTCCACTGAGAAATGAGTATTTAGAAGGACATCACTTCAGGAGGCAACTATCTATTTAAAGTGTTTTAAAAGGAAGTAACAAACAAACAAACAAAAAGCAAGAGACTAAATTATGTGGTTTGTAACATAATCTTAGATTTACCTTTTTCATAGTGTAGGGAAATGGCACTAGATTTCATGGTGATTCCTCGAATCTGTTCATCTTCTCGGCTATCCATGTATCTTAACTAAAAACAAAAAAACAAAAAAACAAAAAAAAAACCCCAACAGCTTATATACACAGACATGATACACACATATATGTAGGTGTGTGTATGCATGTATGTATGTCTGTACATATGTACATATTCATCTCACTGATTCAAAGTTTGATACGGTGAAAGGTAGGTTTTTATAGCAAAATGTTTTCTTAACTACATAATTAAATTGAATTCAGGAATTTTAAAAATTAATAGAATTAAAAATTAAAACAAGTGGAAGTATGTAAAACTTTACTATTACTATTAGGGAAAAAATTTGCACTTATTACACATTTCTCCAAAATTAACGGTAATCATCCATTTCACTCTAATATTTGATATGAGCAATTTTATACATGTGAACATTTAGAAACGGGCAACAAGAATTTTTTCTATTCAATATAATTTATTAGTATTGGTTCCAGTATAACTTTTAAAACAAATGTTTGAATTTATTAGGGAAATACTATATCTGGCTTCACACATGTTTAGCGTTAACCAATTATTTCTTTCAGACTTTTTCTGCTAGAATCAATGGCAAAGAATAATGCCTCATACTACTATCACCACTTATACTCTCATGGTTCCTTCTGGCCACTCCAAACTGTAAATAAAGACAATCTCTAGGGCCAAATCCTTGATCCTCTACCCCTCTCTTTTTACGTTTTCTTAAGAGAGCTGACCCATTTTTGCTTTCAACTATCAGCTCTATAATGATATTTTCAAAGCTACCCAGCAGATTCTTGTCATTCTCTGAGGACAGATTCTAGAGTCCCCTGAAAACAGTGAATTTCAACAGTAGTCATAATTCTTTAGTCTTGCAACCCAAGAGGTATCTACAATCTTGACCTTTCACTTGACCTTAGCACCTTCAATCACGCTAGGCACTATTCTTTGCCATGATTCTAGCAGAAGAAAGGGTCCATAAGAAATACTGGTCAACCCCAAGTATCATCAAATGTGTGAGGCCAGATATAGCATTTCCCTAACTTTTTCTAACTTTAACTGGATATTGTCCATTTCCAAACTTTCTATTTCTCTTACTGACAGGACCCCCTCTCCTGAGCTTCCCAGGCCCTAAACCTTTTCATCCTCTTATTCTTCCCTTTTCCTTTGGCCTCCAACATTCAATCAGTTACCAAATCATGTCTCCCTAATAACAAGGTCCTTAAGAGCAGGAAATTCCTTTCCACTACCACTGCTACCTAACCACCATAATCCTCTGTATCTCATGCCCTGTTTACTGAAAACAAATCCTAACAGGCCTCTTTTTCCTCATATGCAATCCATCCTAGAGACCATTATCAACAGATCAACCTTCCTAAAACATTAATTTCATCTGTTATTTCCATATCCAAAAGCTTTTTAATTGTTTTCCACTATACTTAGAATTAGGCTGAAACTCTTCAAGCCAGTTTTCAAAAGGCCATCTTCAATGAATCCCACAATACTAACTTCTCCCAAAAAACTCCATTCTCAGCAAGATGATCTTAATGTTCTCCAAATAAATCACATTCAATGCCTTTGCTCATATTGTCCATCAACCTATCTGCCAGTGTGCCAACAATACAAGGTGTACCATTTAAGATCCAATGTAATTCTTAATCATTAAACCATTCTCAACCCCTAAGGCAACAACTATCTGTACCATTCATGTTTGCACTTAAATCACATTCCTCCTCGTATTTTTATGCAATTGTTTTCTGAATGTATCAGCCTATCTCCCTAACAAGACCATAACTTCTCTAGGGCAAGAATCATGTTTTAGACATCTTTCATACCGCCAGAGTACTGAGCCTATGACAAATACTCAATAAATACTTGCTGAACTAAACTGTAGAAGTTTGGTAAATATGCATCCATGATAAAAGAATAACTTACCTTCCCAGCCAGGCGACTAGAGATGATTCCATTGCTAGATATAAGGCAATCTGCCAGTGTGGTTTTCCCTATAAATAAGAATAATTAAAAGGTATTTCTTCTTTTTTTTAAAAAAAGAGTAAAACTGGGAGTAGCTTGGTGGCACAGTGAATAAAGGACCAGCCCTGGAGTCAGGAGGACCTGAGTTCAAATCTGGCCTCAGACACTTAACACAAAACTAGCTGTGTGACTTTGGGTAAGTCACTTAACCCCAACTGCCCTACTTTCTTCTCTCCAAAAAGCCAAAAAAAACACAAAGAATAAAATCGTAGGAGAAGAGGGTCTACCCATGGGTTGAGTGCTTGACCACTAGATATGACTTAGGAAAGATTCCATAGGTTTTACCGTTAAGTGAAGCTAGACCAAAATCTAACACCTAAAATAAATTAACTAAAGCCTAGATAGTAGTAGAAAGAGTGCTAGCCTTGGACACAAAAAGACCTAAGTTTGAATCCTGTCTCAGACACCTGCTAGCTATAAGAACCTGGGCAAAAATCAATCTCAGTCTTTGGTTCCTTTATTTGTAACATGAGTATAACAGCACCAAGAATCAGAGGAGAAAATATTGGTAAATTGCTTTGCAAATCTTAGAGTTCTGCTACTACAACTACTACCACCACCAACATCTGAAAGGTAAATCAAGTTACAGTTCTTTAGAAGACTTTTTTTTTTTGCTTTTTGAAGGGGGGAGGGCAGGACAATTGGGGTTAAGTGCCTTACCCAAGGTCACATGGCTAGTAAGTGTGTCAAGTGTCTGAGGCCGCATTTGAACTCAGGTCCTCCTGACTCCAGGACTGGTGCTCTGTTCACTGCATTAGCTAGCCACCCCAAATGATTAAGGACTGATTTTTTTTTTGCTTTTTTTGGAGGGCAACTGGGGTTAAGTGACTTGCCCAAGGTCACACGACTTCTGTGTGTATGTGAGAAAGAGAGAAAGAGAGAGAGAGAGAGAGAGAGAGAGAGAGAGAGAGAGAGAGAGAGAGAGAGAGAGAGAGAGAGAGAGAAAGAGAAAAGTATCTGAGACCGGATTTGAACTGAAGTCCTCCTGACTCCAGGACCAGTACTCTATTCACTGCACCACCTAGACGCCCCTAGAAGACTATCTTAAGACAGAAGGAACCCTACACAAAGTTCATCAGCACTGTGAGAAGAATGCAGAAAAAGTAATTCATACTAGGTTCACACAGAACACTGGACTCAGAAATCAGAAGATCTAGGTTTGAATTCCAGCACCATCAATTAGCTATATACTCTTGGGCAAATCATTTCAACACTAAAGTTTCCTCATTTGGAAAATAAGGATAATAATATTTGAACTGGCCACCTCATAATTACGAGGAAAGAGCTTTATCATTTGTAAAGTGCTATAGAAATGTGAAGCGTCAGGGTTTCTTTTTCCACCTCCAAATATTCCTTGACCCAAGGTGGAAGGATCATTACTTTCTTCTCATTCAGCAGAACCATTGCAGTTACAAACAGCAAACCCTTACCAACCTCCAAAGAAACAGGGCAACGGCCCAGAAATAATAACACAGATATTCTTGAAAAGGATTTGTAATTTTATCAGTGCCAATACTCTCTCCAACTACAAAGATTGCCAAGTCATCTAGACTTAGGTGATGGTTTCTTGGAATTACTAAAGCAAAATTTTATCACCCAACTCTGTCTTAGATGCTATCCAAGAAAGGATTCATTTTCAATATACCTAGAAAAATGCAGTATTAGGTAGTTTGGCCTATAAGATGTCCCCATAGGAGGCAGAAAAAAAGAAAACAGTCTAATACTAAAAATAAACAATCATGTTACATTATGAAATACTCTGAAAACTTTCTCTGTATAACAGGAAAAAGAACTTGTCAATAACTTTCCATAAATCCTTGAGCTGTGGTCCAACAGTGGAAAAAAAAAGGTAAGAGTAGCAAAGTCGAAAGAACACCCACTCTGAAGTCAGAGAACCTATATTCAAATCCCCTTCTAGCGCGCTCTCTCTCTCTCTCTCTCTCTCTCTCTCTCTCTCTCTCTCTCTCTCTCTCTCTCTCTCTCTCTCTCTCTCTCTCTGACCTTGGAGAAACCCCTTCATCTCCCTTTAGTATGTCAGTAGCTGTTTCTTCACCTACAAAAATCAAATGCATAGACTAGAAATGGTCTCAGAGATCTCATTCTGTTATAAGGAAATAATCCTTTTGTTGTTGTTGTGATTTCAGTTGCGGCTCACCCTTTCTGACCTTATTTGGGGCTTTTTTTGTGCAGAGATACTGGCGTGGTTTGCCATTTCCTTCTCCAGGTCATTTTACAGATGAAGAAAATGAGGCCAAAAGGGTTAAGTGACTTGCCCAGGGTCACACAGCTCATACGTATCTGAGGCCAGATTTGAACTCAGAAAGATGAGTCTTTCTGACTCCAGGCCCAACACTCTTATCTAGTGTGCCACCCTGTGCCACCCCGCTGCTCCAGGCAATGATCTTGTGATATACTACACCACAACCATATCAGGTTGGAGAGCTCAGACCCAGCGAAACTGCCTTGTAGCAGATTTCTCTTACGTTCTGAAAAATGACCCAATCTAAGAGAATAAATTAAGACCCTGAAAATACCCCCACAGCATCACTCTTACCTCACATACTTTTTATTACTCAAAATAACGTAATTCCAAAATGATGCTTACTTACCATGGTCTACATGAGCCAGTATGCAGATGTTCCTGATGTTACTGGTATTTCTCTGGAGTTGAATCATCTTATCCAAACTGTTGAGCACCATGGTTTTTTTCCCTCCTGTGGTTAAAAAGTAAACTGCATTCTATTACAAATGGAGGTAAAGATAAAGGCTAAGGAATATATTAAAATGTTGGTAGTTGACAAGATTGTCAAATACACCTTCAAGTAATCAACATCCAAGCTCAGTGTTAGTACTTCATGTGATAATCAGCACACTGTAGCCATGTAGGGAAGACAGCCTAGCTACCAGACAAAAGAATCACTGAGATGGACAACTTCTGGCTAATGGGTAAAGAAATACTACAGTATTCCTCCATCCTTTGGTTGCGAATGTGTGTTCATACCAAGACAAACACATCCAGGCAAATTATAAATCTGATAAATTGTGTCCAATCATCAGAACCAACGTTTTAAACTGCCTAAAATATTAAAATCTGAACTGATCAATCATCAGTGACTTGTAAGTTTAATCAAAGCTCTGAACAATGGTGGATCTACGTTCTTCGCTGAATTCATTCATTCAAAAAGCATTTTTCTGCTGAGGTTTATAAGAGTTTTACAAAATATCCCTCCCCTCCAGGAAAATGTTAAGTAACAAATGCAAGGCAGTACACAACAAAATATTAAAGCACAAACTTTTAACTATCATATACATTCCATCAGTAAAAAAATTTAAGCATGCATTCCCAATACATGTATATTTATTTATACTAAATTATGTATATTATGAAACTTACATAAAAATTAAACTAAAAAAGGATGATATAAAAAATTAACTATTTGATCCTAGAATTAATAGAGTCACTGGAGTCCAATTTTTGTCCTTTCTGCTCGAAGAGAATCAAAGCAACATCATATGAAGGGGCAAAATACAGTGTGTTTACTGTGGCTGATCAGAATAACACTAGTTCAAAAGGCTCTACCACAGGCCAGACACAAATAGTCCATATGAACATTTGGAGTGGCAACGTCTCTAAATTCATGTATCTTGTGTTTCTTTTGACGCACTGTAATTCTATTAGCTCATAGAGTATAACTCCTTTGATGTGGGCACCCCATGCTGAGTCATCCTGTGCCAGTGCCTCCCATGCCTCACAATCAATTCCAAAGTTCTTCAGAGAGACGTTGAGAAGCTTCTTGTGAGCGCTTGCGAGTTCTATATAAAATAAGTCTTTTAAGCAAAGTAACCAAGCCATCAGAGTTGAAATCTCTGCAACAGAGTTTGAATGTCTGATAGTTTAGCTTGAGAAAGGACTTCAATGTCCAGTACCCATATAACAGGTGAATTTTAGAATCTTCCTAAGATAATTCAAATAGAAGAATTCCATTTCCTGCCATGAGGATGGCATACTGTCCAGGTTTCACAAGCATACAACAAAGTCAGCACAAAAGTTCTGTAGACCTTCAGTGTGGTAGGCAGTCTTATAACTCTTTTCTACCATACCTTCTTTTGGGGCCTTTCAATCACTGAGTTAGCTCAGGTAATGCATGTGTCAACCTCCTTATCTGTGCAGACATCCCTGAAAAGTATACAGCCAATGTAAGTGAATTTATCCACAGCATTCAAAATTTCTCCATTTGCTGTAACTGATGGTTCCATGTATAGATTGTACAGTGCTGGCTGGTGAAGAACCTGTTTTCTTGGTTATTAATTGTCAGGCCAAAATTAGCACAAGCAGCAGAGAATCAATCTATACTCTGTTGCATCTCAGCCTCAGAGGCATTGAATGCACAATCATTTAGGAACAAAAAGTTGCCCACCAACTCTCCCTCCACTTTAGCCTTGTCTTGTAGCCCTATCAAGTTAAATAATTTAACATCATTGCAATCGGTGACCTTGATGCCATCTTCATCGATAGCTTCTGACAAAATTCCTGAGCACATCATGTTTAAAAGCATGCAAGTAAGCACATAGCCCTGCTTCACTCTACTGGTGACTGGGAAAACATGAGAGTATAGTCTGTTATCTGGGACCCATGTAAGCACGCTGTCATGGAACTGGCATACAATACTGATGAATTTCTCCAGGTAGCCAAGCCCTCACTACTGGCAGTATCAAAGGCCTTGGTCTGATCAACAAATATTGAATATAGACCTCTGTTCTACTCCTGCCATTTCTTCTGGAGTTGCTGGACAGCAAACACTATGTTGACTGTTCCTTGCCCCTTAATGAAGCCACACTGGCTCTTGAGTGGTCCTTCAAAGTGAAGGACTAGCCTATAAGGAGGACTCTGACAAGAATCTTACCAGCAGTGACTAAGAGAGAGACTTCCCTGTGATTGCCACAGGACAACCTATTTCCTTTATACAGATGTATAAAGTCCTTCAAGTCCTGGGGGATAACCACCTCTTGCCATATAAACAGGAAGATTTCAGTTAGCTTTTGTATGAGCAGTGTGGAGTCCCCTGCGTCATAAATCCCAGCTGGAATAGAATCAGCACCAGGTACTTTGCCACACACGAAAAGCCTAATGGCATTCAAAAACCTCTTCTTCAGTTGAAAGTTCAGCTAGAGAGGGCATACAGTCAATGGCTTCAGCATTGGATGATGACAGTCTATTGAGAACGTTAGAGAAGTATTCAGTCCATCTCTCCAGGATCACATCCTTATCACTAATCAATGTGGCTCCATCATAGATGAGTAGTTACAATGTACCATACGTCTTCAGCCCATAAAGAGCCTTTAGGGCAACATAAAAGTGCTTTCAGTTGTTATTGTAAGAGTAAAACTGAATTTCATTTGCCTTAATACTGAGCCAAGAATCCTGGATCTCTCTCAGCTTCACTTACACTTTACTTTTTTTTTTTTTGCTTTTTGGAGGGCAGTTGGGGTTAAGTGACTTGCCCAAGGTCACACGGCTAGTTTTTTGTGTTAAGTGTCTGAGGCCAGATTTGAACTCAGGTACTCCTGACTCCAGGGCTGGTGCTCTATTCACTGAGCCACCTAGCCACCCCTACACTTTACTTTTGATGGAGTTAAATGTTTCCTTCTTAGAGATGGACAGATTATCTTGCCGATGTGAGTGAGGGAATGACAAGCCCTGTGATTTAAGAATATCAATGTAGTAGCTGTGTGATTTGGGGAGAGGCTTAAGACAGTGAGGCAGCTGTAATCATCCAGGCAAGAGGTAATGAGAGTCTTAACAAAGGCTGGCAACCATGTGAGTGGAGGGAAAGGGACACATATGAGATATACTGTGGAGACAGAATGAACAAAACTCAGCAACTGACTGGATATATGGGGTCAGGGAGAGTGAGAAGGGTGAAACTGAGCTTCCAAATTTGGGTGACTAGAAGGATGGTGGTGCCCTTAACAAAAATTAGGAAGTCAAAAAAGGGTAGCTTTGGAGTATAAGGGAAAATATTATAAGATCTGAAATGCAGATAACTTACCAGCTCATCCTTTGAGACTCCTTTGAGACTCATTCTGTCCCACCAAAACCATGAAGGGAGGACAAGCAGAAGCATCTGGGGGTTCTATCTAGGAGTGTAAAGCCACAAAGAAGCACCGGCTGCAGGCATAGATAATCTAGGGGACGACAAGGTATAGGTACAAGGGTGGTAAGGGAGAAAGTTGCCCTCAACTTGTGTCTATCTACTTTGAGGAGCCCATCATCTCAGTCCAGGGAGAAGCTGGGGCTCATATAACTACAAGAGGCCCTTAGTAGGGTGAGGAGGTAGAAGGGGGACTCTGAAAGATAAGAAATAAAAGGGTGATGGGTTGTACTGGAGACAAGCCTAACAACCAGATATGTGGGAAGGCTGGGAATCAATCCTCCTGCCCTGCCCTTCACTTGGTTATATAACCTGAGGTCACACCAAAGTCCAGCATATGGAAGAGGATACACGTCTGAGACCACAGTATGGACAATAAATATTCTAAGAGAAGTGGGGAAAGCAGATAGTGAGATAAGAGGTACATGTCCTGGAAAAGGTAAGGCCTCTGCTATGCTCTCAATGGTAGAGGAACAATTAGGATACTATTGATAGTATAGGGAAGCATGTTGCAGAGGAGACAAAAGGCAGACAGCAAGATTATATTCAATCAAACAATAAACATTTATTAAGAGACTACAGTGTGCCAGGTCCTGTGTTAAGTGCTGAGTATACAAAAAGAGGTGAAAGAAAGTCCCGCCATCAAGGAGCTTATAATCTAATGAGGGAGAGAACACCAAAATAAATAAATAAATACAAAGCAAGCTATATACAGAATAAATAAAAATAATTAGCTGAAAGAAGGTATTAGAGTTAAATAGGGACTGTGGAAGGCATACTGCAAAAGGTACACATATTGAAATATGTTATCTTTAAGGGATTATGGGACTAAGGACCAACTAGATGGATCAGTATTTGCATGCTGGGGAGTAGTGAGATACAGGAAGGACCAGTGGTGGAAAGCCTTGAATGCCAGACTGCATAAATCAACTGGAAACTGTTATCTACACTCCCCCCTACACTTTGATATAAATATATATCCCAAAAATTCTCATCTCCAAAGAGTTGAGTCAGACTTGGTTGAGTTTAATCCTCTGTAGTACTAGCTTTAAAATGGCAGCGAAAAATAAGCTACAAAGATAATAAAAGTTGAACATGAGCAGTTTACACTTCTATAAAGCTAAAAATTCAGCCTAAGGGAGAGAGCTTTTGAGAGGGTATTTAACGGTTTGGTTTCTTTTCATACAAATACAAATTTTTCTATTCCTCACTTCCTAAACTGGCTCTTAGCTCAAAGAATAAATATACTAGAGAGTCTACAAAATTTAAGCCCCACTTTTAGGCTCTGGCAACATATAAATTCTAGGTGCTGGGCAAAACTTAGTTCTCACTTTAATCTTATCCAGCTTATTAAGAAAAAGCAGACCTTAAATAAAGTCTTTCTTCCTTAAACTATGCATAATATGGAACTCTTAAAAATCCTTTCCTGTTTAAAATACAATTAATTTAAAAAGCAGATGGCTATAATATTGCATTATTTCTTGAAAAGAAAAAAATTCTTTTACTTTGTAGCCCTTCATTTTTGCTATAGGTCAGTAGTCTTCAGCATTCCTTGTCTAAATTAATAGTACTAAACTGGGCAAAAACACCGCTTTATGAAGTCTATAAGTAGATGCACTAATCACAAGAATTCTTCCTTGAAAGTAGTTTATCTCTATACTTTGTATACATGTGTAAAATTTTACTAAAATTCTTTTTTTTAAAGAAATGCTTTCATATATGCATTTGAAAATAATACTCAGGATTTGATTTCGGGAGGGGAGGGCTGCTGATTTTAAAATCTGACTTTCAGTGTTTCTTTGCAGACTTTTTTTAGTAAGGAATAAAAAAAAAATTTAATTAGTTTCTTCAGAAGTTACCATAAAATGAGCAAACAGGTTGCTGCAAGTTCAGGGATGATATTTCAGCAAATTATATCTTAATATCTTGCAGATGAATCATTGAGCGACTTTTCCTGTTGTCTAGTTTATTTTCTGTTTTGTATATTTATAACTACTAAGACAGTAAGCATTTTAGTTAACAAAGCCACATCCATGCAGAATTTCAGTCTTTTGCACACTGCTTAATGCACATAAGAAGGGGTTTTTTAGGATCAGATACATTCATTATTTATCTGTATTCAAATCTAGAGTCACATCCACTTTGGGAGATTTACATCCAAGAAGAAATATCTATTGTGTGCACTGTATTGCATTTTAAGAGATGATAGTTTTGCACTCCTTCCCCGACCCTTCTTCTTTTTTGTCTTTGGGTAACCGAATGCACATAATAATTGCTAACATTTATATTTATATATGGGGCAGCTAAGTGGTACAATGAATAGAGAGTGCCAAGTCTGGAGGTAGGAAGACTCATCTTCCTGAGTTCAAATGTGACCTCAGACACTTACTAGCTGTGTGACCATGGACAAGTCACTTGGAACCCTGTTTACCAGTTTCCTCATCTGTAAAATGAGCTGAAGAAGGAAATGGCAAATGGCACTCCCATTTCTCTGCCAAGAAAACCCCATGTGGATCTTGAAGAGTCGAACACAAGTGAAAAAAAAAACCGACTGAACACACTATACAGCACTTTGAGGTTTGCAAAAAACTTACAAATATGATTTCATTTTATCCTCATAACCACCCTGGGAGGCAGCGCCTATCCCCATTTTATAGTTGAGAAAACTGAGGCCCAAAGAGGTTATGTGTCTTGTCCAGTCACATAGGGGGTATCTGAGACTGGATGTGAACTTCCTGACTCCAGGTCTATGATTCACTCTACTGTGACACCTAGCTTGCCTCCTTTTAAATATACTGAGCAATAGATTTAGAAACCGATTCATCATGACTAGAGACATTCACATAAATCTTTAACATGAGTCATTAAAAACAAGAGTAACAAGTTTTTTAAAAAATGCCCACATAGGCAAAACAAAAATGACTTTAAGCATTTTCAATAACTCAAAAATTTAATTCCACAGTTGTAGCTTTTAACTTAAAAAAAAACTTTTACAATCTTAATTGGTCCATCTTTAGTTTACTTAACAGTAAAATGAAGAGTTGGACTCAAAGAATCAGAAAGACCCTTAAAACTCTCAATTTAAGTTCTATCAAATGGAAAAGGATCTTAAAAGTAATATAGCCCAATATCCTCATTTTAAAATGAATAACTAAGGCCCCAAAGTGTACTTGCCTATGCTGTGAGTTAATGGTAGAACGAGGTCTATTTATATAGGACACCCCAACGTCTCTAAACTTCATTTGTTTAAAACTTTAGTACTAACAACTTGTGGGTTGACTTTTGGAACAATCTGTATAGTGCTAACAAACACCAAAAGTATTGATGAGGTGTAGGCTCTGGGACCCCCCTTAAGCTCTCCTTGAATCTTTGAGGTACATGCTCTGGGAAACCACTTGAAGTCTGACTGAATCTTCCCACCTGAGGCATTTGCAGAGGCCGTAACTATTTCATTGTGGCTGGGCCCAAAGCTCTGTTACTAGCCTGGCCCTCCACTGTCCATCTACTTCCCACCCTAGAGTCTATCAAAATATCAATTCACCCTTGCATGAACCTCATTAACTCCTCCTGAAGACCTGCCCCAAACTCATTACTGGAGTCTGACCTCACTGACTCCTACTGAAGACCCTCCCCAAACTCCTACTGAAGACCCTCCCCAAACTCCTCCTCTAGACCACCCCTAAATTCCTCTGTGTATAAGACCCCATCTTTCCTCCATGTGTGTGAGAGCTCCACAGAATGTTCTAACAGACTTGTTCTGTGTCAGACTTACTGGGTCCTGCTTGCCCAGTGCAAGCATCACAGATACCTAGGCTCCTTAACAGTCTACCCCATATGACGAACTTTTAATGAACTTTCAATAATTTACTTTTCTTTGGCTGAGAAGACTTGAGTCGAATTCTTTCAGCAGGACCGGACCCGGCATGTTGGTATTTTGGGGTCTGAGGCAACCCTAAGCCTCTTTGGGCACCCTCTTCAGTATAAATTTATGGACCACACTGTTGATTCCTAAAGTCAACTTTCTTGTACTATATGTTCAACTACTCTGTGTCACCTTCTAAGTCCTTACCACTAAGAAAGAAGCAACCTGGTGAGCAGTAGGAGAGGAGCTATGGCAAAGTCACTAGCAGAATGTACAACTTGAGGGAAGGGTCTCTCTCTTTCTTTCTTTCTTTTTTTTTTTTTTTTTTGTCTCTGGATCCTCCATGCCTAGAATCACAGTATGATAGCTTCAGAGGTAAGAACCATGTTCTTTTTCTTTGTATCCCTTAGCAGTGTCCTAGCATATAGGAAGCTCTTGATAAATGCATGCTGACTGACCTTAAAGATTCTTCCAGGGACCTGGTGAACTCTATACACACGAATATACACATATACACACATAGAGATATATATACACATGTGCATATATAACTTCTCTCAATCCCCAGTACTTAGCAATGCATGGTACATTTTATAAATGTTTGCTGACCTAATGGCCCTATCACATTCCTCTCTTCAAAAAGAGCTTCAATGACTCATTATTAACTACCCACAAAATGCAAACTTTTTTGGCCTGACATTCAAAGTCTTCAACAACGTAAGTATACACTTCCAGCCTTATCTCATTAATTCCCTCCAATACTTACACGTATGTACATATACATTTATATGTACAGTCGTATGTAAATGTGTGAGCATACACGTGTATAAACATACGAGTACATTATTAACTTTTTCTATGTATCTCGTTTCCTTTGTAATCCTATGTATTTTATTTTGTGTGTTTAAAAACGTTTTGAGAGGGGGGCTCATCGATTTCGCCAGATTGCCAAAGGGGTCTATAAACCCCCTAAAATTCCCGGCAAAAAAAGTTTAAGGACTCTTGATCTTGTTCATGTTACGGACGAGGAACCCGGAACTCAGCGAGGGGGGTAAAGCTCTGTCCAAAGTTAACAGGGGCAGAGCTAGGCCCGGGATCCCCTACGCCGCTCCCGTTTCCCTACATCTCTCAGCCCCGAGGGAGCGCTTAACGTCCGCTCCTCGCCTTAGTTTCCCGCCGGTCTTCGCCGGCGCTGGGGCCGCGGGAGCCCAGGTTGCCGAGCCCGCTCCGCATCCCGCCAGCCCCTCGAGACTGTATTTTCATCTGGGGGGCGTGGCGGGGAGCACAGGAGGATGACCCAGGAGAGGTGAGGAACGAGGCCCGGGGTGGCAGAGGGCGATGCGGGTTCAAGCCTGTCCCAAGCCCTACACCGGGAGCCGGCGCCTCACAACTTCCCAGGATTCCCCCGTCCCCTTCCAGGTCTGACAACCTGGGCGTGCGCGACCTCTGACCCCAGCGAGTGACGCCAGGCAGGGGAAGCCGATCTCTAAGCGCTCTAGAAGGAGAACGCTGGAGGCAGTCACCCAGGAGTCGTTCCGGCCCCCTGCTCATCTGCCTCCCAGATCCCCTAACTCACCCAACTCAACTCAGTTACAGATGACAAAAATGCCGAGGAGCCGACGTCGGGCCCAGCCGCTTAGGCGCCACCAAGCGTGCGGGAGGAGACGCGGAGGAGGAGGTTGTTCCAAACCCGGAACTCGAGGATGGGGCCGCTGGGGAAGGGGGAGGAGAGGATAGGGGGCGTGGCGAGGGCCGCGACTTTCGACTCGCGCGCACCTGTGACGACGCCGGAAGCCCCCGCCGTTCATAGGACGCCACGGCCGTCACTAGGCAACTAGTGGAAGGGTTGCCGTGGTTACGGCCGCTGTGCTAGAGTGTTAGAATCGGCAGCCCGAGGGAAGGCTTCAGCGGAATCATGACGCTCCGCTGTCTGTGCCAGATTTGCACTTGCGGGTAAGGCACGTTTTGAACTGCGGTGAGTGCGGGCCCTTCTCTCCTGCCGCCCAGGATCTTCCAACGGAGCTCTCTGCATCCTTCCTCCGGAATCGGCTTCCCCTCTTCTCCGCGTGCTTCTGAGCTGCCGGGAGTGCCCTATACGTGCTCTGGGCGTGGGGCCTCCTCCCCAGCGTGGTGCCAGCCACTTCCTGTCCCCACTGCCTGCACTTCCCCTTATTCCGGGGTCTCTACTCCCCTTCCTGACCCTGCAGTCTTCAGCTGTCTTTTCCAGGGTCTCACTCCACCTTCCTCACGCCGCAGTCTTCACCGCTCCCTATTCCAGGGTCTCAAACCCCTCTCGCCCCCCTAAAGCCCTCACTCCCGCCTGCCCTAAGCTGTCCTGTTCCAGTGAGTTAGATCTTTTCCTGACCCCATACCCTTCAGCCCCGCCTCTTTATTACAGAGACTTAGCCCCCTTTCCCACTTCTTTAGTTTTATTCTTCCAGAGACTTAGTCCACTTCATGGGTCCCACACCCTTAGGTTTGTCCCCTCAATCTCAAGAGGGCTGAGTCCCTCCTTTTAACCCTAGAGTCTTCTGCTTCCCTGTTCCAGGGAGCCAGCCCCTTTCCTGAGCCCCACACCCTTCTTGAAGCCAGAGAACACTTAAGAGCTCACACCCTTAAGCTTCTCCTTTTCAAAGAACTAAGCCCCCTTTCCTGACACTCCCCCCATCCCCCACTGTTACAAGGAGCTCTCCTATTCAGTGGAGTCAGCCCCTTCCCTGACCCCACCCTCTTCAGTTCTCTTATTATAGAGAGCCCCCTATCCCCTTCCCATGCCCCATACCTTTCAGCCTCTGTAGTCCAGGAACTAAGCCTCTTTTCTGAGCCCACTTCTCCAAGCCCCACTCATCCCCACCGTTTGGGAAACTTAGCCCCCTTTCCAAATAACTTTCTCTAACTCTCCTCTCTCTAGGAAGCTAATGTCCTTTCTAAGCCCCACATCTTAACCTGTTCTAACCCCCTTCCTGAGCAGCCACACCCTTAAAACTTCCCCTATTCCGGGGATTGAGCCCCTTTCCCGACCCTCCTCCCCTCTTCAGCTCTCCTGCCCCAGAGATCCAGACTCCTGATTTCTCAAGGTTCAGCTCCCCTATCCTAGGATTACAGCTCTCCTTCTGAGCCCCACAGCCTTTTCAGCTCTCCTAGTCCAAGAGCCTAGCCCAGCCTGTTCTGAGTCCCATACCCTTTGATTTTCCTTTTCCAGAAACTTAGCCCATTTTCTCAACCTCTCCTTCACCCGGGGAGTGAATTTACCTTCACCTCTCCTGTTCCAGGGATCCAGACCCATTGCTGAAGTTTCTGGTGGGGTCAGGTTCCAAAGATCCAGCACATTTTCCTTCTTCTTCAGCTTCCATAGCCTTTGGCCCACCTCTATCAAGGATCCAGGCTCCCCTTCCTAGGGCCCATTTTCTTTAACTCTTATGTTCCAGAAATCCACGTTTCCAACTTGCACTCTCCTTCTGAACCCCATACTCTTCAGTTCTCAA
>CM053598.1:93692757-93743016 GCA_028646575.1 Pseudocheirus occidentalis | reverse complement strand
CTTTAGGAGACCTGTCCCCCTTTCTCCTGTACTGGGGATCCAAACTGTGTGTACACACACACACACACACACACACACACACACACACACACACACACACACACACACACACACACACACACACCCTCTCTCTTTAGGAGACCTGTCCCCCTTTCTGATGTTCCTCACCCTTCCTCTTTCCTGAGCTCCTACTCCTTTCAATTCTCCTCTTCCAGAGATCCAGCTGCTATTTTTCCACTTGTACAATCTAAATTCTTTGAGATCTAGGACTATTTCATTTTCACATAAAAATTGTTAAATTGCATTTCCCAAGGACCTTAACCCAATGGGTCTCCTGTGGACCAAGACCTCTTTCCCAATTTCCTAAACTTTATGGTAGTAATTAGTTCCATGGATCCAGCCTGTTCTCCTTTCTGAGCTTCCTATATCTTCAAGCACTCCTGTTTCATTAAAGCCCAGAGTCTGTGATCTTAGATCTTTTTTTCCCAAATTTCCAAATTTATACCTACTTCTCCAGGAATACTGTTCAGATTTGATACAGTTTTCTTTACTACCTGAGTTTCTTGAAAACTTTGTCTCCTACAGACTAATTTGACTCTATAAAGATTCATTTTTTTCCCACCCATATTCAGATTGTCTAGAAAAGGTACTTTTTTTCCCCTAAGTTCACATATGAAGGGTATTTTTTTTTTTAATACTCAGATACAAAGGTTGAGCTCTATCTGTTGTCTCTCTGGAGTCACCTTTTCAGTGCTTTTTTAAAAATTTCCCTCCATTTTATGGAAATACCAGGGTCCCACCTAACAACTTCCTATGCCAAACAAACAATGTCTCCTAGTTGCTTTCTCCCAACTATTTACCTAAGGTCTTAATCTGTATGTGCTAAATAAACATTATAAATAAGACCATTCATTGTTTCTGCTCCCAAGCAATGACTATCTCCAGAGGGAAAACACTTAAATTTTAGGGGGAAACAGTTTTTCACAAGTTTGGTTCTCACCAAAAAGTTAAAAATAACAATGAACCAAAGATTATTTAGGTTATACCAGTCAAGGTTATCAAGTATCTTCTGAGAAATTGTTGTTACATTTCATTTTTCAAAATTGCAATACTCTGCTTTTTCTCACCTTCTTTTGTATGTATTTGTCAATTTATCTTCCTGTAAAGCTATTTATTTACAATTCTGTGTGTTTCCATCTGTTTATGAACATTAAAATATGGGATCAAGTTTTAGATCAAAGATGGAACAGGACACTTGATTCCCTCTAAAATCATATTACAAAGAATAAAATAGTGCATATGAATACTTCTGAATTTTAAAATAACTTTTTATCCCTAATTAATTGCTTGCAATAATAGAATTCAATTTTTTAGCTCAGGAATTGGTAGGTATAAATTTTACTAACTAACCACATCACAATTATAGGAAGCACTTAATAATGTATGTTTTGAGCTGTCCAATTCATCTGGCCACTTCTCTGGCTCCATATGCTCCTCTTATTTATCCTCAATTAAAATCATAGTTCATGTTCATAGAGGTAACTTGGTATTCTCACAGGCTGTGCCAGGAGAACACAATATATAGCAGATCTCAGTGGCTTCAAATGTGAATCCAGGGGCAGACTAGGTCTGCTGCTTTGAGGACCGCATATCTAAGTATGCAAAGCTCATTACCAAAGGCCAGCCATCAGATGGTTTTGTTTTGTTTTTTTTTTTTGGCCACAATTCATGAAGACCATCTATTAAATCAAAGGGAATTAGTTCTGTGTTTGGTGAAAGGAAATGTCACACTGATGAACGTATGGATCCCTGAAATTTTGCAAAAGGGCTATAAAATTTCATTTAAATTGACTAAATGAAGGTTATTTGGAGTTCTTAGTTTGAACTATGTCTGAATATTGTGATAAGTCTATTTAAAATTTCCATAAGATAAATGTAAAGCATCAGTGAGCTAATTACTAAGTGAATGTTAATATTTAAGATAGAAGAGAGGACTAAAATATATAATACATTTTACATATTATATATAGAATATAATTATATACATAGAATAGAAAAGTTCGTTCATCAAAGTTCATTAAAGTCATTGTCACTGCTGAAATGAAAAAATATAAAAGTTCTATAGGAGGTACTACTTTTCAGAGCCTTAACTAGCAGGCAGGAAATCATGGCTTTCCTCCCATGGTGCTGCTATCCCACCAGGTCCTTCCCATAGCAACACACTGGCCTACTGGACTTTTAAGGGCTTTCCCTAACAGTTGGTGGTCCACTTTTTCTCACTGCCAGGTTCTGCATCTGCCACCTCCCTTCAGCCAGTGTTGGCTAGAAACAAATGATTCAGGAGCAAGTAACTGAGAGTATAATGTTCGGTGGGGTACAGGATGATCAGGAGCAGCTCTCTTCAACAGAAGAACCACATTCTTAAAAATTGAAAGAATTGGCACATATGATTCCCCAACCACTCTCAGTGACTGGAGAACAGGAAAGATACTGTAGGACTAGAAAAGGGAAGATAATCAAACAATACAAACCCTAGTTCAGTGAACTTCTTGGCAACACTCTAAAACTTATTTATTGGAGAGGTATTTAGTGAATTAGAGAAATTAGCAATCACAGATAACTGTGGCTTCAAGAATAAATCATGCCTGACAAGCTTTTCCTTTTTCAATAGGGTTTTTCAACTATGGTACAACACAAGAACTAGTATAAATACAGTTTACATAGGTTTAAAAAAGCATTCAGTAGAGTAGTGCTTACTATTCCTGTGGAAAAGATGGAGAGGGGATGGATGATATTATAAGGACTCCAAAAGTAATTATTAATGGTTCAGTGTTAACATGTAAGAAGTACAGAACTTTGTCAGTGTAGTGTCACAGAGATCTGTAGGTGGGTCCTGTACATTTTAATCAGTGATTTGGATAAAGGCATAGATGACAATCCTTATCAAATATACAGATTAAATGAAGGTATGAAAAATAGCTAACAGATAGGATAAGTCAGTATCCAAAAAAATATTGCCAGGCAAGAAAATTGCATTGAATCTAACAAAGTGAAATATAATCTATAATCCTTCTAAGCCTTTTCTTCTCTATACTAAACATCTCTAGTACCTTCAAAAGATACTCATATAACATGAATGGTAGACCTTTAACCATTGTGCTTATCCTGCTCTAATTGCTCTCCATTTAAAAAATGTCCTTCAAGAAATATAGTGCCCAGAACTGAAGACACAAATTTTAGCTTTGCCTTCAAAAAATCTATCCCAGATATAATATTGGGGAGGCGTGATTACTAAGCAGGGAAGTGAGAGGGAAAAAAAAAGAGATCTGAAAGTGTTAGGGAGCTGCAAAATCAATGAGTTAACAGTATGGTATGGGATTCTGAGCTGTACACTGCCTAGCACAAAGATCCTTTTCTTGATCACCTCTCACTGCTGCTTCATACCGTTGTGCACTCTTAATGCCATGAGTTATATTGTTCACAAATTACCTTCATAGTAAATCTGTTCCTTCCTCCCAGAAATTACTTTGTATATATTTATATTTTCCCCTCAATGAAATGTAAGCTCATTGAGGATAGGTTCTATTTTGTTTTGTCTTTGTGTCCACAGCACCTAGCACAGTGCCTGATACATAGTAGGCACTTAATGAATGTTTGTTTTTTTTCCCCAATAAAATTTAGGCTACATTAAGATGGTTTAAATGTGATCTTTCCTGATCAGACTAACAGCCGGTCCCACTGTACTCTGTTTGGCTCAAAACCATCTTTTTATGTATAGTTTTAGTTTGGGGCACTATATTTCTTGAATGACATTTTTTAAATGGAGAGCAATTAGAGGAGGATCATGAAAATGGTTAACGGCCTTAAGTTCACATTTTATGAGTGTCTTTTGAAGGTACTAGAGATATTTAGCATAGAGAAGAAAAGGCTTAGAAAGATTATAGAGTCATAGATTCAGAGCAGGAAAGGGACCTTAAAGGTCATTTATTCTAGTCCTCCATTTTGCCTATGTGGAACTGAGGTTCAGGGCGACCTATCCAGTACTGTATGGGTGGTACTGTCAAGAAATTGGATTTGAACACAAGGTCTTTGACTCCAGAACCAGTGATCTTTGCAGGACATGATAACTATCTTTAAGTACGTGAGGGACTATGATGTGGAAGAGGAACTAAACATGTTATTTGGCCCCAGCAAACACAACTAAGAGTAATGGTAGAATTAGCAAAGAGGCAGACTTGGGCTTCCTGACAAATCAGAGTTGTCTAGCATGACAGAATGGATGCTTCTCAGATGGTAGTGGTATTTTCCTCAAAAGGTTAGATGACTATTTGTTGAGTGTGTTGTGGTGATTTTTTTATAGGTATGGGTTGGACCAGGTGGCCCTGGGATCCTTTCTAACTCAGAAATTCTCTGATTCTCCCCAAGGATTGGGAATTTGGAGATCACTGAACATGCCAAGGAGACTGGAGCGAGATTTTTTGGGTATGGGAGGGAGGGAAGAGACACAGAGTGGAAAAAGTACAAAGGAGAGAAGCAGTGGGAACATAGCTCGTGATTTGGGTACTTTGTGAAATGGCAGTTTGGGGGAGGGCCTCACTTAATCAGAGGTTAGGGCTTCAGTGAGAGATCTCAGGGTGAGAAAGCTGTAGAGTGGAGGTGTCTTATAGGGTGAAAAGCCTGCCACATGGTAAAGTCTAGAGAGTCAGGAGTAGAGCTTAGAGAGTTTATGAGATTGTATGGTATACTGTGCTTTGGGTTCTAGTACTGGTTCTGCCATAAGCTGTACAGCCATGGACAAGTTGCTTAAGCTCTCTATGCCTTAGTACCCTCATCTTTTAAATAAGAAGAAAGCCTAAATCATTGTTTCTCACTTACTCCCAGTCCACAGACCAACCCTATCCACTACATCAAGTATAGGGGACAGCCAGCTCACAGGTAGAGACACAAGATAGAATTTGTGTGTGAGGGCCAAAAGGAAGCCAAGTTAGACGGGCCATCGACTTTTTGAAATATTCCCCCCTCCTCACTTCTGCCTCTTAGAAGCCCTAGCTTCCTTTAAAACTTACCCCAGATTCTGCCTCCGTCATCACTTTCCCAGCCCCCTACTAGCGTCCTCCCACTGTACTACCCTGTGTGTGTGTGTATCTGCTTATATGTATATATGTGAATTTAATAGAATGATTGCAAGGACTAGTTTGCTTTTTCTTTTTTTTCCCAGCCTATTACAGTCCCTGGCATAATGTAGGTGCTTAATAAATGCTCATGGATTAATTGATTAGGAAGAAATGTTCTTCATATTTGTTGTTTCTTATTTCACTATAATATTCCATGATAGGCATATATTAGTTTGTTCACGTATTCCCCAAGTGAAGACTCATTTGGTAAACAGTCTCCTGCCCACCATACCTTCCCCATTTTGTATCTGTGAAATTGAAATTTTTAACTTATGTGTAATTTAGTCCTATTAAATTTCACCTTCAATTAAGCCCAACGTTCTATACTTTCCAAATCTTTTTGGATTCTGCCATCTGGTGAGTTAGTTATATAGCTTTGTGTCATCTTCAGATGTCATCTTTCCCTTATCCAAGTTATTGATAAAAATACTAAATATCAAAGATCCTTGAAGCAATCTACTGAAATTTTTATTGAAGTTATTATCATAGAATCATAGATCTCTAGCTACAAAAGTCATCTAGTCCAAACTTCTCATTTTACATATGACAAAACTAAGGCCCAGAGAGTTTAAGGGATTTACCCAGATTCAACATGCAGTAATTATAAGTCACTGAGCTGAGACTGAAAGTAAAGTCCCATGGCTTTCATTCTTTCCATTACCCCTAGTGATTTTTTTTTTGCTTTTTAATATATTTTACAGTTACATGTTAAAACATTTTTTAAACGTTTTTAAAGTTCTGAGTTCCAAATCCTATCCATCTCCCTGATCTGGTAAGCATTCAGATATAGGTTATACATGTGCAATCATATAAAACACTTCCATATTAGTCATTATGTACAAGAAGACTCGAATAAAAAAAAAGGATGAAAGAAAGTGAAAAACAATATGCTTCAGTCTGTATTCAAGCAATGTCAGTTCTTTCACTGGAGGCAGATAGTGTACTTCATCATTAGTCCTTTAGGATTCTCTTGGATCATTGTATTGCTGAGAATAGCTAAGTCAATCACAGTTCCTCATCATACAGTATTGTTTTTACTGTGTGTAATGTTCTTGTTCTTCACTCTGCATCATTTCATATAAGTCTTTTCAGGTTTTTCTGAAATCATCCTATTTGTCATTTCTTATGCACAATAATATTCCATCACAATTATTTACCATAGCTTGTTTAGCCATTGCCCAGCTGATGGGCATCCTTTCAATGTCCAATTCTTAGCCACAACAAAAAAGAGCTACTATAAATATTTTTGTACAAATAACCCTTTCCCACCGCCCCTTTTATGTCTTTGGAATATAGAACTAGTAGTGTTATTGCTGGATCAAAGGGTATGTACAGTTTTATAGCCCTTTGGGCATAGTTGTTGATTGCTCTCCAGAATATTTGGATCAGTCCATAGTGATCACTTTTTTAGTCCAGCCATTCAGTCAGTCTCAGTTTTTCTGAATAATCTGACACGTTCTCCCAAAATAAAGGGTGTATGTCAGACTATACTCAACTTCTCACCTCTTATCACATATTCTAAGGCCACTCTTCCCCTAAGGTTTCAATGTTTCCATGCAAGTTTCTGTTTGCTGTTAAGAATCAGGAATAGAATGTTTTCCCTTGTTGTTTCTTCTTCTTTCCAAGGATAAAGAAATTATAATTATCATTAAGGCAAGTCAAGAAATTAACTGTTCTGATTTTGGCAGAAAGATAGAGTTCTACATGTCTACATATCTACAGATAATTGAAGACCCCCATCATTATCATATCATTCTAGACTTGTGCTATGACTATTTGCTTCTTGTATCCCATTATGAAAATTAATATTATCAAAATTCCTTCCCATGTCTTTTTCCCTTTGTAAGGAACAACATGACTGTCAAATAAGAATTAGAGACTCATTTATGTTATTTATTATCGTTGACTATATAAAACATGTTATGATGTCTCAGGTTTAGATACGTCAAATCTTAATTATTTACATGTGGATTATCCCCTGTGAATTATTTACCATACTTTTTATTTACTTTTAATTTCCATCATCCAGAAGTGTTTTCCTTCCTTTCTTCTAATGTGTGTGTATGTGTATGTATATATGTCCATGACTAAGGCGGTAATAATACTGTTTTCTGACTTTGTCATACCATATTTAAAATGTTGTGTTTAATTCTGGGCACCAACTTTTAAGAAAATTTATTTGCTTAAGATTGTTGAGAAGAGCACAGTCAGAATAGTGAAGGTACTCAGTCATGCCCCGTCTAGGAGTGGTTGAAGAATGCTTAGCCTTTGGAAGAGAAGACTTAGGGGTAGGAGAGGGTGTATTGATGATGTAACAGCCATCTTCAGGTACCTGAAGGGCCTCTTGGAGGTTCAGTTTAACCTGTTCTGATTGATACAGGATGGCCTAGATTGCTCCGTATCTCTTAAGGTCTTTCATGTCCTTTCCAACTCAAAATTCTGGTTCAATATTGGTCCAACATCTTCCTTGTTTCTTCTTGAATAAAGAATTCATAATTTATAGGTACAAGGTTTCTATATAAATGACAAGCCTTTGGCATATTTCATTTCTTTTCCTGAGTCATGTTTTCCAATATATTTTCAGTCTTTCTCTCTGCCCACCTTTATTATTTACATTGAAACCAATAAATTAAAATTACATGCTATTTTAATCTAGAGATTTTTACTGAATGCTGAATAGATTTTCTCTATTTCCTTATTCTCTGCAAAAGATCATGGCATATTACCCTCTATTATCTTTATGGTAGTCTTCTAGATGTTCATTTTGAATCCTGAAATATGAAATAACCAAGTATCCCATAACATGATACTTCTTGTTGCCTTTGAGCAGAGACCAAAATTAGTCCTGGGCTCATTCCTTTAATTCCTCTTTCCTAGGAGAACCTATGAAGCACTCTTTCACTTTTTATCTTCTGGTTTTACTTGTAGCAAAAATGTCAAGACTGACAAGTTTTAGTTTTTCCAGTAATAGGTTCATTTGTTGGTCAGCATACAAGAATTGAACTATCATTCATAGTACCTACAATTAAGTTGTTTTATAGAAAGCCTTAAGAACGATGATTCATAGCATTTTCTGGCCTGCTTTCTACCATTTGCCAAGGTCACAGCCAATGCAAAAGGGGGCCAGGATTGAGGATTGTTTCATTTCTGTTTATTTTTCCAGAGCAGGCCCCAGAGTTTTACTATTACTGATTTAAGCAAATCTGGTTACATGATTAGTGTATTTATCTAGATCTTTAGTAAAAAGGCTCTGTTTAGTTAGTTTGTATGATTAAGGTAATAACTTAATCTAGTTTGCTCCCTTTTTAACTTCCTTTATCAATGATTTAAAGGAATGGATATTATGCTTATCAAATTTGAAGATGACAGAAAACCACTTAAATAACTATAGCCAATTCAAATAACATGAAACAGAGTTTTTTTAAATTTTTTTTTTTTACTAAGTATAAGAATACTCCAGTGCTGGGTTTTGGGGGTGGGTTTTGGTAGAAGTAGTTATTCACTAACATGGAACATATGCATCCTTATTATCAGAACCAGGTTTGTGAGAGTAATTAAAATAGGAAAATTAACATTGAAACTTAGATTTAAGAAGATTTAAATAAAATATGCAGAATACATTTAAATAATGGTCCTTACATTTTGAATTATAGTATAGCTTAATGGTTGCAACTAAAAAGTTTTCTTAAGATATGGAAGGAATTGAATGTTTAACTGATTTAGACAAGTGGAATTGAATTGATGCCATTATAATCTCTTTCATTTAGTTGCCTCATTTTCCTGGGAGATTTTGAATACATCATAGAAAATAGTTTTTATACAACAGGCAACAGAAGCATAAATGAAGGAAATGATCATTAGATCTAGGCTGCAGACATGTGTAGATATGATGCCAGAATATCTAGCTGAAAACTAAAAATGGCCATTAAACATCCAGATGTCTAGGGTTTTTTCCCCTGCAGAATGTCAGATATCTGAATGAGTCCAAACATCCATGTGTATGGCTAAACATCTGGAGAGTAACTGAGTTTTTACTTTTCATCCAGATGTTTTTCTGTCATATAGAATAACTCAGACTCAGTCAACCAACAAATTCTGATGTTAGTTTATGTTCTGAGAACTATAGTAGATCCTGAGAAGCATATGTAGTCCCTGCCTCCTAGGAGCTTATAATCTAATTGGAAAGAGAAAACCTATATACACAAACCAACAAGTTAAAAAAAAACAGCAAACATAAGACTAACCTCAGTCCTAGTGACCTTGACCAATTCACTTGACCTTTCTGAACCTCAATTTCTTCCTCTGTAAAATATGAGTCAGGATGGGATAATTTCTAAATTCCCTGCCAGCTTTATACTATTTGATTCTACAGATATACAATAGGATAAACTGACTATAAAGGCTTTTTAAAACAAGAGGATGGGGGAAAACAATGAAGATTGAAGTAGACAGATGATGTGTCATAGAGAAAGAAGTCTTGAGTTGACTTTTTGAACTATAGGAAGGAATTGCCTACATAGAGAATCAGGAAGACCTTTCCAGATGTAAAGAACAATATAAATAAAGGCTTGGAGGTGTCACTGAACATGGATCATACATGGCATGGGAAGGAGAACTGATGACCACAACACAGGATACATTGGAGAACAACAGGAAACAGGGTTGTATAGATAAGATGGAACTAGAAAGGCTGAAAGTTCAAAGTCAAAAGAATCAACACCAATCTGAAGAGGACCAATGTAATGTGAGAGCACATTCATGAGCATGAAATAAAATACACAGAGCATGAGACAAAAATAATATGGCAAAAGTAGCAAAAACCACCCAAGACTACCCCAGACATTTTCATCCTGTTTAACACTTAAGATTTTTAGCCCTAGATCTTCCTATATTCATTCAATCAAGCAACCTAAAAGGTGTCTCCAAGCTTGAGATTTCCCCAGGCAAGATTTCCTGTAGTCTAAGCATAGCTGTAATCAAATTACCTGAAGTATATAAAACAGTGTCAGGAGTTAAAGAGTGCTATCTCTTGCATTATACATAAATATCTATATTGGATCCTTATTTTAAAAATAATTAGAAATGAAATCTCTTCTACTCCTTTCAAAAGTGAATTTATAACCCAAATTGATGTTAATAGAAATGTTAATGATGTAGGGAGAGGATGCCCCCAAACAGATACTTGATGATTTAGCCCAGACTACTACATAATTTCCAAGTAAGCATAAATACGAGGTAAAGGATTAGTAGTGCAAAGTGACAGAATTGACTGATAAGCTTATGAACTATGGCTACAAAATGTCCGTGTCCACAGAGGTAGTAAAATTAAACGAAAGAGCACAGACTGGAGTCAAAGGTACTATGTTCCAATCACAGCTAGGATGTTTACT
The DNA here is from genome assembly GCA_028646575.1 of Pseudocheirus occidentalis. Classification (NCBI taxonomy): domain Eukaryota; kingdom Metazoa; phylum Chordata; class Mammalia; order Diprotodontia; family Pseudocheiridae; genus Pseudocheirus; species Pseudocheirus occidentalis. The sequence continues at coordinate 93,732,452 of CM053598.1, read as the reverse complement.
ACCCATATGACTTTTGGTAAGTTACTTAACCTTCTGGAGTTTCAAGCTTCTTCATCTAGAAAATCAGAAGGCTGGACTAGAAGGCCTTACAGTTTCCTTCCAACTGTAGAACTAGGATCCTATGATTTACTAAAACTAAAGAAGAAAAGAAAATGCCAAAGGTAACCAATTATTTCCAAAGGAGAACCACTTATATTCTCAAAGAAAACCTGTTACTAGTGTGGGCAGACAAGGTTCTTGCAGTGGCAATATGTCCAAATGTATAATGTGCCACCACTAACACATTTAGGCCAACTGAGGTACACTAAGGTCAAGAGACAACAGAAAAGCACTTTCTACTTTGCTTGTGATGACAGTCTGCCACAACCTTAAAAGAACTATGGGGGGGGTGGAGTAAGGAGGGAGGAGTGCACATATAAGGGTTATAGCTCTATCAAATATATCAGATACTACTCAGACAGCTGATCCTACTGATTATGTTTCAGGAAGGCATGATGAATTTAGCTAGTAGTCAACACATTTATTAAGAGCCTAGTGTGCCAAGCACTGTGCTGAATGCCTTCCCCCAAGGAGCTCACAATCTAATGGGGGAGACAATAAGCGAGCTAATATGTATGAACAAGGTATATACAGGATAAATAGGAAATAACAGAAAAAAGGCACTAGAATTAAAAGGGGGTGTGTGTGTGTGACATGGTCAGACTTGCTTTTTAGGAAGCTCAGTTTGATACCTGAGTAGAAGATGGATTGGATGGAGAAGAGACTTACGGCAGGCAGACCCCAACACTGCCACTCTCACCCCACCATAACTATATCAATATGCCAGGTCTGAGGTGATGAAGGACTGTACTGGAGTGGGGCAATGTCAGAGGAGAGCAAGGGGTGTATGAGAGATGTCATGAGGGCAGAAACAGTAGCACTTGACTGCTAATTAGTTTGGAGGTGAGGTTGGTGAAAGAGGGTGAAGAATCTCCTGAAATACTGCTAAATAAAAGGAGGGATCTTGAGCACTTTATAAACAGTTTCCTGAGGAACAACTGGCTCATTTCTGAGTAAGTGACCCAAGATAGGGAAAGGTGGATAGATTGGATTTGATTGAAAGGCTGAAAGAAGAACAATTAGGGGGCTATTCATGTAGTCAAAGGTAGGTATCACTAGGCCAAATAATGTGAGAAATTAGAGAATTATTAAAAATTAGAACAATAATTATTAAATTAGAAAAATTAGAGAAGCTTCTATAGCAGCGGTTCTCAACCTGTGGGTTGCGACCCCTTCGGGGACTGAATGATCCTTTCACCCTTTCACACGACCCCCCTTTAGGGGTTGCCTAAGACCATCAGAAAACACATATTTCCGATGGTCTTAGGAACTGAGACACTGCTCTTCTATCTGTCTCCTGGCAGGTCCACCCACATGCAGATACACCCACGTATGAGTATTAAAAGGTCGCAGCATTAGGAAGGTTGAGAACCACTGTTCCATAGTGTCTAAAGTAGATAAAAAGGTATTAGAATCCCTTACGATACGCAATATTAGGCTGAAATCTTTGTGGGGAAATTCCTATCTAATTAAGAACAAATTTGATCCATTCTTCTATGAAAAAGACTTGGAAAAATTTTCAATAAAAATCTAAAGTGGTTAATGTAAATTATGAGTAATATGGATGCTGTAACCTAAAATATTGGTGCCTGGCAATGTACCTGAAGCCACAGAGAGGGCTCTTAGCTAAAGGATTACATCATGACTTCAGAAATAACTATACTGAGAGTTTTTCAGTTTATTTTGGAGCAGATGTAGATTATTTGCCCTACTGTGGTACAAGAGAGCTTTTCTGAGATCCTTATGTTATCACAGGGCCATAGGATACAGTTTCTTCAGTAGTCTAGAAATCTCAAGCGCTCAAACTTACAGATCTTTGGAATTTTTCTGCCTGCCTATTTTAGCACGGTATAAGTCTGAACCTCCACTTGGCATATCCAATGCAGTTATAGGGAGAATTTTTTGTCCAAACCACTGCTGGATGGCATAGGTCAAAGAGTGCTAGAACAGGAATCAGGAAGACCTGAGTTCAAATCCAGCTCCAGACACTTTGCTTTGTAACCCTGAGCAAGTCACTTAATGTCTGTCTGCCTCAGTTTCTTCATCCATCAAATAGGGATGCTAACATTTACCTCCCAGGATTGTTGTGAGGACATAAGAAGATATTTGTAAAGCACTTTGCAAACCTCAAAGCACATGTTCCTTAGGTGTCTGACTCCTTATAATATCTCTACATCTCTGCTCTTCCTGCTGATGCTGGGTTTATTTACAAGAGAGTGTGTCCCAGCTTTATGCAGGAATTTTTTTTTTGTTACTTGTATTATAATGCCATTTCAGTAAATATCTTCACTTTGAGTTAATAATGTCTTCTGGCTGACTACTGAAAGGTAAACAAATCAACAAGGGACTTGTGAGCTATAGTTTTAAGGGTACAGATCCAAATAATAATCTAGGGTGACTCTCTGCCCTAGCAAAGGTGTCAAACTCCTAGCCTGCCGCACCAAGTGCCCTGCCAAATTCCTGAATAGGGCATAAACCAGATTAAAATGTAATTGAGAAATGTTTAACGAAATACATAAAAATGTAACAACCTAGATAATGTTAATTTGTGGTTTTCTAAGTCCATAGTCAGCCTCTGGGATCTGTTTCTATTTGAGTCTGACACTACTGCTCCAGGGCATAATCCTGTGAGTTTGGGGTACCTCCAGGTGTTACATAAATAAGTTAATTCTTTATTTCATCTAAGAATTACAGTTTCTCAGAATTGAAGGGGACCTTAGAACTATGTAGTCTAATAAGAAATAGCCCATTCTGGGTGTCATAATATGATCTGCTTTTTAGAGAAACATAGAGTCAGAGAAATTATTACTATGTTTCTTCATTGTGCAGGAAAAGGCAGAAAATGTCCAGAGAATACAAAGTGATTAGAAAATATCTTTCAAATAGAGAAAAACATTTTGCTTCTCTTAAGTGGATAGGTATTATTCAGAGCAAACTGCTGCAGACCAAGATTACAATATTGTTTATACTCCTGGTTCTGGATCCATTTATATCCCCAATGATAATTATTCTACTTGGGGGACTATCAGGGATTCAGAATTATGCCATTTGGACATGATACATCTGACAGTTGCTTTCATGATTGTTCACATAAAATTGAAATTACTCTATGCAAAGTGCCCAGAACTAGAACACAGAACACATCATCTTAGCTAACTGCACAAGCTAGAGGGAATGTTGTCTGCTACCCTAAATCAATAGTATCCCCAAATTCCCCAAATCAAGACTTTGCCCTAGAAGCAAACTCAGCTTTCCAGGGATCTACAACCAGACTCATTCAGAGTCTGCTAGAGAACCACAGCCAAAAACACCCACAAACCGTTTATACTGGAGTCAGTGCTTCTCTACAGACTTTTAACTCTCCAATATCTCTCATCACAGTCTCCTGCTAATGTTCTCTGATATACTTCAGCTCCACGACTAATCTCCATATCCTTAATATTTCCAACACAGTCCCCAAAACCCATGGGCATTCCTATATCTGATTATTCCCTTATAGTTTGAGGGTGCAGAGACAACTGTGAATAGTTTATAATTCCTTCTGCCTCCAACACACTCATCTTTCAATTCAGAATTCCCCAGAGTCTAACACACACAAAAAATAAACTGATTTGGCTACAAACGCTATAGATCCTGATTAATTTAGGAGATATTGTGGAACATAAGAGAAGAGGGGAATAATTAATTCAGCATGTTAACTAAGGGCTTCCCCAATGAAGGGAATATTGCTAAGCACTAGGACAAGTAAAAAATTTATGTAATAATTTCACAGGCTTTGCACCTGGAAAGTGCCTCAGAAAACTGTCTTCAAACATTTGAAGGGCTGCCACTATGGAAAACGGAACTCTACTTGATCCCAGTGGGCAGAACCAGGAGTAAAGGGTAGAACCTACAAAGAAGAGAATGTTAGGCTTTGTATAAGTGGAATTTCTCTTTCTGAAAACATTAGTTCCAGGGCAGCTAGGTAGATAGCTCCAGCCCTGGAGTCAAGAGGACCTGAGTTTAAATATGGTTTTTGACACTACTTACTAGCTGTGTGACCTTGGGCAAGTCACTTAGCCCCAATTGCCCTCCAAAAAGCAACAAAACAAAACAAAACAAAACAAGCCATTAGCTCCCTGAGGCTAAGGGCAGTCTCATTTTTTTTCTTTCTATCCCTGTCACAGTGCCCTGAACACAGTATGCACTTAAACTTGTATTGAATTCAATTAGCAATTAAGAGCTATCCTATACTAGAATGCACTGCTTTGAAAGGTTCTCAAGCAAAAGCCCTTTGTTGAAGGGGCATATTGTAGAGTGGATTCTGATATATGGATTGGATAAACAGCTATTCTAGTTCTGAGATGCTGTGAGTCTATAAATCAGACGTTCTCTTAAAGCAGTGGTTCTCAACCTTCCTAATGTCCTACCCTTTAATACGCACATGTGGGTGTATCTGCATGTGGGTGGACCCGCCTGGAGACAGATAGAGGAGCTGTGTCTCTGTTCCTAAGACCATAGGAAATATGTGTTTTCAGATGGTCTGACCCATAGGTTGAGAACAGGTCATGACTCACAGGTTGTCACAGGTTTCTTCTTTCAAGGTATCTGCCTTTCCCTGTATGACACCTAATCTGTGTTTCCAAGACTTTATTCTAGTTCTGGTAGGGGGCAAGATTTCAGACCTACACCCCAGGTTTTTATTTCATTGTGTAGGGAATCTAAGGCCAGCCTGGCATGTCAGATTGGTCCTTGAGAAAAGTCTCACACATAACATAAACAAAGAAGAAAATGAAGCTACTCTTAAGTAAAGATCCCTAAGTATGTCAGGGATTTCTGGGTAAAAAGTATCATGAAGTACAGTACAATGATTTCATGATATGCAAAACATTTTTAAAAGTTGAAACCACATTTCAGTTCATTTATTTGTGTCTACACAGGTTCCATCGCTGTCCTCGGAGGCCTACAAGGATTTATGAAGAATTAGATTTGAGTTGCCCCACGACCGAATATTCAGAAAAATACACCAGCTTTGAGAATGTTATTCCTTCACAAAATATTAAATTCACAAAGCATAAACTTTGGGCAGATGGTGGCAAAATGTAAGAAATAACAGCATTTAAGTAAATAGCCCACATTGCACTTTATAAGCCATGTGTAGCCTTTAAAAATGTTTTATTGATGTTTTATTTTTTATGACATTATTCCTTCCTAATGACCCACCCACCCACACAAGAGAAGTCTCTCTTGCAACAAACAAGTTCTGCTAAATAAAACAAATCAACACATTGACCATTTCTGAAAATGTATACTTTATTCTGCACCTATTTATCCACTGTCCTTTTGCTAAGTGTCATGACGCATGCTTCATTTTTGTGTTGTCTTGGTCGCAGGTAGTCACCTTTGGTCACAATTAGACATTATGCTGATAAGAGTCCTAATGCACCTATCTTTTACAGTCCTGTAGTCATATGTCACTTGTTCTGATTCTGCATACCTTGCTTTGCATCAGATCATATAAGTCTCCCCAGGTTCCTCTGAATTCTTCATGTTCATCACTTTTTCTTGCGTTACATTATATTTTACATTTTGGTCAGTCATCCCTCCAAATCAGTGGATACCCACTTTCCTTCTACTTCTTTGCTATTATAGTATTTTTTCTATATGTGGGACATCTCCTTCAGTCTTTGACCTCCTTTGGGTGTATGCCTAGTAGTAGCGTTGTTTTGGTTTAAACCCAGGGACACCAAAAACTGTTGAGGTGGGGTCTCCACCCACCCTAAACTGCTGCAGTTTCATGATATGTTTTGGTGGAACCGTCTCAAAGAATTCAGAGTCAGACCACCTCTAATCCAATTGAGATTGACACCTCTCATGAAGCAAGCTAAATTCCAAGAGGAACCAGCAATTTTAGAGAAAGCAAGGTGGATTTTTATAGGGTAAAGATGCAATTACATAACAGAAATTTACATAGACTAGAGGAATATCATTAATATTAAAAAGGCGGGAGGAGTTTGTTAAGGGATTAGGTAATAGAGGAGGGGTCCCATCTATGATTCAGTGGTTAAACATTCTGGTCATTCTGCCCTCCAACTGGCTGGCTATTGTGGTCCTGTCTGATTGAGACAGATAGTTTGGTATTGTGGTCCTGTCCTGGGCTAGATGGATGATGTGATTGTGATTGAATATAAGAACACATCTGTTTCTGTGGGAATGGGTCTAGGGGCAGTGACCAGGTAGAGGCAGTAGCTAGGTTCCCATCACATGGACACACCTACTGTTTCTGTGGGAACTAAGAGTTCAGGGACACACCTATTGTTCCAGTGAGGCTTATATGGAGAAGTTAGGGCATTGACAGGGGGGTTAGGTAGGTACAGTTGCCTTCTGTTCAGTGGAGCCAGGCCTATAATGAAGTTAGAATATTGGGGCTAGGGGCAGCTTTATTAGGATTCTATCAACATCACTCAGGTCAAAGGCTATGTATGTACAGTTTAGTGACTTCATAAATATTATTCCAAACTGTTTTTCATAATAGTTGGGCTAACTGATACCTCCACCAACGGTACCTATTCACTTTCCCACACTCTGCCCTGATGCTATACCAGGCCAAAATCTATTCTCTGCCGCAGCTAAGACAGGTTTGAGGATGCAGGGGATTGAAACACAAATCCAAGAATCCTGTTATCTGTGTTCCATCCTCTCTCATAGTTGGGGAGGACTGGAGCCCTTTGCTACTCCTGAAGTAGGCTGTTCCTTGGCCTTTTGTGATCTCTCGCCCTGTCTTCGTGAGAGTAAGATAACTGATGCCCCTCTTAGCTTTACCTCTTCTATTGGCTTTTCCTTTGCTGCACTTGCCAGTTTTTTCCATTCTATGTCAGTTTCTTGAGAAGGCCAGACTTGGCTCACATCTCTCATATCAGCATCCTTGCTAGAAGCGGGATTCTTTTTTATATTAAGCTAGTAACTTGTACTAAAGTAGAGATGACCTAAGGAGAAACTCAACCACTTGTCTGAAGATAAGGAATAGTGAGATGAGTAAAAATAGAGGAAAAAAGGTAAAGTTATTCTGAAGCTCACATTCTCATGAAGATTTTTCTGCCACTGTCCACTCTTGTTTGGTTGATCATGTTTTATCTTTTCTGATATTTTCCTACTCTTCCACACATCAGTTTTCTTCCGTTTTTATTTTCACATTGCTCCATCACATTTTTCATTTGTTTATGTGAGCATCCCAGCATCCTTTTGATTTAGGTAGAGTCCAACCCACTTGTGTATAGCAATGGTGGAGAACTTCAGCCCTTAGGCTAAACGCAGCCCTTGGCTTCATTTCATTCAGTCCTTTTAGTCTTGGTCACTTAGACAATTCAGATAAAATTTTCCCTCAAGTGATAATCTATGGATTTCCAATGAAGAGTAGAATTTCTGAAGGTTTAAGAATTAAAAAAAGAAAGTGACAGGTAGGTGGTGCAGTGAGTAGAGCACCAACCTTGGAGTCAGGAGGACCTGAGTTCAAATGTGACCTCAGACACTTAGCACTTACTAGCTGTATGACCTTGAGCAAGTCATGTAACCCCAATTGCCCTGCCTTCCCCCCTCCAAAAAGACAAATAAAAACGGGGAGATGTGTGGGCTGAATAGTCTGAATAGCATTGACTTACTCCAAAGTTTTCAGTTGTAATGCCACAGTATTTCCAAGACTATGCCCCAGAAATTTTGGGTCCCTGCCAAGCAACTTAACCTAAATTACTGAAACCCAAGGACACTGATGACTTTGCATAGGAAGGTAAGTGAACCATATTCATAGCTGAGTGAGAAACAGAATTTTATTCCACGGTTTGTAGTTGTCCTGCCTGTCTAATCCTAGGCAGGAAGTTAAAATATTGATGAGCTTGACCTTATGAGGGTAACGCATGGCACCCTCATGGTATGATAGAAAGAGCTGTGGATTTAGAGTCAAAGGCTCTGAGTCTGAAGCCTGGTTCTTTTATTTATCATCTGTGTGACCCCAACCAAATTACAACTCCATTAGACTCCGAGTTCCTGGAGAGCAGAGATTGTTTTGTTTTTTTGTTTGTTTTGGCTTTCTTTGTATCCCTAATGCCTAGCATAGTACTTTGCACTTAGTCTGTACTCACTAAGTACTTGCTGATTTGACTTTTTTGGACCTCGGTTTCTTCATCTGTAAAAATGAAGGTGTTACAAAAGATGAACTCTGACATCTCTTCCAGTTCTAAATTTAAATTCCTATAATACCCAGAAAAGACAGAAGGTAAAAAGATTGTCTAATCTAGCATATCAGGCTTAAATTATTTCTTGCCATAGTAGAAGAACAGACTTAGTAGAAATAGGCTATCTACAATTCCTATATAGAGATAAGAAATGCCTAGACATGGGACAATCCACAGGTTCTATCAGTGAAATGGGACATAAATTGTTGGAGCTGAAAAGGGCATTGGAGGCCAGTTTAATCTTATTTTACAAATGAGGAACATGGGATCTAGAAAGGTTGAGTGGCTTGACCAGCCACTTAGTGGAAGAGTCCAGACTAAAACCCCATTCTCATGGTTCCCAAGTATATTGTCTTTCCCCTTAGGATCTTCATCATGGAAGGAAGACCCAGAATGGCAGAATTGAAGCTGAAAGGGAACCTAGAGTCCATCTAGCCCAATCCCCTCATTTTGCAGATGAGGAAACTAAGACCCAGAGAGATAAGCCAAGCTTCCCTAGGTCATACAAGTATTAAAGGACAGAAGCAAGATATGAATCCAGGCCATCTGACTCTAAAGATAGTGTACTCTCCATGGCACCATACATCTCTCCAAAACATCACTAAATGAGGAGGTGTTGAATTTTATTTATCCCCTCCAGGACTTAACATATGGCTAAAGTTCAGAGGAAGTCTACACTGAACAGATAGGACTTAGCTGTTCATTTTCATCTCTGAGAGACATATCAAGTAGCAAGAAGCCCAGTGGAAATGATTGTGGGGCCACTGCTCATGATCTTTGAGAGATTATAGAGACCAAAAAAAGGTGCCACACATGGCACCTTTAACTCTGAACTTCTTATAATAGTGCTTGGTATCATGTTTCATGTTTCAAATCCCCAAAACCCTCAGTACCCATATTTCATGAAGTAAAAAATATAATATACTTTATGGAATGTCCCATGTTATTTCAGGTCTGAATACCTTCCCTGTGACACATTTCAAGAAACGGTTCATGCACCAGAAGAATACAAGCCAAAAATGGTGGACACCAATATGACAACCACCTATAAACAAAATTTTAATTTTTACCCAGTACAACCTGCAAAAACAATGAGGCCTCTGAACAGACATCATATTAAAAGAGAAAAGCTGGATACTCTTCCTACATATAAAGGTAATAGCACACATTTTTAAAAGGACTAACATATAACCAGCACTTATTGTAGTGATGTAGTGATTTTTAAGATACTTTTAATAAATTTGGTTGGGGCAAATATGAGCTTTTAAAATGTCTTTAAAAGGAAATATATATATAGATAGATAGACAGATAGATAGATAGATAGACAGACAGATAGATATATAACATGCATATATATGTGTGTGTGTTATCTATACATATAAGCATTTTATATATGTGTGTACATATACATATTCATTTTTATAAATATATACCAAGATTATGTATATATAGACCCAAAGGGGTATGTGTATATATCCATACATATGTTTGGTTTTTGGTGAGGCAGTCAGGGCTAAGTGACTTGCCCAGGGTTACACAGCTAATATGTGTCCAATGTCTGAGGCTGGATTTGAGCTAAGGTCCTCCTGACTCCAGAGCCAGGACTCTATCCACTGCGCCACCTACCCCTATATGCTTTCACAGACATTTTGGCAGCTTGTATTTGCATAGGAGGGGAGTGATCTAGTCATATCTGTCCCTTAGAAAGAAAAGTTGCTTTGGCAGGTGTGTGGTAGATGGATTTGAGAGAGGGGAGAATGCAAGTAAAAAGTCCAATTTAGATGCTATTATGATAAACAAACTGAGCAAGGTTTTGAATAAAGATGATGACTATGAAGATGGTGACTAAGGGGTGAAATGAATGAGAAAGATCCTGGAAATGTCGAAGGCCTTGAATCCCAAATTTAATTTGAGAGGCAAGAGATACACAGAGCAAATGTTATATAAATTCATCTGTATATGAAGAAAATAATGAAGAATGTTATGCAAGGGGTTAGAATAGAGATAGGAAGAAGATGCAGTAGCCCAGGAAAGTGGTAATGAGGGCTTGTACTAGGGTCTAAGAGGAGGAGTTAGAGAAGGAGATGGAGAAGAGGCAGTTAGAGAAATAAGTAGAGAAAATTCATCTACGTATCTAGGCTTCGTCCGCCTTTTGAGGCCCAGGCCCACATCTCCAAGTGACTTCTGGACATCTCTGTTTGCTGATTTCATGAAGGTTAGGAGTAAAGGAGAACTGGGTAAGGTAGAAAGGTCAAAGGGAGGTGTTTTTGTTTTGTTTTGTTCTGTCTTTTTTGTTTGTTTTGGGTTTTTTTAGGACTGGGGAAACTTGAGTATGTTTGTAGACAAATGTAAGAGAGCCAATGGAGAAGGAGGCAAGACACAAGAAAAAAGAGAAGGGATGACTGGATGAGTCACGTCTTGGAGGAGGCAGAAAGGCTGAGATCAAGGGCGCAGAGTCAGCTAGATTACTTATTTCTCTGAGACAGGAGAAAAGGAGAAAGAAATGAGTGACCATGCAGAGAAGTTTTGAGAAACATAGTTGTGAGAGTTTCCATTTCATTTTAAATCTCAGGGAAATAGAGGACTAGGTCATCTGATCTGACACATTTAGGCCCCTTAAGGAGAGAGAAAAGGTTTACAATAGTTGTGACAAAGGGGAAGTGAGATAGGGAATCAATGAGTAGAAAATTGGGATAAATTTTATCCTAACAGTTAGTACCATTTTATATACTAGTCAGCGATTTTAGGGACATTCCCCCATTCACCTTTTTACTTCCCCCTTCTCTTTTCAGGCAAGGATAATAAAACTACAAGTGGTTAAAAATGCAAGTAAACGCAAAATCATTTTACATGGGGAGAGATCTAGAAGTAGAAATGGCTTATTTAGTATCTAATCTGCCATCTGTTCTTATTAACATTATAATTATATATACATATATTTACAAAGAAAATATGATATATATTTATCAAAACATCAAGATCCTATCTAGATATCTTCTATGGCTAAAACCCCTTTACTAATACATAGTACTATAGTTTTTCATGGGACATTTTCAGAATTGAATACTAATACTAATTCATTCATACAGCTCTTTACAAAATAATTTTCTTACAACCACCTTGTGAAGTAATGGGTAGTATGATAATTAGTAACTTGGATTTATTGATGAGGAAACTGAAAGGCTCAGGGCGAGTCAATGCTTCATTACCCAGAGAAACACAGATAGCAAGTGGAAGGATTTGGTACTCAAACCTAGCTCTTCTGATTTCAAGCTGAAAGTACCCTCCCTGCCCCCCCCACACCATGGTAATGCCTAACATTTTGTTGTAATTTTTCTCTTTGCTGAATTTTCTAGGACCCATATAAATAATATCAGGGTTAAGTACAGTTAGATCATCCTCATCTTCCTTCTCCTTCTCCTTCTTCTCTTCCTTCTTTTTTTTCTTCTCTCTAACACACTAACACAAATTTTCACTTACACATTTGATAAAAAACAAGTTTTAAATTCAGTTTCTTAATGGTGGGGTTCCCTTTGAGTTCCTGCCTCCTGGTTTCATGGGCAGACTTGTTCTTAATGTGAGTCCCAATTCCAGATCCATAGTTTGGAGAAACTATTAATTTCTAGACACATTGGATAATAATTAATCACCCAACAAATATTTACTGAGTTGCTACTATATTTAAAGCTAGGCATTATGGAGAGTACAAATATGTACAATAACATTTCCATTATCCACAAGATGCTTATTATCAAGTTGGGAAGGCAAGACACAAATGTTATACATGTGAAAAGTTAATACAAGAAAAAAAAGAGTCCAATAAGCTAAGCGATATCACAAGGCAATTTGTAATTAGTTGCCAAATGAATAAATGTTACAGGAAATAGAAGCTAGAAGTTGATCAGATTTCTAAAGCTAGGAGGGTTATTGGCAGTGACAGAAAAGAATAATATTAATAGAACAATTATTTAAGAATCAATAAGTCTTTGAATTTTCATTATATGCTTAAAGGCTTTCTTATCTTAAAGATGATTTCAGACCTTGGAATACTGAGAAAAGTGAACTTGCTCAGCATCTGCCTACTGAGAAATCTACATTTCAGGATGACTTAAGTTCTCAAAAGCTACATCCTGGGACAAATTGTAAACCTTTGAACCTGCTTTCTCATTCTGCTATTCCCTTTAATGCTATTACAAGCCATCGCTCATCCTACGTGCCTCACCAGCTAGAACCCAAATTTATAAGACCAAAAGAAGTTTACAAGGCAAACAACGAACCTTTTGATGATTTAACAACCCATCGCCATGCCTATAAAGGCCTTTTTGGAGAACCTGCAAAGATTTGTAGACCTGCAATCACCAAGGCAACAAAAACCGCTCCATTCAGGGAAAACACAGAATTCCGGGATAATTTTCAGTCATGGGAAGTTCCGTTGCCCAAGGTTCGAAAGTTAACAGACTATGTCCCCTCAGCAGGTTACATTGAGCAAAGACGCAAAATCCATCAAGATCATATTTCAACTCACATGACCACGGGGGCTCCTAAAAAGCAAGTTTATTCACATATCACTAAGTTTCCTTTTCAAGCAAGAAGCACCACGAAAGATGATTTCAAACTATGGGACAAACCCTCTAGGCTAGGAATGATTAAGCCCAGCAATCAGATTCCCAATCCATCTGGGAAGTTTGAAGGCCTGACCACCTCTAGATCTCATTATATACCACATGAGTTAATTCCAACACTGAGTTTCAAACCTGCCCCCATTGTCTATCACAGCTCAGAACCATTTGATGATGCAACAGTGTACTCTACACAGTATACAGCAAAGATACAGGAGACATGCCCAGCTAGCTATACTTCCCCCCCAGGATATACATTTGAAAATACCAATTCCCACGGTCACAAATTATTTCGCAAGGATATTCCTTCAGGGAAGGACTTTTCCCCATTACTTGATAAGGTTTCCAAATAGATTTTGTGAGATGCTAGATATCCTATGCTGATAGGCCTATGAGAATCAAAATATTTTAATTAGGGTAGTAAAGAGAAAAATCTTTGTGGAAGACCTATCTTATGAAGGATTCATAGTAAAATGTTTGAACTGGATTTTTTTTAAATCTAAGGAAATTTTAAAATCTGTTAAGAGAGACCAGTATATCTACTGATACAATTACTTCAAGAGGTCTATGATCAAACTAGTATGGATATTCCTTCCACCAAAGCTAATCATAATCTCTCCATGCCTTAAGAGACAGTTCTTCATAAACTGCTATGTCCAAAAAAAATCATCAGTAAATTACCACCCTTCAATTAATGGGCATCTTTTAAACTTAGCTAGACAGGCTAGAAGACAGGCAAGTCATTGACATGTTTGTACTTATAGCCTTTCCAGCATGGTGACACCTGCCAGAGCTTGTGTCTCACTGGCATAGCCTCCAAGAACCCAGGATCACCTATTTAACATCAGGAGTATTAAAAGAGCGTAATGCAATTAACATTGGTATTTTTAGCTCATTTTTCTTGACAATGTACTTATAACAATTTTACTATGTGTATTCCCAACATGACTTATTATTCCTAACATACAGTTTGACAACTGGCCCTCATTCTGTGATCCTATACAATTATGACATTTTTATGTGTAAATGAAGTAGTCAAGTATCCAACTGTTCAGTCATTAATATCAATCTACTTATGAAATGTAGCAATTCAGCACACGGTAAATAAAACCCAGATCAAATCTGGCATATAAAGTACGATTCTTATAAATTGTGCTTTTGGAGACTCAAACACTTCATGGTCATTCATATGCTTATGCTAATTAAGTATTTAAAATTTTTTTCCAATACAGGAATATTCCACATAATGTTGCCCCAGCCAATATCATGTTGCAATAATAACAAATTACAATTTCTATATAGCAGATGCTTAATATTTATCAAATGACTGAATATAATGTTTTACAATGTACAAAGTATTTTATAACAATCCTGTTAATAATGTGGCACAACTATGATTATTATTCCCATTTTATAGATGAAGATACTAAAGTACAGAAGGGTTGACCAGTTATTTGAGGTCATAGCTACTGCATTCTCTCACCTTCATATCTTTGCTCAGGTTATTTCTTAGGCCTGAAATGATCTCCCTTCTCATGTTTGCCTTTTGAACTAAATAACTTTGCATACCCCCACAAAATGCCTCAACATCCAAGAAGTACACTGATGGAACAAAGCTGGCAATAACCTTCCCTCCTTAACACTCCCATAATGCTGTTGTGAAATTCTCTCATGCATTATGGGCCATCTGGGTTGAAGTCCTCTTCCTACTAGACTGTAATTTCCATGGGTTTAAGGATTATTTTTTATCTATACTTTTTATCTCACTTGGCATCTAGCACAATACTCTGCATCCAATAGGTGCAAAATAAATGTTCCTTTTATTGAATGTTGAAGCCAGAAGAACAAACCTAAGTCCACTGATTCCAAAACTGGTGCTCTTACCATCCTATTGCTTCTAATGTTGACAGTATAACCATATTCCATCTCTACATCCCAAATATCTGATTTGTGTCAAAATCAGCCCAACTTAGCCTCTGCCTTGGATGGCCCCTCCTCTCCTTTCCTTTCCCAGGAGCCTCTCTCTGCCCACTCCACTCCAGCAGCTGAGACTCCACTTAGCTATCCTTCTATGGAACTATCTCCAGGTTTTGTTTTGTTTTTGTTTCTAAGGGGAAAGAGTGAATAAGTGACATGAAGGCATGTAGTGTATCTGAATACCAAAGAATCCTAAATACAGCTTCTGAAATACTGTAGCGTTCATTTTTACCAGAGCTTCATATGATTTCTTTTCAGAGTAATTAATGAAGAGTAACATAACCTAAAGCATCAAATCTGCAGAGACCACATAAGAAGTGCTTAATTAATGATTCCCTTTCTTCACTAGGGCAGGATGAATTAGGGCAAGCACCGGATTCTAGTCCCACATCTAATGCTTAGGAGCCATGTGACTCTAGACAAGTCATTTAACCTATTGGAATCTTTGTTCCCTTCTCTATAAAATAGAGATGCTATTGTCAGCCACAACTACCTCATCAGATTTTTTTAAGAACCAAGTGAAAAAATGGATGAGAAATTATACAATGGTATTTCAAGGATCTCTCCAGCACAGCAATGCACAGCCCTTATAAGCCAGAGTGGGTAGTCTTCAGGAGCAGCAATAGGCAGATAAATGCCTTAACTGGCAATGGGCCTGCTGGTGGTCGGCCTTTCTTAGGCTACTTAATCTGACTTCTAGATGACAGGCATACAGTACATTGAGAGGCCTATACATTTTGGCATGACTGATCAGAGTTTGTGTTTTGCTTCACAGACTTTGAGAATACACAAGTTCAATTCAATTCAATAAACATTTATTAAGTGCATCAAGTACTGTGCTAAAACCTGGGGGATAGATACAAAAAGAGGCAAAAGACAGTCCCTTCCTTCAAAGAGCTTACAATCTAATAGGGTCACATCTACTACATGATGAAACTTTAGAGCACCTCTATGGAGGATAAAAGTGTCAGGCATTAAATCTCTCTCTCTCTATTCCACAGTCATTCAGCTCAATTTAACAGATGCTACATGAGTACTCACTATATAAAGAATTCACAAGTCCAAACTTTAAAGACATATGTTAATGTATTGTTTGCTAGGGGATGAGGATACAAAGATAAATTTTATATAGACTCTGCTTTCAAGCCACTTACAAGCCCATAAAAGAAAACCTGTTATCTGTGTGATTTTGGACAATACATTTAATCTCCCTGGGCACTGGATGTTAGATTATAGGTCTAGAGATAGAAGTGACTTCTGAGTGGTTCAGTGGGTATAGTGCCCGACCTGGAGTCAGATTGATCTTCCTGAATTCTATTCCTGCCTCAGACACATACTAGCTGTGTGACTCTGGGGGCAAGTCACTTAACCCTGTTTACCTCAGTTTCTTCATCTGTAAAATGGGCTGGAGAAATAATCTCCAGTATCTCTGCCAAACAAAACCAAACCCAAATGGGGTCACAAAGAGTCAGGCAGGACAGAACAATAACAGAGAGAGCTAGTTGACCTAACTTCCTTATTTTATGGATGATGACACTGAGACCAAAGGAGGTAGGTGATGTGCCCAGAGTTCTACAGGCGGTGTCACTGGCGGAATTTGTATGTAAGTCCTCAGACTTCAAACTAGTGTTCTTTCCATGCTGCCTCACTTCTTCCACAAAGGCCCTCTACTTCTACAAAAGGTCTTTTGTTATCTATAAAATGAAGAGTTTGGGCTAGCAGCAGATTTATGAGACCCCAGTTCTAAAAGTATGATTCAGTGAATTGTGAAACAAAGGAATGTAAAACAGATGCACGGGGAAAGTCCAGGAAAAGGACTAAGAAACCTGCTGAAGAAGAGATGACTTTGACTTGGGGTAAGGAAGGCGTTCCTTCCTGTTTTCTTTTCTTTAAGACAGGGGGTTAATAATGCTGTCTGCTTTCTATCTACTTTTAAAGTACGTCACAAAGATTATAGAGCAAAGTTCCATGTTTTTCCCGATTTCCCAAACAGGATGCTGCTGAGCACAGAATGGAGGGAATGCTTTTGCCTTCCAGAAATCCAAAAGTTGCTTAAGAAAACTATTTCACAGGGAGTATAGGAGACTAAGCAGTGAAAGAAATCTTCATGATACTGTTTGCTGAAGACATGATGAACTGAGGCATTGAAACGGTGTAGGACTTGAATCCGAGGGGTGACCTGTGTTTGTATCTTGCCTCTTAACTCCAACTAGCTGTGTGACCATGTGTGAGAGGCTCTGTGCCTCATATACCTATAAAAATGAGGATGGTATCTGTCATACTAGCACAGTGTTGTTATAAAGCTGATCATCTTAATGGCTGGTATAGAAATGTCCATTGTTAGCTTTTGGTTGTTATGAAAAGTTATAAAAGATGTATCAACAAAGACTAATTGCTCAAGGTCTTAGGGTACTTGGGGAGGTGGAGTTAGATAGGTTCCGACTGGGCTGGTGGGAGTTCACAGATTCCCCTAATAGCCAGATGTGATATACAGGCATAGTGGCAGGCTCAGAGTTGTAAAATCTAGAATTATGCCGGTACATCATCTTTCTCCCACCCTCTGCCTCCTCCTCCAGTTTAGCAATAAAACATATGCTTTAAAAAAAGGAAAAGTATTCTGCTAGTAAATAGAGTATCAAGAAACTGGAAGTAGATAATATTTCCATAATTTCCTACAGAAATATAAAAGTTACTGAAAATATTTCTTCTTTGAGTAACCTTTTAATATGGAGTGAATTTTAGCCTCCTTTTATTGTATCTAGACTAAATCTATATTAAGTGTGGCTCACTTGGGGCTTAGAATGAACTAGTCACAATTTTTAGATTGAAAACTTGCTATTAAATCATGATTAATTTTACTAACGTGAATTTCAATTTGTATAGATGATTGTAAAATTATAAATGGAACTTAAAACTTCATCTCTATGTAGTATCAGATGATCAAAGGATAAAAAGGGACTTATTCATACATCTTTCCCTAAAAAATAAATCTCATTTTTGGGGAAAATGATGTCAAGTAACTGACTCTATATTGGAGGTAAGTAGCCTTATCTCTTTTCTATATGAATTCTGCTCATGTAAATCAGAAAGAATTGAAAAACTTCTAGTTATTTTTCGAATTTTGAGGTTTGGAGATGTCATTGGTAATATGGTAACATATCTCTTTTTGAATGTTTTGTATGACACATTTAACAGCTAAGAGAACAGAAGGGATTAAGTTTTCTTCAACTTTACTTTTTATCAATAAGGTTTCATTAATGTATCTATTTGGTGTGCACAGACTGTTTTAATTTCTCATACGGGAAAATCATGGACAAAGACCAAATGAGAAGATGTAGATGAATTGCCATCTGTATGAGAGATGCATTGATATACAGAACTATGTCAGAGTTAATTTCATAAAATTGTATTTTTAGTGTTTCAGGGATGCATTTTAACAGAGGAAGATAGGAATAGAGAGTAATACTCAAACTGAATAACAGGATTATCTTCAACATAAGAAATGGTCCTAGTAGCTAAAAAAAAAGCAGTACTGGTAATGATGTCCAGAAGACATTAGGTAAAATGTCACAGAAATGAATCCATATATCATTGTATGATGGTCCAACAACTGAGGAATAAGGAGAAATGGGTTCTAGTTCAGCTAACTCTTCCACTGACTTTTGATGTTATGGTAGACAGGTCACTTTGCCTTTTTGAGTCTTACTTTCCTTACCTGTAAAATAAAAGGTTTGACTAGATAATTTCTAAGATCTCTTTTTGCTTATCATTCCATAGATTAAGAGTCTTTCTCACCATCATTAAGAGACCTTATAAAATGGTAAGATAAACACTGGAAACCAATGTCAGGAAGTGTGTCTCAACTCCAAGGGCCTTAGATCTTTCCAATTTAATAAAATAATCCTTTTCTTTCTTCTATTTTAACAGAATTCAGTGTTAAGTGCCCTTATGGCCAGGATAATCATTGATGAAGTATATGCATTTTTGGAAGCCTACTTAAACTATAATATTATCTTCCCATGTTCAGTATACAATTAGGAATAGCCTTCCCCAAATGAGTGACAACAGGTTTTATGTGCAGCAATTCTTTAATACATGGTTATAATAGAGCCATAATGCACCTAGTTACAAGGAAGACATAACAATAATTGAGCCATTCCTAGGAC
This sequence comes from Pseudocheirus occidentalis, assembly GCA_028646575.1. NCBI lineage: Eukaryota > Metazoa > Chordata > Mammalia > Diprotodontia > Pseudocheiridae > Pseudocheirus > Pseudocheirus occidentalis. The sequence goes on along the minus strand of CM053598.1, from coordinate 93,713,383 downwards.
ATGGCAAATGTGGTCATTACTCTGACCCTAGGCATTGGAGTATTTCTCTTTCTTCCTCTTCCCCTCTCCCAACAACATGGCTCCCCTAGTTTGGACAAAAGGTATCCTGAAGCTTACATACATATATAGATATAGACATAGACATATGTGTGTGTGTGACTTTCCTCATCTTCCATCTCGTCAAGGCCCCTCCTTCCTTCTACATGTTCTACCCTCAACCCGTGTTGTATGGTATCCATAAGTCCTTTTTGCCACTTCCCAAATGCATTAGATATTCATTTTAATACCATTTCACCTGTATTAAAGATGCTTTGGATGGATCGGGGAGGTAGAAAATTGGAGGCACACATTATGATTTGCTCTAGGATTGCCCTTCTGTCCCCCTGGAGAATCTTGGGCCCTGAACACCACCACAGGGATGTCTTGGATATTCCCATACAGAGAGGCCACAAGAGGAACCACAAAAAGAAATGCTTTCCGTAAATGATGGTGCAGCTGAATAACCAAAGTCAATTTTATTTCTGAATTACTGAAGCGGTTTTTATGAAAGATATATAGTGAACATTTCTTGTTATTGTAACAGTAGTCAATACACTACACAGGTATGTCATTTTGATGGTAATAAACACAGTTTCCTTATTGCAAGAATATACTTAACCCAACCCAAAGGGTATGATAGAAAACAAGAAATGCTTAATGTTAACTCTTAAAGTTTAAATACAAATATGAAGTAATTTAATATGAATTCTTGGTAATAAGAAAAATATATGTTCCATAATCTTTATTACACACTGTACAAAACAAAATATTGCACTTTAAGAATCATACAATAAATATATACAAAAGTTATCTTACAAATGTTCTTTGTCCTTTTAATTTAAAAACCTGTTTCAACAGTCAAGACCCATTACTGATTAAAAAAAAAAGCTTGTCATCTGGAGTATCCTCTCCCACACAGCCACCAAATGCTGTGCCTTCTAAGCCCTTGGGATACAGTAGTGCTCATCTCAGTTTCAGTGATGCTAGAAATTATGGCCTAGGAGACCTGTGGCTTTCCAAATTACAATGTGCCAACTCTGTGGACTGCTCCTCTAAGAAACCAAAAGCCAGAATGTACGTTCCCCTGTTGGGCACTGAGGCAAGAAACAGTGAGATGTGCTTCCTCCTCTGACTTCATCATTGCTACAAATGGGTAAAATCTCGCATGTAAACAGAGCAGCTGTGGCACCTTCCTCAGACTGCTAGGACTACCGAATGCTCAATCCCCTCAACCCCCTCCCCCACTTTTTTATTTTGGTCAACCAGGCTTCTTAGAATTGGCAATACATATAGGAAGATGATAGTTCTCTACCATCTCTTTCAATGTTAGGATTAGAATTTATAATGTGCAAGTCTGTGTTCCTTTTTTGAGTGATAAAAGCTTAATGTGTATGAAAATAATCAATGGCTTCACTATTAAGATTCTTATTTAGAACACCACTTCCTTATTATTTTGATTCAAGATTGGAAAAAAATATAAAATACCAAGGAATGATATTTGACACAGACTGGGTCAGATAAAGCTTAGATTACCTATTTGGTCATGTGCAAGAAAATAGTGCTTATCAAAGTGTCTTTCACAGCTCTTCTTTCTAAGGAAGTGTTGAATCTAATTCAAAGTCAGTAGAAAAGACTAAGCAGAACTTCCCTCTGATCATATTTCAATCTGAGTGGAAGAGGACAGGAACCAAGCCAAGCAGCGCCTCCTCTGATTAAAAACATAAAAAAATACACATTTCTGCAGTGGAAAATGGCAAGACTGTCAAGAACGCTCTTTCCCATTTGGAACATAAACACTGGTTAGGGATGTGAGATGCTCTCCCCCAATGTGTATCCAGCCACCAGACAACCTTGAGAAAACTTGTCCTGAGAGTTTGCCTCATAGTTCAATCTTAAAGCCAGATAGGAAAAATACAATCAGTGACACAACCACCACCTTGACAGCAACTGGCCAGAGCATCGGAAATTTCAGTACCTTGGAAATTCCAAAAAACACTAAACATACGTAGTTGAGAAAGAGTCATCACTTGCTGCACTTCCCAAGTCTTCAGGATGTATTAATCTACTATGATTTCCTACAAATCACAGGAAGTGAGCAGTATTTGATGCACTGGTGATAATAGTGTTTTCTCAGTTACAATCTTGTGACAAGGGCCTATTCAGTTCAATGGATTATGTGCTATGGTATTTTAAATGGTATGGTATTTTTAATTCTGGAACAGCAACAACAAAAATCTTAAGTGTTAAAAGTTCACCATGGAAATGTTGATCAAGCTAAAAAAAAACCCAAAAAGTTTGGAAAAAATTCCACTCTATAAAATCCTAACTGGTGTTTCTGTATCAACATCCATTTTACTTTTAAGCCTGGAGTCTTACATTGAATACATACTTTGGAACCAGCTACATGCAAAGAACTTCCTCCTCCTCTTCATAGCAGCACCATGAACTCTGCACAGAGCTATGCTTCTTGACAAGACTGGCAACATCTTTGTTTGTAGAGGTGTATCGAGCACAAGTTTAGATATTTTACAAATGTACAGTAGTGAGTTGTGTCCTTGCATTCTCCTTCTGCAAAAATAATTGATTAATTAACTGGATTAAAATTTGATTTTATTTTTGTCCCATCAGCATCAGGAATTCCCAGTGTAGAAGCTCTCTTCAGGGATGCAAATTGACAACTAACTTACAGTCTTAATTGTCTGGGAAATCTAGAGGCTAATTTGACCTACTTAGCGACAATATAGTTAGTATGTGTCAGAGAAATGAAAGAAACATAGGTCTTCTATTATCTACTATCTACTGTCTCTCAATGGAAAACATTTTCAAGAAAATGTGTTCGTTTTAATTAAAGATATTAATAGGCAATGTGGCACAATGGATAGGGAGCTAGATTTGAATTCAGAGAGACCCAGGTTCAAATTCTGCCTCTGATACAATGTGACTGTGACCCTGGACAAGTCACAATTTCTCAGTGCTCTAGGCAACTCTCTTAAACCAAACATTTCAGAGAAGGTGTGGACGGCCATTGGATGAGGCAGTTTTTTAACCTGAGACTTCCTCAAGTCAGTGAAATCACAAATCTGGTTCATATTCCAATCTCTATCCTTATGTGCATTTAATAATGTGATTTATTATTAAATAATAAGTGCATAATTAATGAATAAGCCAGACATTTAAAAACTTTCATTCTGAAGGGTTATGCTTTTATAAAGCTTTCAACTAACTAGTCAATAAATAAATATAATTAAACTCTCTAGTTACACGCCCATATGGTAGTCACTTTAAAGTACTGACAAAGTACTTTACCTCTGTGGTGACCTGAATTCCAGGCCTTAAAAAAGATTATGTTTAATGGCCACATCTTACTTCTTTGGTTGCTGCACAGAACAATTATTTATGCTGGCACTGGCAGTGATCTCTTCAAAGCTGAAGCACCTTCTCAGTGCTAGGGATGGAGGTTTTTGGAAAGCCTAGCCATTGTTGGGTAATAAAACCAAACACCACAGAGTTAACACCAGTCATGCTAGTGAACCAGACATGCCTTAAGGGTTTATGCAGGATTTTTTCCTCCAAAGAGTTTGAAGTCTTGACCTGGAGCCAAAATAGTTCTCCTCTTTAAGTTATAATAGAGATGAAATAAGTTAATCAATAGATTGACAAAAGATACCCCCAAAAGTAGATGGATTATAGCCTTAGAGGGGAGCAGCTTTAAGATATATTATGTTGTATCTTGGGAATCCCTTATGCAGAGAAAAGGCACTACTATCAAGCTACTCAAATCATCTTCAATCCCAAAAGTCAGCTACCATAATAACCATATAATAACAAGTACAATTCAAACCCAGAATGACTTCATGATAAATTGAGTGCTCTGTCACACTCACTATACCATGCTGAAAAACACCATAAAAAGTACTTAAAATGGGTACATACTACCGCAGGAAGTGACATTGCAATGCTTCCAGGTCACTGGTCTCTGTCTAGAACCACAGTGATGAACCGCCACAGGTCGACTACTTTTTCGGTGTATGCATTCCACTTTCCGGGACTGAAACCCATTGCCACAGACTGCCGTACAGGGCCTCCAAGGGCCAGTACGCCAATATACATCGCATGGTTCAGAGGAACAATTTCTTCTCAGGTTGAATCTAGAGGGGGAAAATGTAGAAGAATCAGAGAGATTTGGTGAAGAAGGAAGAGTAAGCACTTTCTGGAATACTGTTTTACCTTAAAACTACTTAGTAATCCAGTCATTTAACTCTCCCCACCAATTTTTTTTTTAAGTTGTGATAATTAGGATATGAATTTAACTGACATTTGCCTTGGTGCTGCCTGTGAAAAAATAAGAGTTTAGTAAGGAAATGAAATTTTCAGGTGAGTGTTTTCTTTACTGAAGGAAACAAAACTTTGTTTTCAAATACTGTATTCCACCCAATTCACCTCCAGCTTCCTAGGGTAAAACAATAACATGATGTAGTTGAGTCAAGGGGCAGGAGGAGAATCTAATCTAACAAATCTAACAAAAATATCAAAGATTCGAAGAAAGAAGAGATGGAGAGAGGTTAAGGAGAGCAAAATAAAGCAGGCTTAATGAACACCGTGGAAGTGGACACCAACTGCACCCATGTCAAGGTAGGGACTGGGGATGGGGAGTGAGCGAGCATCTGCCCAGACGGGTCAGAATGTACCTCATTGGGAGGTACATTGGGAGACCTCCAACTGTAAATGGAAATTGATTATTGGCTAGTGGTCTAGGGGAGTCAAAAGCAGGGCTCTAGATACAGGAAATGAGGAAGAGGACTGAAGATCTGCTCTAAAGAGGTTAAAAAAAAGACCTCTATTCCCTTCTACACTGGCTTCCATGAGACTATACTGCTGAAAGAAATTATTATACTATCATATTAATTATTAATCATGATCCACCCTTTATTTCTTCTATTCTCTGTAAAAGCCCACATCCAGTTAAGGTCAGTCAGTCTCTGAAAGGCATGGCTAATTGACAAGATTGCTCCTAGACCTCAAGAAACATGCTTGTTAATTTTGGGTGGGATTTTAGCTTAGCTCCAATGCAATATTCACTTCAAATTCCCATTACAGGACTCCACCCCATGATGAGTCTGAGAGAAATTGTTATTAATAACCAATGATACGGGGAGATGGAGAGTTCTCTTCCATTTCTAAAGTCTTCCTTTCAAAATCTCAGTCTCTGAAGGCTGAATTAAGTGTCTCTTCAATCTTGGTCAGACCAAACCCAACCTTACAAGGAATTTATTCTAAGGTGAGGAAGGCCTTTGTGTCCTACACATGTTCTGGTGGAGACAAATTCTTTGAACAGATTGCTCTAGGTGGGGGCAATTTACAAGTAAACGACAAAATCAAAGTTTATTAGAATAGGTCCAGTCCCTCATTGTAATATTCATTCCAATCAGAGATGATTGCTACCCTCCAGAACACCCTCTTCCAAGGGGTGAGCCCAGAGCCATGACTAACTTTGGCATTTCAGAGTACCACAGACTTCTTTTATTAAGAAAATGATTAATTACCCAGAAATTATGTCTCTCAAACTTTTAAAAAGTCACAAGTCCCAATTTCTGTTTATTTAGTGTATCTAGTCTGGTTGAGCCCTTACCCTGACAGAAGGAACCTCTGTCCTTGATCACTAACATTAGAGTTTAGGGTGATGCAGTTTGTGAAGGAGAAAAATAGCCAGATAGGTTTGGATAGAAATGGCTTTCCCTTGCCCAGACTGCTGGAGGTGGCTGAGACTCATGATCAAGCCATGTTCTCAGCAGGAAGAGTTAAAGACTTTTAGCCCACTTTATTAAATGTCTATCAATCAATGTTGATTTCCACTTGTTCGGGGAATTCCCTTTCAGAAGATATTTAAGGCATTTCAGGGTCTCCCTTGGAGCCTTTAGCTACTGAGAGAAACCACTGACCATCAATTTATTCATTGCAGGCTAGCCTAATTAATAAATTGATTATTAATTACCCAGAAACTCTGTCTTTCAAGGTTTTCATTCATTTCACTGTCCTGATTCTCTTTTTACCACTCTTGTCCTATTTCCTTCAATGGGTCTTTTTTCTCTTCTCACCTTTTATAAGATCTTCCCAAGGACTTAGCTAGCATTTTTTTTTCTTTCTAAGCATCTTTGTTGGCAATCCCATTCGTTCCCTTGGTTTCATCCATCACTCTTTCATGTGGATGGATTAGAACTCTCTCTCTTCAGTCCCAATGTCTCTTGTGTTCTCCAGTCCTGCCTCTCATTTCTACCATCACCTGAACAAAATCTCAAACTAAAATCATATGAGTTTCCTTTACCTCGGATCAACTTTTGTTTTCTCTAACTCTCAGTAATACCATTACAATCGAAATATATTTATTAAGTTCTTACTATATTCCAGGCACTGAGCTGGGCTAGTTGGTGAAAAATACCAAAAGAATAATAATAATAATAAATTCCTGTTTGTAAGGGCTAAAGACTGTTAAGGGATCCTCTGAATTTGTTTTTTTAGCTGCCATCTTTTCCAGAAACACTGGACCCTAAAACAAATGCAGGAGGCCTGAATGTGTCAAGGACAAACATCCCCCCTCCCCCATCTGACATAATTTGTTGTTTGCATCCCAAATCAGACCTTGTGTGTCCTTGGGAGTCAAGACAGGCACCAGTCTGTGCTTGTGCCTGCTGGGACCCTTGCAGATAAGGAGACCATCATATCTTCGTGGACTAGCAGTTCCCAAGGTAAAAGAACATGGCTTTTGCCATGGCCTTGCTCCTCCCCTTTGGGAGGGGTTTTGTCCTCTTCCCACCTTTACTGTACCTTTTCCCCTCCCATGCCACACCCCTTCAGGTAGAAGTTTCTGGTATCCCTTCCTTAGTCCTGCTTTTATAAAAATGCAAATTTATGTATGGATTGTAAAATCTTTGGGTTCCACATATATGTTCATTTCTTTTGTAATAAACCTCGTTTTCATGTCTGTTTTGTGAAACTGTGATTGCCTGTTGACAAAGGAGCTTACCTTCTAAAAATGAAGGCAACATAAATAAACAGGAATGTACAAATCGATGGAGTAGATCAGTAGTGTGGAACTAAAATAGAAATGGATCCCTGTGGAACCCATGTTGACCTAGAAAGCCACAAAATAACTATCTATGCTGAATGGGATTTTTACTTATTTTGTCAACATTTCCCAATTACATTTTAATCTGGTTTCATTTAATCCTACTCAAGAGTTTTGTGTATGGCTTGGATACCTCTGAAGTAGAGAGAGGGCAGCCTTACAGGCTCTAATACCTTTAATGCTTACTAGAAGTCACTATGTAGACGTTTTACAAATAGAAAAGGTATTCTTTCATATCTATTCTTGGGTAAAAAATATGACCCCATTTTAGCAACTGTAGTCAACGTCAAGTTCCCACTACTTTTTCTTTTAAGGATAAAACGTAGTGTGGTGCAGGGAAAGAAAACTAGCCCTGGATTCAGAGGGCTGGAGTCCAAATCCCTGATTCAACCTCCTAGTCGTGCGACCCAGGGCTAACTTGTCTTTCATTTCTGAATCCCTGATGCTGCTAACAAAAACTTAGACACGTAGTGTAGTCAGAAATAAATGTTACATAAGAGGACTTCCTGGGTTATTCGATCTTCTTTTAAACACACACACACACTCCCACACATACAGATATGTATGTGCACATGCCCACACATTTCTCCTTTAATTGATTTGCAGCATCTAGTGACTCATTTCTGAGTGGTGATAATTATGTGTTCGTAAAACTAGCTGATGTCTGTACAGTGCTCTAAAATTTTCCATATACTTCACATATGTTATCTTGCTTGAGCCTCATCACAACCCTATAAGATAGGTCCCACAGATATTATTATCCCCATATTATGGGTAAGGAAACTGAGGATCAGAGAAGGTTTACTAAGCGATCTCATGGATCAATCAATAAACATTTACTAAGTGCCTACTATGCTCCTGGCATTGTGCTTAGCACCGAGAATACAAAAAAAGGGCAAAAAACAGTTCTGCCTTCGAGGAACTCACACGCTAATAAGGGAGAAAACAAGCCAACAGATATGTACAAACAAGCTACATGCAGGGAAAATAGGAAGTACTTAGCTGAAGGAAAGAAGGCACTAGAATTAAGAGGGGCCACAAAAGGCTTCCTGAAGAAAATGGAGTTTTAGTTGGGTTTAAGAATGGCTGGGTGAGACCTTTTGGTGTGTGTGTAAACTGGGTCTAAATGAGGTAGAGCTGCATGAAGTCGCTGGGCTCCCCCGCCCTCTCCTCCGGAGTCATCACAGTCCTGTGGCTGGACAGAGTCAACATGACTCGTAATGGCTCCAGATTCAGGGATGACCTTGGCATCTCTGAGGTCTAACCAAGCTCGAAGCACTCCACAGGGGCTGCTTCAGCTGCCTTCACGGCCGCTGGAACAAACTGTTCTAATCTGCCCATTCCGCCAGGGAAAGTCTTCATCTGCTTGTCACAGACACCCCTCTAACTCACTGATGACTTTGAGACCTCTCAGTTACCCTCAATCTGGTTTAGCCCTTCTGCTGAAATGGTTTACTGGGCTGTGGCTGCCACACATGTTACAGTTTCTGGGAGCCACAGGTGAGAGTTAGGTGGAACAGGTAGACGGACACGAAGGGTGGAAAGCAGCTCTTTTCTGAGTGAAGGGTGAAAAGGGGCCCGCATTCCCTGCACCAGAGGTACTACTAGTCTTCTGTGAACACACCCTCCTCCCCCAGAATTTTAATTAGGACTTGAAGGAAGCCAGGGAAGAGAATAGGCAGAGAAGAGAAAGGAGATGGGAGAGAGCCAGAGAAAATGCCTGGCGCTGAGAGAGGGCGTATCTTGTTCAAGGAACAGTAACGAGGCTACTGTCACTGGATAGAAAAAGATATGTGCTGGGGAGGACAGTGAAAGAAGACCAGAAAGGTGGGGAGGGGAGTAGTTATGAAGGACTTTGAATACCAAATAAAGGATTTTGCTCTTGTTCCTGGAGAAAATTGGGAGTCATGGCAGTTTAGTGAGTGTGTGTGTGCACACACATGCGTGCACACACATGTGCATGTTGGGGAAGGGGGGGTGACATGAGTTCATCATTTCCCATGGGTTCAATTATTTCTATGCAGATAACTCCCAGATCTGTATATCTAGCTCTATTTTCTCTGCTGAGCTAGTCATGCACCTCCAACAGACTCTTAAGACATCTTGATTGGATGTTCCATAGGCATCTCAGGGTCAGTATGACCAAAATAGAACTTTGTTTTTTCCCCTCAAACCCTCCTTCTTCCAATCTTCCCTCTCACTTGAGGGTATCACCATCTTCCCAGTCACCTAAGCCTTTGTTTACATGACTCCTCACTCTTACTCATCCTGTCTGTTGTTTAAATCTCATCGTTTCTATCTTATATACATCTCCTTCCCTCCCATTCACACAGTCACAACCCAATTTCAGGCTTTTGTCATCTCTTGCATGGACTACAATCATAGTTTTCTAATGGGTCTCCCTGTCTGTTATTCATTTAGCTTCTAAAGCATGTCATGCCCCAGGTCCTCTGCTCAATGAGCTCAATAAAATTCTTCCTATCCTGACCCCTTCCCACCATTCCAGTCTTCCTCTAACTTACTCCCCTCTATGCACTCTATGATCACAGTACCTTGACCAACCCACTGCTCTTCAAACATGACTCTCTGTCTTCTCTCCATACCTTCATATTCTTGCTCCTTCTCAGGCCTAGAACACTCTGCACCTTCACCTCTCTCTGCCTCTTAGTTTCCTAGATTTCAAGACTCACCTCAAATCCCAACATTCGTAGGAGGTTTTTCTGCTCCTTCCCAGCTCCTAATTAATGCCTTTCCCTTTCAGATTGCCTTCATCTACTCTATATGTATCTTGTATGCCCCTAATTACTTATATGTTGTCTCTCCACTAGGATATGAGCCCTGAGTGCTTAGTGTAGTGTCTCCCATATAGTAGGAGCATAATAAGAACTTTAAAAAAATTAATTTTAGTGGGCATCTAGGTGGCATGGTGAATAGAGCACTGGCCCTGGAGTCAGGAGGACCTGAGTTCAAATCCAGCCTCAGACACTTGACACACTTACTAGCCATGTGACTTTGGGCAAGTCAGTTAACCCCAATTGCCCTCCAAAAGGCAAAAAAAAATTATTTTTAATTTATGGAATAAAACAAGCATTTCCATAGCATTGTATAACAATAAAGATGATTGCACATGAAACTGCAAATCAATTATGTACAACTTGCTATTTTTTTAAATATATAAAAGTTATCATGTAAATTTCTTTTTTCCCCTCTCCTCCTCTAGAGATGGCAACCACAAATAGCTAAACACAAATATGTACATATGTAAAATCATCCTATACATACTTCTATTTATCAGTTCTTTTGCTAGATGCTAATAGGGCTTTCCTTCTTAGGATTTTTGTAGTTAATCTGGATATTTATAAGAGTCAGAATGACTTATTCACTCAGTGTTGTTCTTAAAACAATAATGCTGTTACTGTATACAACATTCTCTTGGTTCTGCTGATTTTGCTCTTCATTATTCTGTGCAAGTCTATCCATCTTTTTCTAAGATTATCAAGCTTATCATTTCTTATAGCACAAGAGTAGTCCACCATGATCATATACCACAACTTGTTCAGGCTGTTGACAGAACTGGTGAAAATTATTATCTATAATTGAAAGCTCTATTAACAAATGACTGTTTCAAACATGATAGAGAAAGGCCTTGAGATCATGGCATATGAAGATGAACAGAGGGAATTGGGCATGTTTGAACTGGAGAAGAGAAGGGGGTTGGGGAGAGGAGTAGTGATGAAAACTGCCTCTAAACATCTTAAGAGGGATTAGACATTTTCTGCTTGACCACAGATTAGGGATCCAAGAATAATGGTAAAAAAAAAACCACCTAGTAATTAGAGCTATCCATAAAGGAAATGGAATAGGGCACTGAGAGGTAGTGAGTGGGTTCCCTTTCACTTGAGATCTCTAAGAAAAAGCCAAATGACCACTCGTCAAAGACATCATAGAAGGGGAAACTAAGATACGAAGTTAAGTGATTTGCCCAGGGTCACACCAATAATAATATCTGGTGAGAGTTGAACTAAATGTTCTTGATTCCAGGTTTACTGTCTTGGCCACTATACCATGCTGTCTCTCTAATGTGGTCTGGGTTTGAGGGCCTCAAAGTTTCCTTTTAATTTTGAGATTCTGTGATTCAAAGTCCTTTCTGTAAATGATGTAAATTGTTTATGGGCAGCTTTGGCTGTTAAGAGAAGTTAAATTTCATAAATAATGCTTCAAACAGTTTGAAAACACTACTTTCAAAAAGGGATATTTCTTTTCATCTCCGGAATGGAAAGTTACCTCTTTCTGACTAGAAAAAGGAAGTTTTGGGATTTTATGTCAGAGTGAAGAGGTACCCTATGTGGTTGTAATTTTCTTTCTCTGCTCCAGCCTTGTAAGGAGAGAGGACATGGGAGAGTCAGAGGGAATCACAGTCTAAGCAGGCCACATGTTGGCTCTCAGATGCTGGAAAGTGAACAAAGTCTAATTCACTGATATCCGTAAGGCAAAGAAATCCAAACCCCAGAAGTAAGATGAAATTCTGGGGATAAAGAAGGGAAATATGCTTCTTTGAGACTCAAGGTGTGACGTTTTCATCATGTAATTAGGTGTGGAAATGTAAATCCAACTCTATAACAAAGGCCTACTATTTTTACCGATCTGCACTAGACTTGTAATTCCAACACAAGCCACAGGGTGGTGCCTGGAATCTAATTTTGTATATTCAATGATCACTGGTGATAGTAATACTTTGTCATCTCCAAATATATGCTCTTTGATTTTAATTGCACCCTCGAGCCTAGCAATAAAAACATATCGTAAGAAAAGGACAGGCATTGAACTTTGATTTCATTTGCATAGAGAACTCCCAAGCAAGAACATCCTCCCTATCAATGGAGATCGGTACCTTCTCAGCAACTTTTAGAACTACTTAGAGCCTTGAGAAAGTAAATGATTTGCCCAAGGTCACACAGCCCTATATGGAGGGGCTTCAAGATTAGTGCTCCAACTGTATCACACCTCCTCTCTGGATAACTAAGAGAAAGGAAGAATTAAGGGAACATGTTTTTTTTTAAAGCATTTTATTTAAAAAAAACCCACACAATTAATTAAATGCTAATTACTTTCTAACTCAACAGAGGGCACACTTCAAAGAAATACAAAACTTTTATGGGCATCTGGTACCTGGTTTTTTTGTTTGTTTGTTTGTTTGTTTTTTTACTGAATTCAATTTTGTAGTAATTACTGCTTCAGTTTATTTTAAATGCTTCTTCCTTTTTCCAAGAAACCTTTTAACTGATACCTCTTTGGGTGTTGCTTAGTTAAAGTTTCTGGGTGGCTTGCGGACTCCTTGTTTCCCACTCTTGCCTACTTTGAAGTTACGAACAATCAGAACTTGGCATCCAAACTGTTTTGAGCCAGCTCAGCCCTGAAAAGCCTTTAATTGGCCTCGGTCCTCTAATCACCCAAGTCAAGATGCTCTTGGTTTGAATTTTGCTAGTTGGAGGATCAGGAAATCTGGAAGTTGGCCATGGAGCTCCACTTTCCAACCAAATGCTTCCTCCACTAGAGGGAGAGGGCTTGGTGACTGGCACAGCTTTTCATGGCCCTCTTTAGTCAAAGATATCACAGACCTTCTCCCCAAGGTATTCTGCTCACCGGAGCAATGCACAACCGTTTTATTTCTTCCTCCGAATGACAGCCCTTCAAATATTCTAAGACAGTTATTATCTCTAGTTTTCTCTTATCTAAGAGAAATATTACATGGGTATTGTCTATAACCTACAACAAATAGTTTCTCTTTTGGATTCTGGATGCCTTTTTATTTATTTATTCATGTTCTTCTACCAACTGATTGAATTGTGGAGAGAATGCTATACTTAGAATTAGGAAGACCAGAATTCAAATCCAGCAAGCTCTTACTAGCTTCATCACCCTAGGCAAGTCACTTAACCTCTGCAGGGCCTCAGTTTCATCAACTGTAAAATGAGAATAATAATAGAACTTATCTCCCAGTGTTATTGTAAGGGTCAAAGGAGATGAAATATGTAAAAGCACTTTAACAGTGCCTGGCACATAGTAGGCTCTTTCTAAATGCTAATTCCTTTCTTCCTTCCCTCCCTTCTTGAAATTTGATGTCTGACTGGACATGTAGTCAGATCAGTGCAGAATACAGGGGTCATTAACAAGATCTGGATGTTGCCATTAACATAGTTTGCGACAGTGTGGGCTTCTTTTTATTTTATTTTACTTTATTTTTTTTAAGCAGCTACATCATACTTTCTGTTTATGGTGAACTTGTGGTTAAATTTCTCAGGTCTTTTTCACATGAACTACTCCCAAGCTAGGTCTTTTCCTATCCCGTGTGTGTGTCCAAGATCTAGACAGGTAATGTTTTATTGCTACTTTTCTTACTGTGCTATATCATTAAATGTGTTCTGATTTGAATTACATCCTCTGGCCCAGTAATAAAGGTAAACATGTTGGTGGGGATTCAATGAGCTATAGGTTTAGGTTAATAGAGTCGCACAAAGTATGTTGAATCTGGGGACCCAGGTGTCAGTTGGTGGGGAGCCCCCTGATGCTACACTAATAAGCTTCTTTCTGTCAGTATTTAATTATAGTAGGTACTTAAATGCTTATTCACTGGTTGACTGTTGGCTTTAGTCCAGTGTTGCTAGCTACTGCGAACACTGAAAACATTTTGATTCTTGATTCTGTTGTGTATCCTATTAGCTTTCCTTTCTAATTTCTCATTTAGTACCTGTGGCATGCTACTCAACATTTCCATTCAGGTTGACACCAGTCCTGTAAATGCCACTCTAAGGTAAGTTCACACGTTTGTTACCATCCACCACCTACTTCTTTGGCTTATCTATTTAGGGGTAGTAGGTCATGGTGGGAATGGGAACCTGAGCAACCAACTAGAGAAAATAATAACAATAACTAACAGTTATATGGTGCTTTAAGGTTTTGAAAGCCCTGTATAGGTGTTAGCTCCCTTGAACCTCACAACTCTTGGAGGTTGGTACTATTATTCCCATTTTATAGATGATAGAACAGTCTCAGAGAGTTTGAATAACTTGCTAGTAAATATCTGAGGCCAGAGTCAAACTTACATCCCCAAGTCTAACGCTTACTCTATCTGTTGCCCCAGGTCTAGTCCCTCTCAAAGACTAGAGCAGTGGTTCTCAACCTTCCTAATGCTGCGACCCTTTAATGCTCGTATGTGGGCATATCTGCATGTGGGCGAACCCACCTGGAGACGGATAGAGGAGAGGTGTCTCAGTTCCTAATACCATCAGAAATATGTGTTTTCTGATGGTCGTGGGTGACCCCTGTGACCCCCAAAGGGGTCGCAACCCACAGGTTGAAAACCACCGGACCCCTCCTCACCTCAGAAGGTACTTCCACAAATGGAGGATATACCTCTTACTCAAGCCAATCAATCAACATTTATTAAGTGCCTACTATGTGCAAGGTACTGTTCTAGGGATACAAGACAAAAATGAAACAGTCCCTGTCCTCAAAAAGCTTACATTCACTTTAACAAAACTTTCTGAGAAAGCAATGCCTTAGTTTCCTATTACCAAGTGCCTTTGGAAAGGTTAATGTGGGCACCAAGGCTCCTGCTCCAGTGTCGAGGGTGTGCCCCTCACTCCAGTCTCTTTCAGATAATGGATATGGAGGCCTCTTATCTCAGAACCTAATGTCCCATGTAAAGGCACTACCTATTCCTTCCCTACTCCCCCCAGGTGTGAGGTTTAGCTGACTCTGAACAATAAGACAAAGGAACTAGGGATTCAAAGGGAGAGTAGAATTAAAATATGAAGTCCTTGAGGGCCAGGACTGTTATTATTTTTTTCTTTGTCTCTGCAGGGCTTAGCACAGTGCCTAGGATACATTAGGTGCTTAATAAATGCTTGATGATTGTTAAATATAGTACACAGGTATGTATGGCCAAATGTAGGGTCAAGATTGTGATGGAAAGAAGGATGATGGTCTGGGAGAAGTGAAATCCCTCTCAGAAAAACACCTTAGCCTTTGCTACCCTCTGACACCCAGGTAGGAGTCCTCTCTCTGCTAGATCTCCAGCCTTGGTCTCACCGCCATGACCTTGTTTGGGTTCAGAGTCTTAGATTCCAGTTCTAATTAAGAACCAAGTACATGATAAGTGTGTGAAGCATCTCCTGTGCATCATTCCTTCTTTGGGGTGTCAGAAATGGCAGAGTATGCTTTTTCCAATGCAAATACTTAGCCCAATAATCCCACTGCATCAGCTATAGTGATGTGCTGGTAAATATTTAACAATAGGCTCTCCAAAAAAGCAGGACCAACTTTTATATCTGCATTATTAACATTCTCTCTATTGCTTTCATAAGTCTAGAAATCAACAATCTAGAAATCAACAAAACAATAAATCAGGCCCTGATTTGTAGCATTTGATGACTTCTGTGAAGGAAATACTCACACAATGTAATAATTAACTCTCAGGAGTCAGTTTGAGCTGGCTGGCTCCATCACACCAACTCACTACTTTCTTGGGGAATGGAGTGAGATGAATAGACTGATGTTGCCTATCCTTACCAAAAGATCCTGGAGAGTAGGCATCACAGTCAATGATGCTTCTTCCACTTCCTGCCACCTTCTTCCCTGCCAAGCTACGAAAAAACAAAGCCCCTTTGTCTGCTATCACTCCCGCTCTCTTCTCCTTAGCCCTTCCCTGTCCCTGTCCTTCTCTGCCTCTCCTTCCTGTAGCACCCTTATTCCATTATTCAGTTAACAATCATTCTTTCACTTTCTGCTTCTTCCTTCACACTACTTCACAGAACCTTGGTTCCCTCTGAAAGACAAGGCATTCCTGACCTCCTTTGGTAATCCTTGCTGCTCCTTCTCTCAAATCTCCAAGAACTCTGAGCCAGGAAAAGAAGGAAACCAGCTTTTAGCTCTTTGTGAAAACCTGAAGAACCTTTCTCTAGCACCATCACTCAGCAGCCTCTCCTTCTTTGTGGTGCACTATCTTTCTAAATCATTCTTAGTGGGGTCACAAAGTGGCCTCTAGATCTCTCTCCAGAATCCTTTCTCAGGAAGTTTCATACCTGGTCCAGAGTCTTCCTTTCTATCCCAACTCTTAGCCTCATACTTAGGGATTTCAAGATATACACCGACATCCTTCCTCAAACGCCCTGGTCTCCCACTTAAAAAAACTCCTCAACTTTCACGGGTGCATCTTCACTCCACTCCAGCCACAGGCCTGGCTACACGTTAGACCTCACCCTTACCTATAGCTGTGTTCTCGCCAGGAACTCTGACATTCCTTTCTCGTTAGAGCTATAACATTCCATTTCTCTGCTTTATTGCTCCTAAATCTATTCTTTGTTATCACAATGATCTCTAGTTTATTCATTTACCCCATTCTATCACCTTTTTTTCTCATCACAGTTTGTGTTCTAGAATTGATCAGGTAACTGCGTACTACACTCATTCAAAAAACATTAAGGTTCTGGAGGAAGAAGTGGGCCCGGTGACTTTGCACAGCCTCCCCTTACTTAAATCCAATTCATTTCATGTCGTGGCTTCAGCTCCCTGATGTTATAGTTCTCTTCTAGAATGAAGGACAAAAAACATTAAGCATTTCTTATGCAGCAGGTCCTGTGCTAAGCACAGAGGATACAAAAAGTGACAGAAGCAGTCACACCTTTACAATCTATATTCTAATTCTCTGTCCTTGAGTCTCTTGTTCCCATGTCCTACTGCTATTCAGAAGCCAACTAAAGCCTATGTTTGGGTTACCCACCTCTCCTGGCCTCCTCAATCAGTCTTTTCTGTTCCTGTTCTCAAGCTGCTCAGTGTGGTCAGGAGAGAACACTCACCCTCGCTGCCTGAGGGCACTACATATTTACACAATCTGACTTCAGCTGGACCCTCACTGCTGCATGACAATGCACTCATTCTCCCTGTACCGACCCTCTTACATCCCCTGCTGTATAAAGGTTTGGTTATGACAATCCCCCTATCCTTGAGCCCCCTGATGTCACCCTTCCACCACGCCCTCAGCAGAACTCCAGACTCTGTTTTACTGAGACAACTCCATCCCCTGTAAGCACACAGCAGCTTTTCATATGGTCAGTTTTCCCTTCTCTCTGATACTTTCTCCATCTTTGGCTTATGTGCTATAGCTTTCTCCTTGACCTCCTCTTGCCTGCCTAACCATTACTTCTCAGTCTTGTATGCTTCCTAAATGTGGTTTTTCTCCAAGACTCTATTCTAGACCTTCTCCCATGTCTCGGTGATCTCTGTTGCTCCCATCATTACCAACTCTATAGAGATGCCTTCTCTCTCCTGACCTTCACTTCCCGTATCACTTGGTCATTTCTACCTGAATGTCCCATCAGTATCTCAAATCTCAACATCTCAAACAGAATTCATTGTCATTCCCTTAGTCTACCTCTTCTTTGAATATGGAGCTTTTCTTTCTGTCAACCTCCTAAGAGATTATGAAGAGCACTGAGATCTCCAGGTCAAAGCATATGTTCATTTTAATGACATTATTTGAATAATTCCAAACTGTTTTGCAGAATGGTTACACTAATTCATAAGTACACAAACAATGCACTAATGTCTCTGTCTTTCCATAACTCTTCCAACACTGCCTATTTCCATCTTCTGTCAGTTTTCCTTGTTTGCTGGATATTAGGTGAATCCTCTGGGTTATTTTGATATTAATTTCTTATCATTAGTAATCTGGATCACTCTTCCACATGGTTATTAATAATCAGCAACTCTTCATTTATATTCTTTTACCACTTCTCTATTGGGAAACAAGATGATCCTTAAAATTACCAAGTATTATATAAACACTGCTAATAAATTAAGATGAAAGAGTATTTCCCGTAGGTCATTCCTACACGAATGGGTAAAATAGAAATGTGAAACTGAACAACTGAAGCCCAGATTCCTGATAGCGGTTATCTCATTAAAGTTGAGTAATTTTGTTGGGTTCACTGGACTTATCTTTCTTTACTTTACCTCTGGGTAGCTTGGACAGTTTAATCAGGTGAAAAGATCACTACTGCCAAGGTGTAGAAAAGCCTGTGAGAAGTTAGAAGGGCATTCAGTGCTAAGGCAGCCTGAAGACTTTCAGCTTTAATAGTGGAGGCAGGGACCAGTCTTGCAAAGAAGAGGCCTCCAAGACCTGAATTCAGGTGAGTTAGAAAAGAAGTAGTCTAATCAAGCCAGAGGACAAGATCAATGTCCGATTTGACTGTAACTATTAAAAAAAAAAAGAACCATTCACAAAGATATATGCAATAAACATGTATTAAATACTTATTGTGGGAATTACAATGCTAGGTGCTAAGGGACAATGCGGAAGATACAAGGATAAATTTTAAGGATACTGTTCCTCCTCAGGTGTTTGCAGTGCAGGAGGCAGAAAACAAGACAACATATACAATTAAGTATAAAACAAAACAGAATATAAATATATACACAAAAGGCTTAAATTCGGAGGAGGGCTTAAGTTAAGAGGAGACAAAGATCACTTTCAGGCCAGACAGAGGTCAGGAAACATTACATGAAGCTTCTATTTTAAATTGGGTCCCTGGCTTCTCAAGGTCAGAATTTTAATTTTATCCATTCAGTGAGGTTTGATTTTTCTGAAAAGAATCTTCCCCTCATCTTATTGATAATACTTATATGTTTATAATGTCTACAACACCGTAAATAACTGTGCTTCTCTATTTTAATAAAAAGTTGTACTTTTATGAAAATAAAGCATAACGATTGATGCTCCATCCTAAGTCCTGGGCTATTTCAGAACTGTCATTAATTGCAGCAGTTATTCTGTTTTGCCACTAGATGGCGACTATGCATCGTATCGGCTTATATAGAAACTGTCATCAAACTGTTCCATTAAAAGTAGGCATTTACATTTTTAAAAGCTAGATATATTCACATTCTCATTTAGAACAACTTTGTATAAGCAAACATACTGCTGCGATTAGCTCTTAATATGTGCAATTACAATTTCTTTCAGAGCAATCATCTAAGGAATTAGGAATCTAAGTGCCTTCATGCTCTTCCCACTATTCCTCTAGCCCAGGGCAGCCAGGTGGCGCTACAGTGCACTGAGTGCCAGGCCTGAAGTCAGAAGACTTTCTTTCGGAGTTAAATCTAGCAGCTGTGAGACCCTGGGCAAGTCACTTAACCCTATTTGCCTCAGTTTCCTCATCTGTAAAAGGAGCTGGAGAAGGAAATGGCAAACCACACCAGAATCTCTGCCAAGAAAACCCCAAAGGGGTCGCGGAGAGTAAGATGTAAACAACAAAAAGTTTATAATCTACAAGGAAACAATAGTGTCCACTTAAGTATCCCCACTGAACCTCCTACCTTTGAAAAAAGACTACCACAAAGCCCTGGTGTTCTTGCTTATTAGGCCCAGTTCATAACTGTTTTTCATTAAAAGCCAAGCCCCTCCCTGTTCATACTACCAGAAGAATACTATTAAAGACTCGGGTACCTTAAAAGGAAAGTAGCTTAGAAAAGCCACTTGTTAAATTTTCAATGGGAACATTTTACACCTCAGAAATTAGCAAATGCTACAAATTGCAGTTTGATTTATTGTTTTGCTGATTATCTAGACTCTAGAAACGCATGGCGAACACATTAACAACACAGATTAAGCTTGAAAGTGAGTCCTACTTTTTGAAGAGCTGGTTGTTTAACATTTACCAACAGATTAAAATCCATCTAAGCAAATAACCTGCTTCTAAAGATCAGGGAAATGAGGACCAAAGAGTTTAAGGAGCTTGCTCAGAGTTATGCAGTAAAGCACAGTCAGTCTGGGACTCCCAATGCAATATTCTTCTCACTCCTTCTAATTTCTTAATACTGGCCTTGCAACTGTCTTCTACTCATGTATGATCTAGGTATCTTCTCTGCTAATGAACAGAAGGGGGTGTGAACCCAAAGTAGGAGCTCCTTTTGATTCCATAAGTGTTTCTCCCACCTACCTGCCCTGCTCTTCTGCTGTACAAAACTACCAGGGCTGAGGAACCTGCAGCCTCCAGGCCATATGTGACCCTCTAGGTCCTCAAGTGTCACCCTTTGACTGAATCCAAACTTTATAGAAGTTTGGACTTGAGGACCTAGAGAGTTACATGTGGCCTGGAGAGAGTACGTTCCTTACACCTGAGTTAGACCATATAGTCATAAACATGGGATGAAGCCCTACAACTGTGTCACTCACTGTTATTTTATAGGTTTGGTTATCCAGGTCAGTTCTAAAGAGATGACTGATTTTGCTCTTAAGAACTTTGCTTGCCTTTAAAGCAAGTTAGCTGTATGGTACTAGATACTGGGGATTCTGGGAAAGAAAGAGGGAAGAGTTGTGCACCTGAAAGGGAGAGGACTGCGCTTAGCTATAGATAAATGCCTGAGCACCTTCAGAAGTATCAAGATGTTTCCTTAATGATAATG
>CM053598.1:93543742-93692257 GCA_028646575.1 Pseudocheirus occidentalis | reverse complement strand
ACTGAGGAAGATGATGTGGGTGATGAAACTTAGAGTGAGGGTAACTAAGGTCTTGTCCCAAGGGTGCTGAAACGTAGAGGAAACACCCTCTAAATGTTACTTACAGTCCTTTAGCCATGCAAAAACAACTCAGTCTAGCACCTAGTTAACAATTAGTTAAAACAGGATGATGTGAGGTCCCTCCACAGCAGATCCTCCATGGTCAAGGGTCACACCGCCATTGCCATCAAACACCACTTTCCCTCTCCTGCCGCAATTCTTCCACCCCTACTGAGGAAACTGTGTTTTCCTGGTGTCTCCTACCAATCTCCACTCGCCTTTCCAACTAAATTTTTCTTTAAAAATTGTCTCGAGGGAATATTTTCTATTGCTTGACCCTAGATGAAGAAACTGGAAGTTATGGCTCTGCCTCCCACATAATATCACTTTGAGAGCAAGGCTGAAAAAGGTACAAATAGATTCTGTGTATTTGAATGTCACATTTCTAAAGGAGCTATAGTTTTTAGATGGGGAATAAAAGGGAGAGCTGATGGAGGAAGAGGGAGCAAGCAGAGCCAGAGCTCAGAGCATAAGTGAAATCAATCTAAGTATGATGGGCCTGTGACAGATAGATCACAGGAACATAGGATTTGGGAGGTAGAAGAATTTAGATGGCATTTAGTACGACTCTCTCATTTCACAGAGAAGGAAATAGCCCCCCAGAGAAGTGATCTGACTAGTGCCTGGGAGAGTGCCTTAGGGAATGAAGACCTGGCTAACTAAGGGGATAACAGGAAGCTTTTCCTCAGTGATATCTGGCCTTGACTGCCTCAGCTCCGGGGCTGCCAACAGCTTGTATTTCCTAATGCTGCTTCTCCTCTGTTGGCTTTGTTTGTCTCTCGCCCATGGATAGAAGCATGAAAAAAACCCATTTATTGAATCTCTATGTTTACAAGCATAAATCCTGTAACTGTCTTTTTTGTGCATGTCCAGTCAGTAAGGAATGATCTTCTATTTTCTTAATAGCGTTGAAGTCAACGCTATTACTTAGACTTTATACCAAATTGCAAATTGCATCCTCGATATTTGGAATAATGCACATCTTGGGCACCCTACCACAATGAGGCAGGCACAGTGTTCACATGACAGATTTCTAAAACTCATATTTAACCAGAATACAACTGAGATCCTTAATAAACGCTTGTTGGCTTGAATCACATTCACTTAGAAATGGGTCCACTGAAGTGATTATTCCCACAGGCTGGCCTCTACATCTTCTTTAATATCCAAAGAAACTGCTGTTGAAAGAATGAAGAATAGTATTCTAAAAAGTGATTTTTCACTATGAACTTAGTATTATAAAAAGATAGAGCAACTTTAAATCACTTAAATTTCAGCCATGGTCCTATAGACAGACAGTTGCTTTGGGAGCCAGAGGACATGGGCTTGAATTTCAGTTCTACCTCTTTCTATACACCCCTACACATACATGTGTATGGGCTGTGCATACATGTGTCAACATGCATGTATACATACACAAAATACATGCATATAAAGAGATACATATTTATACCATACACACATAAAAACATACACACATATGAACAAATGTATGTGTACGTCTATATAAGCCCTGGGAGACTCCAAGTCCAGCACTCTATTCACTTTGTCCCACTGATTTCTAAAGAGAAATTCAAACTTCAAAACCCTATAGCTACTGACTAACATTGCCAACTGATACCTGTGTGACTTTCACAAGTCACCTCTCTGAACCTCAGTGTCTCATCAGTGAAATGTGGGTGTCAGACTCAAGGAGCTCTAAGGTCCCTTCCAATTCTAAACCAGTGCTCCCATCACAATTATGAACTCCACCAAAGA
The DNA here is from genome assembly GCA_028646575.1 of Pseudocheirus occidentalis. NCBI lineage: Eukaryota > Metazoa > Chordata > Mammalia > Diprotodontia > Pseudocheiridae > Pseudocheirus > Pseudocheirus occidentalis. The sequence continues at coordinate 93,690,400 of CM053598.1, read as the reverse complement.
GAAGAGATTTGACCCTTCTTGGTCCATGGCTCATACCTCTTTCTTTCATCACAGTCCAGGTCAGATACTGCTGAGCCATTGGGATGCTGACAGAGCACAGGCAGACGCTGCATCTCCTGGGCACGGCCCAAACACTGTCCAGACAAACACTGAAATGGAAAAAATAAGCAGTGTCCTAAAAAAGGTCAAAGCAAGTTAGCCTCCCATTAACGTGTTGGTTAGCTGTTTGGGCTGAGTTCATATACACTAGAAATTATTCAAATTATATTATACGAGGTCCAACAGGTTTCATATTAAATCAGTACTATAGACACATATATTTATCCCAATGCTCCCTTCTGCTCGGAGAAAAGTAGGTACTCACAAATACTCTATGCACAAATAAGCAGTGTGTGCTCTGAACTGCAAAGCCTTGAATTGGAAGTGGGGAAAGAGAATGGCTGGATGAAAATTTTCCTATACAAAAGTGTCTTTACTGCCACATCCCCTTAGAGGTATATGCATACACAAAGTAAATAAATAGTTGTGTGATATAAATATATATTATGGGTATATGTATGTGGTGCATATGCATACAAACATATGTGTCATACAGATATATGCTCCAAAGCACACACACACAGAAATATATGTGTGAATGCCTGTGTATATTTATACCATATGTGATTTATTCCATAATAAACATATGTATTTCAATACACATATATGCACGCATATATTGTGTATACGCATGCACATAGAGACATCATACATCATAATTTATGTCACATAAAATACACATTGTGTACATGTATATATAGATGTGTGCCTATAAGCCCTAGACTCCGAACTAAGCGCCCTGTTCACTTTTCATTTTGTTATACTGATTTCTAAAGGTGAAGCAAAATGTTAAAATCTTAATGGACACTAATTAAACACTCTATGTTCAGAGTACTGGGCTAGGAATATGAATCTTCAGATCAGAAAATTATATTAATTAATACAGACCAATGTGATTTTCTTCTAGTGCTAACCAGACGCTAAGTCATGAGAGAGGATGGATTACCTGGCTCCCTAGCTGAACTGCCCATTCACCACAAGCTTGACCCAAACAACGTTTTCGGCCCAAAGGTCGATCTTTGTGGGCACAAGCGTTTGGAGATATCGCCTGCACAACACCACTGGCTTTTACCCGTTCACAAGTTATCTGACGATGCCGAAATCCATTACCACAAGACACAGAACATTCTGACCAGTTACTTGTCAGCCACCTAAGGAATATGAGACAAAAGATTTTAGTATGGAGGTAAGCGATGTGCTAGGGTTACAGAATGAAATGTTACTGTTTTCAGAAGAAAAAATAACCTTTAGTAACTCTAAGAGCATGAGGGGTCAAGAAACTAATTTCACTTCAAGACATGCTGAATAAACATTTACTATTGTGCTGGAAACTTAAGGCAATACAATGACAAATCAGGCACTAGTTTCCTGTCCTCAAGGAGTTTCTAATCTAGTAAGAGAGACAAAGTATGTATAGAAATAACATCTGGTTCAACCCTTTTGACAGATTATGAAACAAAAATCCATAGAGGTAAAGCTACTTTCCTAAGACCAAACAGATGGTTGCAGAACCAGTTCCCTGAACCTGGCAGTGGGTGCCCCCTCACTGGAGGCCACCAAGACAAAGGCTAAAGGGTGAGCTGTTAGGGATGTTCTAGATTGGGATTATTCTTGTTCAGATATGGCCTGGACCACATGACCTCTGAGGTCCTTTCCAACTCTGAGATGATAGGATCAGTAGGGTGGGAACAAGTGAAAAGAACTCAAGGATGGCAGATAAAGCGTTGCTGAAATAGTTCTCTAGGGATCAGATGGCAAATGGTGAGAAACGAAGGCAGGAAAGTGGCTTCAGTTCACTGAGAAATAAAAGCGCTAAGATTATCCTTTTCTATTTGAAGGGAGCTAAGCTGATGCTCACCTTAACATTCTAAAGTATCCTGTCAGTGACCAAATTGCCTGGCAATTTCATTCTTAAATCAAACTTTAAGAAAGATTCACATTTTTCACATTGTGTCCTGGAGCCTATCAGTGCAGGGGGTGGGTGAGGAGTGGGACCTTCCTGAAGAGACTCTTTAAAAGAAAGAGTGAAAACTAGAGATTAACAGACAAAAGAGTGAATGCACCTTGGAGGGCAGTCTCGCCTGTTGCAGGGCTGCACCAGATTCTGTGGCTTCTGGAAGTAATCACAAAAGGTCTCATTGACTTTTTGTCTTTTTGTTGTCATGCACTGGGGTTTCTGAATGCGGCTTCCCAGGTTGCCACAGGTAGCAGAGCAGTGTGTCCATTCACCAGGCTCCCAATTATATTCTGATGAAAAAAGAAAAAAGAAAGAAATGTTGCCACAAACTCAACTTAGAAACAGTGACTGGGAGGCTCACTATCATATGGTCTATAGACATTTGTGGGACTGAATTTCCTATCGGTCTCCTTTACACAATAAAGTCTTAAGGATGCGCAAAGGGAAGACCTCTTTCCTCCCCCTCAAAAGTGCAATGGACTATTTTCAATATTATTCTCCTTCTTCTGCTTTCATATATCTATGGAGTCAGGTGCAGGAGCCAAATGGGGCCCACTGGAAGACATCCATGTACTATTACCACAGAATGGGAAAGAGGGACTGTGGTGAGCCAACCAGATGTCCTAGAAAAATCCCAGAAGGTGTAGCTATTAACCACTGGACCTCCTACTCAGATATCTTGTCAGAACACAGGAAGGGGGAAAACCAGAGAGTTGCAACTTCTGTTAAAGCCACTGTCCTGGGAAGGACTTGGAGGCAAATCCCACCTTCTTAGCCAACATCTCTCAGGATTTTAAGCACTGGACAACAGGACTCTGGGTTGGCCAAAGTCCACTGAATCAACAGAGACAATCTGGCTTATGGGGAGGCAACAGATATAAATGAAACCTCAAAAGCATACAAAATTTGGGGGGCTTCTAGCTCTATACAAACATGCAGCATGAATCCATTAAAAATAACATGTATAAATCAAGGATATAATTCTTAACAGTAATCCTAAAGACACAGGCGTGTAAGTATTTCTACAAACAGGATGGAATGAGATCATCTCTCCTCAGGCCAGCTGGGCCTACCTTGCTTGACACAAGGCCACACAGGTTTCCCAGATCCAAACCAAGCTCAGACAGAGGGAAAGTAAGGAGGAAAAGGAGATAGAGGGAGAGGCTACTGCTTACTCCTTGTTCCAGGGGAGGGAAAAAGAGATAGGGGAAGATGGAGGGAATGCAAGGTTGCTCAGGGCTCTTCTGCCTTTCAGAAGAGAGGTGGAACACTGTTCCCTAGGAGGGGAGAGCATGCTGAAAGTCCTTCCTACTACTTCAGGGCTAGTCAGGCCATGTTTAGTTACTTCACTTTTCCCAAAGACTCCATATACGCCCCACTCCCCACTCCCCTGAGAACTGTTAACAAAACCATCCTTCCTGCATTGTGTGTTCCGCGATCTGAAGACTATCATAAAGGTGTTGTGCTCCTGAAACAAGGAGTTCCAACATGTTAATAATAGAAAGTTTTGTCCTTAATCCAGCCACATGAATCACTGTTGTTTCCCTCCACCCCTATCCCAACATCCTTTCTCAGAACTACTGTTCTGGCCAGAGCTAAGTGGGGTCAGTCAGTCAGCCACAACAAGGACTTATAACAAGAGTTTGTAAAGTGCCTTCTACGTACCAATGTACCAGACACTAGGCTGAGCACTAGGGATACAAGAAAGGCAAAACTCCATCCCCAAGGAGCTCACAATTTAATGGGGGCAAGCCACAGTGTATATAAAAGATGTGTACAGGGGTACACTGGATGCAATGGAAGGAGGGCACTGAGGGGAACTAGGAAAGGTTTCTTGCAGAAGGTAGAGTTTGAGCTGAGACCTGAAGGAAGCCAGGAGGCAAAGACAAGGATTCTACAAGGCATAAGGGTGAGCCAGTGAAAAGCCAGTGAGTCAGGAGACAGGAGTGTTGTATCAGAGGAGTATCACAAAGGCTAGTGTCACTGGATTGTAGAGTACATGGAGAGAACTGAAAGTAGAAGAATACTGGAAAGGTAAGAAGGGACCAGGTTGGGAAGGGCTTAAAGCCCAAAAGAGAATTTGATTTTAGAGGTAATAGGAAGCCACTGGAGTTTAATAAGCAGAGGAATGACATGGTCAGAGCTGAGCATTAGGAAGACCACTTTGGCATTCTGCTGGAGATGGGGTGGGGAGTGGGGAGAGACTTGAGACAAGGACACTAACCAGAAGGCTACTGCAATAGTCCAGGCATGAGGAGTTGAGGGCCTGCCAAGAAGTCAGAAGGTAAGGATTTATCATTTGATAGTTACCACATTGCAGAGATAGGGCTATTTTAGGATCTACAGGAATAATTAAAAAGTAGAAAAAAAGTAGAATTGGTCAATATCTTGTCCATTTTTAGTTTCCATATTTAGTAGCAGTTGCTCCTTACATGAGTTATTTGATGAAAAACTATCTGCTATACTCAGAGAAGAAAGAAACAGGCAACTTATAGAACTTATAACTCCTAATGAAGTTTGTTGGAGGATTTTTTCCCCCAGCAAGTAGAGGTCTCAGGGGGACTGCAGAGAAGACTGCATTGCTTCAGTTTCTCTGGTTCTTGAATTAGGGCTCTACTAGTCATCTGGGCAGTGAAGGGCTGTGTAGTCTTGGATTAACTAGTTAGGGGGAGGGGAGGTCCCAGATGGCTCACAGGGGTCACAGCACCAAAAATGAGTCCATGGCTTTTGCCGTTAATTCAGAAGAGGTTCAATATCTGATAACCATCAGAAATGTTTTAATTTTCTAGTTCCCAAGGATACTAGGGAAGTGATTAGTTAGATAGGAAGGCAGATTTAAGACCAAATTGCTCATCATTCTTAACTCTATTCAAGATTCTGAAACCTTTTATTTATTGGAACTAGGAGAAGATTACACAAAACTTCTCAATTTTAGGAAGAACTTGACAAGATCCTCCAAACTAAACTAATATATTCCTTGACACTCAGTGCCTTTAGTAGTATTCCGACCAAGCACAGAGCAAGAGAAAAGTAAACACTCTTTTTTAATATATGGCTCAGGATTAAGAAAAGAAGGAGAATACTCACATGATGCATGTCTGTATACATACAATGAATTTGACAGAATTTAAGCTCCTTGAGGGAAAAGGCTATTTGAATTTGGTCTTTGTAGACCCGGTACCTAGCACAGTACCTGGAATACAGTAGGCATGTAAGAGGTGGTTACTATCTGACTGAAGAGAATTAGGAGACATTTGAAGAATACCATATTATATCATAAAAAGTGAAACTGACTGTAACCTAGTCAGAAAAGGACTGAATACAGCACGATCATTTAAGAATCAGTTAGCCATGTATTGTAAGCTCACTGACTAATTAGAATAGGGCATCCTTGTGTCAGAGGTCCCAATGACAGTTTAGTGAAGTTTATGGATCCCTTCCCAGGATAATGCTTTCATATAACTGAGAGAAATGATAAATTTTACTTAGAGGTTATTGAAAATAAGGATGTAATTTTTTTTAGATCAAAGTTCATAGAGCCTCTGAAATCTATCCATAGACTGACCCCAGGTTAATAAATCTTGAATAAGAACAAAAGTCAAAGTAAATATCAATTTAGAAAGTAGGATAAAAGTGAAAAGGAGTCACCAGGTGAAATTATAGCACTTCCAATCTAATCTATTTAAACAAACTAGAATGTTAACTCTTTGGGGTCAGAGAAAGTTTTTGTCTTTGTATTTACTACTTTTAGTGCTTGACATATAAGTACTTAATGCTTGTGCCCGAATGCTTGTTGATCTGATTTCATTTGAATTGAGGGGAATATTAACATAAATTTTGGAAACGAAGAGACATCTCAGCAGTTGGGGTTACCAGAGAAAATAGTGACAAGGAATAGATTACACAGGCAAGTAGAATAAACCATAAGTTGCAAGCGGAGTATTTCACCATTCTTTAATCTATAAACAACTAGCTCACTGCCAGGGAGAAGAAGCTAAACTTCACAAGGGTATTAACGTGAAGCAGAAAAGGGTCTCGGTTTATCAACAGAGCTATGTATAAATATTTATATGAATGTAGACAGTCTCCTTTGAGCAATATGAATTTGTTTCTATTCATGAAGGATGACACTTATGGTTATAAAAGCTCTAAAAAGAAAACATATCCTTATTTACATCATGAAAAGTGAAACAGTGGCTACTAACCATCCACTATTGAATACTCTGTGGCAGTCACAGCTTAGCTGATGCCAACACCACTGCCGATGGTACTCAAGACTGGAAGGCTCCTCACCGTTCTGCAGAGGATGCTTTAAATAGTTTTGACTTTCAAAAACGGCCAACATATAGAGAAGGATTGTCGGGTATTTTAAACAGGTGAGAGATTTACCAGAAACAGTGACTGCAGGCTAGTAATAATTCTGATGTTGAACTAAAATGAGCATCATATTAATGGATCGAAAAATAATTATAGGAAAAAACTTTTAAAACTGGCTAACGCCTATTGAAGTAAGAAGGAGGAGTATAAAAGACTATGAATTTTGTGTTGTTTATGGAGGTGAACTTATGTGAAAGGTCTACTGGAAGCTTGCTGTTGTTCAGTCATTTTTCAATTGTGTCTGACTCTTTGTGACCCCATTTGGGGTTCTCTTGGCAAAGATACTGGAGTGGTTTGAGATTTCCTTCTCCAGTTCATTTTACAGATGAGGAAACTGAGGTCAACAGGGTTAAATGACTTAGCTAGGTTCACACAGCTAGTAAGTGTCTGAAATAGGATTTCAACTTAGATCTTCTAGACTATAGGCCCATGCTCTATTCACTACGGCCCTTATCTGAGTAACAGATAAAGAGCTGGACATGAAGAACTTCTGTCAAGATCAGGGCCTGCTGATGCACATCAGAAAAGACATGAGGAAAAGGAGACTGCGACAAGGCCAAGGCATTACTGGGTACTAGGCCTATAAGCAAGTAAGGCAAAGAGAGAAAAATTAATTGAAAGAACAACAGTTCCTATTTTCAGAGCCTTTTAAGGTCTTTAAAGCTGTCTCCAGAGCGAAGCACCAGAAGCAAATAGTCTAAGTATTCTCCATTGTTGAGGATGTTCGTTTCATTTAGCCTTAGAAAGACCCAGAGAAAGGGGCCTCAGTGGCATTTTGTTAAAAACTAGTTGCATCCATTTTCGATGATAGGCCCAGGAATATGTATTCTCCCCACCCATCCCAAGCTAATGAACTACATAAGACTGAACGCAGTGACTCTGCGGAGCTTAGATATGTCTGTGTGTGACATCACATGCACACTCATATACATTCAAACTAAGAAAAGGCTCTTACACATTTTCAGACTTATAAAGTCCCTAAGTTAGCAGCTGAATATTGACTAATGGATCTCTGAAAACCAGAATGAATGTCCACGGTGGTTGGCGTTAACACCCTCTCAAGACCTGTGAATCAAAAAGCACGAGGAAGGGCCAAGCCATCACGTCCTAGGCACTGGGCATACAAAGACAGGTCCCATCCTCAACAAGTTGACATTCTACTCTGTAGTGCTTATTTTGACATCATTAATTTCAGAAAATGAGAGTTTAGTCAGAGAAAGAGGGACCAGATAATTAGGATAACTCCAGGTGTATCCAGAAATACAATTCAATTCAAACCTTACTTTTGCCAGATCAGTCCATCTACTCCTAATCTAAACAACAGATTTTGTGCCTTCTACTGTCTAAATAATTTGCCATAGAGAACACTGAGCAAAATGAGGTGAAAATGGGGATTTTCTTTAGAAATTAGATGCTAATCACTCCCAATAATTATAGTTCTCATAGTTAGTCACCATCCCAAATGATTTTTCCCTTCTCTTCTGACACTTGGTAACAGATGAGGTACCACATGATGCTGACAGATTTTTATGTGATCACAGAAGGAGCCAGATTTAGCTGTAATAACCAAAAATAATTGATAGCTACCAGCTGTGTCCACAGTCTCCCTCAAACAGCACATAATGAATTCTTTAGCTTATTGTTTTTCAGGCTTTCCTTCTTAGTCCTGAGTTTTTTGTTTTAAGTTGCACAAAGAGCTATTTGCAAAGTAAAAACAGTTAAATTTATTGACTGTCACTGTGGCCTGGAGATTGTTTATTTAAGTAGAGCAGCACCTGGGTCCCGACAGGGCAATACCCTTGCTTTGCCCACTTTTGACAAGGTCCTATCTGGTTTCTTCATCTCTTCAAAAATTCTTAAATGATGGGCCATCTGAGGGGTCAGAGTACATCATTATAAGTCTTAATAACCCAAGGATTTTTATTAAAATTACCCATCAACATAGTATTACAATAGGGATCTGGAGATCTTTGCAACCTAGCTGTTTGTCTTTGAGTATTAGGGGTGGGAGGGATGAGAACCTGTAACAAAGATTCCAGGATCTGACTCCCAGGAGGATTAGGTTTGGGGCTTTCCATTTTTTGGTTTGGGAGGGAAAGAAAGCAGGGGGCGTGGTGTGAAGGATAAGGAGGCAGGGACTTGAAGGAGACAGAGCCCCTGATCAAAATCATCTCCCCAGCCCATTGTATGAACTGAAGGTTAATTGGTATCAACTAGGCTGGAGTGTTAGACCTCCGCATCATTTACACCTTAGTGTCAAGGCTACTTTAATCAGATCAATAACCAGTTTAGAAGTCTCAATGAATAGGAGCTGTTTTGAAGGTGTGGGTGAAGAGAGGGGGTAAGTGTTGCTTGCTCCAGGTGACAGAGTGTCGTGGGAGCTGAGTTCAGAGGTTAGCGATTATTAATATGGAGATGGGGGAGGGAGTATGTCCGTGTGGTGGTGGTGGGGACAACAACAAGGGAGGGCTGCTGACAGCAAAAATTTAAGCATCATCACCAGGGTAGCTGAAGCCAGGGTCCAACACTCTGAGGAATTAGAAACTTAGTAAGAATAGGAGGGTGAGGGGAGCTTGCAGAAGTCCCGTGTGGTGAGCTTTTATTCAATGGACTACTGACTGCTTTTTGCTTTTCTCCACTGATCTAAACATCTCGAATACTGAGACAGCCACACTTGAGTACTAGGAGAGGATGGAAAAAGGAGGTCCTGGAGCTATGTGCCAGCTTGGACTAAATCCCCATTCTTATACCCTTCTCTTCTTATTTATTTTCACTATAACTCTATCTTCATTATGGAGACAGATATTTGCAGAGATCCCTATGTTTGGCTTTCCAACTCAACCTTTTCTTCTTATATCAGGAGAAGACAGTGGGGATGACAATGAGTCACCCCTTTCAGAAGTGTTAGGGGGATAGGAAATACCTAATTTACAGGGGCTATACACACGAGGGTCCAGTGTGAACATGGCCAGAGGGAGAGTAAGGTGGAAAACAATTGTATATTTTCTTCTCCTTTTGGTAAATAGCTCCTAACAGAGTATTTGAGCTACCAAGGACAGCTTCAGAATTCAAGCTCATGGAATCAGGCCTCAGAAAACTGTTGTGCTCTAAACCATTTTACCAGTGTAGGACCAATAGGTATCATTAGAGAGCATAGTGGCACTAGCCATAGGCTATTTTAACCTTTTGATTAAAATAGTCATGGAATAACATAAAGTATTCTGATCAATTAAAAGTTCCAAGGTACCAAACATGTTTACATTTCATAAGAAAGATACATATCTGGGATGCTGAGATTGTCTAAAGAACATTTAGCCCTCTTCCTTTACCTGGTATAAATCGTTATTTATCTGCTAAAACAAATAAATTAAATACACAAATAAACTAGAATCTTCAGAGCAGCCAAGAGATTTCACATCTCAAACCTTTTACCAGATACTAGCAGTCCAAATGGACTGAGATGAGTTTTCCCCTCTTTCCACTTGTTAATAAACAGCAGTAGTAATAATAGTATTTAATATATTTGGTACACCTATGACCACAAAATGTTTTATCTACACAATCTCATTTGATCCTCATAACAACTGTGTAAGGAAGGCAAGGTACTGCAGTAGAAAAAGCCTGGAGTTCACACAATTCTTCTTTCAATCAAGTGCTACCTCCTAGTGAGGGAGGGCTTTCCTGATTCTTCCAGTTGTTACTGCCCTCCCCTGACCAATGAAATTATTTTATATTAACTCTGTATTAACCAATCAATTGTACACACTTATCTGTACCCCCTACCCCCATTAGAATGTAGGATCCTTGAGGATAGAGATTGCTTCTTTTATTATCTTTGCAAGCTGGGTGCCTAGCATACAATGGGTAAATGCTTAGTGAATAAATGAATCAACCCTCAGTTCCATCATTTCTTAATTTTGTGACTTTGGGCAAGTCACAATTTCTCTGAGTTCCTACTTTCTCTCCTGAAAAACAGAAAAATTTGTTTTATTCACCTGGCATCATAGTAAGGATGAAATGAGTGAATGGATTTGGTTTTCTGCTTACCATAAAGTATGCAACTCAATTCAACAAACATTTATTAAACATCTGTCATCCTGATTTTTTACAAAATGGAATAACACTCAGAGAAGCAAACTAACCTATTCTATGTCATCTAGCTAGTAAGTGGTGGAACAGAAACTTGAACCCAGATCTTCTCATTATGTTCAGAGGAGAAAATAAAGGTACTTATAAAATCTACCACTTGGGTCATCATTCCTTAAATAATAGTAAAAAGTTGAACGTGTTTGGGGGAAAAACTGTAAACACAAGAAAAGAAAGAGCAGGGCATGCATTTCTTAGTAAACCTTCAATGCTGACTTTTCTCTAAGAAAAAAAATGGCTTTGAGCCACTGAACAACCAACATTTGTATCGTCAAGTGAACTACTGAGAGACAAAAGTTACTTCCGGGGTTGAACCCCAGCCAAGGGACTTTCTCTCATGTCCCTAATGTTCTCAATCAGTTAGTTTTTGAAGAACCAACAAATGGTGCTTCTTTGATGTGACTGCCTAGGACATCCTCCAAACCCAGTAATACTACAAGACACTTAACGATTGTGGTTGCTATTCCAGACGTTCTCTTCCTTTCTTTTAGTACCATGCATCCTTCTACACACAAAACTAATTTTATCAGACAACAGAGATGTTTGACAGTTGTTCCATCATTCTAAAATGGTCTCTTTATTTTACTTCTTTTGTTTTTTGTTTTTTTTAAAGGTCACAAGAGTAGAATTTATTAGGAAAAAAGCAGGGGTAGCAATCATGATCTCAAAGTTAAAACTAAAATAGATTTAACTGAAAGTGAAAACAGAGAAACTATACTGCATCACCAATATTATTTAGTATTGTTTTAGACAATTTAAAATAACTAGATAGCATAAAATACTTGAGTGTACACCTGCAAATACAGGCACAGGAGCTATGTGAACATAAACACAAACACCCTTTACACAAATCAAGTCAGATCCAAATAACTGAAGTAAGAGTTATTGTTCATAGGTAGGTAAAGCCAAAATAATTTTTTAAATGGCAATTTTCCCTAACTATTCTGTTTATTCAATGACTTGTTTTGTTTTCAATGGATACATATGACACATACACCCCAAATCCCACTGAATCCATAGCTCCCAAAAGACTTTATGGAATCCCATGTGACTTCACTTGAAGTGCCTTTCTTGCCAAAGACTTACTGAACTGACTACCCTTCTAGCTTGATACCCTTTCACACTCTTATTCTCATTGTACTACCCAGACTTTGCTGCCAAACCAATGTCTTAGTCTGTGTTTCCTTTGCAAGGTGGGAGAATAAGGTCTACAACATATAAAACAAGGCACAAGAAATCAGAGTACTTAATTGCTGACTGTCTCATCTTGAATCAAACTGGGGAGAAGACTTAGTCTTTTTGAGACTAGACCACTATCTTTGTCTTTTTTTTTGCCTTTTTTTTTCAGAGGGGGAAGGGAGGGCAGTTGGGGTTAAGTGACTTGCCCAAGGTCACATGGCTAGTAAGTGTTAAGTGTCTGAGGTCTGATTTGAAGATCTTAACTCAGGTCCTCCTGACTCCAGGGTCGGTGCTCTATTCACTGTGCCACCCAGCCACCCCTCACTATCTTTGTTTAAGAGAAAGGCATCATATGGATTTCTTCTTCCAAGTCATCCCACAACCATTTGCACGTCTCCTAGCTCTATCCACTTTCTACTGATATCATTGATAGAATTATAAGAAACACCCTTCTCCCCAGTCAGCTGGAAATTAATGCCTTTACTTGGCCCTGCCCTAATATTCCATCACTACGCTCTCTGGTAAAACAAATAAATTAAATATATAAATGCACTAGAAACTTCACATTATTAACACATCATAATATATTTTTCCTACCAAGGAGACATGGAAATATGCAGATAATACACGTTGTTAAAGGCTATATCCTTCACCAATTCACCTTAAAATTTATAAGAAAACGCCACTTTAGAACACAGTAGGCTCATTTAACCTGAAATCAGTGGGTAAAAACTTCATTGTGAATCTTACCCTTCATTGTGAGTAGTCTCATTTATTAGGAAAACCACTTGTTTGCTGCAATTGGCTATAAAGATATTGCTGATCCTGTCTAAAACTTCATCCTAGAAAATCAGGCTGAAAAGTTATATTTTGATCAATGGAAAGTCAATCAAAGGTTAGAGCTAACTTCAATTCTTCTATGTTGGCCTTGAGATCAGAAGACCTGCATGTGAGTCCTGGCCCCACCACTTATTAGCTGTTTATTTCTCTGAGGTTTTGTTTCCTCATTTGTATAATAGTACAAATATTCTTACCACTATCTCCTCACAGACTGCTGTGAAGCTCAAATGAGAAAATGCACACGAAAGCTCTTTGTAATTATAAAGCATTATATATGTGTCAATTATTACTGAGAGGTAGAGACTGGGATTAGACCTATGATTTGGGTAAGGAAACTTAATCAATTCAGGTCAATTCCAGAGACTTGCCTGGAACTCTGAGCAGTTAAAATGACTGGTCCAGGATCACATTGCCAGAATGTGTTAGGGGTGACACTTGAACTCAAATAAACTTGACTCCAAGGTCATCTCTATATCCAGTAGTCTACACTTTCTGTTTTTATTTAATCCTTATTAAATGATAAATACTTACAAGGGTATTTTAGCCAAATGCAATTTTGGTTGAAAACACCTAGAAGAAAAGAGCTAAGAATAAAAATAACTCACCTATATGGAGCATGTGTCCAGGTGTCACACTGATACTTGTACTAATGTTGGATGCCATTGAGACATGTTTCTTGTGCCCTTTGGGCAAATTAACTTTCATGTCTGGATACCGTGGTGCTGAAGAATAAAATGCACTTTTAATAGAAATGTTGCTAATGTACTGCTCTAGTCTGAAATTCTTACTCCTACTGACTTGTGCATAGCCACCTTTACTCATTATTCTGAACATTTACAGAAAACTCACCCGTTAGTTCATGGTGCTATATATACTAGGCATGCTAAAATATACACAATGTGGGTTAGATGCTGACTCTGGCAGCAGAGTATTGCATATTCTCCAAGTATTCTTCCCAACAGAGCTCAAGTTCCTTTAGGGCAGAGTTTTCCTCCCCCCATCATTTTTGTATCCTTTAGTATAGTGTCTTACACACATTGGGCATTTCATTTCAATTAAATTGAACAAGTGTATTATTAGGTACCTATTACATGCAAGGTACCATGCCATATGCTAGGAATACAGAAATAAAAGTGGAATAATCCCTGTCCTCAAGTGGTTTAAATGTTTATTAAAGGAAGTGGGGGCAGAGTGGTTCATTTTGGAAAACTGCTATAAATGTATGTGTACCATGTAACTCTATCTGTGGCTGAATGTGAGGTCCCCTTCAATGGATTATACCATGTTGTTTAATACTGTGACTTGTCTAAGAGTCAGTATGGCATTGTGTATAGAAGGCTACACTTGGAATCCAGAAGACCCGAGTTCAAATCTTGCCAAAGACAAATCACTTAACCTCTTGTAGTATCAATTTTGGCATCTATGAAATCTGGAGAATAGTACCTGTAGTGCCTATCTTAAAGGCTTATTTAGAGGTTCAAAAGTGTTAATATTTGTAAGGTACACTTTAAACCACTCTTTAACTGTCGATGTGGGCTGTTATTACTGGATATGTATAAAAGAGGGGAATGGAGAATATCTGGCATCTCAGACCACACATTCATTTTCCTTGAGTAAGGAATCAGTATAGGAATCTACAAAGTATCTTGTTCTATACATATCGCTTGCCTGAGATAAATTATAAGAATTACATATATATAGAGAGAAAACAAGCACATGTGAAGAGAAAAGAGACCCTTTTATGAAGATGGATCTGTAAGAAAAGGCAGCGCAATGTAGAAATGAAACAAAATCACGCACAGGAAAGGTCCTTTGTCAATTTGTAAAACTATCTGAGGGTCTTTGGTGGCCCCTTCTCCTCTTCCCTTTTGGCCACATGTAGCCTTAATGATCTGTCTCCTTCCTTCTCCGATCTCAGGTACCTTCTTAGCTAGTACTTTGTCCCCTGTCTCTATAAAGCACCCCTCCCTTCCATATAGTGCAGCTCTCTTCAGGCCTCCCCCTTTCCCAAGCCATTTGAACATTTCTTCTTTCCTGTTCTTTTCACAATTTACCTGTCTCTCAAACTCTCTGTATCCTATGCTTGGCCTGCTGTCATGAATGAAGGCAATTTGATCTGGTAATTCACACTACGCTCCATTCAACTCATTAGCCTTGAGATTTAATGCCACCTTAAGTTACTCATTCAAAAAGTGACTCATTCTGGTGTTTTCTCCTCTCTCTGTTTCCTCATGTGTAAAACAGAGATAATAGTTTGGACATGAACATTAAGGAGGTTTGAAGACTTCATCAGTATTTATTCAGGACCCACTTTATGTTAAACGTTCTAAGAGATACAAGAAGAATTTTGCCTGCTGGCTGTCCTCCATGCCTGGGATGCTCTGCCCTCTTCCTTTCTGCCCCCCAGCTTCCTTGATTTCCTTCAAAATTTAGGTCAAAGCCTCCCTTGTAGAAAAGGCCTTTCTCAGGTATCTTAGATTCTAATACCTTCTTTTTACAAATGACCTTCACACTTCTCTCCCTCCCTTCCCCCTTCCCTCACACACACACACACACACACACACACAGACACACAGACACAGACACAGACACACACACACAGAGTTATTTACTTGTTGTTCCTCCCATTAGAACACATACTCCTCATGATCAGGCACTTATCTCCCCACCCCTCATATCCCCAGCACTTAGCACACTGGCTGGCACATAATAAGTACTTATTAAATATTGATTGATTGGTTGGTTAATAAGTGCTTCCTGACTGCTGACTGAGAACAGGTCACTGAACTCAAGGAGGTGACAATCTAATTGATACTAACACACAATAAAAGCAATTATTATTATTATTATTATTATGGCTAACATTTTTATAGTGCTTTGACATATATTATTTCAGAGAGCACTTAATGGAAGGAGATAATGAAATGTTAAAAAAGAAGTTCCCTGAGAAATTAGAGATCAAAAGAGACCAGAGTGGTCAGGAAAGTTTTCATAGAAGAGAGGGAAATCAACCCAGGACTTCAAAACAGGCAGGGAAGCAGGGGAAACAGTCTAGGCTAGGGAAACACAAAGTTATGCATTAGTATGCAGTATGTGCACCAGAGTAAAGAGCCTAAATGGAGAACAGCATCTGTTTTGGAGAGTAGTGGCAAATGAAGCAAGAGAGCTAGGATAGATCCGAGTCACAAAAGGTCTGGAGAACCAGGCAGAGGAGCTTTAGACTTGATTCAGTAAGCAAGAAGCCAAGGAACTTGCTACAAGCAACATCCTGTAAGAAAGGGGGTAAAATGTCCATAGGAAACGCTACTCAGACACTTCAGAAGAGCTAGATGGGTCATTTGGCAAGGACTACAATAATAAGATGCCTGTCGATCCTCACTCCCAAACTTCTGGACAAAAATTGGAATACAACTCCCCCTTAGAGTAAAAAAATCCTAAGTGTCATGCAAGCATGAAAAACAATGAAAATGATACACTTACCCGACAAGTGAAGAACAGATGATGCCATTGCTTTTCCAAGGGCGTTGGTAGCTGTGCACATATATGTCCCTTCATTTTCAAGTGAAACATTCTTCAGCAATAGGGACCCATTGAAAAGCAAGAAAGCATTATCACTCAGGGATCCTCCTCTTTTTAACCAAGTAATATTAGGCTGAGGAACACCTTAAAAATAAACACAAACAAGCCAAAAATATCCCTTTAATGATAAACAATCATAATGTGTCAAATCATTCAGTCATTGTCACTGATACAATGAGAGCACAGATTTATCAAATATCCAAGGCTACCCAATTCCCCAGTGCCCAGCACACAGGGTAATACAACTGGATTCAGAGACAACGTAGCCCAACCCTTTCATGTTATAGATCAGCAGTTCTTAACCTGTGGGTCATGACCCATTTGGGGGTCGAACGACCCTTTCACAGGGGTCAGAGGGGTTGCCCAAGACCATCAGAAAACACCTATTTCTGATGGTCTTAGGAACATAGACACTGTGCTCTTCTATTGGTCTCTAGGAGGGTCTGCCCACATGTAGACATGCCCATATATGAATATTAAAAAGGCTGTGGCATTAGAAAGGTTGAGAATCACTGTTATAGATGAAGAAAGTCAGGCTCAAGTGAAGTGACTTGCTCAAGGAGACACAGGCAAGTAAGTAGGAGGTACTTAACAAATCCTTGTTGATTGAGTGATTCCAGAACTTATGAGCTTGTATTTCCCATTTCTCATTATGACCAAACAACCAGCCCAACTTCTGAGCTTCTTTGTTGAGTGGCTGTGTTCCTGTGGGATCCAACCTATAAGTCAGATGGTCCATTTATCATTTCCCATGCTTGACACATGATCTGTTCAAAGTCACTCAGTGTCTCTAATTTTTGTAATTTTTTTTAACCAGATCTTTATGTTTGTATCATGTGACTGCCAGAGGATTCTATGCTGGGTGACCATCAGCTTTTGTCCATTGTTCTTTATCAAGGTCAACATTCTGATGTATAGATCACTACAAGAAGAATTGCAGACTTGGAAACTTCTGCTTCATCTTCCTGGGTGCTTCATCATTAGTCTACACTGTGGGGATGTGGATGAAATCAATCCAGGCCATTTTCTGGTTCATTCTTGGTTCATTCTGCTATCCTTTCAAAAGTAATGACTGAGCTCAATTTGTTTCCATTATTTCCTGGAATATTAGGTATTATGGTGAAAAGTCCATAGACATTTAAGGATTGAGTCTGAGCAGTGGGGAACTCTTTTCTCTAGGAATTTATTTAGATAACAGTTTAGAACAGGGGTCAGCAAACTAAAGCCCACACGGACCACTCACTTTTGTATGGCCCATGGTCTGAGTGGCTAGTGGCTAGTCTGGGGTTTGCCAACCTCTGGTTCAGAAGAATGAAAAAAAAATCATGATTTTCACGACTTAGTCCAATTTATACATATACATACACACACACATCCTCAAGTTTGGTCCTTTGACTGAATCCAAACTTCACAGAACAAAATTCACTTGAGGACCTAGAGGGCCACATGTAGCCTTTGAGGCTACAGGTTCCCCACCCCGGTCTAAACTCTAAATTTTAAATGTAATGTGCTTGACTAAATGAGATCCTTCTAGTCCAGGGCTATGAATGTGTGTTTGTTTGCATTTTCAAGCCAAAGCCAGCTGCTCTTCTTTATGCAGTCTTTTCCTGAGCTACCTTCTCCCACTGATCAGCAGCATCTACTGAAAAATTACTGTCTAGTCTCTTGTGACATTCCACAACACATAATTAAGAATGAATTAAGAATGTAAACCTATTGAAAAAGAACAATGCTATATCCCAATTATAAATCTGTATGTCTTTATGGTGTATGTTGACAATATATCCTTTCTATAGCAAAAATAATAGCATTTTGTTTTTGCAAAAGTCCCTTCATTTATTCCTGTTTTAGAATCTGTGGTCACATGGACTATTTTTGAAGAAAGAATTTGTCAAATAAGTTAATTATGGAAACAAACTCTCTTATGGGAGCTTTTACTCAACTCTTTGACAAACTTGTAAAAATTAATATAACAACATTAGAGCATTTATCTATCAACAAAAATGGGACCCGTATTTTGTTAACCAAGTTCCAGTAATAAAGTCTGATTCCATACTTGAATGGATCTGTGATCTCACTGATGTGGCCACTTCTGCTAAGAGTACAGAATGTATGGAACCCATCCAAGAATTTTTATCCTAGGAAAGTTCTGACCACGTCCTTCCATTTTGCTAGAGACCTTTTTCTAGGCTTTTTACCATTTAGTAGGCACCAATGTGGTACTCAGAGTGTCAGTCTGTTATTCCTTGCTCTCATTAAATGTACATGAAAGTAAAAATATTCTCATTTAATTTTCCCATAATTTAAGCATGTTAGAGTCAGGATTTATTTCACTTATCTAGCACTTTTTTTCACAACAACCCTGAAAGATTGGTAAAGTATTATTATTCTCCTTTTATAAATGAAGACACTGAGCCTCAGGGTGATGAGTGACTTGTCTGAGGTTATGCAGCTAATAAATGTCCACTCCCACTCTAGGCAGCTACATGGTCAGTAGACAGTGCCAGGCCTAGATTCAGGAAGACTCATCTTCCCGAGTTCAAATCCTGCCTCAGACATTTATCTAGTTGTGTGAACCTAGGCAAGTCACTTCACCCTGTTTGCCTCAGTTTCCTCATCTGTAAAATGAGCTGAAGAAGGAAACGACAAACTACCCCAGTATCTTTATCAAGAAAACCCCAAATAGAGTCGTGAAGAACTGAACACAAATGAAATGACTCAAGAACAAGAACAACACAACGTGCCTAGCTCTGTGCTTAGTGCTGCAGATACAAAGAAAAGCAAAGGTAGTGCTTGTTCTCAAGGAGCTCATAGTCTAATGCTGAAGACAACATGTAGACAACTATGTATAAACAGGACACACCAAATATAATCAACAAAAGTAGGCACTAGCACTAATGGGGATTGGGAAAGGCTTCTTACCAAAGGTGAGATTTCCATTGGGACTTGAAGAAAACAAGAGAAACCCGGAGGTAGAAGTGAAAAGGGAGAGAATTCCAGATGCTAGGGACAGCCAGTGAAAACACCCAGAGTTGGGAGATAGAGAATCTTGGAAAAGTAGGTTTTTTAAAAATGATTCCTAAATTGAATCATAAAATTAAAAAGTAATTGAATTGAATAAAATGGAACTGAACTGAATAAAAAAATTAGTGAGGTATTAGAATCTGTTATGAGTAACAGTTGTATGTAGCTTCAGTGTTATAACAAAATGATGCCGAACAGATAATAGTATGGCATAGCAGCAGAGTTGCAAATTTTTAATCATATTCCATAATTTGATCAACACATTTTTAATGAGTATCTTCTATGTACAAGGTACTGAGGGACAATGCCAAAATAGTGCCTCTAGCCTCAAAACACTTAACAGTTGCCCCCAGCTATGAGAGCAGAGAAGTAAAGGTACATGGTAGGAAGGGCAGTCTCAGCCTTTCCCACTATTCAGAAGCAACATTTCTGAAGAATGGGACATCAGCTCATTCTCTCTTTGACCTAGTGCCGCGTATGAATACCCACACGGTGCAGCATCTCAAAAAATGGTTCTGGATTTGCCTCCTTTTCTTTGCCGTTAAAAGACTAATGTTTCCTGAGATACCAGCAACAATACAGCAACAATAATGGAATATGTCATTTTTGTTGGGGAAGATCTCACTTTCTGAAGGCCCTGAGCAGGTGAGATGATAAAGAATTAAGATTTTGACACATATTGGTGGTGGTGGCATAGTAGTTGTGTGGACCTTCTGTGCATTTTCAAAATGATGTATGAATTAAGGCTTAAAATAACTAATAATATTAAGGACTAAGCCAATGACTTGGCAGAGCTCATTGACAATTTTAGTCAGCAAACTGTTAAAATGTGAGGATGTGAAACTGCTCACAAATATTTAATGGGAACTCTGATATTACTGTGATATACTATTTATTTCAACTCCTGATAATTTTTTTTAATTGCACATAGGACATATCTGCACTATTAGTTCCCATGTTTGGGGAGAAGGTAGAATGCAGTGGAAAGAACACTTGATCTCAAGTCCAAAGGACATGGGTCTGAATCCTTATAGCAAGAATACAACAAGTATTACTATCCCCATCATGGAGATGGGAAAACTGATATTCAAAGGGGATTTCACTTGAAGATCATGAAGTTAATAATTCTTCCCACAGATGTCAGATTTTAGAGTCACTGAAAGTGTTAAACATTACTTGGGTTTTCTATCAACATTTTTATGTTTACATAAACACTACTCTGCAAAAAACAAAATAGACAAAAAACCCAAACTGAAACAAAAAACAAAAAGTAAATAGTGAGGAGGCCAGATTGAAGGATATCTATTATGTAATGATCTTCCCCCCCCCCCCAAAGTGCAGAGTCTCTATATAATTAGAAGGAGCATTTCCTGTCACTTTCTAAACAACCTGCTTATTAACACCCTTACTTTTTTTCCCCTTAGAATTTCTTGGACAGACCTCTAAAAGCTCTACTTATCCTTAAGTGCCCACTTGAGCTAAGTCTACTAAGTACTTGCCCTCCCAAGAGATTAAGCAGCAAGTATCTGGGACTCTGGGTTTGCTGATTCAACAAAGGATAATCACAGTAAATTATAGGAAAGTTCCTGGGGGACTCAATACACATTTCAGTCCAAACAACTATGAGATTCAGAAGTTTGTTCACCCAAACTTCACTTTCCAGAAGTCTCTTTTTTCATCCAGTTAGCTGGTTACAAGAATCAAATTACCATTTCCCAAGGGTATTTCACAAACAGGAACTGTACTGTACTCAGTAATTATAATGATCATATTGTCATGTTCACTAATTGCTTCATTTGTACTTGTCTTCTCAACCAGATCACAAGAAACTTGTGGCAAGCCTTTTGCTATGTAGTAGAAGGGACAATGAAGTGAGTGTTGGGAGAGAGGGATTCTGGTCTTGGCTCGACCACTAACTATGGGACTTGGGAAAGTCATTTTATCTTGTTTGGATCTGTTGCTCCTCATCTTTAAAATGAGAGGGCTGGATACAATGGTCTCTAAGACCCTTGCCAGTTCTCTCATTCTACCTAAGCCCTGGCCTCCACCTCTCCTCTAGAACTCCAGTTCTCATTCCTTGGACCCTGGACTCTGATCAGTGATGGTTCACTTTATTTTCTCTGGACCTAGGCCTGCAGGACTATTCCCTCCCCACATGTCCATTCCTCAGGGCAAGTGGAACAAAGAAAACCCTTAGAACAAGAACAGACACACAGATCCTAGAAAACTGCTCAAAGTTACTGTGGGGGCAACCAGTGGACAGGAGATGAGGGAGCAGAATGCGGAAAGAGAAGTGCTCACTCTCATCTACCACCTATTAGCCTATTATAGAAATAAATTCTTCTTGCTAACTCGTTTCTAAGCTTTGTCATTTCAAAGCCCTTCATATTCTCCCCACACTCCAACCCCTTCCTTTCCTGTCTTCTTATACCTTATACCCTTCCCTCCCCCAGCCTCTAACCCCAGCCTCACCCCTACCTCCACATATTCTGCAATCTCAGAACACTGGCCTCCTTGATATTCCTTCAACAGAGCACTCCATCTCCCTGACTCCTGGCATTTTCACTGGCTATCCCCTCAATCTGGAATACTCTCCTTCCTTGTCTGCCTTCTGGCTTCCATCAAGTCCCAACTAAAAAGTGTGTACAGTGTCAGGGCTCTGTGTAAGGAGAGAATGTAACAAGAACATGCAAACATCTGATATATAAATGGAATAAGAATGAACAAACCCTCAAAGGACAGCAGAGAGGCCTAGCACGGATGTGAGCGGGCTGCAAGATGTTACCAGCAAGGAAGGATGAAGGAGAAATGGTGTGTACAACGGATGCCATCAGTGAAATACAAAGATGAAATGAAAGGAAAGCTGACCTGGTCAGGAGGAAAGGGTAAAGGCGAATGATTAATGCACAGCTCACTGGAGCCTTTGGGATGTCAAAAAGGACAAAGGGAAGGCTCTCACACTGGGCAGACCCCTTGTGGCAAACTTACGTGAGCGATTAGGTAAGAACTGTAGGGGATGATGGAGAAGGGAGAAAGCTCTGGTCTATATCATGGGAAAGAATACCCACTCGGATAACAAAATGACAACAATGACTCTTCTTGTTCATTTGTTTCAGTCGTGTCTGACTCTTCATGACACCATTTGGGGTTTTCTTGGCAAAGACACTGGAGCAGTTTGCCTTTTCCTTCTCCAGCTCATTTTTTTACATATGAGGAAACTGAGGCCAACAAGGTTAAATGACTTGCTCAGGGTCACCAGCAATGAAGCAGATAAGGCAGGATTTGAATTCAGGTCCACCCGACTCCAAGTCCAGCACTTTATCTACTGTAGGACCTGGCTAATGATATTCCATGTTTATTTGCATATACATCATACCCTAAGCATCCTTTGACTCAGCACTAGGCCACTGACATAAAACAGATGGTAGAGGGATTATTTCACTTTTTGTATTTGTATTCCCAACACAGTAGGTACTCAAATGCTTACTAACTGACTAATATCTAATATACATTGAACTCCCAAAAAGAAAAACTGGGCCAGTTATTTATCTGAAAAATCTTTAAGATAAATTCTACCATCATCAAAGAGAAACTGACTTTAAGACTCATCATCCAGATGCTACAGAGATATATAGGTAGAATTTTACGCATTCAAAAGATCAAAAACTATAAAAGAAATTCAGTCTGAAATTTTTTTTCTCGCAATGCTCACAGTTTGTTTGGTGCACTGAAAGCAACTGAAAATATAAATGTTTGCTCCATGTTGAAACAACCACAAAATGTCAAAAATAGTTTAAATTTATTTATTTGACCTTAAAAGGTAGGCTATTTTTCCAGCCTTACAGCAGTTCTGAAATATCCAGTGTTCAATTTCCACAATCCTAAAGTAGCTTTTGGACAGCAAATGTTATGGAAAAAAAGTTCAGGTCTGGAGGGGCTGCAAAACATGTGTTTAAAAAAGTCTGCACTATAGGGTGCCTTTAAAATATTCAGTGTTTAAAAACAAATTTCTTCCAACCTTGAAAGGCCCATGAAATATTCCACACTATAAAAAAATCTTGGCCTACTCACAGACCGCTCTAAAATACTGGATATTTCTTGACAGAGTTTTTCCCCCCTTCAGCTGTGTAGGCTCACAAAGTTTTCTGTATTTCTCATGGAAGACAGTGAAGATTGAGACTTGTATTGGGTGTATCTTGCTTGAATATTTGAAAAAAATATGACTTCATAAGAAGTGAATGTATGATATGGATGAAAGAGATAGAGTGAGATTCAGAATACTGCTGAGCCGTGGTTGACTCATCACACTTATGTTAGTAGATAAATTATCCTTCTTTGTGTTCCTGACAAACACCTTGCAATCATGAGGCCAGATAAGTGCAGACCTTTGAAGAATTTCCATGATTTCAAGAAAACACCCATTTTTGCCCACCCAAAGTTGTTTTTTGAATCAAAATTCAGATACATGAATCAAAATTAATAAGTCCATTTTTTGGTGCTTCTGCAGATGATGTCGGAATACCTTTCCTTCAGATGTCTCCCTTATCTATGGTCATTAGGCCATTATAAAGAATAATATGAGAGAGAGAGAGAGAGAGAGAGAGAGAGAGAGAGAGAGAGAGAGAGAGAGAGAGAGAAAGAGAAAGAGAGAGAGAGAAAGAGAACATACAAGTGAGCTGAAAAGGGGCAATGAACATGGCTAGTCCTTCCCCCCCCCCCCCGCCCCGGAGAATGATGACTATCTATCAATGACACTGCATTCTCATGTAACAATGATGATGAAAATAAACAGGTTCAGAATACATTATTTTCTTTCATTATGTGCCTAAATTTTTCTCCATATGTGAAATAAGGGGCAACAAATACGCTTACATATGAATATGACTCATTAAACCTGAGGCATAGCCCTTTTAGACAGGAAAATCCAAGATGCATGTGAAGTCACAGTGTGTTTCCTGAGCTTTATGTTCATATTACACAGATGCATCCTGAGCATTTATCAGGGTGCTAGTTGCTTGGTTGGGCGAAAGCTAAGAATCATAGGGAAGAATCCAATCCTGTTGAGAAGACAAGGCAAACACCCATGAAACCACAAAGTTAAGTAATAATATAATCCAATATTTCTTTAAACTAAACAAAGGAAAAACAGTATGAAATAAATATGAAAAAGTAGGCTGGAACCAGATTACACAGGACCTTAAATGTAAGGTGAAAGAATTTGTGTTTTAACCTAGAGACAATAGGGAGGCATTAAGAGCTTCTGACTGTGGCGGGAGACTAACATAGAAATATTTGTGATTGGTTATCTGGAACTAAATAATCCGACAAGATTTGGGAAAGGTCAAAAGGATTTTCAGATACATGGAAAAGCTATTTCAGCCTCAACCCTAGGGATGACTGTTAGCCAAAGCTCTTGCTATCAGTATGTATTTAAAATATTTGAGGCAGAGACCATCTATCTCTATGTCTAGATATAAATACACACACATATACACATATACATATACATGCCCCCACACATGGATCTGTTGAGATAGTTCATCATGAAGTTCAACACTGTACCGTCCTCTGACAGGTCATTCTACCATCCTTTCAAACCTTGTCCTGTACACACTTGTCACACAATCTAACTGATACAGAAGAGATATTTTAGGGAGATAAATCTGTTGGTGGTACTCAGGGTTGATTGGGATGGACAGAGACCAGCTGTGGGGAGATCAGTTAGAAAGCAATCATTCGGATATGAGATTTTAAGGACCTGATGGCAATGGAAATAAAAACAAAGAAAAAATGCAAGAAATTTGAAGGAAGAATGCATAGGACTTGGTGGCTGAGTAGAGACTTGGGGAAAGGAACAAGGAATCCGAGATAACCGCTGAGCCTGGATGAGAAAGAATACTACTGATACCACTGGGAAAAAAACAGGAAAAGTCAGAAAATGTTAGTTAATTTTAGAAGTACGATTATGAATTTGGTTTTAGATATGTTAAGAAATACAGTCTTTTACAAAATATATTTTGATTGTTTCATTAATTTTAATCAGGTTCAAACAGTAAATTAAGATTTTAATAAGATTCAAAGAACATAGATTAAGAAATATCTTTCTAAAATAACAGGTTAAGAATAAGGAGTAACCTTTTATTTGGGATGTAGTCCAGAGCCACAGAGATTCAAACCATAAAGTCCTCTCTTCTATATAATATGAACCAATAGAGTTCATGGAGAAAAGGGTAGAAAGTAGAAGGAGAAAAGATTCAGGTTTAGGAATTTAACCACATATAATTCTACTTTACCATAAATGTTTTCTCAAGACCACATCGAAAGGGAGAAAATTATGAAACCCAGTGGAGGAAGTTAATAATGAATAGAATCCAATAAGTCTTCAACAGAATTCATGGATATATTCCACAGCTTGCAAATCCTGAAATAAATCTGATGATGCAAACCTTTTTTAATGGTGGGTGTGTGTGTGTGTGTGTGTATGTGTGTGAAGAGCTCAAAGTGTTCTAATCCTCAAGAATGTGTCCAAAACCCTGTATCACCTTCTGCTATCTAATAGCAGACTAGTCAGAAGACCTCGGGTTCAAGTTCTATATCGACAGCTTTCTGGTTTTCTGACCCTGGATAAGACACTTAACATCTGTATCCTCCAGCTTCCTCATCTGTAAATAACCACCCTAGAACACTTGTGTGATGTAACCTGTGGGGGTACCCGACAAGCCACTGTAACAGTAACCATAAAAACGTGGCATTCACTAGTGATGCAGAGGGCAGTGGGCTGGCCTTGGGGCTCAAATCTGGCCTCTGACACTGTGTGATTAAGGTCAAGTCACTCACCCTCTCTGTGCCTCCATTTCCATATCTCTCAAAAGGAGACAATAATACCTGTCATATCATGTCTCACTTGTTGGGAGGCTCAAATGAAACACTACATGTAAAATGTTCTGCAGATTTTAAAGTGCCATATGTATATCAGTGATTATTATTAAAGGAATTGGGAAGTAGCAAGATAAAGTAGAAAGAGAACCAGTCTTATAGTCAGAAAGTCCTGGGTTCGAATCAAACTTGCTGAGCAAGGCTTCCAGTGCTCCAGGAAATGCTCAAAGACCAAGCAGGTGGCCATCAGCATTTATAGAGGGGGCTTTCCACACTTAGGAGTTCCCTATGCCAGTAAAATCGGTCACAAAACTAGACCAATAAGCAATAACTGCAGCAATAGAACACCTTTCTTCTCACCCCACCACACTCCTAGCTCTTTCTCACACTCAAAGCAGATCTGTCTTTTGTAACTTATTATGAAGAACTAAAGTCATTGCATGTGAGCTCCCCGAAAGTCTCACAGTTTCACTCCTCAGTCTCCTCTTTCCCTCCTGTCTCAGGGGGATGGGCCCTGCCCTTTGCTAAGGCTCACCCCTTTACCTGGGTCCTAAATCCTCTTCCCTCCTGACTCCTCCAGGACTTGGCCTCTAGCATTCCTCTTCCCTCTCTCACACATCTACAACTGCTCCCTCTCCACCCGCTCCTTCCCATTTGCTCACTAACATGCTCAGCTCTCAATCCTAAAAAGCCTTCCCTCTTGACCCTTTTTCACATTAGCAACACTGACCTCCGAGATGTTCTACCAACAAGACACTCCATGTCTCAGCGTGGAGGCGTTCGGTCTCTCTGGTTGTCTCTCATGCCTGGAATGCTCTCCCTCCTCCACTTAGAGTGCTGACCTCCCTGGCTTCAAGTCCTAATTCAGACCCCACCTTCTACAGGAAGCCTCCCCCAATCCCACTCAATTCAAGCGCTTTTCCTTTGCTAATTAGCTCCCATTTATCCTATATAAGGCTTACTTAATATATATATATATATATATATGTATTATATTATATATGTATATGTGTGTGTGTATATGTATTTGTTTACATGCTGTCTCCCCTATTGGATTGTAAGCTCCTTGAAGGCAGGGACTGTCTTTTGTCTCTTTTTGTATCCCTGGTGTTAAGCATAATGCCTGGCACATAGCACAGCACTTAATAAATGTTTGTCGATTGATTACTGACGACTGGCTGGTCCTTCTCCTCCTTTTCCCTAATACACTGTTCAACTAATAAACATTCAAGGCTTCTGCTTCCTCACTATTCACTGCCTCCTTGACTCCTTATAACAGGACTGTTAGCAGCATGATTCATAAAGTTCTCTCTCCAAGGTCCCGTTTGCCTTTGGTGACCAGGCATTTTTCTCAACCTTCCTAACCCACCTGTAATCCCCTGGACTCTCAAGTTCTCTTCCTCTCCCAGGCTTCAAAGGCCGTTCTCTTGCTTCTCCTCCCAGCTCTTTAACTGCTCTTTCTTAACGTGAACCTCAGTTCAAATCCCTGCTCCGACACATGCCAGCAGTGTGGTTGTAGGTAAGACATTTCACTTCTATGGTCCTCAGCTGCATCGGGTGTAAAGAATGTAAAATGTAGATATTAATACTTATACAACCATCTCATGAGATTGTTTTGAGGAAGACGACGTAGAAGCCCTAAAGAGCTACAGAGACAGGATTTGTTGTCTTAATATTTTGCCTTTCTTCTTATGTCTCATCCTTTATTCTCTCTGCCTCCTTTTCCCACGTACTTATTATATGGTGTGTCATAGAAACGGCTCCAAGAAAGCAAAACTTTTTACAAGTACCCAAAATGGGAAAAGCGGAACTACAGAACTATGCTATTGTACCCCTACCCCTTCCAAATGGACAAGGAATTGGGTCAAAAAGTGGACAGGAGGAGGATAGGCTTGAGTAACCTCACTCACCTTTGAGAAATTGCAAAATTCCTCTAATGAATTTCTCCCTGAAACAAAGTTGCATCTTTTTAACAGCAAAATTCTGCCAGTGTTATTATGCCACAGTATGGCATACTACATGAAACATTAGAGTCTCTGATGAAGCAAGAATGAGAATAACTTAGAGAGCAATGGAGAGGTACATGATTTGTGTGAGCAAGCAGTAACTGTACCTGCAACCCCGTAGACACTTAACAAATGTTTACCAAATGACAAATGCTGGAAGGGATGTGGAAAAATAGGTATGCTAATTCACTATTGGTAGTTCAAACATTCTAGAGAAAAAGTTGGAAATATACCCAAAAAGCTAAAAAACTGTGCATATCCTTTGACCCAGCAATATTGGTACTAGGAGCATATTCTAAAGAGATCAAAGAAGAAGGAAATGGACCTGTGTGTACAAAAATGTTTACAGCAGCTCTTTCTGTGAAGGCAAAGAATTAGAGACTGAGGGGATGCTCATCAATTGGGAATGGCTGAACAAGTTGAGGTATATGATCGTGGTAGAGTACTATTATGCTGTAAGAAATGACAAGCAGGATGGTTTCAGAAAAACCTGGGAAGACTTATATGAACTGATGAAAAGCAAAATGAACAAAACTAGGGGAAGATTTTTTAAAAATAATATTTTATTTTTTCCCAACTGCAGGTAAAAACAATTTTTAACATTTATTTTTTTTGAGTTCCAAATTCTTTCCCTCCCTTCCTCCTCTCCTACCCAATGGTAGCAATTTGATATAGGTTATACATGTGTGGTCATGCAAAACATATTTCCATATTAGTTATGTTGTAAAATAAAACACAGACAAAAAAACAAGAAAAAATAAAGTGAAAAATAGTATGTTCCAGTCTACATTCAGACTCC
Source organism: Pseudocheirus occidentalis (assembly GCA_028646575.1). NCBI lineage: Eukaryota > Metazoa > Chordata > Mammalia > Diprotodontia > Pseudocheiridae > Pseudocheirus > Pseudocheirus occidentalis. Next base: position 93,661,518 of record CM053598.1, on the reverse strand, counting down.
ATGTTCTTTCTCTGGAGGTGGATAGCACCTCCAGAGAGGTGGTGAGTCCTTTATGATGAGTCCTTTTATGATGAGTCCTTTAGAAGTGTCTTGGATCATTGTATTGCTGAGAAGAGCTAAGTCATTCACAGCTGATCATCATGCAACACTGCGGTTACTATGTGCAATGTTCTTCTGGTTATGCTCACTTCACTTTACATCAGTTCATGTAAGTCTTTCCAGGTTTTCTGCTCATCATTTCTTACAGCACAATGGTATTTCCATTACAATCAGCATGTTCAGCCATTCCCCAAATGATGGATATCCCCTCAATTTCCATTTCTTAGCCACCACAAAAAGAGCTGCTATAAATACTTTTTGTATAAATAGGTTCTTCCTCTCCCTTTTAAAACTGATTTTGGATATAGAAATAGTAGTGATATTGCTGGGTCAAAGGGTGCACAGTTTTATTGCCCTTTGGGCATAGTTCCAAATTGTTCTCCAGAATGGTAGGATCAGTTCACAATTCTACCAACAATGCATTAGTGTCCTAATTTTACCAGAGGAACATGTAAACAGTAACAGCAATACTGCAATGATAATCATTTGTTTAAAACTTAGTTACTCTGATTAATATAGTAATCCATGACAACTCCAAAGGACTAATGATGAAAAATGCTATTCATCACCAGAGAGAGAGGAGTGATGAGCTCTGGGTGCTGACTGAAGCATATTTTTCCTTAATTTATTTTTCTTGCTTCCCCTTCCCCAATATGACTAACGTAGAAATGTTTTTCATGGCTTCATATGTGTAATGGGTACTGTATTTCTTGCCTTCTAATGGGTGGAGGAGGAAGGGAAAAATTGGCAACTGGAAATAAAAATAAAAATTTAAAAAATGTTATAACAGAGTTGACAGATATGATTACAGAGATGCATGAAACAACTTTTATGAGTTGGAGAAAAATAAAGTAAGGAAGGAAAACAATATGCACAATGGTTATAACAACTTAAATAGAAAGAAAATTAATTAAAAATGAGTATTGCAAAACTATAACGACCAAGCTTGTTCCCAAAGAAGAGATTTGAGATGACACCTCCTGCTCTTTACAGAATTGGGATTTCACTCATGGGGAACACTGGCAAATAATGTCACAATTTTTAGATACATAGACTGATTTTGTTGATTTTTAAAAATCTTCATCTAAAAAAATGCCTGTTATAAGGATGGCTCTCTGGGAGCAGAAAAGAGGGGAATATAAGGAGAAATCTGTTGTAAAAGTGATACAAGAAGATATTAATAAAAATCTATTAAAATAAGCAAATGTTTATTGACTGACCTTACTGACAAGGAATTACAAAGAACATATAGAGTAGTAATAATGAGAATAAGACTAGTTAGCATGTGTATAGCACTTTAAGGTTTTCAAAGAGTTTATATGTTATCTCATTTTTTCCTTACAATTACTCTGGGAGGTAAGTGCTATAACCATCACCATTTTATGGATGAGTAAACTGAGGTGAAGAGAAGTTAAGCAACTTGCCTATGATCATAGAGTAATGAGTTTCTGGGACAGGATTTGAACTCAGGTCTTCTTGACTCCAAGTTCAATACTCTATCCACTGAGCTCCCTAAAAAATGTCCTCAGAGAAATGTAGGAGCAAAAAAAAAGATGAACCAATCACACGGTGAATACAGGGACAACCTAAAAGATAGCCTGTGTGTGTTTTACTTGTATCCTTCCCATGTCAAAAGAAAGAAAAGAAGGTACACACATCTCACCAGTCAGATTAGCTAAGATGACAAAACAGGAAAATGACAAATGCTGGAGAGGATGTGGAAAAATTGGAACACTAATTCATTGTTGGTGGTGCTGTGAACCGATACAACCATTCTGGAGAGCAATCTGGAACTATGCCCAAAGGGCTATAAATAACTGCATACCCTTTGACCCAGTAATACCACTTTTGGGGTTGTATCCTAAAGAGATCATAGAAGTGGGAGGAGGACCCATATGTACAAAAATATTTATTGTAGCTCTCTTTGTGGTAGAAAAAAACTGGAAATTAAGGGGATGCCCATCAATTGGAGAATGGCTAAACAAGCTGTGATATATGAATGTAATGGAATACTATTGTACTATAAGAAATGGGGAGGTGATGGACTTCATATTTACCTGGAGAAGCTTATACAAATTGATGCTAAGTGAGAAGAGCAGAACCAGGAAAAATTTGTACATAATCACAGACACATCATATATGTGACAACCGACTTTGATAAAGTGGACTCTTCTTAGCCATGCACAATTATGACAACTCTACAAGTCTCAGGATGGAAAGAGACATCTACGTTCAGAGAAAGATCTAGAAAGAACAGAGTTTAAATGGAGACTGAAGCAACCTACATGCTATCATTCTTTTTCATGTTTGGTTCTCTTTCTTTTTTCCCACTGTTTACTCTACTGGTTACAACCTTTCTATATAACCAGACTACTGTCCCATGTGAAAGTATTTACAGATCCTGTAGTTGATTGCATGCAACCATGGGTGCTGGGGGGATGGAAAGGGAGGGTAGAAAATTTGAAACTCAAGGGATTGTGAAACTGAATCTTGTAAACTAAAAGTAAATAAACAAATCAATTTTTTAAAAAGAAAAAAAGGAAGGTACATTGGATAGATAACCATATGATGAATACATTGGTATACCTGGACAAGAGTTGCATGGGATGGCAAACATGAATGAGTTTTAATCTGCTGTACCAGAGCAAACACGCATATCAATGAGATCATAGATTGATATGAGTACAGAAAGAGGTGAAATTATACTTCCCCCTATGTTCAATGCCTTCCCTACTGACCAACAGATTCAGAAATTAATTCTATGAGAAAAACAAAAAATGAAGTTTCATTTTTCATGTTTATTTTCCAGGAAATATAAACAAATGAGAACCAAGTATACAATCTAAAGAAATTCCATCCCAGGAAGGTGGAAAGAGGACAAGAAGACAAAGAAAGAGCAGAGATAGGGGAACCAAGAGAGTGTGATGTCTCAAGCCTAGGGAGGAAGGGTATTCAAAAGCTGAGGGTGATCAGTAAGAAATACTTCAATTAAGTCAGGAAGGTTAAGAAAAATGCCTCAACACCAAAGGCAAAGGTGACCTTTGAGAGACTCCAAAGAGAATGCTCTTCCCACTATAAAGTTTGCTTCTTTCTATACTACAATGATTCAGCCAACCAGCAGAGACTAGGCAGTTTATGCAGGATATTAAGCAACGACTCTACTAAGAACTTTGCTAAGAATACTTTGCCCCCCCCCCAACAAAAGGGAAGTAAACTTGGGGTGTTTGAGGCCACCCCTTAACATTCTCCTGATTCGAGTTCTCATTGAGTCCCCAAGAGGCATAATAACACCCTGTGGGGAATAGGCTAAAGACTTGCCCATCAAACCTGCAAGTAACTAGTGTTGATCTCTAAGAAGGACACTATACTAGAAGTATGTACATAACCTCGTTCTCTATCCAATGAGCACACTTCATCAGGAAATGTTCTTCTCTCTCTATAAAGTCCTATCCCCAAAATTAAACTTGGGAAGTCTCACATTCAGGATCATCCACAGGTTGTGTTTAGGTAATGTCCTTGCTCTGGTTAGAAGGTTTGATTTTTAAAAATGGATTTGTTTATTTACTTTTAGTTTACAAGATTCACTTCCACAGTCCCTTGAGTATCAAATTTTCTCCCCTCCCTCCACCCCCACCCCCCAAGGCGCCTTGCAATCAAGTATAGAAGGTTCGATTTTAGGGTCATCCTGCATAGGGAATTTAAAATACTCTTTCCTGCATACAGGAACAAACACTGTCCGTCAACTGTATGAGTAGTCATACACTTCTACCTCTTCCGTGTGCTTCTGAAGGAAATCTGTGTCAGGGTTGCTACTGTCTACTGAGAGGGGCAAGTCCATTCTTAGTATCTATCCTCAAGCTATGTGTAAGTACACATGTACTTTCTACTACATCTTTCTGATGTAAATCACTGCTCTTGGTATGATGAAAATGTACAAGCACGTCCTTCCCCTCCTCTGCCTTAGCTTTCTCATTTGTAAATTCATGAAAATAGGGTTGTTGATCCATTTTTCTCCCTACATCTTTGCCCCTCCCAGAAGGAAGGTCCATTCTGTAATCCACTAGTTGCCTACAAGTCCAAAAACCAGTAAGACAGAGCTAGTCTTTTAACTCAGTTTAACAGACCACAAAGGGAGGCTCATTTCCCCTGCAGAAGTCTGTCCTTGTGGACCTCAGTTTGTGGATGATCTTCTGTCTCATCACCAAGTGCCTTAGATGCATTAAAACAGAGGTGCAAAACCTAAAAACTGACTGGGGGAAACTGACAAACTGACTGGACATCCTCCTGACGAATCCCTTTTACTCTAAAATTCTGAGATTCTCTGAAACCAAATTCTTTCTTTCATCGACTTCCCACAGCATTTGATTGCCTTCATTCAAACAGACCAATTTTGATGATGCCAATTTCTAAGAGTTTTGTGGGGAGGGAAAGAACCACTGCTGCTTCCTCACCCAGACCTCAAGTGTTACAAAAATTACAGGTTGCCTCATAAGCCACTTTGGTAACTCAATCCTGGCTCCCTGCCTTCTTTCACACTATACTCAAAATGACCAAGGACAAATTAACTTCTCAGGCTGAAAGGGCAGTATTTTTCCTCTTCCACACCCAGTTACGTTGTAGGAGCTGTAAGTATATGGAGGAAGAGTTTAGTTTCAAAGAATCAGGCTCGATGGGACCCAAAGAGATACCCTAGAAAGAATAAAGAACTTGATTCCTTTGACCTCTCACTTTTCTCATCTGCATAAAATCACAATGATAATATAGTACCAATATCATACGGTTTTTATGAGAACCAAATGGGGTTATACACAATAAAGTGCCTTTCAAACATCAAAGTGTCAAATGAAGGTCAATTACTATTTATAATTTAGTATTTATAATAAACTATTTTTACCTTAGAGATACCTCCCTTTGTTGGATATTACAGTGCCTGGCACAGAGTTGGCACTTAAATGTCTACTGACTGATATATGCTGCTCCAGACCTCTTCACCTGACCTATCTTCTTGTTTTCACCTAGGGGACTCTTTCTTTGGTACCCAAATCAAGCTCCAGTTGGTTATCTGTCCCATTTTAATCCCTTCTTTCTCTCTACCTCAATACCATTTATATTTTAGAATCCTTTGTTATAGAAACCAGATTTAATGGGATTAAGGGAAGAGGCTTTCTTTTTCAACCTGGATGGTGACTGGTACTAGCTCCAGAATCATTAGAATGAATGCCTTCTATTCTTTTTTCTTTTTTGTTTTTATTGTGCAGGTTGAATGAGTTGAGCCACCTTCATTCTCATGAAGTCTAGGATTTGTTAACAGAATGATGTCTGTTTAAGCCAGGGATGGCTGAGGCTATCAGATGTCTTGAGCCTAGGACTCCTGAATTGTAGTGAGCTACACTGATCCGGTGGCCTTCACGAAGTTCACTGAACCCCTAGGAATGGAGGGCCAACAGGTTCCCTGAGAAAAGGGATAAGGCCTGGAATCTGAAGCAGACCTAAGAGATCACCTCACCTGGCTCCTCCAGTTTACAGATAAGAAACTATCACTCAGAGAGATCAGGGGTTTGCTTAAAGTCCCATATTTTGAAATCCCTATCAGCTGTTAAGCCCTAACCTCACTAAATGGTTCCATTTATATCCTGGAAGTTGGTATCTTGTCTTAGTGTGACAGAATCAGGATAACAGGAGACATACAGAATTTCAGAGCTGGAAAGGAATGCAGAGATCAACAACCCTATTTTCATGAATTTACAAATGAGAAAGCTAAGGCAGAGGAAGGGAAGGACCTGCTTGAAGCCAGGAAATTACAGAATTAGCAGGACCAGGACTAAAAGGATTTGGGTCTCCTGACTCCTGTTCCAGGAGACCTAAAGAGAGTGCTAATCACTGCCCCTAGATATTACAGTCTTCTTACACCTTTACATCCACCACCACCCCTCCCCATACTCTGCAGTCCAATGACAGGGGTCTCCTTGTTCCTCAAACAAACCACTACAACTTTCTGGGCATTTTCACTAGGCCTCTCCCATACCTCAAATGCTCTCCTTCCTCACTTTCAGCTCCCGGTTTCCCTGACTTCTTTCAGTTCCCAGTTAATATCCCTTCTATAGGAAGCCTCTCCCAATCCCAGTTAATTCTAGTGCCTTACCTCTGTTGATTCTTTCTAATTTATCCTAACTATATATCTCCATTGTACATTTGCCGTTCAGTTGTTTTTCAGGTGTGTCTGACTCTTTGTTGGACCCCATTTGGGATTTTCTCAGCAAAGATACTGGAGTGGTTTGCCATGCCTTTCTCCAGCTCATTTGACATATGAGGAAGCTGAGGCAAACAAGGTTAAGTGACTTGTCCAGGGTCAGACAGCTCCTAAGTGTCTGAGGCCATATTTTAACTCAGGTAGATGTGTCTTCCTGCCTGCAGGCCCGGCACTCTTATCTGCTAAGCTGCATGGCTTTGTACACGGCTGTTTACATGTTTTCTCCCCCACTAGACTGGGAATGCCTTGAGGGCAGGGACTGTTATTTGCCATGCTTTGTATCCCCAGTGTTTAGCACAGCACTTGACACACTGTAGTGGCTTAATACATGCATGTTAACCCACTGCTACCTGTAGTCACGATGTTTGTTTAAAGAAAAGGAAGCATAGAATACTCAATAGAAAAATGTCCTATATCACCAGCCTGTACTTTGAGAAGTGTAAGAATCAAATCAAATCAGTTACACAAAACTTATAGCAACTGACCATTTTCTTCTGATAAGTTTTCCTTTCTTACCAAAAGGTGGCAGAAAACACTCATTTTCCCCTCACTTCCATATGATCTTGGATCCTAGGGATTAGAGCAGGAATGGACCTCAAGAGATCATCTAATCCAACTTTCTCATTTTAAAGGTGAACGATCTGAGGACCAAGAGATACAACAATCTGCTCAAGATTAAACAGCAAATAAACAGAGAAGCTGAGTTTGAACCCAGCTCTTTTAATGTCAAATCCAGGACTTTACCTCTCTGCCACAAAATTTTTTAGGCAAAGAAATGGCCAGTCATCATTTTATTTAATCTTAGAACTCTGGAGCTTTAAGAGTACATAGAGTTCAGAAGGTCCTCGTTATTTAATGTAATAACTTTTAAAAGACTGTTGCAAATGCAGTAAATTTTATTCAAGAGCAATTAGAAACAACTGCTATGGACATTTATACTCTATATAGAGACTGAACAGTAGCTGTGCACAACAGTGAAAATATGTGTCTCTCTTAAACATAATGAATAAAATCTCATAAAAATGAGTTTACTATAATTAATGGGAAAATGTTTTAAGAGTTAATTAAAATGAAAATAGGTATTTATACCAGTGACTCCCAATGAATTAACATAAATAAGCATCCTACTTCTCAACTTCTCTATGTATGTTACTCATTAGGATATTTTATTTTGTAAATTTTATACTATAAAGCTGATGATTACAAAATGGAAACGTCTATGTGAGTGTGGTAAGAAAATACAGGAAATAAAACTGTTGGATAGGAAAAAAAAGTGTGCTGTGTTGATGAATTTTAAGCACATGGCCACATTTTTACTTAGATAATATTAATTAAAGCTAGCACAAGGTATTATGCAACATAAAAAAAACTATGGAAGATTACAGGTCATGAACTATATTATTTAAAAGGATATACAATCTGCCCTGGTCAGACTACACCTTGTATATATGCTGAGTTCAGTTCTAGGTGCTATATTTTAGGAAGAACATTGATTAGCTACAGAGCATTCAACGGGGGTAGGGGACAACACCTGGAGTTTATCCGGGAGGTCATATCATATAAGAACAGTAGAAGAAACTGGAGATATTGAGCCTGGAGACTAGAAGACTTGAATAGGTATGGGGTGACAGCTCTCTTGAAGTTCTTGAAGAGCTGTTATGTAGAAAAGAGATTGAACTTGTTTTGCTTAGAAATCAGAAGTAGGAACAAAATTGCAAAAAGGCATATTAAAACTTGACATAAGAAAAAAATTTCATTACAATGAATTCTATCCTAAAGAACAATGGGTTAACCAGGGAAGCAGTGAGTTTTCTTTACTATAAGTCTTAGCAAAAAATAATGCCAATTTGTTGAGAAATTTGTAGATGATTTTTCTTCAGGATATGGGTTGGATTAGATAGGCTCTGAGGCCCCCTCCATCTCTGAAACTCAGGAATAGTTTAGGGTATAATGGAAAGAACACTGGACTGAGGAATCAGAAGCCCTAGTTTCAAACCCCAGTTTTCTGTTTTACTATTAACTATGTGATCCAGACCAAGCCATTTAGCTTCTCTGGACAGTCATTTCCTCATCATCCTCACAAAATGTCTATAACACACTTTCCCTACCTACCTCGTAGAACTTTCAGTCAATCAGTCAACCAGCATTTACTAAGAACCTACTCTGTACCAGGGACTGTACTAAGGAAACACTGGGGTTTATGTACTTGCTTTCAAGAAGCTAACAATCCAATGGACTTTATTTAATAAAGAGTGTGAAGCGCTTCATAAATTATAAGGTAATTAAGAAAAGCTAAAGTCATCACTATCACCTGTCTACTAGGAACTGCTGTGGAGCATACCCCTATTCATATCACAAGAAAACATCAGCATGGTGATCTCAAGTACAGAGGGTATCTCTGGGAAAGTCATGTCACCTTCCAACTCCAGTGTTCCTATCTTCAAAATAATGAATGAGGTTGAACTAGAATATATCTGGAATGTCTTCTATCTCTAATATCGTATTTTGGTCAAGCTACTCATCGAACCAACCACGACCATGGTTCCCTTTGTGAGTTCTGCTTACAAACCAACACTTCCAGTTCACCTCAGACAGGACAATTCCAGATGTTTATTCACATACGTCAAACTATGGTGATCATTTTGCATAGTGATTTGCAGTTAATGAAATGAATAACATAAACCCAAACAATTATACCCAAGGACTTCCTGGTATGATATCTAAGTACTCCTCAGAGAAGGACTGAATTACAACACACATCACACTGCCTAGGCTGATCTTTGGACAGATCATCCAGCAACATATGTATGGATAGACAAACATTTAACCAATCCAAGAATTCACTAAAGGTAATAAGATGGAAGCGTTAAAGTTTAAAAGCAGCAATGACTAAAATTTTGACTGTAAAAAAAAGCCAACACATTTTAACCTCATTACTTAAAATAATAATAATAGTCTATGATTTTATAGCAATGTAAGGTTTACACAATACTTTCCTTATAGCAGTCCTGTGAGAGAAAGTACAAGTACTATATTATACTCAATTTACAGATGAGGAAACTGAAGATCAGAGAATAACTTGTCTTGGGTCATATAGCTCAGAAAGACTTAGAGTTGGGAATCCAGCCTGGGTGTCCTGACTCCAGAAACTATGTTTCTTCCACTACATATGTTATGTGTATTTTTACACATGCACACACACACACTCATATATATATAAACACACACAAACACATACATATATATGCATATGTATATATGTGTATATATATATATATATTTTAACCTATTAGTAATTTCATACTGCTGCAGGTACAACCCTTGATCTGTACCTAGAAGAACATTTAGGGGCCACAATAAGATCCTTTGAATGATAGGTCTCTATTACTATTGCCACATTTATCACGTTACTTCATCTGAATGCTTATCTCCTTTCCAGTACTATCTGAAAATGTTAGCATTATTAGAGAACTGAGGCTGAAGTCAGAAGACCTGAGTTCAAATCCAGCCTCAAACATTTACTAGCTGTGTGGCCCTGGCCAAGTCACTTAACTTCTGTCTGCCTTAGTTTCCTCATCTAAGAAATAAAGATATGTGCCACCTCTTTCACAGGGTTGTTGTAAGGATCCAATGGCACAATACTTGGAAAGCACTTAGCACAGCACTTGGCACACAGTAGATTCTTGTCCCATTCTCTGTTCCTCCACTTGTGTAGCCTTTCTCAGTATTAAAAATGCTTTCCCACACTTTATCTCATTTGAAGTTTAAAACAAATCTTCCAGGCAAATGAGGTTGAACATTTTAGTAGCCCTATCCAAAAAACAAAGACATTCTGGTTCAAAGAGGGTGAGCGGTCAGTCGCCCCAAGTTACACAGGTGGTCCCAGAAAAAAGAGAGACAAGAACACAGGATTCCTGGTTCTGTTATCTTTCCGTTCTATCATTTCCTATAGAGATGGTCTTACATTAAAAATTTAGTTACATAAAGGAACTACCCATGGAAAATATTCTCTATATCAATTATATTATTACTTATAATATGTATATCTATATACTATATATTAATTCTATACAGGTTTATTCAAAATAGATGATGCAAAACAACTCAAGAGTATTGGCTATAGAGTCAACATAGTCAATAAGTTGGTCAAAAGACACTTAGTAAGCATCTATTATGGACCATACTGTGCTAAGTGCTGGGAACACAAATATGAAGAAAGAAACTCCATCCCTGCCCTCTAGGAGCTGACAGTGTAGTGATGGAAGACCTCACACAAAAGGAAGCTGAAAAGGGGAGGGGGAAGGTACTTGAGGAAGGGATGCAATGGAAAAGTCCCAAAGTAGAGCCACCAGTTGGGAAAGGAGATGTGTGTGCTGAGGCGCTCCTTCAATGGAGGTTTTGGGGTTCTTGACTCCAGGATAGGGACTGAACTTGTGATTTCACTGGGAAAGGGAGGGAAGTGACAAGTGAAGAAACTCTAGCAATGCAGGTTATCACCTTCTCTACAACTTACCTACATGTATGATATCTAAGTACTCCTCAGAGAAGGAAAGTTCTTGGAAAGTTGAGTAACTTGTCCAATTTCACACAGTCACTTTGTCAGTGGTAGAACTTGAACCCACATCTTACTGGCTTTAAAACCAGTTCTTTATCTACTACACCATGCTGTCTCCCAGAGGACCAGTGTTTTAAGGCTTACCTATGACTTTTCACCACGTGTGACCTTGGGCAAGCAACTTAACCTGGTAAGGCCTAAGTGTCCTCATCTGTAAAACTGGGGTGGGATACAAGGGCAGGTTGGTGGTGGTTTTGGTGAATTAGATGACCTGTGCAGCCCCTTCTCTCTCTAAATCTATGGTGTTCTGTACGCTCTCACTACTCTGGGGACAGAATCCAATTTTAAAGCATATTTCTCATCTCTCTTTGACAAGAGGCAGTGGATTGAGAGTAATAAGGTGACCAAATTTCAAGAGTTTCTAGTAAAGGCAGAAGCATGGCCTGTGGCAGCTTTAAGGCTATATGGGAGCTTGATGTTAGTACCTTCAGAAATGAACAGGGCTGGCACTGCTTATGCAAATAGGACACTAACAGAAGTTTTCAGATATTGCAAGGGTAGGGGTTGTTTAAGCCTGTGTGTCTCACATGGATCCAGTTCCAACATAAGCTGTGCCAGCAAAAGAATGAAATTTGGACCCAGTACTTGAACAGCTTTTTATAGAAACTGTTAATGACAGCAGATAACAAGGCTTGGGCCAATCATCCAGCCTTTCCTCAGACAAAATTGCCACAGAAGTCAATTATTTATCTGTCATCCTCCCCAAAGTCTATCTAAAAGTGTGACCTCTAAATCAATCACATCAGGAAATTGCAATTTAAAAATACTGCACCAATCAGAAATCAAAACAAAGGTGACACGATGAGGTTCCTCTTAATAAACACTCATTCTGTTACACACAAGTTCCTTTCTGCAGGTGCGGGATGGCAGAAGCTCCAGACAGTTGTGGCTTGGCATCTGAGAAGTATAATCCCGCTCGTCTCCTTGCTGCAGCCACAGAATGCTGGTCCGAACTATAATGGGTAGGTTTGTACTGCCAAAAGGCTCAAATTTGTGTTGGTTTTTTTTTCCACCCCCTTAGGGGCAAGGGCAGTGGTGGAATCGAGTTAGTTGCTGGAGATGCCTTTTACAAGCCTAGGTCTATGAAGGCCAGATGGCCTAAGAACTTCAAAGGGGGTGAAAAACAACTCATTGTGGGTTTGCAGATTTCCAGACCAATAGGTCAACTGGGTGAGAAGCCAAGAGAATGCTCCCTTGCAGCTTGGAGGAATGGTTGGCAATAGGCCATTACAAGAAGGAAGACATTTCAATGTTGGATGCCTATACTGGGGTGTGCCCCAGACGGAGGACTAATCACAAGCCCTAAGGAAAAAAAAAAGCGTGGTCTTCATTCTATGACTAAGCATGGCCACCATCATTTTCACAGTTCCCGCTGGTTGTTCAGGTCACATCTAAGCATAATATCCTAAGATTCAAGCCAGAAATGTATGCTCTTACTTACCTTTTGCTGGACACCTAATGGTGATATTGGCTCCCACTCTTGCCTTGGCAGTGCCACCAACAATTACCGTCAGATGGCCGTGATCCAATTCTGTGAAATTTCTTGCAACAGTCAAGATGACAGGCACCTCTTAATTAAAAAGAAATACAGTGCTGGGTCAGGTTAAAGTCTCTTTTTTCCCTTTTCTCCAGATAGCTAACAAAGTAGCAGGGCAATGACCAAAGGTGGTAGGCAGATGGATATGGATTAAACATGCATAGCAAAGTTTTAGTTATTGCAATTTTGGCACTGAAGTTTAATTGGCGATTGGGAGAGGGAGTGATCAGGATGTTTGGGCCTGTAATTCCACTGAAATATGAGCAAACTCTACCAATGCATATGAGCAACTGTTCTACAGTCTACAGTCTTAGAGAGCTGCATGAGGCACAAAAAGGTTATGGGACAGCCAGTTTGTATCAGAGGATATGCCTGAACCCAGGTGCTGCTCACATATTAAGCATAAGTTGAGAACGAAGGTTATTATTCTACTTTTCTACTTTTTTCCCCCTAATGTCTACTTTTACAACAAATAGATTACCATAAATACCAAGGAAAATACAATTCTTGGACTCACAGGTTTGAGCAGTGTGGCTGATTAGTCAATAAGTATTTATTAAGTCCTTCCTATGTGCCAGGCACTCTGCTAAGCCCTGGGGACATAAAAAGGCAAAAAATCTAGCCCCCAAACCCCAATACTGGAATAGACTGTCAATCAGGAGACTTGTGTTTTAATCCTGATCTAGCACGGTGTCTCCAACATTTAGCAACTCCAGGCACATAGTAGGAGCTTAATAAATGTCTTTTGACTGGCTGATTATACTATGAATCATCTGAAATGTTGAGCAAAATTCTTCATTTCAAAAAGGAGGATGCTGAAAAGCCTTGACTCTATGCCACATAAATTAATAAATCAATGAACAAGCATTTATCACATATCTATTATGTATCAGAACTGTGCTAGGTATTGGAAATATAAAGACCAAAATGACATTTTCCTAACCCTCAGAGAGCTTATATTATAAAAAAAAGACAAAGACATCACATACACATATTAGTGCATACAAAATATAGGCAAATTAACATATATGAGAATTAACTGAAGGATCTAAGGCTATTTAATCTATATATGGGAAGGCTCAGGGAGGGGCATGATAAGGATTTCTGAGGATTTGAAGGAGATATGGAAAATGTATTAGATTTTTTCTTTTTGGCCCCAAGAATCAAGAGACACAGGTAGAAGTTGTAAGGACTGACATTTAGACTTCACGTAAGGAAAAACTTCCTAAGATTTAGCCTCCTGAGGTCATGGGTCACTCTGTCCCCTAGAGTTTTTCTAGAAGAAGTTGAACAGCTATCTATTGGGACTTTTATAGTGGAGATTCTTTTCCATAGGTGAGTTGGACCAGATGACCTCTGAGGTCCCTTTTGGTCTAAAATTCAGGGATTCTGTGAGGAGACTTAATCTTCTCATTTAGAGTTATTTTTAGATTATTAGATTTATTATTAATGATCTTCTCATTCTAGATTTAAGATTCTACAATCATCTGTGCTCTCTGACCTTCCCTAAGGCCCATGCGTCTGAAGTTCATTTAATATAAATTTCAATTCAGATTAAAGAGCTGCTCTTGAAATAATTTATAATACTAAGAACTCATTTAAACTGTAGAAAGTCTTAAAATGGAAAATGCACCTCAATTGGTCAGCTCTAACATAGCTCTCCAATAGCAAAGTTACATGTAGCTATGACCAATAAAACTGTTTAATTTAATTTTTAAAATGGCCAATAATGGTGAAATAAAATTAAAAGTTTGTATCACATTATTCTGAAACGTGTTTGCATAACAGAGTAAGTGGAAAAATTCAATACTAGAAAAAAATATTTCAAGTTTGGAAAGAATAAAGAATGTGTTGGTCAGTGACAACTCTGGCTGCACACTAACATTTCCTGCCTAAAGAAAAATGCTCCCCTAGGGCTGGTGACAGGCAAAAAGCCAAGTACCATAAAGTAAATAAGGCTCTCCTCCCAAGGCCAGTCTAGACCCACCACGTGGCACCCTCAGAAAACAGGAAGGGACAAGTGGGTAGGAATGTGCTGATGAAGACGGGTAATTCATTCTGAGAAATCTAGAAGGTATCTGAATACTCAGTGTTAAACTATAACTTGGGGGCCAAATTCGGTCAGTCATTTGTTTTCCCTGAACTAAGAATATTTTTTATACTCTTAAATAATGTTTTATTTATATATGATATTGATATGTAACATATAGATATGATAGTTTTACTCATAGCTAATAGTACAGGGATCAGACTATTAGATTAACATGGGGTCTATGTACTTCTAATATATATATATGCTAATATATATATATGCTAATATATATGTATACACAAATATATACATATTTGATATCTGTATTTCAACATAATTGATTTCCTTTGTAATCCTATGTATTTTATTTTATGCATTGAAGAATATGATTCTTAGAAGCCTTAGAAGGCTTCACCATATTACCAAAGGGACCATGACACAAACAAAGTTAAAAATCCCTGACCTATGAGAACAGCCCAGATAAACTACCAACTCAAATCATGAGTCAGGGTAGCAGGTGCTAGGATAGCTGCTTTGGCCTGAAGCTAAGAGAAAGTAAGCTGAGGCAACAACTCTTCACTTAGAGGTGCAAGAAAAACAAAAGACTCATTGAAGGTCTTCCCACAGGGCCCTGATGACCAAATCACAAATGCTGAAAGTCAGGTTCTTGGTGAGTTTGGCACTTCCAGGAAACGCCCCAGGGATCTGGCTTTGGCCTTGGACCATTTAACGATTTTTATCTGTGACTTAGATCACAGTACAGCTGGTGTACTTATTTAATTTGCAGGTGACAGAAAGCCAGCTAACAATTCGTTATGACAGAGTTAGGAGCCAAAAAAATCTCGTGAGGAAAGAACACTGGGCCAACTATGATTAGATGAAATTTAATGGGGATAGATTTAAAGTTTTTACCTTTGGTTAAGAAAATCAGTCTCACAAGCACAAGACCATGTGCTTGTGACCAAAAACATGGCTAGACATCAGTCTGTGATGGGAGAAAAAGATCTGGCAGTATTAGCGGACAGCAAACTCAGTATTATTCAGTGGAGATCGTTACTGTAATCTTGGGCAGTATTAGAGGAGTCTAGGACTCAGGGAGGGGGTCTGTCCCGATCAGTATGTATGTTGAATAGTGTGTCTCTTTCTGTATTTGAGAAAAGACATTGGCAAGCTGGAATTCATCTAAAGGAAGGTGAATAGGATGATTTAAGTATGTTGAGATCATGACATGCTGGTTAAAGATATCTAAACTGGGGAAGGAGGGAAGGGAAGAGGGAATAGTTTAGTTCAGGGATGGGGAACCTGCAGCCTTGAGGCCGCATGTGGCCCTCCAGGTCTTCAAGTGTGAACCTTCGAGTGAATCCAAATTTCACAGAAAATTTGGATTCAGTCAAAAGGCCTCTCTTGAGGACCTAGAGAGCCACATGAGGCCTCAAGGCCACAGGTTTCTCACCCCTGATTTAGTCTAATATTAAACAAGAATTTTATTCTTGTATCTATATATTATGACATTATACATGTATTATTATATGTTAAAATCCTAAATAAGGATTTTAATCCCAAACATTAAACTTGTTTTTCTTATTTCCAGAGGGCAGAGCTAGTTAGATGCAGGGGAGAACTTTTTAACAATTTGGGCTA
The DNA here is from genome assembly GCA_028646575.1 of Pseudocheirus occidentalis. Lineage (NCBI taxonomy): Eukaryota > Metazoa > Chordata > Mammalia > Diprotodontia > Pseudocheiridae > Pseudocheirus > Pseudocheirus occidentalis. The sequence goes on along the minus strand of CM053598.1, from coordinate 93,645,344 downwards.
TCCCAAAGTAAAATGGGCTGCCTTGAGACAGAGTTGGTTCCTTTCCATTGGACATTTTAAACTAAAGGCTGTATTATCACTTGTCGGGTATATATTGAGTATTTTTATTCAGGTATAAGTTGGGCTTCTGGTCCAACTTTTGAACTCTAGGATTCTGTTTAGATACATACAGTTTGGACTAGATGGCCTCATGTTCTTTTCTACTTCTAGGGTTTTATAATTCCAGGAGCCCAGAAAGGAAAGAAACCATTTTTTTCCTGCAAGATACTTTTTTTTAATACTTAATTTTTACTTTATTTTTTTCTCAGTCACAGGTAAACAAACATTTTTAACCTTCATCTAAAAAAATTTTGTTTCATATTCTCTACTCCCTTCCCTCCCCCTTCCCCTTCTTGGGAAGGCAATTTGACACAGATTATACATGCAAAATACTTCCATATTAGTCCAAGATACTTTTCTAGAGCACACTGTGACCCCCAAAGTTATTGCCAAGAGGAGCAGATACCTCAAGAAAGCCCTTAGGCTTATTAAAAAATAATCTAATCTGAGGATGTGAGGAAAGAATATGAAATCCAACAGAACTGGTAAAATGTCAGGGTGGGAAGTTTAACATCTTAGAACTGCAAAACAGAAAGAAGCCTTTGCGAACACTAGACCAATTACTTCATTATACAGGTGAGGAACCCAGACCCACAGAGATGATGTGATTTTTTTCAAAGTCAAACAATGGGTGGTGGAACCCAGATGATTACTCAAGCCATCTCATTCCTAACTATGCCAATTCTCCAGCTCACTGTTACATATTGTCTTATTCCCCCCTGGGGGAATGTAAATTCTTTGTGGCTAAAAGGTATGTCTCATATTTCTCTTCTGTCCCTTACATGCTAAGATCAGGGTTGGATGCTTAAAAGGGTATTCAAGGAATATTTAAAACCATATAATTTTAGAACTGGAAGGGGCTCAGAAACCATCTAATCCAATGTCTTCATTGTACATTTGAAGAAACTGAGCCCTGGAGAGATAAAGAGATTTGCGCAAAGTTACAGAGCTTGTTAGTTGCACAGGCAGAACCAGAACCAAAGCTCTTGACACCAAAAACGATGTTATTTCTCCTTTACCATTTTGCTTCTCCACTTATTGCACTTGGCTGTGACCTTTCCCCAAAGAGCAATTTTGCAAACATTTCCCATCCTCCCACCCACCCTGGAATCCCTACATCTGATTCTCACTTGTGGTTTGGAGAAGCAGTAACAGAAACCACTGCTGGTGCTGGTGGTAATTCCTTTCATCTCTGCATGCTTGAAATAAGAAAGCCTTTAACAAAACATGTTCCCCCTCCGTGATTTCACTAGTACAATGAATTCCCAGAGTGGAGACTTCACCCACCATGCAATTCTCCAGTAATTTATAGTTTTAGAGAGGCGGCTATAGAAACTGATGGGTTAAGTATGTCAAAGAGTTACTCTGTGAGAGGGGGTGTGGAAATTCAGGTGTTACTGACTCCAAAGGTCGGCAACTATGTGATAAAACAATAAAGCTTTAGAATATTCCCTTAGAATACTTTTACTTAAAATAAGGCAGTTTCTACTGCCCTTCCCTGAATGTTTATGTGTGCATGTGTGTGTGGGAAACAATAATAACCAGTATACGGTGTTTTAGATAGGTGGCACAATGAATAGAAGCTCTGGGCCGGGAGTCAGAAAGATCTGAGTTCAAACCTGGCCTCAGATAACTTGCTAGCAGTGTGACGCTGGGCAAGTCATTCACCTCTATTGGCCTCAGTGTCCTCATCTGTGAAATGAGCTGGAGAAGGAAATAGCAAACCACTCCAGCATCTTTGCCAAGAAAAACACAAATGGAGTCACAAAGAATTGAACACGTCCGACCACCACCACCACCAAAAACACTTTATAATCTCATTTTATCTTTATAATAACCCTGGTAAGTAGGTGCAATTATTACCCCCATTTTACAGTTGAGGAAATAGGCAGAAAGGTTAAATGACTTGCCTGGTGTCACACAGCTAGTAAGTATCTGGGGCTGGATTTGAACGCAGGTCTTTCTGACTCTAGGACCAGTCAGTGCTCTATTCATTTTGCCACCCAGCTGTCTCATATGATTTGATTTATGAAATCATAAAACATCTGTAGAGGCATAATAAGGTCAAGCTTCTCTGAAGTGTTTTTAATGAGGCAGATAGTTATATATCATGGTATTAAAAAAAGACAAGTCTTAAAAACATCCCCTTCTCTGACTTAGTGGGACTTTAAATATGAAGTCAGTAATGTAGGAAATAAATATTCATAATTAGGATAAAGGCTGCTTTAGAGACCACCTTTGAGCACAGCCAAAGACATTAAACAACTCTAATGATTTCATATTTCCATAGAAAGTAAGATTAGTTATAGAAAGAAAAAAAAATCCAAATTCTTCACTAGGCATTACCTGCATACAACACTGAGGAAGTTTTTGTTTCTGAATCAAGATGATTAACCACAGTACATCCATATACACCTTGTTCTTCCCTTGTAGGATTCCGAATTTGTACTTTTCTGATGCCATCCAGTATTATTCTGTAGAACAGTAAGAAACATGGTGTATTCACTCAATAAATATAGTTACTAAGGAAAGCCATACATAGCACTTTAAAGCTAATAAAAGAGCTATGACTAGGAATTTTTGTGTCTGTTGCAAGTACCACAAACTGTGATAAAAGAAATGGTACAATGTGGTGAGAGACAAAGTCCCCCTGGGACACCAGTGTGAGAACCACCGCTGGAAGGTGAGGAAGGAGCTTACTCCAGCCCTCCATCTGGCAGCTTGATGTTTTAATTAACTTTTGTTTCTAATTAGGTGCCTGTCATCACCCTCTAACTTTGGTACCCTGGAGGCAAAGCCCTATTTACTCTACTTTCCTTAAGACTCTGAGAAAAGTCCTCAAGTGATTACTTTGTCTATGGTCCCTACCTGAACCTCCCTTCCTTTCTTGATAGTTATGGGATCATAGACTTTTTAAAACTTTAAGGGACTTAAGAGGGATCATCCATCTGTCATTTGCCATCTGTGTCCCACAGGCAAATAATTGAACTTTTCTGGGCTTGTTTTCTCACCTGAAAAATAAATGACTTTTAAGGCTCCCTTCCAATTCTAAATCTCTGATCCAGTTCAGTTCCATTATTTTATCACTGTTAAAATGAGGTCTCATAAAGGTGAAATGACTTGCCCAGAGCCACAGAGAAAATGAACACCAGAACCAAGACCAAAATTTTGATTTGCTGACTCCTACTCCATATCCTCCCATTAGCATGTCACAGGAGGGCAATCCAATATGTCAGGGGCATTCCTTACTTCCTTTTGACATTGTGAAAATGCCAATAGAACACATAGTATCTATTGGCTATCCTTTACTTTGGCCATGTCATTAGATGGTCTTTTAAAGTCATACATTTATTTGATGGCTCTATTTCTCCTTCTTCACTCTGTCTTTGTAATGGGTTTCAGTCTGCTAATGCCTACGATGTGTTTTTCCATTACTCTTTGGGTAATCCTCACTTTCAATTCTTCATCAATTGTAGTCTTCCATAACTTATAGCCATACGACAATACCACAAGATTACTAATATTTATAATGTGATTCTTTAATTCTCAGAGGAGCTTGTGGTCAAGAGAAGAGTTCTGAAATTCCTCAAAGGTAATCCAGTCCACTCTCCTGCTCCTGTTCAATTCTGAGCTCAACACATTGTCAAATGTCTGAATAAGATATATATGAACCTTTCACCAAATCTAGGTTTTCTGGCGCAACTGCATCTCAGTCTCGGCGACAAACATTCTTTATCAACTTGATATATTCTATGCGGATAGTCTGGTCAGACTCATTTGAGTAATTATGGACCTCATTTAGGGGTCCAAATAAATGCAGTTTCAATGTTCCTTAATTCAATTAGTACAACATCAAATATGAAACATCTTAGAATCTCATTATCTTAAGGGAATTTCTGCCTGACTTGGCCTCTGCAGAGTTTTTTAAATAAGAGTAGCAAACACCTTTGGCCATCATGTTTCCCTCTTAATTGTTTCAGTTGATATTTGTGACCAAAAGGTATTCAAAGAAGATCAGCTCTGTTGTTATGATGATCTTCCATCTCAAACAAGATGGAGAACCTGACATTTTTCCTTATCCCCTAACCTCTCAAATTCATCAAAAATAGGAATTAAATATTAGTGCTAAAACAATTTTAGCTCTCTCCACAGACACCAAGAACTAACTGATGAGCTAACAACAGAGAAGGTTAATTCTTAACATTTAACAAGTTCACTTAACATCCCATTTCCTACTACCCATCGAGTTCCTATAGCAGGGCTGCACAAGCTGACCCATGACCTTGCAAATGAACTCATTTTAACTGTGAAAAATAAAAAGGCAGCTTTTTTGCACTGGAATAGCAGTTCTGTGCTGTAACAGAGAACTGAGGAATAAAGGGCAATGGAGCAGCACTCATACGTGGCTGCATGGCACCATACTAAGGATTCACATGGGGACAGTTCTCTCCACTTTCTCCCTCCCCCAAAGTTATCTGGAGTAGACTGAGGCTAGGGAGATGTGAATTGCCTATCATGGAATGAGACAGAGATGACGTTAAGATCTAGTGCCCACAAAAAACTATCATCAAAGAAGAAAAAAATGACTGAAATTATCAAAAATCTTAAGACTAAATGAAAGACTTTGAACATAAGTGGATAATTCAATAGAGAAGATATTAAAAACAAAAGAGAATAAGGCCTTCACATCAGTTTTAAAAGTTTAGATTTCTGCAAATAAATATTTTAAGACAAAGGAAAATGAATCAACACTTGATGAGGAAGAGGACCCTGTGTACTCCCAAGAAATCATGGATATGTCTGAATGGTTTAAAAGAGAAATGAGAATCACAAAAGCAGAATTCACGGATTACACAGCAGAAACAATTGGCAGACTAAAAAGATCAGAATCTACAGTGTCAATTTCACCAAAAAAACTAAAGCGAGAATAAGTTATTGGGAATCCAAACATACAAAAGAGAAGGACAATCTGGAAAAAGAGGAGCAAATACTTCTATTATTATATTTTGCATGGAATTTTGGCATTATTTAGTATTTGCATGAGAGACGTGTTGGAGGGAAAATTGGAAGGCAGCATTTTGACCTAATGAATCAAATGTATTTTTGTAGTTAATAAGCGATAAGCATAGTGGTATTTTCTATTCTCTAATTCTTAATTAATTAATTCTTAATTCTTATGGCAATATGTAATCTGCTGTAGAATATCCTTTAAAAAACCTGTATGTTCCTTTCTAATACTTTCATCAAGAATGCTGCAAAAATGTGTGCAAATTATTCTCAAAAAAATTTGTGATGGGAAGTAGGCATATAGATTCATAATTGATATTCTCTATATTGTCTTTTTTAGAACTAGGAAGGTCTTCATGTTTTTCAAAATATTTCAGTGTCTTCTTCTACAGATGCCTTGAGAAATTATCCCTCAACTATCATCATGACTCCTGCATCTAGAATGTATCTCCTCCTTGTTATGTTGGCTATGGTCCAGTTGCTTTTCCTATCATCGTCTATTGTTCTCAAGGCCATTGAACAATTGCTCTATAAACTCATTTGGGATTGTCGTTAGAATTCAAATGAATGGCTTCGCTTTATAGTGAACAGAATTTGTTTTAAAAACATTTATATATCTTTTTCACTTTGCATCAGTTTATTGTCTGATTTCCAATTTCATCCTTAAATATCCTTGGGATGACTTTAGGTAGGGGGTATATCTCTCACCAAACTTTCTTTTTTTTTAAACGATATTTTATTTTTCTCCAATTCCATACAAAAAAATTTTAATTTTTTTTAAATTTGAGTTCCAAATTTTCTTTCTCTCTCCCAAATTTTCTTTACACCTCTTTTCCCCTCCAATAGCCTTGTCCATAAGCCACACTGCTTCTTACTGGGTCATCTCACCAACTTGCTGGAATTGCTTTTTCTAAGATCACCACTGACTTTCTGGCTCCCAAATCTATTAACCTTTTCTCCATTATCTTTCTTGGTATCTGTGCCTTTTGATATTCAATTAGCCCTTGCTTCTTGAAAATTCTCTCCTTCCCTGTTCCCCAACACCATTCTCTAGATTCTTCTTTTCCTCTGACAGATCCATCTGTGAAAACTACATTGGTTCTTCTCCTTCTCCTACCCTTTAAACGCGGGTATTCTTGAAAGTTCTGTCCTTTGTCCTTCTTTTCTCTTAAGTTTATTCTCCTCTTTGGCAAATTTTGAAATAAAAGATAAAATATATGTTCTAAATTTATGTTGTTTTTTTTCAGAGCACACTCACTTCCCAATATCATTCTCATACTTTTCCTTATAAAACAACAACAACAAAATCAAACACGCTAAAGACTGTTACAAAAACTGTGTGATACAGTGACCACAAGTAACACAAATAACCAATAGTCCACATCTACAATCCACTCCTTCTCTATACACTGGAAAGAAATATTTTCCGCCAACACTCCTCTAGAGTCAACATTGATCATGGTTATATCACTTATAACAGTGGTGTCAAACTCAAATCGAAACAGATCCCTGCCAGGCTGTATACTGACTTAGAAAACCACAAATTCACACTACCTATATTTTACTGGATTTTTATATATTTTGTTAAACATTGCTCAATTACATTTTAATCTGGTTCTGAAACACCTGTGAGTGTTGTAGTATATAGTTTGACGCCTCTGATATCCCTACAATTGCATTTCTTTTCCTCCTAATTCTAATTTGTTTGATCTGTATCAGTTTCATATATCTTCCCGTGTTTCTAGGAATTCCTCATATTCATCATTCCTTATAGTATAAAAATACCTCATGCCACTAATATCCCACACACTGTTTAGCTATTAATAACAATAACTGACTTTTTTTGAACATTAAGGCTTGCCAAATGCTACAAATACACATATATGTGTATGTATATAAATACATATTTGTGTATTTATATACATACACGCAGACATGTACACACACATATAAATTTGATCCTCACAACAACTCTAGTAAGTACTATAGGCATCATCCCCATATTACAGATCAGGAAACCGAGACTCAGAGATGTGAGACAACTTGCCCAGTGCCATATAACTAATCTGTGTCTGCTTTTAGATACCACATTTGAGCACAGCCACATTAAACAATGCTAATGATTTCATATTGCCATAGAAATATGTGTCACAGGTAGGATTAGAACACAGTCTCTCCTGATTCTAGGTCCCACATTCTTTCCATGACACAACATCGCACTTTCTCTTGTATGCTTGTCAAAGGCATTTGCCACAATAATGGAATAGAGTCAGGACATCGTTCAAGTTGAAGGATTCACAATGCCCCTATTTGTGGATGACACTGTACCAACTACATCAAGCCCTAGAACATTTTAGAGCTTCCTTGAAGAATTTCATAATCACTCAAAGGAGCTTGACCTAACATAAAGGAAAGAGCAAAGAATGTCTATTGCCAGATTTCAACATGCAATAGGATAGCCGGCCTATGGAACATCTCCATTGGTTTTTATACTTGAAAAGATAGCATATAATGACAACTTGGAGCAAAAGTTGATGAGGAGATGGGGAGAAAAGACAGGATTGGCTTTGGGAAGTTACGAAGTTCCCTTAATGATGTCAAGCTTCTCATATATGTTCCCTTCATTCCATTCACACAGCTACATCTCTGGTCCAGGCCCTTGTCACCTCTTGCCTGGGCGATTATAACAACCACCAACTAATTGCCTTGGAATCTAAATATTAGATAGACTGGAGTAGAGAGAGACTGATTTCCCTATCTCTAATTTTTTCCCCTTCTATTTTCTCATCCATGGAGTTGTCAAGGTGATTTAACTAAAGCATAGTTCTAACTATGTGGCCCCTGTACTTAATTAGCTCCTTTGGTTCCCTAACATCCTATCCTCCAAGATAAAATATAAATTCCAGCTTGACATTTAAAGCTTTTGTCTTTTTAATACCAATATTCTAACAGTGTTTCTGTCTGGCAGTGAGACATAGGATAAATAGTCCCAGAAGAATGTCAGAGAAAGCAATGGAGAGATGCATGGTGGATCTAAGCAGGCAGAAACATAATCAATGAGGAACCTTGAAGAATAATATGAGTAAAACATGACAATATACACTGTATTAATTTACGGATTGAATGCAATATGAATAAAAGTGCCTCTTATAATCTAGGGATACTCAAGGTTGAAAGGTCAGAAACCTTGGCCAAGGAAGCCATGTTATAATACAACCACATACACTACTGTGAACTAATTTGGTAGTGTTCAGATATTATTTTTGACACTGATGCCTTAGAAAACATTAGAGAGAAATTAGCATCAGGGTCTGGTAAAAAATGAGGGGATGACAAGCTGGCATTGTGATCAAAATAACTTGGTCAGAGGAGAGCAGAACTATGAGTGAGACGGGAAAAGAGACCAGCAGCAATCAGAGTAAATGAGTGCTAGAAAAAGAATAATAGTGGGAATGTAAGCAAAGAAGGATCAAAGTAAAGATGCATCCATGAATAGAAGCCCTACAAAGCCTGTACATGAGTCTTGATTTAGGGAGTAGGGCAAAAGTGGGTATTTGTACACAGCTGAGATTGGTATAGGGTAGCCTGTCCAGTCCAGTCTATGAAGGACACTCTGTGTCCTAGTGTCCTCCCATATAATAATACTAGTTGGGGTGGAGAAATAATAAGAATTGCTGATTTCTTCTGGGCAAGTGAATGGCATACTGCTGAGCACCCAAGTCTTGGCAAGATTAAAGAGAACGTTTGATGGGGAAAATTGGTAGAAGGAGAGTCCAAGTGAACCCAGAGCTTAAGGAATAAGTTAGAACAAATATGTCTATAACAGTTTAAACAAATTTCTTTATAAAAATAAAATAACAAAATGTACATGTAAAAAGTGGCAACAATATCAATTGTTAATTTGAAAAAAGGGAGATTGAAGTATTCTTGCCTTCTGACTTTAAAATATATATAGTAATTATTATAAAAATATTGAGAACTAGGTTAAAAATAGACAAGTGAAGTAGAATAGATACACCAGAAACAGAAACAGATATTTACAAAAGAATTCTGTTTGATAAACTTGTAAAAAATAAAAACTTGGGAAAGGATTAATTATTTAATAAATATCGTTTGGAGAAGCTCTATGGTGATATGACAAAAATAAATGTAGGTCCTCATATTACATTAATATACCATAATAAATTCCACCTGGATCATAGAATCAAATGTAAAAGCTGAAATACAAAAAGTAATAATAAAATGATATTTATTCCTTTTAATTATAGTATGAAGATCAATTTTGTCTATTAATCAAACAGGAGAAAATTATGAGGATAAGGCAGATGGATTTGATTATATAAAACATAGTTCTGCATAATAAAAATGATTCAAGATAAAAAGAAAATTGACAGATCAGAAAAAATATTTGTGGTCAACATGCAAACCTAACATCTAATATTTATAAGAAAATAAAACATAAAGGGAGAAGAATACCTGTTCCTCATTGGATAAATGGTCAAAGGAAATTAACAGACAATCTACAAAGGAAGATATCATGTTATAAAGAATTACTTTAAAATATTTTAAATAATCAGAATAATAAAAATGTAAATAAAAAATAGCTGAGGTACCATTTTATACTTATCAAACAGATACTAAAAGCAAATGTGATAAAATTCTGAGCTACCAAAGTTGTGGAGAAAGAAATCTGCTCATATATTGTTGGTGGAACTGAAAATTGGTAGGCCCTTTTTGGAGGGCAATTCAGAAATAAGCTGTAAGAATAACACATATAAACAAACCTTCTTTCCCAACAATCCCTTTATCAGGAATAAAAAGAGTCAGAAAAATCAAAGCTATTTGTTAAAAGCCATGTGGAGTAGTAGTATTTGTGTGCAAAGAAACAGAAATACTCAACTATTAGTGAGAAAACAGTTTTTTTTGTTTTTTTGCTTTTTTGGAGGGCAGTTGGGGTTAAGTGACTTGCCCAAAGTCACATGGCTAGGTTTTTTTTGTGTTAAGTGTCTGAGGCCGCATTTGAACTCAGGTCCTCCTGACTCCAGGGCCGGTGCTCTATTCACTGCGCCACCTAGCCACCCCTGTGAGAAAACATTATAATGGAAAGATATTAAATGAGTCAGAGGACAAGAATCTGAATTCTACTTCTACTTTACTACCTGTATAACCATGGATAAGTGCCACTTATCTTCTCTGGGCCTCAGTTACTCATATGTCAAAGGAGGGAGTTATATTAAAGATTTTAGACTTTTTTTTCTAGATCTAAGTCTGTAAATTATTTACATAACAGAGTATCATACTGCTATTAAAATGATAAATACCAAGAATGTAGGGAAAATTTAAAAAATGTAACATATTTGCAACCAAGTAGTATAAAATGGGTAACTGATGGCATAGTAGATAGAATGCTGGACCTGGAGTCAGGAAGACTCCTCTTCCTGAGTTCAAATCCTACCTCAGACACTTACTAGCTGTATGACTGTGGGTAAGTCACTTTACCCTGTTTATCTCAGTTTCCTTATCTGTAAAGTGAACTGGAGAAGAAAACGGCAAACCACTCCAGTATCTTTGCCAGCATAACCCCAAATGCGGGGTTGAACATGACTGAAACAGCTAAATAACAAAAGCATAAAAAGAACAAAGAACCTAAAGACTGTATACAAGCAAAGAAAAAGAAAATCTATATACAAATACAGAGGTGAATATATAAAAAGAAGAAAGGAAAATAGAGGGAATAGAAAAACTTACAATTTGTATACTGAAATGAATTTTTTAAATAAGTTGAAAATGTATGTTTAGCTGTTTTTGTTTGTGTTTTAAAATTAAATTTTATTATTTTATTCTTAATCTTATTTTATTATTTTATTAATATTATATTAACAAAATTATATCATCTGATATAACAATTAAAGGTTGAACAAATGAGCTTTAAAGTTTTCATTGTGCACTGAATTCAAGTACCTTGCAAAGTATTTGGGGCCCTTGGTAAATGCTTACTAGTTGATTGTTAAGTGTGATTCCTTTTTTTGATCTTTTGCTTATTTCAGTGTTTTCCCTTCCTAATATCTAACCTAAGAGCTCACATTTATACAGCATCTAAGGTGTGGTAAGAGAGTCTGGGGCTCAGGCTTCTTGCTGCCACTGTGAGAAGAGAAGAACTCTGATGCAAAGCAAACTCTGGCTTCTTCTTGCCATCACTACTACAAGAGGAGGCTCCTGCCCAGTCTCAATTTTGAGCTTCCAGACATTGTTCCTGGATGCTTGAAGGTCACAAAACCAACTGAATCAAAGCTGGGAAAGAAGCTACAGCTTGTGTTTTGACTAGCCTGGCCAGTGAACCATATTTCCCCTTTTGTTACTTGTTTCTGGACACGTACACTCTTATCTTCCCCTCCTGAATTCTGCAAAATTCCATTTTTTCTATGTCGTATCCATATTCCCATTCTACATAAAGTTTCTGGAACTGTTGATGCTCTGGGCTCTCTTGACTTTTTATTATTACACATACGAGATGAGCCTGTGCTCCAAGCATAATACAATCCTGCAGATAACTATCCTGGTGACTGATAGCAGTACATAATAAACGGACCCCCAGACAACTTTTACCACAAAAGTATTAACACCCCCATTTTACAAAGAAACAGAGGCTCTGATAAGGTACTTACCCAGTGCCACACATCAAATTAACTTCTGAAAAGGGATATAAATTCCAATCTTTTGATTCTATGTCCATCAGTATGTCCACCATATCATACTGACTCTCACCTTATCCTGGATTCAAATTATTTTGGGGTGCCTAGGCTTCTTTTTTCTAAAGTAAATTTGGGGGTTTTTTGTTGTTTAGCCAAAGAATCCTAGACCATCCCTTTCAGTCTTTAATTTGTCTCTGACATGCTACAGGTGTGCTTTCCTTTGTACTCACATACTGAAGGATGAATTGAAAATGGGCTGACTGACTTTTGATCTATTCTTTATTCTTGCTCTCCAATTTACTCCTCTTCAGCCCTGCTGATGAGAGCACTCTACATTGACCTCAGACCCTTGTCAAGTGCCTCAGTGATTTGGTTCCTCTTTCCCTTTGGTTAGATTCTTGGTACCTCTATATCTTTGTGTGGTTTCTCTCTCTACTATCTCTCCCTCCCTTCCACATACCCAAAGTTCAACTTTGGCCTCAGCTGAGGGTAACTGGCTGATGGCCACCTCTACAGAAGGTCTCTGCTGCCCATCTACTGCCACCATTTAAAAACCTATCAACTTCTACCCACTCATATACTTGCAGGTTAATCTTATCTATCTAAAAAGTTCAACCTGTTATTACAATACATCAGATACATTCCCATGATCTTGGACAGTAGACAGAATTTTGGCACCACAGGCTGCTGCTTCTCCCTCACTCCTAGTACTCCAGAAATGGAACAATGTCAGGAATATCTCTGAAGTACAAAGACGGCAGCTCAATCTTTTAAAATCAGGTTTTACAGTTAGTCTAGTTCTATAGAGATGCAGAATCACAGTAGTTGCCACCTTAGCAAATCTGAGTTCCTAGCAGAAAGTTATTTTAATATTTTTTCCCAATGGTCATATAATTTCTCCCTGGGCACAACAAGATTTCCTGTTTCATCATTTATGTTCAGGCAAGCCCATCCTTTCAAAATAAAAGATTGAAACTGTATCCAAGTGGAGTGAGCAAAGGAAGAAAAAAGAAGCCTCCTAAGTTTTCAGAACCTCCACCTCTGAGACCCTGTTTTTTGGCCAGGGTATTAATCACTGAAGGATCTAGCGTCACATCCAAATAAGCTGCTATGATTTCAGAAACTCTCTTCCAAAATTAAAGGACAGATCATAATTCCTTGATACTCAGGCGTGGGAAGTTAGCTTTAATTCAATACTGGTGGTTTCCTATGGCCAGCAAATCAAATCCAATTAGCAAGTATTTACTAAGTGCCTGTTAGCCAGGTGTTAGGGCCTCAGTTTCCCCATTAATGAAGTGAGAAGATGGATGCAGAAAGTCCTTTCTGTCTCTACAATTCCAGTCCTTCATTTGAAGCACAGTATTTTTTTTAATCTACACGTCTAGCATGAGGAAGTCAAAAGATAGGAAAAAAACATTTCTCCACATTCCCTGTTCAATTAAATTCAATTCCACGAGTATTTAACTGTCTACTATAGTCCAGGCACTATGCCAGGTGTTGGAGATACAAAGGCAAAAACAAGTCAGTCTTTCCCCTCAAGGAGCTTAAATTCTACTGTGGGGATTCATTATGTACAGAAAAATAAACATAAGACACATGTGAAATGAATACAAAGTGATTTCAGGAAGGGGGCAGGTGTAGAATCAGGCAAGACCTCTTGCATGAGCTGAGTCTTGAAGAGAGCTGAGGATCCTAAGAGGTGGAGGTGAGGAAGAGGAGGATTCCAGGTGTAAAGTACCATTTGTTAATATACTGCAATTTTCCATAGAATAGCTTGGTGCTGAGTTCTCTGCTCAGAGTTCGACATGAAACACAGTTCTCAGTGTGATGTCGACAGGCTGGAGTGAGTGAACCAGCCTAGAGAGTGAGCAGGTGCTTGCCTGTGAGAAGTGTGGTGGGGGAGGGGCGGTGTCAGAACCTCATACATCTGTTACACGTCCACGAAGGGTAGCCTATGCTAAAGAACAGAATGGAGAACCATGAATAAGCCATTTTGGCTGGAGCATAGCTCTTAGGAGAGAGAATGATGTGTAATTAGCTGGAAAAGATAGGCTGGAGTCAGACTGTAAAAGGCTTTCAATGTCAGGCTGAGTTATGCTAGAGGCAATAGAGAGACAATAAAGTTTCCATGCCAGGGGTCTGATACACTCAGATTTGTGCATTAGGGAAATCTATTTGGCAGCTATGCAGAGGACAGATGAAGGAGCTGGATCTGAGGAGACAACCTCAGCAGTCAGCAGAGGCGATGAATGCCTGAAGAAAGGTGCCTGTGGAGTAACTGTGAAGATGGGGACACCTATGAGAGATGTTATGGAGGATGAAATAAGAAGATCTGTGCAACTGATCAGATGTGGGGTTGTGGAAGGTAAGTGACTGAAGCGCTGAGAATACCTCCAAGTTTATGAAACTGAGTTATGGAAAGATGGTAGAGCACTCAACAGAAATAGTGAAACTTGACAGACAGGTGGGTTTATGGTGAAAGATAATGAACTTAGTTTTACATGTGCTCGACTTTAAAATACCTGTGGGATATCTAAGCGAAGATAACAGCTCAAAATGTAGTTCTGAAGCTAATGAGAGAGATGAGGACTACAGAATAGGAGAAGGGGAGGGAGAGACAGACAGAGAGACAGAGACAGAGAGAAGAGGAAGGAAGAGGAGGAGGAGAAAGAAAAAAAAGGAGAGAGAAGAAAGACACAGAGATAGAAAGTGATAGAGACAGAGAGAAACAGAGACAGAAAGAGAGACAGAGGCACAAAAATATTGACTAGAACAGAGTCCTGGGGTGTGTATATGGAAGGCATTGTTAAGGGGTTAAGCTGCATGGATAATGACTGAGCAAAGGACACTAAGAAAGGATTAGGCAGAAAAGCAGTATCACAAAAATTCAAGAGGTGTTTACAGCATCAGATGCTACAAAGAGGAATGAGAAAAGGCCCACTGGATCTATCCATAAACAGAACATTAGTGACATTAGAGAGAAATTTCATCTGAGTGGTAGGAACACAAGCCAGACTTCAAAGGGTTGAGAAGTGAGTAAAAGTAAGAAAATGGAGTCCAGACAGCTTTTTTAGAAGGTTGGCTATGAAAGGAAGGAGAGATATAAGAAGACAGCTTGAGGGGATGGCAAGGGACTGATATATTCTTGTCTTTTAATTCCTAAAAAGTAATCATAGTTTTTTTTCTTTCCATGCAAAACATTCTGAGTATAACTTATGCTAAGTATGTAGTCACAAATAGCAATTCAAGCAAATCAAATCATAATTCAAGAATGTAAAAACATCCACAAACCTTTAGGGTATTTTTTATGCTGAATAATTGGGCATAATACTATAAGAGAAAGCTCTAAGTTACTTTCTGCACTGTAACTGGAAGAGATTATGAGAACACTGTCATGATTATTATTACTGAAATGTTGATAAACACTTTCATGCTTAGCACTTATTCAAAGATAAAGGGGGAAAAAGTCACTTGATATTTTTTTTAAGTCAACTAAGTGACCAAAATGGGCAATTATTTTGTTAACTTTATTAGATGTTACACGTTAAATTTGTCATTCATATGCAATCAATCAAAATGCATTAAATGTCTAATGTATGCGCCTTATTAAGTGCTTGGCAGAGTATAAAGTATATATGAGACATGACTCCTAAGGAGTTCGGAATCTATTGAGATAAGACACAAATACTAACACTAAAATTTACTTGAAGAATAGGTGTTTCTGGATGAATGGGACTGACTTATAGCACACATACAGTTCTACAGGGCTAAGCTTCTTGGGAGCCGTAGCTTCAGTGTTTGCCTTGAAGCCTCTTCTTCAATAATTTCCCATAAGTCTCTCCACCAAAGGCAGACAGTTCCCCTAAGCTAAGGAGACTGCCTGGCCCTCTTGATTGCCAATTTCCACTAACTGGAAATCCCTAGCTATCAAGAGGCAAATTCATTGGTCTGGTAATGGGCTTTTAAGAGGCTGCTATATGTTAGGGTCTATTTTTTTCATGTTTGAAAATGCAGATGTTTATTTAAAACCTACAGACAGAATCACAGAACCAACAGCTTATAGCTGCAGATTGTTCTCTTCTCATTTTTGAAAACTGAGACTTTTCTCCAAGTTTAGATCTAATTCTCATCTTAGTAAGAGAGACTTAGTGGAGCTAATATCACCTGGCAAATCATAATTTTTCTGTTAGAACAAAGGTACAAAACTAGAGTTGGTAACTACTTTATACAGGTTTTGGAATCTAGGCTCTTAAGGTGGAGGGATTCAATCTGTCAAGTTTCCATTTTCATGTAGTGCCACTTCAGTGAGGGCACTTGATTCACACTGTACTCTATGCCCTGAGTAATAAAGACAGAACGGAAGAGCAGACAGAGTGTTGGGCTTGGAGTCAGAAAGGTCTGGGTGCAAATTCTATCTGTGACATCAACGAGCTCTCTAACTTGTCTCTAACTCTAACAAGTCTATGGGTACCTCAGGCAATGGGTCTACTAAATCGAAAAAGGCTTGCTATCTAACATTCATGCACAAAGTCACAGACCACTGGCATCTTTATGTATGCCTGGAGTGCTCACTTCAACCACATCTACCTGGCAACATTCCATATGTTCTTCAAGGCCTAGCTTAAAGGCACTTGCTTATATAAAGTCTTTCTCCTAGCAGGAAGTGATTTCTTTCACGTGATTCCTGTACTTCTCGTGTACACATATCACCCTGCAGTTTGTGCTATATACTTATTGGAAGACATATTTTACCTTGATCCTTGGAAATAGGAACCATCTCGCCCACAGAACATTTTCCATGCTTCAATCTGACAATATAAAGAACTCTTTGATGCTGACATATATTAAAAACAGAACTGATAGTATCATATTTTTTCCTACTGGCAACCTAAACTCAGAAGAAGGAATCTGAAAGTGTGACAAAATGATCTGAAGAGCCATGAGTAGTGTGTTATTTAAATTAAGATCTACATTTTACTTACTTCTCTGAAGGCTGTAACACTGCTCCATCTTTGGTCCATTCATATTTAGCATCATTAGTTTTAAGAAGGTCACAGAACAAGTTGATGACTTCAGTACTTTGGGTAATAAAAACTGTATTTCCAATCCTCGAATTTATTGTTTTATTCAATGAAATTGGTGTTAATTTGCTTTGTTTCATAAGAGCAAGGCCTTTTTGCTTGATGGTTGGCCTGTTTGGGTTCTTCGAGTTGAAACCTCTAGACACATTTTGAGTTTTCATGTTCAGTTTTGTGGTGGAAGATTCCACTTGGGCTCCTTTCCATTTTTCCCTTGTAGGTTGTGCCTTTGCTAACTCAGCAACCACTTCATAGATCACTTGTGATGCAATGTCATCATTCACTTCCCCAGTTTCGATAAGCTGACTCATATTCTTTATTAGTTCTTCAAACTGTACGGTGTCCATACTGTAGGACCCTTGTTGGATTGCTGCTTCTAAGCATTTATCCTTGAATTCCAAGGAGTTGGGAGTTTCTGCTGGATTACTCCCATGGTGTACGAGAGCTCTCAAAAGTGGCTGGTCACTAACTTGACCATCATCCAGGAAGAGTTCATTTTGTTGACTCCATATTTGTCTCATTTTATGCCATGTGGCTCCCAAACTATTGGCTTCATTATGTTCTATTCTGCCATATTCAAAGGGGTGATCTTGGAAGGCTGGGGGCTCTATGAGGCGATTGTCAGTACCAATTAGCTTGAGAACAAATGTTTCATGCACAGGCCCTGCAATACACCGGTACAAGCCAATATCACTGGCTTCAAGACTATGAATCTTCATTGAACCTGACTTGGTTATGCCAAGTCTTTTGGAGTTCTGTAAACGCTGTCCATCTTTTTCCCACCGGATAAGAGATTTCTGGAACCTTCTTACTGGGCACTTGATGACCACAGATGTTTGGGGAAGCAGATAGGCCCTTCCACCTATTGTGAAATTAATACGTTTTTCTTCTCTTGTCTGAATGTAGACTCTTTGGATGCCAAGGATCTGAGGACCTTGGGCACCATATTTTGGTATAACCTCTGGCTTTATCACTGCAAAAAACCCCAAAAACCAAGAGAAAAAAATTAAAAAAACAACTTTTCAAAAGTAGACATATTTTTATAAAATTTTATATATGTATTTATTTTTTAAATTTACATTTTAAAAGTACATGGATAAAAACACTGGTAAATCATAAAACCACACAACCTCAGGGTTTTAAGGAACCTCAGCCTTTCCTCTTTATCATCCCCAACAAGTGGCCATCTCGCATATGCTTAAAAACACTGAATGATACAGAATTCACTGCTTCTTAGGGCAGCCTATTCCACTTTGGGGAGCTCTAAATATCGGGGAGATTTTTCTTACATCAGGCACGAATCTGCTTCCTACAGCTTCCACCCACTATTTCTGGTTCTACAAAGCTAATCCATCTCCTACATGACAACCCTGCAAATACACAAAGACAGCTGGCATAACCTCCAGGCTAAATGTACATCTCTATAGTGTTTGGATTCATTTCAAGTCCTACACAATACTTCAGCAGTGGAAAATCTCAATTAGAAGACACACTGGACACATGCACGTGATACTACAAAACATTGGGTGGAGGAGACAGGAAGCTAAATGCCTCTAGGGCTCAGTAGATATGAAATGCTTACAGTGGTTATTTTATGGTTAGGGGAAATGTGTTCTGACTCATGGGATTATCCTGGCCTCAATTACCCAGTTCCTAAGTAAACAGTTTTACCCACTTGCATGACTTTCAAACTAATCATTTTATAAGATGCAAATTAGAGGAGGCACTGATATCATAGTTTTTGTTTTGTTTCTTTTTAATTACAGTCCAGTGCATTTGTTGTAATGCAAGAGTCGCAGGTCTAAAATATTTGAAATCCCGATTATGGTAGAACAGGGATGCTGCTCAACCAGTACTTGGGATCAATCAGGAAATGTTTTAAAACAGTTTTATTTCAAGTTCTGAGTTCCAGATTCTGTCCTTCCCCTCTCCTCCACCCTCCTGAAACAGTAAGCAATCAGATATAGATTATACATGTGCAATCACAAAAACATTTCCATATTAGTCATTTTGTACAAGAAGAGTAGAATAAAAGAAAAAAATGAAAGAAAGTGAAAAATAGCATGTTTCATTCTTTATCCAAACAATATCAGTTCTCTCTCTGAAGGCAGATAGTGCCCTTCATCATTAGTCCTTTGGGACTGTCTTGGATCACTGTATTGCTGAGAACCGAGTCATTCACAGTTCTTCACTGAACAATATTGCTGTTACTGTGTACAACCCTCTCCTGGTTCTGTTCACTTCACTATGTGTCAGTCCATCTAAGTCTTTCAAACAGGAAAGTTACAAAACTTTTCAGGGGAGTTCTTCAAAGTTGGCTCCTTCACTTCCTTTTCTGCCATAGTTTGCTAAAATACCCTGCAGAAAGGGGTACACACAGCTGGCACCCCTGCTCCAATTGAAGAATTTTGTTCACAGGATCCCATCCTTTACTATCTCTTATATACTTTAATTTCAGGCCCAAGTGTGGTGGGATGACAGTGTGGTGGGATGACAGTGTGGTGTGATGGAATTAGCAGTGGGTCTGGCATCAGTTTGAATCCTGATTGCCTTAGAGTACATTACTTCCACCTCTGGGCCTTAGTTTCCCCATTTGCACAATGAAAGGGTTGAACCAGATGAATTTCTAAGATCCCTCCTAGCTCTAAATCCTATAACCTGGAGGTTTTTTGCCTCAGGGGGAAAAATGATTAAGGGCACCCTTAGTAAAGGAATTGTGCTTGCTCAGATTTAAATAGTTGACTATCTTTTGTTATGGCTCTCTTTACAGCAAATATTTGACAAGGAATTAAGCCCTAAAGCTTGTCAAGGTGTGCACTCCACGTAGCTGTGATCTACAAAGTAGAGCTGCTCTGTCTACACAAGAAGAGTGTCTGCTGATCAAGTCTGATCTGCTGGGGAAGTTGGGCCAGTGTTGAAAGGATGACAGCGGCGGTATGGAGTTCTCTCTGGACACTGACTGCACATTTTTGTCTGACTCCATGATGAGGATGGTTTGCAAAGCTGAAGGAAGATTACAGTCTGCATAAGCATTTACTTAGGCTTTTTTTTTTGCCTAATTTATAATTTCTCCTTGCACACCATTTCATGACCTAATAACTACTACAGATTCCCACATGTTGTCCTGCTATTATTTTAGTGGAAGCTGCCAGTGTTACTTTAACATGACTCTCCTCTAAGCAGTTTACAGACTAGCCACACAGCTATGTAACTATCCACAATTAATAAAATTCAGATAAATATGCAGCTCAAAATATTTTATTATACCACATGCCAAGGACATTCCAGAATTCCTTGGGGCTTTATTTAAGTGATGTTTGGAACCTCAGACTTTTGGAATGTCCATTTAAAAGACGTGCAATAAAAGAAGTTTCAAATGATGCATGAACCAATAATTATTATATTTCTTATTTTGTTTTTTTGAGTGACTGAGAGAGCTATGTATAAGCAGATGATTTTGGATAGCATTAACCAAACCTTTCATCTTATTAGCCTAAATTTCTCTCTATAATTATTTTTTCTTAATAGTATCCTCCACAAGGGACCTTATTATAATTAAACCCATTTTATTTTTTTGCAGATTAAGATATAAAGGAATCAAGATGTAAGAGGGAAAGGAAGAGAACTGAGAAACTGATGACTTCAGCAAAATAATATGTTCCCAGGATCATCCTGTTTCTGAATTATTAAATTCTAGGCATTAAACCCAAATAACCTCACTTTAAACATACATGGATTTAGAGCTTTGTTGTTGCTTTATGCATTTGGAAGGAGAAGTACTTTATATCTCTCTCTAATAAGTTATCATGTATTTATTATCTTATTTAACTGAAGAGCTGTTCAAACTAAATTTGTATTTTTTTAAATGTAGGAACATTTCACTTTTTAACTCAATTCTGATTTTTGGTCCATCGTTAATAAAAACATTAACTTTTTGGTTTTCCCTTAATTGCACAAATACAAGATGTTATGAGCATAATGGTAAAATTTTCTTGAATTTGGAGTTAAAGGAATTGAATTCTAATCTCAGCTTTGCTCTTTATCGCCTGTGAGGTTTGGGTAAGTCCCTCTATTCCTCTAGCCCTCTTCTACAAAATGAGAGTTGAGCTAATTACTCTCTAGGCCCATTCCAGCACTAAATTCTATAAAGTGAAAACTAGGAAAAATTTCAACATCAGTTACATAATTAACATTCATAAGCATCAAATGTTAGAAAAATAGGAAGAAAGAAAACATTCTAAGGGTGGGGTGGGGGGAGTCTAAAAACAGGAAAAATAAAAACAAAATTCAAAAGGCACCAATTGTAAATGGAAGAAAAGAAAAGAAAGCTAAATAACAGACTTCAGCGGTACAGACTTTATTAGCATAGAATGTCTCTGTGAATGTTCTCAACTTTGACCAGCTTGGTTCACCCACTGAGAAGAAACACCCTGATATGACAAGAAAGAAAATCACTTGGGATAGTTATATAGAATTATATAATTTTATACTTTAACATTCAGAGAATAATTCATGTCAATAGGCTAAACATTTCATTTGAAGACATGATAGCACTATACTTACTATTACACACTGACATCCGGCAAGACCTCACAAGAGGGGCATGCAGCCGACCCCTGCACAATGACCCACTGAGCGTGATGTTGCGACCTTTGGAGGTCAGCTTTTGACAGATGGGCTTCCTTCTCTGAGTCCCAACACCACAGCTTACAGAGCACTGTAAAAGGGACGATGCAATGGAGGCAAGTAAGATTCTAATCTGGTCCATGTCTAACTCAATTACAGTGAATTCTATGGGAAGTATAAATTCTAGAGATGAATAGGAGTTTCACAAATGTAGGATTTCAGGTGAGGGAGCCACTTCCTGGATTTTTGTTATTCAGAGTTCACAACTTTTTTTCCCTTGTAATGGCATTTGTCATGGGAATCACCTTATACATAGTAATAATCGTCTTCTAATTATTTTTAAAGTAAGTGCATTCAAGTAACTGAAGGGTCACTTTACTCAAGATGGCAACCAAAGGGTTTTAATTCTTTCTTATGTAGACAGAATGGTATCAAGATCAATGGATGGGGAGTTAAGAGACCTTGGCTCTGCCTCTGTGTGTCACTACTAAGGTAACTGGTGAAATAATAGCAGTAGTAATAATAACTGAGTTTATACAGCACTTTATGCTTTGCAAACTGCTTTACATATCTTATTTGAGCTTCACTAAGCCCACCCAATAGCCTCACTGACCCTATAATACGGTCATATATGACTTCAATAATTTCTCTCATCCCACGGATAAGGAAAGAAATGGAGGCTGAGAAGGTTTCAACAAGAGAGGTTAATAGCCCAGGGTCACAAAGCCAGGAAGGGATTTAAATCCAAATTGTCCTGACACCAAATCACATACCATCATTTCACCTCTGGACTATAGTCCCCATACCTGGAAGACAAAGGATTTGAATCAGAGGATCTTTAATACCTTTTTCAGCCTAAAAGTCTGTGATTCTTTCTTCAGTCAAAGTATAGGAAAAAGTGGCTGCTCCTTAAAATGGATGGATAGACTATAAAGAACAGGGTGACTTTTTATTGACTTGTTTGTTATCTTTTAGTTTATGAGATTCAGTTCCAGAATCACTTGAGTTTCAGATTTTCTCCCCTTCCTTCCCCTCCCCCCATGGTAGCATACAATCACGTATAGGATCTGCACACTCTTTCACATTGTACAATAGTCTGGTTGTATAGAAGCGTTGTAACCAATGGAGTGAACAATGGGGAAAAAAAAAAGAACAGGGTGACTTTCATAAGCCTCAGCCTTTGTTCAGTAACAATTCAACTTTTTAGTAGCAGCAAGCAGTATGGGTTCAAGGACCACCTCTGGCATTTACTGGCTTTGTGACCCTGGACAAATTACTTAACCTGTAAGGCAGCTATGTGATACAGTGGATAGCACACTGTCCTTGGAGTGAGAAAGGCCTGAGTTTAAATCCTGTCTCAGATACTAGCTGCACTTACCCTCTACCAGACCCAGTTTCCTTATCCAGCTAGAGAAGGAGACCCAGGCAAGAAGAGAGGCGAGAGCAAAAGGAGCCAGTGAGAGGTGGTCAGCAATGTCAAATTCTGCAAAAAGGTCATGGAAGTGAAGACTTAGAAAAGGAGAAGAACAAATTCACTAGTGGTGAAAAGAATGAAGTGGGAGTTTATTAGGATGAGAGTGGATTTAGAGCCGGAAGCAACCTCAGTGACCATCCGGTCCAACCCCCTCCTTTTAGAGATGAAAAACGTAAGCCTAGAGAAGTGACTTGCCCAAGGTCACACAGGCAGTGAGGAGTAGTTAGGATTCAAACCTGTCCCCTGATTCCAAATCCAGAACACCTTCTACACTGCAACAGTGCCTCTCATTGGTGGTGAGGAAATAAATGCAGTGAACATAGGCATTCATCTACTAACTCCAGAAACTAATCTAGAAACTGGAAAGTGACATTTGTTTCTCTTTCCTAGAAGACACACAAAGCTTAGTGTCCTGGGGACTTCATCTTGACTCTATGAACTTGCATAAATCAATTAACTAATTCAACCTCCAGTTTCCTCATCTGTAAAGTCAAAGTAACAACACTTGCCTTACCTATCTTTATAATCTGAACTTTATAATCTGTTAAGTGCTATAGAAATGTGAGTTATTATTAATATTGGTTCAAGTTCCCAGATTCTGTACCAGTGCTGGAAGAAAAAAAGTTAAAATGTATGGCCTTGGGTGTATTATTCCCCACTTCACCCACTGTCCCTTCCTGGGATGTGGTTTCTTCAGCTGAATGATGAGGGGGCTGAGTTAGATGTTCTCATGCTAGCATTCTAATACACTTTTGGTATATGAAGCCAATTTCAGTGAGTGTAGGGTGATCACAGGCTGGGGAAGGGTCATGGCTGGAAGGAAGGGTAGACACTCACAAGCTGTTTCTTAACCTTTGAATGCACAGGTCTAAATTGTTAGCTACGATCTTGCAATGGAGCTATTCAGAAGTTACAATGAATAGCTAGCTGCCTTGAAGGTGAGAACTCCCTTGGCACATGGATTTGGCAGGCACCCACCCAGCCTTAGACACAGGCAGCAATTAGGTGTCAAACTCTATGCCAAAGAAAGAAGAAAAAAATGACTTCAAAATGAGAGGAAATTTCAACAGAAAAGAGAAAATGGGAATGCTACAAAAATGTGAAATTCCTTTCCTACCAGCTGCATATGCATCCTGTTGCTTCTGAACCCCAGTAAGGATTTTGTTTTTGAAAGAGAAGCTGAAATTGAAATCATGTGTATACCATTCTCTTGCTCACACCCTATTAATGGTCTCACATAGAAATGTGGTCTGTGGTTGGACCCTGGAAGAGTGTCTTGATGGGGTTAGGCTGACCTGGGTGCTCACTTTGTACCTTAATGAATTTTGTTGCCTTGGCAACCAGCCAGTCCTACTAAAAACTCAGGTAGGTTAAGAGCCTTTTTTTGTTTGCTTTCAATTGCTTCTTTCAATATAAAGTCTACAGCCTAAATTCCATACTCAAAGTGATTTAACTTGCTTCCATGAACAGGTTGGAACTCTGTCCCAGATATACCTTCTTAGTTTATGCTTAGGATGCACTTTGCACCTGCAAAGGACTTCATGAATGACTCCAGTACATTTCCTGACTTCTTGGTCAACAGGAACCAAGACCACAAGTCATTATGGAAAGCCCAGGCCATTAGCACACTTTGCCTCTGTGCACAAAATCTCCTTTTGCTAAGTGGCTCACAAGACAATGAGGTTTCACTTCGATCTGGTGAAATGCAGTTGAATTCAACACTTGCTTGTTGAAATACCCATGTCTTGTCCAGCATGGTACAAGTCACTGTGCTGGCCACAAAAGGAGGGAAAGGTGTGCTCTCTACTCAGCACTTACGTTCTAGTTGGGAAAACAAAAGCATACACTTAAAGAGAGTAACTAACAGTCCAGATCATACAGTATGAGCACTAAAATGAGGAGTTATAGACACAAGAGCTAAAGAAACTCAAAGAAAATAAGAATGAATTAGAGTCAGAGCAATCACAGAAAACTATTCAGGGAAATAGGGAAACTTAAAGTTGGGCTTTCAAAGAAAAGTTAGATTTGAACAGAGAAGAGGAATTAGTTGGGTTGAACAATGTCACACAAACAGAATGCTATGGAATGACAGAAAATGAGGTCTCAGATTGCTCAACGTTAACATCGCAAAGAACCTTAAAGGTCAGAACTCCCTTATTTTGCAGAAGAGACTGAGGCTGGCCTACATAAATAAAATACACAGAGCTAATTAGTGATAAGAGCTGGGATGGGCCTAGGACCCAGATTTCTGACCTCCTAGTCTAGTGTTTTTCCTACTATATAGAGGCATTTCATGGCACTTGCCAGTTTGGTTTAAATTTATGCTATGGAATGAGTGAACTTTGTGTGTGTTGTAAAATAATCTGCTGCCTTTGAAAAACCAGGCTATTGAGTCTTTCTGAGTCTCTCTGAGTCTCTCTTTCAGATACTGCCTGAGGGAAGTGATTATAAAGGAGATGGGGAGACCCTTAGAACCACCAGAGAACCACCTGGTGGAAAAAAATCACGAAATCATGGAATCACACAGTTTGAAAGGATCTCAGAAATTATCTACTCTAAGCCATATCTGAACATGGTTTCCTGAAATAGCATCCAGAGACATGATTATGATGTACTTTCTCAAAGACCTTACTACCCTGGGGTGAAGCGAGGGAGATATTCCTTGCCTTGTCTCTCAACTCTCTCAGTGCCCTGCTCTTAGAATAACAAAGTTCAAATCCCGTCTAGGACTCTTACTAGCTTTATGACCCTGGGCAAATCACCTAACCTCTCTGGGCCTCAGTTTCCCCATCTGTAAAAGAAATAATATTTCTGCTGCCAACCTCACCAGGTAGTTGAAAGGAAAATGAACTGCAATCTTCAAGTATATTAGGTATATCTTGAAATATACTTAATATACACACAGAGAAATATACTTAATTAACATAACGAAGTAGAATTCCTCTTTGTACAAAACACTACCAAGCCTTTTTAGTTTTTTTTAGAATTTTCTTGGAATATTCATACAAAAATACAGTATAAAAAATCCTCTTACTCTGTATAGGCCACTAACCTTGGACCAATCTCCTAAAACTAACTGAGGTGGACAGTCAGTTCTGGCACAAGATTTATGGGATGATGCTCTAGGTTCTTGGCACAACTCATCTGACAGGTTCAGAAAGCTGCCATCCGTCAGCAGCTGCCTACAGGTCACTCTCCGATACTGAGTTCCTCCACCACAGGTCCTAGAACACTGAGAGAGAGGGGCAGGGGAAAATGGGTAAGGCCAGCAATATTGACTTTGCATTTGTCTTTTCGTGTGGGGCAACCACCCTGCATCTTGAGAAGGGTCTGCTGCTGTACCTGTTGCCACTCTTCTATGTGCCAGCCTGGGGGACAGTCAAACTGATTGCAAGCTTGCAAAACATGAGGCTTTTCATCTTTGCACTCTTCAGAAGGAACAATAGGTTCCCCAGGCTGCAGGCAGTACACGTCTCTGGTCTGTATTCCCACACCACAAGTTGCGGAGCATGGCCTCCAGGACCCTGTTTGCCACCTGTGCCAAAACATAAAAGGATACAGCCATGTTCTAGGAAATGATGCTCATATGCCTGGGGCAACAGTGAGTGGGAGTTCTCCTAATTTCAGATCTTTCTTTACTTGCCTGCCTTCATCCTCAGGGCAAAATCTCGAGAGCCACAAAAATCTCAACAAATAAAAGTAAAACACACACATACACACACACACACACACACACACAATACAGAATGACTGTTTTTAATACAAGAAACGTCCATGATGCTTCTCAATGAAGAATCCCATCCATTTAGGAGGGCCCTTCAGAAAGATAAAAGAAAAACACAAGGTTGTCCTGATTGGTTAGCCTATAATTGGTGAAGCTTTTGTTTCCTTTTGGAAAGAACACAAAGATAAAGATGACGTGTATGACTGTTAAAAGCAATTTTAAATGCTTAAAAAGCCCATTGCAGGAAATCATCCAGGTACCTATATTAATTCACCTAGATTACTCCAAAACTATTCTCCTCCTCTGGTAAGATCATAAATAAAGCATTAATTAAATCAATGTGATTTACTTCAGATAAAACCTTGGGCAAATGAAATTTTCTTATGAAATATATTTTTAAAAGTTATTTGCAAATAAACAGAAAAACCAGGACAGCTGCTTACCAAGCATAATCCAAGGAGGGGAAACTGGCAATAGAGATGTGAAGGCCTGGGGAAAAAAAAACAAACGGAAAGATTCGGGAAAAAAACAGTTTGTTTTTTTTCTGTTATTTCCCAAGGACTCTCGTTTCCCCAAAAAATGCTGTAGTGTTCATTTCTAGTATGCTAAATAAAATTAAGAAACGGCATTCATATATATTTGGTTTAATATTTACTCCCCCAAACAAATTCTAAATGCTATGCAATGAGTACGATTTTAATGGAAAGCTAGCTATCATCACCATGCATTTTGATCTTCACTACAGGGCCAGTGTTGAAAGAGAAGGAAAGATGCAGGGCTGCCTGCCTTATGAGAATTATTTTTGTGATTTATAATCTAGATAGAGGTTTCCATCTTCCCAACTAAGCTTCTATAGGCTGAGAGCATTGAAGAGACTGGCAGTCGCATCCATTCATCCACAAAGATATTATGAGCACATTTTTCTCATTATTCTGCTTACTAAAATGCAACAGGGCAGAGAGGGTTTTGGAGCAGAAGGGTTTTTACAATTAGAGGGAAAATGGAATCTACTTCCTTAGTTTTCTTTTTTATAACATGGAAAGGTTTGATCAGATGGCAACTAAAGCCCTTCCTAACTCTAAATCCTAGAATCTTAACATCTGTCTAGTTCTTTGACCTTGAGATTCACAAGCAAACGGCAAGAAATTATATTTCTCTATTAGAAACAAAAACAAAATAGGAGCTTACATGCATCTAGATTCAAAATGCTAAACTATATTTTAGTTGGATGAACCTATTTTCATATTCAATGCAAAGTATAAGAGAATTTTCTAGTTTTTATGTTGAAATCACATACCTAATATTCTTAGGGAAAGGAAGCCCACAGACATGGAAAGCTGTTCACAGATAACTAAAATAAAGAGCTCTGTTAAATTTGTACTTGCTATATTTTGTTGTTGTTTGTTGTGCTGCTTGTTCTTTATTCTCAAAGAGGACCAATGATATCAAGAAGGTGACGTTTTGACTTGCAAGTAAATTGGATTTCAGTGAGGTAGAGCTGCACAGTCATCACCCTCACTCTTGCCTCCATAGTCGCCCGAGTTCAGTGGCAAGAGTTAGGTCTTAGGTGATGACCTGGGAGGTAGTAAGGGACTTTGACCTTTTAAAATGAAGGTCTTTCCCATGTCTCAGTCTGTCTGAGGCAATGCCCACTCAATAATTAAACAGTAAGTAAGAAATGAGGCAAAAGATGGCCTGCTTTGCCTTTCACAAAAGAATCAATCTAGGAGTTTAAGAAACATTCACTGTGTAACTGCAATGAATAGGACATTTCATTAGACATTACAGGGCAAGCAAAAAGAAATGACATAATTCCAGCCTTCCACGAACTTACAGTCTTCTAGGAGGAGGGATAAGATATATTTACAAATAACTAGAATAAAAGATAAAATGTGAAAAAAAGTGCTTAAGGTACGCCAACAAAATGTCATTGGAGTTCAAAGGAGGGAGGGATTGTTTTTGGCTTGGTAGAAAAACTTCTAGCATAGGGAAGAATTTTTTCTGAGGGGGAAAATGAATTGAAAACACTCTTAAATGAGTTATGTATGCAATTCCATATATGCTGGCTGTGGAATAAAGATAAGATATCTGATAAGTTGTAAGTGAGAAAGATAAGTACAACACAAGGAAGGGTGGGTGGATACGGTTAGACAGTACAAGATGGGGAAAAGATCTGGTGACTTTTTAGTTGGATTTGCACTAAACTGACTCAACAAAGTGGCAAAACTGTCAAAAGAGTAAGGAGATTTTAGACTGCGAGACTCAAAGTAGCATCTGGGATAAGGGAGGATGGACTTTAGATTATGTACTTTGCTTTGGGTGCCACATTATAGAAGAACATTGACAGACTGAAGCCACATCCAAAAGAATACACCCAAGGTGGTGAGGCTACCAGAAAATGTCATGTGAAGACATGCTGAAGGAAAAGAGGAATGTAGGAGGGTGTGTGCCCCCGAGGCCACTCATGGCCCTCTAGGTCCTCAAGTGCAACCCTGACGGAATCCAAACTTCACAGAACAAAGACCTCAAGGTCGAAGGTTTCCCACCCCTTTGAGGACAGAATAACTGTCTTCAATTCAATGACAGAGTGGGAGATGAAACTTACTCTATGGAGTTCCAGAGGGCACAATTATAACCAATGGGCAAAAATAACTGGAAGATTTTCCAAGAAAGGAACAGGATGCCTCGTGTGATAATTGAGCAACAATGAAGTTGGTGGAGAAAGACTGGATGATTCCTCCTAAGAATGAGGAAGTAGTATTTCCTTTTTTTCCCCCACATCTATATCCCACACATCACAGTGCCTGGCACATAACCAGCACTTAAAAATGCTTATTGATTGGTTATTATTTATTACAAATATCACAGAAAGGATTCATACACTGCTGAAGAGGTCCCACTTGGTAAGCCTTCTAATGTTACTTCCAAGTCTAAGATTTTATGATTTGATAGAGTAATTTTTAAACATGATAAATTCTGAGAATGAAGAAAAATTTAACCAAGCTACTAGGCATCTGAATGGTAATTTTATATCCTTTTGAGTAGCAAGAGTTACAAGCTGGGCCTTGTAGCTTAAATATCCTACACTCAAATAACAAAATACATTTAATACAATAAGGTTAGGACAGACATCGAAAGCAATTGGTAAATGTAAGGACATTCCACCCTCCAAATTTCTGTTCAGAAACACAGGATACACAATACAGAACAGAACAGGCTCCCCTGTTAGGCACATGTTCTTTTCTAGCTTAATAGTAGGCCAGTAAAATCATAGAAAATCTTAGTCAAATGGACATTCAACAATCTGAGATGCAGATTATTTTTAAGGTACAATTTCTAAGGTAAAGTATTCTACACACACTTGGGCATATAAAGAGTACAAAACTAAGCATCAGCATTCAAAGGCAAAAACCCTACAGTCTTGCTCAGTCTTTTACAAGCTTAAGTAAGTCTGCTTTATACTTGACTCCTGGGAACAAGTTGTTGTTCAGTCTTTTTCAGTAGTGTTCAATTGTTGTTGGACCCCCACTTAGGGTTTTCTTGGAAAAGATGATGGCGTGCTTTGCCATTTCCTTCTACGTTCATTCTTACAGATGAGGAACTGAGGCAAACAGGGTTAAAAGTAAGTGTCTGAGGCTGAATTTGAATTCAGGAAGATGAGTCTTCCTGACTCCAGGCCATGCATTCTATCCTATCCACTGTGCCATCTAACTCCCTCACTGAGATTTCAGCTGTGGATGCCTATCTCATGAAGTACAACTTGCTCCTAGGTATCAGAGTGGCTTCTGAGAAAGGTTAGGAATAAGGTATAGTAATAAAAACAAAGGATAGGTCAAGAAGACAAAAAAGAAATACAGGCTGTTATCTATGGCTGTGTAAGAAGAGTAATTGTACATACCTGTGGTTCCACCCTAATGGAGCCTGATTCCTGCTTTTCTGGTCCCTAACATCACATGCATAAGTCATTACACATGACTGGCATGAGGATCTTTATCACCAAAGATTTAAGTCCCACATCACTGAAAGGGTCAGACAGAAAATGTGATCCTAATATTTCTGAGGAGCCTCAAGAATATAAGCTCTTACTAAAGCAAACTTATTCTTTAACAGTGCTTCTGAAATATATTTGTAACATACCAAGAGAGACAATATAGTTTAAAGCTCCCTGAAAATTTTAAAATATTATGTAGATGTCAGCCACTGTTATTATTTCAATATCAGTATCTTTTTTTTAGAAGAGGAAAAATGGTTCAGTAGACATAATGCTGGGGATGGAATCAGGAAGAGTCTGGGTCAAGTCATCCCTTTGGACATTTACTTGCTATATGACCTTAACCTCTGACTTCAAGGACTTGAAGATTTTCCTGTGAAGTTCACAAGGGTTGGGAATCTATCTTGGTGGAGAGCCCTTAAACTAGTAGTTCCCAATGCTGACAGAATTTCAGATCTCTTGTTTATTTCCATGTTAACCAAGTTCCTGAACACTATCAAGAAATGGTTGAGGTACTCCTGCTATTACACTGCTTTTCTAAAGGCACTCTTGGGGCTCTTTGAGCGAGCAAGCTTCTTTTAGAATCACATTAGGGACCTGGAGACCATCTGGTGCAGTGGAAAGACTGCTAGGTTTGGAGTCAGAACACTTGACTCTGACCCAGACAGACTCTGACCCAATTCTGCCCTTTGCTCTCTGTCTCACCTTGAATAAGTCACTTAACCTCTATGGGCTTTAGTTTCCTCATCTGTAGAAAAGAGGGCATTGAACTAAATGTTCTCTAAAATCATTCACCAGAAGAACATGCTACGATTTTACTATACAAAGTCAAGGAACCTGAGTTCTAGCCCTCATACTACTATTAACATAATATATAACTTTTAACTAGTCATCTCATCATTTTAGATTTCAGTTTTCTTATCTGTAAAATGAAGAGGTTGGAATGAATATTCTAACATCCTTTCTGTTTGATGATGCTAGTTTGCTTGTTTTTTCCCTCCCTTTAGGTCTTTAACTAGAACCAACAGGTGAACTGCATGAGGGTAGACCCCGGATCAACTGAAGAAATCACATAAAGACTGATTCCTCCAAGAGTGCTATACCTTGATCAAAATATTTTCTCAATTTGTTCCAATACTATTCATTAAGTACTTGCTATATCCAAAGCATCTGAGAGGTGATGGAGAAAGAAATATGGCAGACAGGAGAGACAATGACTTCATATATAGTCTACATGAGCTCACATGGAACGCTACCCTCATCTATAAAGCATATCCAACCCCCATCTTCAGCTGCCTACCTAACTTGTTGCCTTGGAAATTCTCTAAGACAAGGGTAATAGAAGTGGGATTACAAATAAATTCACTGGAAGACTGTGTTACACATTTAAGCAATCCAGTTTAAATTTATCTTTCCATTTTGAGTGTTTGCAGGGCATTAATTTTTTTTTCTAGAAAGAGGGCAATCAGAAGAATCACTACAGCAACTCTAGACAGAGTAAGGGAGCTCTTTTATTTGAGAAACTGGTAATAATTTTTAAAATTATTATTGGCTTACTGGTCCAAGTGGTTCAAGACACTACTATTCAATACCAGTGAAGATTCCAGTTCTCTTGTTCTCCTCCCACCTGGTCGATGACTTTCTCTATCCCTTTTCAGAGGCTGTTTGAGAAAAGGGCTCCTCCCAGACCCTCAGGAACCATCATATACCACATCACCTACAAGTTTTTATAAGCAGCTGACTCCATCCCAGAGACAGTAACCCAGGAAGAGGTAGACACTTGGCAGTGATGGTTTTCATCAGGAAAGAGTTCACAAGGGTGAATCAAACATGCAACACCCAGCCTTGGAAAGCCGAAGCAAAGAAACCAAAGAAAGCTGCCTTTGGGTAAAAACAGCACCATTGAATGTGCAACACAATCTCAGAAATGAGCCCTACCCTTGGGTGATGTTTTAGAGCCACTGCCCTTGGAGCTAGTCAATATTTGTATGGAAAATATTATCCAACACCCTGTTCCTGTTATTTCTACAACCACAAGTTTTTAGAACCTCAAACATTTCCGTAAACTTACCTTTGTTTTGGCTTTAACCTTTGTCTCTACTATGTTCTTTTTTTCCCAATCAAATCCCCACTCTTTGAAAAAGTTTATTAAATCTGCATCATTGAAATGAGGCATAATATTTCCCTCTGTACAAAAACAAAGTATCAGTTTCCCAAAGAAATCAACACATTCTGACTGCCCAATTATTCCTAGCTCCGGGGCTTCAGAGTATGGAATTCCTGAGAAGCGTAACTTGCAAAGTCTAGTGCTGAGATGTATTGAGGTGGATACTCCACATGGGCTACTACAAGAGGAAACCAACAAGTTATTACAAGGTACAGAATGAAAACGTTCTTCAGCATCATTAGGAAATAATTTCCTGGCTCTTTATTAAATCCGGATTTGACTTGGTGAGCAAAGACCCCCAGTGTAGACTAAGTTCAACCCGGCACTGGATTTTTAGCCCTTCTGAATCTTTACCCTAAAATTCTGACTTCTCAAAATAAGAAACAGATACTAACAACTCAAACTTACTAAGCAAATTCTCAGTTTTTGCACTCTTCATTATCTTAGCTCTCCAGCACAGAGATCTACACGGATAAGGAGTTTTTTCTAATACCTTTTAATAATCATCACCATGGCTTTTAATGTGTGAACACATATGAACATAAACACAGACAGGCATTTAAAAACCATAGTACTAGATCCTGTGTTTAACAACTAAGTTTCCTTTGCTCCCAAATACTCTCCCCTATCACATCTCAAGGCTGTTTCCCTAATTTTTACCTGTATACTCTTACCCACCAGTCCTCTCTTCTTGTTATCACCACGACCCTTTTTATCCATGAGTTACTAGTGCATACTTAATATACCAAAGATTACAAAGGAAAATCTGGTCATAAGGGGATAGGAATGTTTAAGGTTTTTTTTTTTTTGAGGCAAGGCAAATGGGGTTAAGTGACTTGTCCAAGGTCACAAAGCTAGAAAGTGTCAAGTGTCTGAGTGTGTCTGAACTCAGGTCCTCCTGACTCCAGGGCCAGTGCTCTATTCACTGTACCACCTAGCTGCCCCCTACTAAATTAAAGAAGGAAGAAATCGATAGAACTTCATAAGGCAGAAAACAAAAGATTTCTGGCAATACTAAGCAATAAAGAATCTAAATTAGGAATAGGTACTCTCCTCAATGACCACCTAATTCTATTTTGGGAAGGTGATCACATCTTGGCTTGCTCCATAGGTATGGAAACACAGGTGGGTGGACTGAGTTAACTATTCTGGGAAGAACTACGGAACAGAGAAAATCCTGTAAAATGTTGGCAGTGGTGAAATATAAAGGGGTGAAACACAGTTAAGATAAATTATGCCTGGGTGCATCAGAAGGAGGACATGAATTTTAGGTTTCATTTCTGCTTTTGTATAGGAAGGCTTGGAGACCCAACAATTTCTACTGCAAACCATCTAGCTTGTGGGAGCCTACTGGCCATCTTGGCCAGGGTGAGGATGACCCATTAAACTATAGTTAAAGGTGGTCTTGGTCATAGAGTGCATCATTTTAAGTTTGTCCTTTCCTACTTTGCTCTAATTTTTGATGAATAAAGTAACCCCTTTCCTTGCCAAGGCCAACTCTTCTCTGCTTGTTCTCTTGATCCAGCAATAGCACCTTGTCCTCACAATCATTCTTCCCTGTACCCCTTTCTAATTTTCAATCTCTATCTCTTGGCTCCTTCCCTGATCCCTATACACATGCCCACATCTTCCCCATCCCCCAAACAAACAAAATCCTTCCCTCGACCCTATCAACTCACCATGCTATCATTTTATATCTCCTTTCTTTTTTTTACAGCCAAACTCAGAGAAAGCTGTGATTGTACACACCACATCTACTTTCTTATATCACAATCAGCTCTCAAGCCCTTGCAATATAGCTTCTAT
Source organism: Pseudocheirus occidentalis (assembly GCA_028646575.1). Classification (NCBI taxonomy): domain Eukaryota; kingdom Metazoa; phylum Chordata; class Mammalia; order Diprotodontia; family Pseudocheiridae; genus Pseudocheirus; species Pseudocheirus occidentalis. Next base: position 93,610,680 of record CM053598.1, on the reverse strand, counting down.
CCTCACCACTCAAGAAAATCTGCTCTCTCCAACATTGCTAAACTCACTGCTAAACAGAATGGTCTTCTCTCAATCCTCATCCTTCTTGACGACTCTGAAGTGTTTGATTTGATCGATTATTCCCTCCTTCTAGAAAGTCTCACCCCCTTGGGTTTTTCTAACACTGTTTTATCCTGATTCTCCTCTTAATTCTATAGTCATTCTTCTCGATTGTCATCCATGTCCCGTTACCACACATGTGTTGTGTACCTCTAAGCCTCTATTGTGGGTCTTTTCTCAACTGTGCTTTCAAAGTAATCTCCTAAATTTCACTTCTATTATCACCAACTACCTAACAGACATTTCCATTTGAATATCACCTAAACCTAAAATATCACCTTAGACGAAACAGAACACGTCTCTTCTTACAAATCTGGCTCCTTCTTCTAACTTCCCTATTTCCTAACTCCATACTTATCCCTCTTCTCACCACTACTTCCAAATGCAATCCATTTTCTTCAACTCTGCCTCTATCACACTTCTGATGTGGGTTCTCCTCTGTCCACTCACACAGAAACCAACCTAGTACAATTGATCATCACCCTTTGCCTACCCTCCAGGCCCTTCCCTCACTATTCCATCTTATATGCTGCTGCCAGCTTGATATTCATACAACACACGTGTGACCATGCCACTTCCCTACTAAAGAAATTTCAAGGATTCCCTGCTGTCTCTCAGATAAAGCACACACTTCTCTGTAAGGCAAAGCTCTTCACAATCTAATTCCACTCTACTTTTCCATGATTACTGTACATTTTTCTCCAGGCCATGGACTGATTTCACTCTCTCGGGCAGTGAGGAAGTAATCATGATAATAATAGGTAGCATTTAGATATCACTTTAAAGCTCACAAAGGGCTTTACATTGTTGCCTCACTTGATTCTTATAACCCTGTGAGACTAAATGTTGATATTCTTCATATTTTCAAGATAAGCAAACCGAGGCAGGCTAAGGAAAGTTAAGTGATTTGCCCAAGATAAAACAGCTACCAAGTGTCTGAGGCAGGATTCAGTCTCATCTTCTTGCCTTCAAACTAGGCATGGTATATACTATGCCATCTAGCCATCCAGTATTAGGGTATCAGATGCTGAGGATGCCACAGGGCTGAATGAGAAAAGAGGGACAAATGTATACCCTCATCTTCAAGGGAGTTAGAGGTGATGGTTAGACTTTCACCAAATCAATCTATTAAGGTACAGGAAGTCCCTTCCTCCCCTCAGCGTAAGTACTATCAGGAAGAACTTTGATAAAAGGCCTCAGTCCCTACAATACATCTAAACAGAAGTATTTTCTAAACTTTTGTAGTTTAGTTTAGGAAAGAGAATTCTTGACTTCTCTGAGAACACAGAGAGTATGTGACTGTAGATGATGATTTTTATTATGGGACGGAGTGAGGGGACCCCTCCTACCTTCTTACCCAACTCTCCTGAAATTCACTGAGGATTAGGTTTAGGCAGAGATTATGATTTTAGGGTCAGAAGAAAGAACCCTTGCCCAAAGAAATGCTTCTCCTATGAATCTGTTCAATGATGCCTAAACTTCATATAGCAACAGAGAAAGTCATTTACTGGGTTTACAATGGGAGAGTCAGTAAGTGTAGGAATGAGTTTCAGATGAAAAAACTACAACATCAGAGCTGTTTCTATTTTAATAGGGATATGGGGTTAGAAAACAGGAAAGTACAGGGAGCCTAAGAGGGCTGAAGAGAAAGAAGATGCCCTAAAAGGGGGCAGGGGAGGAACACAAAGGAGATGGGAAATAAATCTCATAATTGGTCATTTCATCTCAGATCTCCCCTCTTTACTTCTTTCTGCTACAGGGATATAGAAAAATCAGGCATAAAAAGTACTTTGTGTCCTATGTATAAAAATCTGACCTTGTGTATTCACCACACCTTTCAATCAGTTCTAGGTGCCAATAAGGCAAGCAAGAAGCATAAGACCCTAGACTAGAGAGTAAAACAGTCAGACTGGCTTGGCTTTCTCAGCGAGACTCTATCCCCGTTTTTGCATGCAGACACTCAAACCCCAACTCCATTACTTCTGCTTTCAGAGACTTCTAAGTGCTGATGACAGCAAAAGATTAAGGCTCAGGCCTGAGTCCCAGGAGTACTAGGTTCTGCACATACCTTGGAGGACATGGATCAGTGTTGCAACCCTGAGTCATTGCAGGGGGACGATGGGCCTTGTCACACAGTGTGTCGTTGACAGCTTGCTGGGTCTGAATGTGTAGACACCGAGCTATGGCTTCTCGTTTGCCTAGTTTTAAAAAAAATACCTAGTTTTTTAAAAAAATAAATGAGATTAAGGAAACTGCTGTGAAAAAAAATGAAATTAGACAAGAGACTGAAAACTAAACATATCAATTAAACAACTTAATCAAGCAGTATCAAGTTGCATTTCTGCCTCTACTTGCTAGTGAAAAAAATGTTCATTAAAGACAATATTTATTAAGTGCCTATTAGCTGTTAGGCTGTGGGGAATACTAAAAATAATATACTGACGATTGTAGAACTCACCAACTGGAACAGAGCTTATTAATGCAGAGTCCATGGACTTATTTTTAAAATTTTAATAACGATATTTTAAGTAACCGATTTACTTTCTAATCCTACTTATTTTATTTATGCATTTTAAAGTATTTTTCAGGGTTTATAGCATTCACCAGATTTCCAGAGAGGTTCACAACACAAAAATACTTAAGAACTTCTGATCTAGAATGAGGTGATAGAATATATATGCAAATAAATATATTACAAAATGAACACGTCTAGCACATAAGACTAGTACAACTGAAATATTGTGTCTAAGGAAGGAAAGAAAATTTCCAAAGGGAAGCATCAATAAAGGTCTAATGGAGAAAGTGGTATTTGAGCTGGGTCAAACTTACGCAGGAAGAGGTTGGGAAAACAGTATTCCCTGTTCATTAGTACAAACACCATGAAGTAGAAAAGTGCGGAATATACTGCATTTATAAATTTAAATTATGCCCCATTAAAATGTAATTACAAATTACATATTATTACAATTTTAATTATTGTTTAGAGTTTCACTCCACTGGCTTCTCCTGACTTAAATATGAACTTTTATAAACATACTTTTCATTTGAAGTAAAAAAAAAAACCAACTGAATGACTGGAATTTAAATCCTGGCCTAAAACACAAGATATAAATTACAGACTAGAGTAAAGAGAAAATCAAACAGTATTTCCAGATCTAATGACTGTATTTTGGCTAGCAAAGAAAAGCCGTGGAAATAGTAAACTTCCGCACTCAACTTGTTGAACAGTAAAATCTATATTGTTTCAGGTCATCAGAAAACAACCTAGAGGGTGTATGTAATGGCTAGTATATACTAGGTTCTTTGGGGACATATAAAAGAAATAGAAGTGAGTAGAGAGTTTATCATTCAAAGGCAGAAAATGGATTAAATAGGAGTTAAGACATAATAACAAATAAATTCAAAAACCATTGTTTAATGTCTACTATGTGTAAAATGTTAACATAAACCAGAGTAAATTAAAGGCACAGAAATATTTACATAGTGAATAAGAGGATAAGGCAATGAAGAGTCTTAAAGCTGAGAGAAATTTCATCAGAGTAGTCCAAATAGAGCTTGGGATCTAATCTAACCTCCGTCTCTATTCCTGGGCCCATCCCATGATCTATCCATCTCTATAGCCTATAAAAAACAAAAAACAAAAAAAACCCTTACAAATCTAACTGATAAGGACTCTATGGCTTTGTGTCATCATTCAGGTAATATGTTCATAGGACTATAGTTGAAGAGCTGAGAAAAACCAAAGAGGTCATCTGGTCCAGCTCCTTCATTTTACAGACCAGGCAAGCACCTCAAATAAGGTGTTCTTCATCTCTTTTGTTTTTAGTGTGCATATGTGTACTCTTTCCCTCTTTCTCTCACTTTGTTAAATTATATCACATTATGTTAGATTTAGACAGAGCTTTATGATTTACAAATTTTACTTGTGACATTAGCTCACATTGATTATATTAGATTTATACTGAGCTTTATCATTTACAAATTTTATTTGTGACATTAGCTCACAGTGATTATATTAGATTTATACAGGGCGTTATGATTTACAAAGGTGATTAAAGTATTGGCCCAACTCAGATTCAACACTGGGGTCCACCTTCACATGGAATGGGCAAGTTTTCCAGTTAGGAGAAAATACAAGTAAGGATTATAATAGAAAATTAACTCTTAAACCTATTTCTTTTGAGTGAACATAGATCTCACAATAACCTGCAATGCGACAGAGATCAACTCAATTGGCATGTATCATTTGCAAACAGAAGTGGCTGAAACTCCCCCATGATCCAATGATTTTAGCCAGAATATTCCCTATGAAAGTGGTATTTATGGTGAGCATGTGTCTCTCATGTGACTCTTCACCTGACTTTTGTACCTACGGGATTGTTGGAAAGAGTTAACGTCATGACTATCCATCATGGAATCCTGTATAATCTTAATACCTCAAGAGGAGATACCCAGTTGCAAGAGAGCATTAAGGTTATGATTTGTTCCATCAAGTGAAATTAATTTCTGTAACAAAAAACAGGCACAGCAGAATTTCATATTCTCTATATTCCCCTAGTTAACTGTATGAACGTAAAGATCGTTTGTTCAGTCATTTCTCAGTCACATCCAACTTTTTGTAAAACCCTGTTTGGGGTTTTCTTGGCAAAGATTCCACTATGGTTTGCCATTTCCTTTTCCAGCTCATTTTATAGGCGAGGAAAGTGGAGCAAACAGGTTTAAGAGACTTGCCCAGGGGTCACACAGCTAGTAAGTGTCTGAGGTTGGATTTGAACTCAAATCCTTCTGACTCCAGAGTCAGTGTTCTAGCCATCACACTACCTAAGATGAAGAATGCTAGGCTAGGCAAAGGGAACCTTCAAGTCATCTATCTTGGGGAAAGCTAGGCTGCAACTGCAGAGAGGCCAGCAGTGACGTGCATACATGTCTCCAGGTGAAATGGTGTCATGGGGGTGAGGGTGGTGCGGTGCACACAGCCATTCCACAGGGCTTACCTCCAAGGGGCTTTCATCTGCATCAAGTGGGTGGAGCCTTAAAGTGAGGGTACCTTGAAGGAAGGGGAAAACTTTTCATTCTTACATATTATGCATCTCCTAGCACTTCGGGGTCCAGGTCTACTTGCTGTTTTTCACACAGGAGGCTCTATGACCCTTCTCCAGGCCTTTGCTCTCACTCCCTCGCTTACCTTCTGGGAATTGGAGACTAACCCCTTCTAAGATTTCACTGATGAAGCCCTGGAGCAGGTATAGTAGACTATGAATCCGTGCTCTGTGTATTTGCAGACTTGGAACATCAGTGATGTACCCAGCCCATGGGAAGGTCTGAACCTTCTGCTTCACTATGGTGACCCTTTCTTCCATCTACGAGCAGCACCGGCCCCTCTGAGTGCTGCCTAATGTTTAAATCTTCTGGCTGCAGAGGAGAGACAGCCAGCAGCAGTGTTTGCCAAGACACCCTGATAAGTAAACTGCCTTTTGTTGTATTTCTATAATTAAATTATCTTGTAATCCAGGAAAGGGTTTGCTTCCTTCCCAAATAGTGGAGTTTGCTACACCTCAGACAAACTAAACAAATGCAACCTTTCTATCCGGAAATATGCAACTCCATACTAATGTGTGTGTATGTATGTGTGTGCATAACTAACTAGCTGTTATGTATTTATGCATACATATTTGTGTCTATGTGTATATGTTTATATATAGTTATACATATACATGTTAGAAGTTGCATATTTACAGATACAATGGTTGCACATCTTCTTTGTATTATGTATGTATATGTATGCATGTGTGTATATACACACATGTATATATGTGTGGGGGTGTGGTTATGTCAGCTAGGTGGTGCAGTAGATAGAATGCCAGGCCTGGAGTTAGTAAGACTCTTCTTCCTGAATTCAAATCTGGCCTCAGACATTTATCAGCTGTGTGACCCTGGACAAGTCACTTAACCTCCCTGGCCTTGGTTTCCTCATCTGTAAAATGAGCTGGAGAAGGAAATGGCAAACCCCTTCCAGATCTTTGCTAAGAGAAAACCCCAAATGAGTCATCAAGAGTTGGACATGACTAAAAAATCACTGAACTATACACACACATATGTATGTGCATATATACATATATATAGTATTTTGTGTATATGTATATCTGTGTGTACATACATATACATGTGCATATGTGGTATTTTGTGCACATGTATGTATATATACAAACACACATGTATGTATTTAAATGATTAAGTCTCCTCATGGTTTTGTTTTGGCTTTAGAGTTTAAAAAAATACTGTTCTCTTAGATGAAATAAAGTACCTTTTTTTTCCCCCCAGAATTTCCCACCAAGGCACTTAGGGGACTCACTCACTGAGTGGCACAGTTTCTAGAGCTCTCAAAGGTCAAAGCTCCAGATAAAGTGGTTCCCCCACTTTACACAAATACCACCTTTTTCTTAAGATCCTTTTCATCAGTGTTAGAATTGTAACTCAGAGCCCTAGAAATGAAACCTGGAACCCAGAAGGCCCTAAGTCCCCTCTTGGAAACTTCTCTGTCACACTCTGTCTATGACTCATGCTTGTCCAGAAGTTCCTCTTGCCATTAGACTCCAGCTCACTGAAGCAGCTAGGTGACACAATGGATGGAGTGCTGGTCCTGGAGTCTGAAAGACCCGAGTTCAGATTCTACCTATGATGGCTACTACCTGTGAGACTGTGGACAAATCACTTAACTTTCATTTGCCTTGGTTTCTTCTTCTGTGAAATGGGGATAATAGCAATACCTACCTCCTAGGGTGGTTGTGAGAACAGAACGAGATAATATTTGCAAACACACTCTGCACACCACCAGTATTTTGGTTCTTTTTGAGAGGCATTCAAATAATCCCCCTAAGCAACTAAATCTATTCAAGTGGCTGAACTTAAAGACAATTTAGCACAAGACACATCAAAAGGATATATAACATGACACATCTGAGTCTGTTTGGTAAGGAAAAAGTTACAACATTTACAACATAGGACACTTCACTAAATTATTGATTTAGAGCTTGGGAACAAGGCTGTTTGGATCACCTGGGGACATGAAACACTGGGGAAAAAGCTAGATTATAGACCCAAAGATGGTAACCCTCTATCTCCATTCTACCCTTAGGCTTTCTCACGGAAGACTAAAATCTTTCCCATCGAACACAGGGAAAGACTTTCTTTGTTTTAGACATTTATTTTGCCTACAAACAGCGGTAACCACAGGCTCTTGTGTACTTACTAGAAATGCAGGTGGGAAGGAGGAACCAAAGAGGATATATCCCCAGAGAAAAGACACAGAAATGCCCGGAAGGATTTTGCTAGAGCCACTGTCTCTGTCTGGGGGCTCATCACTAATAAAAGGATAAAGAGAATTTCAAAACCCTTTGATACTACTTCCTAGAGTGGAGAAGGAGAGTTATACAGGAAGCACATATGGACAATGAGTTAATACCAAGGTGAGAGACAAACAGGAATACTTGAACAGCTGATCGCCGCGCCACCCTTCCACTGCTAGAAGCTGGTAACAGCACCATCGATAATCTATTCTCCTCTTTCACAACACTTATTTTTTGAAATATACTGAAAATTGATATCATATGCCTTTTAAATTGTGTTTCCATCAGCATTAATTTATTCTGTAGTATTTCATACACTCCATCTGCACTTTCTATTTTCAACTTCACATTTATCATTTTAACTTCTACACATAAGCACACTGGATACCAAGGAGATGGAGATAAAATGTAAAGGCTTCACACTTACTGCTGAGGGTAACATTGTCTTAAAAATGCCAATTAATCTGTTCCATTTCATATCCACTTGTCGTTTTCCTTTGATTTCCACCTATGAATGCTTTCGGCAAAATGTAGTTTAGGTGGTTCTTAGTTCTCTGCTTTCCAGATTTTGGTGAAGTGATGCTTTTCATACTTTTAAGTCATTCATCTCTATAATGTTTTGCAAATCAATTATTTACACTGTGAAGAGATGTTTCCCTTGGCCTTCATGTCTCTCTGCTTATCAAAGATATTCAGAAGTATTTGGGGAGGTGGTTTCTGGGGTTTTTTGACCTCTTTGTTGTGGAGGTCACTTTCTATCAGTTAAGCTCTTTTAAAAATAGTGAGAGAGTTAAAATATTTACTTTGGTACATTTCCCATCTTTCAGAGTCAACAAATTGTTGAGATAGGTTGAGCTGGAGCCACTGAAATCACATAATGTCTTCTCATCTTTATCTTTTCTTTTAATTGAGTTTTTATTTTCTTTAGCCATGTCTGACCGTATGGCAACAAGAAAATCATTCCCACATCATGCATAACTAGCTAATTTCTGTCAAGATACAATCAATTTCAGTTTTTATGATATTGTTTAGTGTTCTTTCCATTTATAGCTCCTTGAGCTCACTCTTTGAAGAGAGTATTTGTGATTTACAGATGTGAAGTTCCTGAGCAGTTTAGAAGCCTGTAACCTCTTTCAATCTTTGATCTGGAGCCATATTTTCCAAAATAGTCCCAGCATCCTCCCTTGTGTCTACCTTCACACTGAAGTCACTAGGTATCAGCGTAAATATTAAATTAATTTAGAGGATCTCATCACGTTACAGAAATACATTTTCCCCTACATATTTATCCTCTGCAACAGGTGTTAGAACATGTGCTGCAATTATCTTAACTTGGTCCTCAAGACTTAAAATAACCACAGCAAAGAGACATGATCAAGTGTCCCATGAAAGGATGCTTCTTGTTGCTGTTGGTTGAACATAATGAACTTAATTTAACAGACTTCTTTCTTAGCTTCTTTTGGGAAGAACCTATGAGCCAAGTTTCTATTTGGCTACAACTTTGTGATTCTTGGTTTCCTTTATAGTGTTATTATCAATAAGGATACGGTTCAATTGGTATAGTTAGGTTATCAGTGGGATACTGATAATCATGAGCATCAGTGGGGTACTCAGGGTTCACTGTATAAAGGACTCACATATTAAGAATCAACAGTCAATTTTATATTTGTAGATAATACAAAATTATGAGATTTTTTTTAGCACTTTCTCCTCTTCTTCCCAATACTCTGCCCACTGCTGTGGAAATGGAAAGGTCCTACAAAGAACAACTTTGTTATTTTCTCTCTTTATCATTTTCAGGTCACTTTGGCCAAGAAAACTGAGTTCCTAGTAGCTAATTTGATAGTGAGTTTCTTCTGTACGTTGGGTTCTTGAACACAAACCTCAGCCTGTTGCTGAGACTATGTACTCTTAGTCTTTCCACTTTGGTAGAGTCTTCCAGAACTTGCTTTCTGTTGAATTAACCTTTGAGAACCCAGAATTTCTTCATGAAGCACCTGAGGATTTTAAAAAATTCTTTTGTTTTTATAGTGCTGGGTTCAATATGTACTCTCTCCTCAAAGAACTATCCCTTAGGGCAAAGAGTAAAAAAAAAAAGGAAAAAGTAAGTAGTTTAGTAAAAAATAATCAAAACATGGAAGAAGTCCACCATTATAATGCCATGTTCCATGCTCACAGTCCCTCCTCTTCAAAGGAGAGTGGATGTACCTTCACAGAAGCATTTTTGTGCAATCTTTGTCCTGACCTATGTCTCAAACTGAATCTCTTTCATTTCTATCTGTATGACAAGGAGGCATTCCAAACTAAACATGCCCCAGACAGGACTCACTACTTCTCCCCAAACTACCTCTGATTTGAGCTTCCCTATTTCTATTGAGAGTACCACCGTAAGTCACTTGGGTTCACAACCTCTAAGTCACTGTCCATTCCTTCCTTTCCCTCAAACTCCATAACCAATTCATTGTCAAGTGTTTTCATTTTATCTTTATGATCTCTTTCCCATGAAACCCTTCTCTCCACTTGCACGGCAACCACTCTCATTTCAGTCCTCTTTACCTCTAGCCTGGACTATTGCTAGAGTTTCCTAATTGGTTTCCACTTTTTTTTTTTGCTTTTTTTGGAGGGCAATTGGGGGTTAAGTGACTTGCCCGAGGTCACACAGCTAGTAAGTGTTAAGTGTCTAAGTCCAGCTTTGAACTCGGGTCCTCCTGATTCCAGGGCCAGTACTATCTACTGTACCATCCAGCTGCCCCCTTGGTTTCCACTTTTATTCTCTACTCTCTCCAATCTCTTCTCCAAACAACTACCAACCGAATATTCTTAAAGTGAAGGTCTAAAGCATTTCATATAGTGAATAAAACTCTAATGGTTCCCTCTTACCTTTAATATAAAGTAAAGTCTTTCATCTGGTATTTAGAGCCTTTTATAATTGGATTTTACCCTACCTTCAAGGATAATTAGATAATTCTCTTTCAGTGTTTTAGACCAAATTTGTTGTCTCCCATATTTAACATTCCATCTCCCATCTTTCTCTGTGACTTTACATGGGTTTTCTCTCGTGTCTTGAATGTACTCGTTCCTCAATTCTACCTCACAGAATTCCTAACTTCCTTCAAAGTTCAGCTCAAGTGTGAATTCCTATAATTGGTAGATCTCCCCAGGCTATTAGTGCTTTCTACCTCAGAAATTTTATATGTATATATTTATTTATATACGTGTATACATGTATATGTGTGTATATGTATATATATGCACGTATTTGTACGTGTATATATGCTTGTATGTATATGCATGTGTGTAAATATATATCTGCGTATGTATAGATTCAAATATACAAGCATAGATACGTGTAGGTACAGACATACAAACACATATCTATACATGTCTCTACAGGTATACAGATACACATATATGCATATTTACTTATCACCATAAATGTTTATCTCCAAGTGAATTGGAGGTTCCCTTAAAAGCAAAACTCTTTCATTTTTGTTTTTGTTTGAGGTACCTCAGTATCTCACACGGTGGTTGGCACATAGTAGCTAACTGAGAAATACTTGCAGAATGAATAGAATTGAATGAATGAAAAATATAAAAATGTTAAACATGGAAATTACAACAAAATGTTGGAAACTGTTGGGTAAAAGCTTTTAGAGTATGAAGACACTTTTCAATGTAAAAACGCATTCAATTTCACATGAAAGAGTCATGATCTTTTTTATAATGTGGTAGATTTTTAAAATAAACACTTGTTATGTTCCAGCCCAGCAGTTTTCCAATGAAGTCATGGTTAAAAAAGAGGAGATAATTATATATACATAATATTTGTTTACAAAGGCCGACTCTGTCCTCTGACTTTTCTGTAAAGCCCCTGCTGCCTTCATTAGCAATTTTATATGCTTACTGATAGCAATACATAGTGCTAAATTTAGTACCAGTTAATTACAAACCTTTAATAAAAACTGATTGACCTGATACACAAGAATAAACATTGTCACAACACTGTTTTGTGTTTTCAAATGTACAATTTCCTCTAGTCATTTACAAAAGCTATCAACATTCCTTCCCTACCCAGTTACACCTTTATGCAAAAGTCTGAGTAAATGCGCATGTACATGTCTATATGCACACATGCACATACATACATACTTATGTATATTTTGATTTGTAACTAGAATTCCTTAAAAATACAATTAAGCCTCACCTATCCAGAACTCTTAGGGAATTAATATTCTATCCAATTAAGGTATCTAGCTAGCCAAACATTAAAAAAAAATATTATTATAGACAGTTTTTTAAATGGCATTATATGCTTTCCTGAGTTTTTACACAGGCTATACTGGACATAATTTAACCATTACTTGATCATTCTGAATATCAGGTATTATCCTAGGCTTAAAAATGGACAACCTTAGGAATTACTGAGGTCTAGAGGTTCATAGATTTAGAAAGGCTCTTAGGAGGGCATTTAGTTCAACTCTCATCTTACAGATGAAGAAACTGAAGCTTGAAAAAGGGAAATTATTTGAACAAAGTCCCAGAAATTGCAGTCAGAATCTGAACCCTGGCCTTCTGACACAAAGTTTCTTCTAAGGACTATTTGCCTTTATTCTCTCATTCTCTCTGTCTCTGTCTCTTTCTCCTTTCTTCCCTCCCTCCCTTCCTTTCCTGTGTGTGTGTGTGTGTGTGTGTGTGTGTGTGTGTGTGTCCTCCCTTGTTGGAGTGCCACCTGTAACATCTCAGCATTTGTCACTGGGTCTAGTGATAGTGACTCTCCTCCTCCATTCTCATTATCAACTTCAAGTCTTCTGTGGGACTGACTAATCAAGCTTGTTAGAATCATGTTTAAAGTTAGAATACATAGACCCTTAGTAGTTTGATTTTGGTGCATGGTTATCATACCTTCAATTTTCTCGCCTTGATTTTTTTTCTTAGTTCTTAGCTGAATTAGCTGCATTGAATGCTTGTATTTATACTCATTAATCTCTTCCCTGGGGAAACCTCAGAAAACACTTCACCAATGTCTCTTAATGGAGTCTAAAGCACACATTTTATCACTGCCTCTGACTCGGGAAATTAGTCAGTTCAAGACAGTCCCTGGAATTTCCTTTAAGCCAAAGGATACAGATATTCAGAAAATGTTCAACTGGAACATTTTCATTTTCTCTTTTGTCCACAGAAAGACCAGGGAACAATCTGGCCTATGGGGATAGATTAGCTGGCCCACACCCCAGGGAGATACATCCAGACAGTTGTGAACAAAAGGTCCCTCCAGAGCCCAGGCTCTGAACGATCCTCAAGTCTATTGTAACATTCATACGGCATTATTATATGCCAAGCACTGGATGAAACAATTTACAAATATCATCTCATTTTTTCCTCACAATCATCCAGAGAAGCAGGTGCTCTTATTAACTCTTATTAGCACCCGTTTTACAGGTGAGAAGACTGAGGCAAACAGGGTTAAGTGACTTGCCCAGAATCACACAGTAAGTATCTGTGGCCAGATTTAAACTCAATCCTTCCTGACTCCAGGCCCAGCGTTCTAGCCATTGTACATTCTAGCTGTCTTTAACAGCTAAAAAATAACTATGAATACCAGTGGGAAAAGACAAGCAATCTGAATTAACCCTTGAACAGAGTCCTGTATGGATCAACTTTTTATACCATCTTTAAAACAGAGATGAGAAAAAAAATGATTCCACTTTCACCACTGGAGAAAGGAGATCCCAAGGGCCTTTTTTCTTTCATTGTACACTCAGTGGGCAGGTTGAGTCTCCTCTGCAATTAAGTAACGGGCAGGGCAACTTTCTGTTTCTATTCCCCTTCCGTTTTTCCTGCCTTGCCCCAACACTTTTGCTCTTCAGAGTTTTTCCTAGCAGCTCTGTTGATGACCCAGCCTAGCAGGTGGGCCTTCTTGAGACTTTTATTTATTGGACCTCTCTTTCTAGTTAGGGCATTTTCTCATTTTGACATCTAAGAATTTACTCGATACTTATCTTGTTATTTCACCCATCAGAATGGAAGCTCTTTGAGGAAAGAACTGTGATGTCTGACCTTCTTTGGATCCCCCAGTGCTTGGTATGACTGGAATAGAGTCAGGACTTAATAAATATTTGCTGACTGAGTTAAAGGATCGTGACATTTGGAACTTTACAGACCTCATAAACATGAACAGCTTAAAACTTTTGATTACAGTTGACTCAACCACTATTGTTGATTCTTAACATGACAGTTCACTTGGGGCAGAGAAAATGGTTTCTCAGGTTGATGATGCGAATGGCCAACTGCCATTTTGGGCAGGCAAGCCCAAGAGCCTTGGGAATGGGAGCGTCCCCTTCTTCCTCCCTCACCAGTCTTGCTTCGAGCCCAACACCCAAAACTCAAAATGGAAACAACTACAATGAAGAATGGGCATCTCTTTCTAGTGCATGTTGACCAACTTCCACCCCAAAGTCAGGAAAGCTAGTCTAAGTGAAGTGGCAAGGCATCCCAAGGGAGAAGAAAGAGGTGGCACATGCCAGGAGAGTTAGACTGCCATCATCTTGATGACTGCCTTCCTTCTCCAATGGGGACAGGACCCTGAGCACAAAACCACTGGGAATTGAAGAAGGAAAGAGAGCAGAGGGAAGGGAAGGAAAAGGAATAATCATGTATAGAGAATCACTTATGTGCCAAGCACCATATTAAACATTACAAAAATAAAACAAATATTATCTCATTTGATCCTCACCACAAATCTACAAGGTAATTGCTATTGTTTGCCCTATTCTATAGATGAGGAAACTGAGGCAAACACAGGTCAAGTGACTTGTTCAGAATCACTAGTGTCTGAGGTCAAACTGTCTCCCCAATTCAGGTGAGCTCCTTGAGGGCAGACAATCTCTGCTTTTCTATTTGTATTCTCAGCATTTAGCACAGTCTTGTGCACATGGCAAGCTCTTAATAAATTCTTTTTCATTCATTTATTCAGTCATGAATATTCATTTATTCATGTCCAGAAGCACAGAATATTATGGAAGTGAACAGAGCCATCATCCAGTTTGACCCCCCTATTTTAGAGATGAGTAAAATGGAACCCAGACAGGTTAAGTAACCTGCTCAAGGTCGCACAGAGAGTAAGCAATAGAGCCAGAATTTGAAGGAAGGTCTCCCAACTTTAAGTACAAGGATCATTCTATTATGTGATCTTTCCTTCCTATTTTGAAGTATAGTATTATTATTAATTTCACTTTTCTCTAAAGTGACCCCCATGCAAAATACCTGGCCACACAAACTCTTAGAATTTAGCACTGGAAACATTAGAGAATATCTAGCCCCTTTATTACAAAGGCTATGGAAGCTAAGGTCTAAATTTTAAATGGTAAATCAAAGTCATTCAAGTAATAAAGTAACAGAGCTGGGATTTGGCCCCTGCATTTTCTAACTTTGAGACCTAATTCTCCTTCCAGAAAATCACAGTGCCTTCTTCTTTAGTCTTTGTATTGATATCACTAATTGCCTCCTGCCTCAAATGAGAATGCCTGGGTTAAACATCACTCTAAGCATAGGCATGCTTGCCCTCCATGCTGCTCATTAGTGCAGGTACACTACTCTGAATGTGTGTTTTACCCCTGTGTCCCTGTGAAGCCTCTAGATGAGATCCCTGTAATTTTTTGGACTTTCTCACTACAAACCAAAGAGCCTTAAAAATCAGGCTGCAATCTTCCATTAGTCTGACACCTGATCTAATCATGTTGTTTCAACCATATTCAATGTCCTTGTATGTAATGTGCTTAACAGTCAGACAGGATGTACTATGTCCTGGAGGCCAGAATTCTCATTAGCATCAGTAGGTACCATAAGCCAAGTGGTTTATTTCGGGAAGGTTCTGTTGTAAAATTGTTTTGACTAAGTCTATAAAGTACTGAATGGTGTGTGTGTGTGTGTGTGTGTGTGTGTGTGTGTGTGTGTGGCCTAACAAGGCCCATGATCTAGCATTTAACTGTGTGCCTAGAGAGTCTCTAAAATAACAATAATTAAACTAATAATAGATTATGTTTAAAGAGTACTTTATAATTTACAAAACCCTTGCCTCACAACAACCGTGTAAGCTGAATAATCCATGCCTTATTATTCTCATGTTATAGAAAAAGAAGCTTAGGCCCACCAAGGTTAAGCAAATTTGTTTAGTCACGTGGTCAGTTGGAACCCCAAGTCTTCTGATTCCCAGAGCAGCATACCACCTGACTTCTTAGGGAAGAAGGGCCAAAAGTAGATATCCCTCCTCTCCTTACATAGACCCAATAATTTTTACAAGTTTAGTAGCAATTAAAACGCAAAGAGGATCTGCAAGGACAAATGATGTCTTATTCAGATTTTTCTACAACTGAAAGATAAAATGATAGCTGGAAGCTGAATAAAATAGAATTCCATCTATAATTTTATATATGGAAACCTTAAGTACTTCACTTAAAACCCCCAGGCTTTTGATTTCTGAATTTGTTTAAAAAATGGTGACAATACAGTGTATAATGCAAAATCATGGGATTTCAAATATTGGTTCTACTTGCTATGCATGTGATCCTTGCCAAGTCACTTGGTCTTCTAGAGCCTCAGTTTTCTCATCTGTAAAATGAAGGCACTGGACTAAATGATTTTTAAGGTTCCTTCTAGCTTTAAATCTGATTACCCTAATGAATGCTATATCCAACAAAGGGAGGGTTTTAAAAATTAATATTTTATTCTACAAGTAAAAGCACCCATTAAATGGTGAGTGCTTTATTAGGTACTGAACAGGATACAAAAGGAGGATGAAACAGTTTTCTCCCTAAAATATAGGAAAGGGGATGAGACATTTAAAAATATGAATAAAAACACAAGGCATTTTAATGTAAGTGATCCAGATGAAGTGCTATAGGAATGTAAAGGAAAGAAAGATCTCAGGCCAAGTCCCTCTCCTTCTTTAGGAATTTATAAATTACCTGGTGATGGGCCTCCATATTGGCATAGAGGTCTGTTCCTAAGGTAGTGCAGAGATCCCCATACTCTACCAGAAGATGGAAAAGACTGTCCTTGATATGTTTCAGGTGAAGGAAGAAGCTTCCTCTGGAAAAATTGGTCTTACGAACACACAGTAGTCCCCATTATGACAGAAGGTGAAATGGTCAGGGTCCTGGAGGAACCAGTAAAGAAATGGCTGCAAGGAGAAGTCTAGGGCCAAGGCAATACTGGAGAAGGCGATGATGGAGCCGTTTCTACAAGTGTGCCCTAGCCAGGTCCACGAGTCAGTCCATGTGGCACAGGTCCCAGACGCTTAAGGAGGCTACGCCTATCGTCTGGATGGGTACTTATTAGCTGAGGGAACTTTTGTGAGGTGAGGTAAGGACACCTAAATTGAGACAGAGGCTTTCTCCTATGCAGGAGGGGACACTTTGTAGGTCCCTAAGAGGAAGAGGTACATTCTATACACCAGGGGCCACTTATGCAAGGAGCAGATGCAGAGGTGGTATGTAATGGGCATGGACGAGCCAGCAAGCCAGTTTGACAAGAACAGAGAAGACAACGTGTGAGGGGAGTAAAATTTACTAGACCTAGGCAGGTGAGTGGGAGCCAGATTGTAGAGGGCTTTAAAGATTAGGTTGACGGCTTAACATTTTATCCTTCATGCGACAGGCATTAAAGATTTTTGAGTAGACATATCAAAATGATCAGACTTGTGTTTATCAGTGTGATAGCTATGTCAGAAATGGAATGGAAGACAATAAAAGGAGTGAAAACTGACATTGTGACAGAATAGCAGACTAAGGAAAGAACGTGCCTCAGCTAGGCAAGGGCCACTCTAGGACTACTCACATTCACATACCACCTAGAGATCAATGGTAAACATCTAAAATCAACTACCTCCTGGAGATAATGTTTTGTGAAATATTATGATTCTTCAGCTTATTTGCATAGAACTGTTTTATAACAACAACAATAATAGCAATAGCTAATAGCTATGTGGCACTTTAAGATTTGGAAAATATTATGTGTGTGTGTGTGTGTGTATTCTCTCTCCATCCATCCATCCATCTATCTATCTATCTATCTATCTATCTATCTATCTATCTATCTATCTGTATTATCTCATTTTAGCCTGACAATAATTCTTGGATATAAGTGTTATTATTATCACCATTTTACAGAAGAAGAAACTGAGGCAGTAGTTAAGTAATTTGTCCAGGTTTACACAGGTGATAAACATTTGAAGCAGGATTTGAACTCAGGTTTTTCACAAATTCTAGTCCCAGTGTTCTATCCACTAACTCTATTTAGCTGTCTCTAAAGAAGACAAAACTTGAAATAATCACCCATATACATCTATGGAGAGACTTAGAAGTGATTTTAAAAGGACTATTGATTTCAAAGAAGAAATTTGGCAAGTGGTGAAAGGTGAGTTACCAAGAGCCGGGAGGTTTTGATTTAATGCACTGAAAGATATAGGGATATAGGAGGGATAAGAAATAGGAGGCTGAGGCAGAAAATGGAAGAAAGGAGAGCCCAGGAAGTGAAGATGGAAGGAGCTAAGGGTTGGAAAACCAGTTTGTTGGAGCAGTTTGAAGAGACCAATAGCAAGAGTGGCCAATTCTCAGAAGATTTCAGCTGTATCATTTCTAAGTGGTGAAGATCCTCAGAAGTATATGTTTTCCTTTCCTGGCCCCTCTTGTCTGAGAAGGAAATGAAGGAGGAAAAACAGGTACTTCTGCTGCTCTATAGAAAGAGATGGCTAGTTATGGTTTTCCTTGTCCAGAGTCAACCTGAGTTGTTTGCTGTGAGCTCTGTTCTGACTGGTCAACACTGCAACTGGGTGAGGATAAGTCGGCTGGTCTGGTCCTTCTAGACCAGACACCTAGGCTGATGAACTGTATAGTTCTCTGGCTTAAAATGAATTGCTGTTTCTTCACATTAAGGGGTGATAGTTTCTAACTGACCTTTTAAGGGTGACTGTAAGTTGAAAGAAATTTTAAGCGTTACATTAAGAGTACAGTAGAGAAAAGGGTAAAGGAATCTATCCACCTAAGTGTTAAGGACCAAAAGGCAAGCAGTTAACTGGGAAGCAGTTTTGTTTAGTGCAGATATTCTTTAATGGATCAATGATATCAATGCCTACATTCCATATGTGAGTAATCACAAGCATACGGGATTTTGTCCTTCATGTGGTTCCCTGCTGGATTCTGCAAGTGTGTGTCTATTCCTCATTGCAGATACTGAGTGCACTGGTGAGTGTGGCCCAGATATATATCTGGATTGTAATGTATATTATTTTAATTTATTTTAATATAGGAATGTCTATGATGTTATTTTTTCTTCACTGCTAAGTAAATAGTTATGTTTAAGATCTGACCAAGATCTCTGAACCTATGGGATTGTAGGAGCAATCTAATTTTCCAGCATCTGGTCAATGAGACCATTAATCCCTCTAAGAATTTGAAGTTGTATGGAATAGTCAAATAAATTTAGTACATTGACGAAATGCAATAATGCAACCAAGTCTTAGGAATAAAGAGAAATCTAGAAATATCTTTATAAAATGATGCAAAGAAAAAAAGTAGAATCAATTGGGCTGAACCCAATTATCACAATGCATATTATTATGACTTTGAACAGTTTAAATTTGAATACATGTAACCACTTCATAAGATTCATTATTTGCACTAAATGGTGCATATTTACTAGGCAACTTTAGTTCTTTTGGTATTCTAATTTCTAATTCTAAGTTTCTAATAAAACACATAATAAAATAATTTGTTATAGAACTTTCTGTCCCTTTCTTAGTCTTCACAATTCTTGAGGCCAGGGCCACTCCTTATCCATCTTTACATCCCTAGCTACTCACACTGCATGTTACACGTAGCAGGCATTAAAAAAATTGAATTAGGGAGCAGCTAGGTGGCACAGTGAATACAGCAACATCCATGGACTCAGGAGGACCTGAGTTCAAATCCAGCCTCAGAAACTTAACTAGCTGTGTGACCTTGGGCAAGTCACTTAACTCCAATTGCCCTACCTTCCTCCCTCCAAAAAGCAAAAACTTAAAATTAAAATTAAAAATAAAAATGGAATTAAATGGCTTGTAGAGACATTATTTCAGACACTGGTTCTTAAAGGATTCCACTTCTCCATGCCATTTACTGTAGACACAGATTCATTAGCAAGGGGCTAAAAGCAATACTTTTCCAAAGAAAATGAGAAAAGGGTGTACACTGATGAGAAAATAATGTACAAAAAGATGATGTACATCAGTGGTGAAGTAAAGTTGTAAGCCTGCTTAATTAATCAATTACTTTTCATGGAAAGTGATTACTTAATTATATTCTGCCCTGTATTGAGCAGTTTTTGACAGTTGATTTCTTGAGCATATAGGTTTTTGTCTTATAAAAAAACTTAAAATATGGTTAAACAGAAGGGACTTAAACAGTGGTACCATCACAGAGATGTTTTTAAATAGTTTGTAGAATTCTTGTGAATTATAGAATTTTTGAATTCTACCATTCAAACTTTCTGAATGTCTTCATTTTGTGACAATTGCCTTTTCTAGATGTGATCAACAGCATCTATCAGTCTTTCTCCTCCTATTAGGATGGCAAATTCATTGAGTCATGAATTACTATTAATTATAACATTAGTGTAATGTTAACATTTTGTAGCATGTTAACAATAACAGTTTGATATTTAGATGGAACTATGCTTTCATAGATGAAGGCAGCCTCTTCACTCATGCTGCTCCTAATCCTCACATGCTCACTCTATGAAATCCTTGTCCGTGTTTTTCCATAAATCCCTCATCAAAAATCTACTTAGTAACATAAAGGTCTTTGAATAATTATTTTCTTAACAGTTATAAGAATAGTTGACATTTAGAGAACACTACCATTCATAAAGGCCTTTCCTTCTGAAGGCTAATGTGTCATTGGTCAGCCCATTTGTTATTTCTCATTCTAGTTACATGAATAACAGCTCAGTTGAAGAGAATAAGGTCTTCCTTGATGGAGTAATACCTTTTACTTATTAAATTTTTAAGATACTTTTGCTAAAAGGTGTTGAATTTCACAATTATAACTGGCAAACAGAGGCAACAACAGATTTTGAATGTAGGGAGGAAGAGATTAACAGACCTTCATTTTTTTAAATTGTCAAACAGGTTTTGCCATAGGCCAGATGAAATTCAGCTTACAGGTGCATACATCCTGCAAAATACAGATCTGACTCCCCTGGCTTATGTGCTCTGGAAGCTAAAAAGAGAATGTGTCTGGTTCTTTAATTATTGCAGAAAGGTCAGTAGAGAGAAAGGTTAACTTGTGGTTACCACACCAACACAAGAGATTTGCTCAAATTTCTGAATGTGTCAGTGCTGAAAAGACTAAATAATTTACCCATTGATAATTTTGCTGGGATGTACATATATGACAGGTGTATAAGCTTATAGACTAAAACAAAATCTCAAAGATGTCAGGCAATGGGGTTGATTTTTCAAAAAAAATTCTTAATTTATATCCATTATTTCTTCTCCATGGGAGACATGACTTTGATCCATGAATGTTGAGAGTGGAAAATTCCATTTCTCTCAGCATGGCTTTTTACTGCAACTGCTAGCCCTTTTCAGATAGAAGCCCTCTGCTTTCTAGAAGTCAGGTTATAAAACTCTTACATACTTCTCAACATTCAAATTAATGAAAAAGAAAGTCAATCTTTGGAGGATGACTTTGTAGTACCAGCTTCAAATGTATTATAAAGAAGCAGGCTTTGCTGCATCCAATAAAATTCTCCAAGGAATCTATAAATCACAGACTGGACTACTGGAAATCTAGAGGGTCCCTTCATCCTCCAAGATGGATTCCTGCAAAAATTCTTCTCGGGCTATAAAACCCATCTTTGTTCCTCTCACACTTTTCCCAAGGCAGTCCCTAATCAACTCCCTCATTTTACAAAGGAAGACATTTTGATGCAGAAGGATGATATCACTTAGCAAGCTCACAACGTTACTAAAGGGGAGAGTCAAAGGGACTTTGCCCCTTTTCACACTTCCTTACCTCCTTCCCCCATAGGCATGACCTATTTCTGCTGACCATACTGGTAGGCAGAGAGAACACAGGCATCTCTTTCTCTCTTTACTACCTCCTGTGATTAAGAGACTGAACAGGCAAAAGCATTTTACTAATTATCTCTTAAGTAAGTCACTGGCAGGTGTGCTTTCAATCCTATTCTAATTTACACCAAGTCATTTTTCACATGATTTTGCCTACCCAAGAAATAAGCAGCAGAGAAAAAGAAAAGTGTCAAATACCTCCCAAACATGTAGCTGAGCAAGGAGTAAAACCAACATACTCCCAATCATACATCGTTTCACTGTCCTTTTCATGCGGAGAGAAATCCAGTCCACGTGCAGCAGCGATGTCATCACATGCTTCAAGTAGGCAAGGCCGTTCTGTGGATGGCTTAGGGCTTTCACACTCTTCCTCAGGCAGCTCTGTTTCTGTCTGAGTGAATGTAAGCAGGACCCGACACTTCACCTCTCGGACTTGGATACCTGGGCCACAGGTGGTGCTGCAGGCTGACCAAGGCTCAGGAATAAACCTACAGAAATCAAGAGGCATTCAGGCAGGGGGAAGGGGGAAGGCAAACAGACATTCAGTTGAGACACAGAGGAAAAGCACCAAAATGCTTTTAATATACAGAATAAGGAAAAACGAGGAGAAATACATAGCCAGCTTCATTTAATGGACTTCCTCTCAATTTGTCTTGCCAACGATTTGCTATATTTAACCACCAAACTGACATCACATTAGCAGCAGGGCTGCTTGGAAGGAGTATTTTCCATCAGAGAAAATGGCTATTTGATTACTGAAGCTCCATTTTATAGTCCTTTAAAATAAATCTTTATGAAGCTTTACTTTAAGATTTAATAATAATAGACAATAATATAGGACTTTCCTTCTCCTCTCTCCACTTCCTAACTTGTTACACACACCCACTTTTTCTACAAGCAGCCTTTCCAAGTCCTCCTTAATCTTAGCGCCCTTACTCTGAGATTATCTCCTTTACTCTGTATATATCCCATGTGAACCTATTTCATATGCTTTCTTCCTCATTAGAATGTGAGTTCCTTGGGAATAGGGACTGTTTCTTTTGTTTTCTTTCTTTCTTTGTATCCCCGGTGCTTATCTAGCACAGTGCCTGACACATAATAGGAACTTAATGCTTGTTGACTGACATGTCCTCATAGAGAGAAGAGGATTTTAAAACCATTTTACAAAAATGTTCTAAAAATTAAACTTTAAGTGATAGTGGAAGATAGTTTTTTTTCTTTTTGCCTTGCACTAGACAAAGGTGTACAGTTCCTGAATTTTTTTTTTTGGTCCTTTAAAAGTTGTATACTCTGGCTGAATAAATTATTTGTCATTTTATTAAGATTTTTCTCTCTTAAGCATTAGAGGCAATGAATTTTTTTAAAACAGACAAAACAGGGAGAATCAAGCTATATCATAAGACATTAATATACACCTAAGTCAGTCATCACAGTTGAAAATTCATAGTGATAAGAAGATAGGACTGTGCCTCAGAAAGGTCACCAACAGTCCCAAAATGACTGTCTAATTTTTTTTAAATATCAGACATTGCCTTTTTATCTAACCAAAGGAGGGTCACTGTACTGATGCCAAGGAAACAAACATTAATTTTTAAACTTATGTGAAGTAGAGATGAGGGGAAGTAGGAGGAAGGAGATTTGGAGAAAGAGGGAAACTAAATCCTAAATCTTAAAAAGGCCAATGGTCAAAACAGTTTTGTTTTGTTTTTGGAAAACAATCACTGAAGAAATGGAAGAGAAAGCATGGGTTTAGCTATTTGCAGATTAGATTATTGTTGCTTTGGGCATCCTGCTCAAGATTAGCGGCAAGACACAAAGTGCTGACCTGGGAATAAAGACACCTGGGTTCTAGACTTCCCACTTATTAACTGTGGGAGCTTGGGCAAGTCATATCAATTTTCTGAGCCTCAGCTTCTCCTTTTCTAAAGTGAAGAGGATGACAAGATGCTAAGTCCCCTTTTATCTCTAAGTCTTTGTGATTCTGGCATTTGGGTGCAACCTAGAAGAAACAAAGTTTATGTTGCTTTAAGGACTATTGCTAACTTGAGAAGCTAATGATGTATGGAAGTAGTCACCATAAGCTCCTTTCTAGGACTGGTCAGTCTGCCAAATAGTTTCCTGAATCGTACCTGCCATTAGCAAGAGACCCTTCCAGGAGGAAGAAATGCTTTGTCCAAATACTAGCCAGCAATTTGGAGTAAGTAAGAGGTAAGCCTCTGGGCTGCATCTCCAAATAATGATGAGAAAAAGCCATTATCAAAATGTAGATATAGTGATACCACTATTAACCAAAAATGCATTTTAGTAATGTACTGTTATCATACTCTTCACTATTAGAGATGGAAATAACATGGAAGAGGGGTACATTCTAAGACATGGATCCCCACCCCACAGTGCCTCAGCCACACACTCCTTTCTTTTTTTCTTTGCTTTTTTTTTTTGGAGGGGGGAAGGCAGGGCAACTGGGGTTAAGTGACTTGCCCAAGGTCACACGACTAGTTTTTGCGTTAAGTGTCTGAGACCAATTTGAACTCAGGTCCTCCTGACTTCAGGGCTGGTGCTCTATTCACTGTGCTACCTAGACACCTCCCCCGCCCATAGTGCAACTCTTACAGGAGCTCAAAGTTCTTAACCTTCTCTGAGTCACTGGATCATATTTATTTTTAGTAGTTTGGGGAAGTCCATGGATGCCTTCTCAGAATAATGTCTATGTTTTATAAATCATAATGAATGAAATGCTAAATTTCAGCTGGAGGACAAGATGCAATTATTTTCCCCATGCAAATTTAGAGATTCCCTGAAATCTAACCATACACTGGTGTGTACGTGTGTGTGTGTAGGATATCCATGAACCCTAGGTTATGAGCCGCTGGACATGGGCCTAAACTCTTCTGAAGAATTCTCTATACCTTATGCCATGCTGCTGCTTTCCTTCTGTTAGCCATGGTTACCAGTGGGTCAGAACTGAGGACTCCAGAACTTTTCTGGCCCCTTCTAAGTTCAGGCCAATTTGGTTCAGAGGAGACTTGATCCCACATACTTTTCTGATAGAAGCATCACTATATTACTATTAGTCTACTGGTCACTCTGTTGACTCAGTTTGGAGAATCCTGTCAAGCTCTTCCTAGAATTTCTCTTCTTCTTCACCCTCTACAACAGATGTTGGCATAGAACCTGCAAATACCTTCATGGTGGTCTTTTTTAGTCTATTCATCATGTACTCTGCCAAATAAGATGATCAAGTGTCCTGTTAAATGATATTTCATGTTGCTTTTGGCAACAAACTTCTTTGTTTGCTTTGCCCAGAAGAGTCTTTGCGCCATCCTTCTATTTAGCAATGACTTCTTTATGTCTTTCCTTTATAGCAAAAACATCAATTTAAAAGTAGTTCTGTTTCTCCAGTAGTACATCAAATACTTTCACATTCAGAATAACCTTGTTTAAATAAATATTTATAGAAAATCTGAAAAATGAAGTGATTTAAAAAAAAAAAGACTGGATTTCATCTCACCCAGGCTTGACAGTACAGGGTCTATTCACAAGCCTGATATTGCATGGATTGTCGTGGGAGATTTTTTTTTTTTGCATGCTCTGTTTCTGACCTGGGATAGTTTTCCCCTCCTTCGGAAGCCTGGTAGCTTTCTACTCCCAGGAGTTCACCATACTGGTGTCAGAGTTTGTACAGATACTTGATCAGCTATAGACCATACTGCTGCTCAGAATTCCCAAGCTCAAGAGATCCACCAGTCTCAGTCTCCATGGTAGCAAGGATTACCAGTATGTACCACCATAACAAGCTAAACATGTGATTCTTAGCACCCTGCCTGCCCCTTTACTGGTATAGCTCTTTTGCTTTGCAAGTAAAAGGAGACAACACAGAATTACAGTGTACTACAGTGATGGAATGAGTGTGAGAAGAGTGGACAGGGTACTAGCTGTGGATTCAAAAGACTTGGGTTTAAAATCCTCTTTTGGTTTACTATCTGGGCAAATCAGGTACTATGTCTATGCCTTGGTTTCCTCATCTTTAAAATAAAGGATTTTGAAAGAGATGATCTCTAGGGTCCTTTCCAACGTGAAGTCTTGTGATTCTGACTGTTGCTTTTAATTTTTTCTTAGTTTTATGGGTTGCCATGGCCAAGACATTTATTACCTAGTGGCCAAACTGCTGACTAGAACTTTCTCTATATTCAACTAAGTTTGTATTCAATAAGCATTCTCAGTTCATCATTAAACATATACTTGAAAGTTTTCCAGCTTGGAAGGAAATTTTAGAAATTGTGCTAAACCAACATATATAGGTTTTTGAGAATTCAGGATGACTTCCATGACTCAATAAAATATCAGAATATAAATTTTGTGGTGGACCTAATTAGTTATGTTAGGCTTAGGTAAACATCTCAGCTTTTAGATGCTTAGACGAATTAAATTTATATCCACATATCTTGATTTTTCACTCTTACAGTAAAATGAAAGAAATAGAGGAGAGCCACTATTACAATGTGATGCAGTGAAAACAATGCTGGACCTGGAGTCGGAGGACCTGGGTTCAAATACTAACTGACACTTTCTCCCTTGGTAAAGTCACTTAACCAGTTTTCACATTTGTAAAATAAGGAAGTTGGCTCCTATGGTTTCTTCCAGCTCTAATATATGACTTCCTGATCTTGGATAGTTTTAGAGACCTGTCTACTCTTCCATCCTTGGCATTATCTCAAGTCTAAGTCAACTGGGAACACACTGGTTGGGGCTCATGAGAGTCAGTATTAAAAACTATTTGCAGCCTCTGCAAGAAGTTTTAGACTTGCAGCTTCTGGGCTGCAAAACTCCAGAGTTGGGCCAGAACGAGACTAAAATGTAATTGGGGAATATTTAACAATCTAAATAATGTTAATTTGTGGTTTTCTAAGTCCATGTGCAGCCGCAGGAATCCATTCCTATTTGAATTTGACACTACCATCACAGGGAACCCTGAGAACCCAGTAAGGAAAAGTAGTTAACAGAACTCTGGGGATCCAAACTCTCTATGGGAACTGTGACTGTCTACTGGGAGAGTGAACCTAGAGAGTATGAGCTGCTAGACGCTGGGGACACAAACAAAATAAAACTTCAGGGAATTTATATCCTATTTGAGGGAATGAACATGGATACATATAGACAAGGTAATTTTAGGGGAAGAGTGGACACTCTAGCAGCTGGAGAAATAAAGACCAGTAAGAAGTACCACTTCATCGGAGTGTGGAAGGAAGCAAATAATTCTAAGAGGCAGAGATAAGGAAGGAATACATTCCAGGCTTAGGGACAACCCTGGAAAAGACTTAGAAATGAGAATTCTCCCCTCTAAGTAAATGTGCTTGAGAAAAGTTCATGAAATGCCTTTTTTCTTTTTGTTTTGTTTTTTACACACATATGCAAAATATGTGCATATTTAGTGGGATTCAGCTCAGCAGGTATTCTTTTGCCTAATGTCAAAGAAAATTCCAAGAGTACCAGTCCTCAAAAGATTTGTTAACAGAAGACTTATTAACAACAGTATGACAAATGGGATTATATAGAAAGCCCAAACAAAATATTGAGTTTTCATCTGCAAGAAAATTCAAGTTAGTATGGTGTAAGGCAGTGGTTTTCACCTGTGGGTTGCAACCCCTTTGGGGGTGAAGAACCCTTCCACAGGGGTCACAGGGGTGACTAAGACCATCGGAAAAACACATATTTCTGTGTAACACCTCACTGCTCTGTCTCCAGGTGGGTCCGCCTACATGCAGACATGCCCACATATGAGTATTAAAGGGTCAGGCATTAGGAAGATTGAGAACCACTGGTATAAGGTAAAGAATACTAGTTAGAGTGAGAAGAGCTGGATTCAAGTCCCAATTGTCAACTATTTGTGCAGCCCTGGATAAAGTTATTAAACCTTCTTTGGTCTATAAAATGGGAACATAATGCTTGCACTAAAATTCATGTCTCTAATATTCATTGTGTGACTCTGAACTCAACCTCTACTAGTCAGGGTATCTTAATCTATAAACTAAAGAATTAATGCTACTGCCTACTGAGAGGGGAAAAACAAACTTTGTAAACCTTGAAGCATCACCATAATTACATAATTTCTGAGAACAAGTAAATTCATTCTTTTTGTCAGTCTATATAATTTTTGAAATAGTTTTCTGAATTTTTGGAGTTAAAAAAATCCCAAAGCTACGATCCTAACAGTTTACACAGGCCAAAAAAAGTGGCCAGTTTGGTCCAAGTGTGATAGCAGCATACCAGAAATTAGACCTGTTGTTACATAGAGCCAAATGAATTCTTTGGAGCATCCAAAAATAATTTATGGTGCATTCTTCTGAAGCCTTTTATTCCTTGGTTTGGAAGAAAAGGCTAAAGTACACCACAGATTTATTAATAAACTCAAAAATCATAAGCAGTTTTCTCTGACTGATAGCAGACCTATATGCCGCAATTTGGGTTTCCTGTTCAACACTGGTATCTGCTTTCCAATCCCAAATGGCAAAATGAAAAAATAGCAAATGGCATTTAAAAGTCCCAATCTATGACTGTCATGGCCAGTTGTATAAATTGGTGGTTTACTAACACCACTGTCACCAAGTTTAATTGAATTTGATATCCCTTGCCTTTATAGTGGGATGGGGGCAACGCTTCTCTTTAAATAAGATTTCTATAAATTTTTTAAAAATTGTATTTGAGAATATTATCTTGCTGTATTGCCCCATGTTGCTCAGAAAAAGACTCATGCAGAACTAAATTCCTGATGAAATTTAGTTCCAGGAAAATGTTTTCTCTATAGACAATTTTTTTTGCTCTCTTTGGCTGGAAAATAAAAATTTTGTAAAATGATGTTTCCCTTTTTAGCCCATCAAAAAACTCAGTTAAATTTAGGGCTTAATTATAATAATCAAATTATCTCTATTATGCAGTAGCCTCTACTCTTTTTGTATCCTTCAGGTGATCCCTCTCTGGTTTCTATCCTTAACTGTCCTAGTTTAACAATATTTTTAACTAATTGTTGTTCAGTTTTTCAGTAATGTCTGACTCTTCATGACCCCATTTGGGGTTTCTCTTGGCAGAGATGCTGGAATGGTTCACCATTTCCTTCTCCAGCTTATTTTACAGATGAAAAAACAGGGTCAAATAGGGTTAAACGACTTGTCCAGGGTCACACAGCTAGTGTCTAAGGCTGGATTTGAATTCAGAAACAGGGGTCTTCTTGACTTCAAGCCCAGCATTCTATCCACTGCACTACCTAGCTGTCGTAACAAATTTAACCAATAGGCTGCCTCAAATCCTTTTTGGTAGAAGGTGTGCTAAAATTCTTAAGTCAATAGCTATCACAGCCATGGGAGAGACTTTTAACGAAGGTGGCTTTGGCAATGTAAATTTTGGTCTGAACTTGTGCAGGGAATTTCCAGGGTCTGGAGAGTCATCAAAAACTTAGAATCTTTGAGAGCTGCCTGAGGCACTGAGAGGATAAGGTCCAGACCCACGGTCACATAGCTAGAGTGTCAGAAGCAAACCCTGAACTGATCCTGTTCTAATCATGTGTCCTTGTCTCCCAGATCGTTTGTGATGAAGCTCCTATGCAGTCTCTCAGTTTCCATGGGTCTGAGTTCCTCCTTTGTACCCACATCCCCAGCAATGGGATTTGCGGCTCTCTACTTTAGCTCTTCATGGCTGGGTTCAGGCTTGGCTCCTAGTCTCCCTGTCATTAAGAACCTGACACCTGTTGCCAGATGATCTCAACTGAGTTGTCTGCTTGCACATCCAGTGACTACCTGTCATGCCTCTGCTTAGACTGACATTCTGAACCTCAGAATTGGTTTGAACATTTTGCATTCTGCTTACTTCCTCTGTGATCTCTCAGTTTTGTATCTACTTTCAGATGAACATCCCTACGTGCCTTGATAACTGAATGCCTTGCTCCCTTATTCAGGCCTCCAGCCCTTTCAACACTGTAGATCTGCTTGGACTTGAAGTCTGAGCCTTCTCTGCTACTGCTTAACTGGGACACAAATGACCCTAACAACCCATAGTTTTATACCTCCTCTAACTTCTTTCCACTTTAAACGTACCTTGAACAAATGACTTTCCTGTGGACACCAGTAAGATTCCTAAGTTTCATCCCTTCTATACTGTTTCCCCAATTTTATTCAGTAAGCTAAATACTGGGAAGCTTGCTTAATTTTCCACTCTGAGCATATGTTTCTCCTGCTAGTCATCCAGCCCTCTTCCATTTCAATCCTATGACCTTGCTCAGATTTGAATTTGTGTTTCTTCTCCCCCTAAATCTTTCCTTGCTCCTATCCTATGGCAGGTAGGCTTCTATCCTCCGCTGCTTTCCTTCTACCTCTTCCTTGGTGGTCAGAATTCCTTCAGCACTGTAAATTTATTCTTTCTGGCCCTGGTACAATTCTCCCTCCCCTCTAACTCCTGGATTTTCTATATGTAAACTGTCAATAGGAACCACATCTGCTTCTTTCTCCTCTCTAATTTCAACAGGCTGACAAAATGAAGAAGCTGATTCAGAAGCAGGAGGATTTAACCCGATGACGACAAAGCAATGATAAGATACTTTGTATTCTTGTGATAGCTTAGATTTGTGCTTTCAGCTTTCTCAGGAAGCCAAGACCATACCCCTCCCCCACAATTTAGGGATTTTCCTCTGATTAAGTTAGATAAAGCATCACAGAATGTTAGAGTGTAAGGTGACCTTATTGATCACAGAATCTCAGGATTGGAAGCAACCTCAGAATTAGAGTCCCTCTTTCTAATACTTAAATTTAAAATCCACTTAAAGAGAAATCTCACATATTTATAATAATAAAAATATATGCATCTCCTCAGTTACCAGCTTTTTGTTGGAAAAAGCTGCTCTGAATATTTTTGCACATGTATGACTTCATACTCTTACTTTGATCTCTATTGAGTATATGTCTAGCAGTGGTATCACTGGGTCAAAGGACATTTACTGGTTAATAACTTATTGTGATTCCAAATTGCTTTCCACAATGATTATAACCACTGTCAGATTCACTATCAGTGGATCAATGTGCTTGTTTCCACCTGGATTTTCTTTAGAAATTTGAGGACTTTCAAGCATTCCTGATGAAAAGATCAGAACTGAATAGAAAATTCGACTTTTAAATATAAGATCTAAGGAAGCATAAAAAGGTAAACAGGAAAGAGAAATCATAAGGAATTCAATAAGGTTAAACATTTTTATGTCCCTACATGGGGAAAATTATATTTATTACTCCTAAAAACCTTCTCATTATTAGGGCAGTTAGTAGAAGTATACATATACAGAAAGCATAGGTATGAGTTGAATATGATGGTATGATTATCTAAAAAAATAAAATTAAGGGATGAAAAAGAAAAATGCACTGGAAGAAGGGGAAAAGGTAGAATGGGATAAATTATCTGACATAAAAGAAGACTGAAATAGATTTTACAGTTGAGGGAAAGATGAGGATAGTGGAGAGAGTAGGACATGAACCTTACTCTCATGGGAACTGTCTGAAAGAGGTAATAATATACATACTCAATTGGTTATAGAAATCTGTCTTACCATCTAGCAAAGTAGGAAGGGACTAAGAGAAGGAGGGTAACATTCTATCTCATGCATACCTTATTTGTTCCTAGAGGTCAGAATCTCAAAACTTATTCATTCTCTATTTTCCCACAACATATAGCATGAAACTTATTTCCTCAATAAATATGTGAATGAATAAGTGTGTAAAAAGATGGAATATTTGTTGTGTGCTTTGTAAGACAGTCAACAACTTTCAGTGACTTTCAATTTAAATTATAATGTAAATGTTACCAGTAATAATAATATTAAGCTATTATTACTCTTATAAAATACAATACGTTCATCTAGAAAGAAAACACAGAAAATTACAGGAAAATGCTGTCCCAACTTTTTTATTTTATAGCTAATGCGTGGGACACGAAATTAGTGAAAAGCTTCTCAGTCTGGAATGTACCTGCCTCCCCCCCCAGTGCTGTACCCTCCCCCTTTCTCCTGTCAATTACTTTTATCTTCCTTTGTCCATTTCTTCCTGCCCTGCTGAGGGCCCTCCTATCTCCCTCCCCTTTTTCTCTTAGTAGCAAAGGGATTGGTAAAGTGAATTTTTCACCAATGAAAGAAGGCAATTGGCCAGGAGAGGGAACGTCCTAATTAGGTCTTTAAAATCCTAGACCCAGTCTTAGGAGCTCTCTCTCTCTTTCCCGGCCCAGCCTCATACATCAACATGGGTAAGAAATCTGAGATGGGGCACCCCTTTCTTCCCGGGGGAAAGGGAATAAATTCCTCTTCTTATCTAAGGCATCTCTGTGTTTATTTTTCTAATTAAATTGAGAATAATGGGTATTTTTTTTTTTACCACAAACACTAAGAAGAAACTACGGCCTAGAGAAACTACATGATTTATCCAGTCCTACTAATGGCTTAGGGACAGAACTAGGACTTGACACCTATCTCCTAGGAATTTGGATTATGTAACTTCAGCATGTTTTTATTTACTCTTTTCACTGTATCCTTTCCTATTTCCCAAAAAAGGGCAGTAGCACATAGTCATAGGAGGCAAGCAACGAAAAGAACATTGGTGTGGGAAGAAGACTTTTGCCATAGTTCTCCAGCTGCTGGCTCACAGAATACCATTCAGAACACAACGATACAAGATATTTTATTATTTCCTTAAAACATTAGAATCCACAGACTACTTGGATCCTTTAGTCCTCTGATCAATTCCAATGTCCCAAATGGCTTTACAGGAATGGAAAATTGACCTTGAAACAGAGCGTAAGTCCAAGGATGAAAACACACGAAAAAAAAAAAAACAAACCCAAAAAACCCCCAGAATTGATGTTGCTCCTTTTTTCTTAAAATTAAATGCACTTTCCAGGCCTAATTTATTTGGTTTCTTCTCTAGAGAAAATCTTTCTTGAGCTCCAGTGAATCACTGACATGGAGTTGTTAAGAAGGGATAGGGAAACCTAAGACTGATCCTAAAAATGAGAGAGAGCAAGGTATTCACCTAGATATCAATTAACTCTTCCAAATTATCAGGGGATATTTAAATTATATCTTCATGAGCCACCTATACCAGTCTGATGGGCTCTGTTTTTGGACCTCTTCTTTCTTGACCCCTTAGAAACCGGTGGATATTCCCTCCTACCAGTTAACTCCTCCCTTGGCTTCAGTGACTCTCCACTGAATTATTTTCCTATTTCTCTAAATGCTTTTTCTTTGTCTCTACTGCTGACCTTCCCTCTTCTTTTTTTAAAATGTTTTACAATTTATTATATATTTCATATATATCCTTATTGGATCATAGATAGGTATATCAGAAGTCTTCTAATTCAAACATTCCATTTTACAAGTCAGAAAACTAAGCTTGCCTCCTCATTTCAACTATTGCCCAGGTCTCTGTTCTCAGCCTTCTCTTTTCTCTTTCTCTTGGTAACCTCGTTCCCTTGCATGGACCTCCTGCATACAAATGATTCCCAAATCTTGTCTGCAGCCCTAGCCTCTTCTGAGCTCCAAACCCATATACCCAATTGACTTCAGTATCTCTCCATGTGGATGTCAGTATCATCACGTGAAACATAACACATTTGAAAGTGAGTGTATTTTCTTATCCCCATATGCTCCTCTTCCTAATTTTACAATTTCTATCAGTGTCACTATTATCCACTCAACCGATGTTGAAAAATTCAAGATTACCTTGGACAGTTCCCTCATCTTCACCTCTCATATCCAGCTCTCAAATCTTATCTATTCTAATCCTGAAATATCTCTTGTGTTGATCATCTTCTCTTTTCTCATGGCCACTTTTGCAATATCTTAGCAGGTATTTCCATTTCTATTCTTTTCCCACTCCAATCCAACCTTCATACCAATGCCAGATTAATCTTCCTCATCTACCAATCTGGTTACATCACTCTTCTGCTCACATCTCCAACACTTCTTTCCTGCCCAATAAGTAAATTTAAAACTTTCTGCCTAATGTTCAAGGCCCTTCACAATTTAACTGGATCATAAACTTGTAGACTTAAAGAGATGGAAGAGAACTTAGAAGTCATATAATTTAGCCTCCTCATCTTACAGACAAGGAAACTGAGTCACAAAGAGATGATTTGCTCAGGATCACACTAATAGTAAGTTTTAGAGTTACAATTTTAATCTGGGTCTTACTGATTCCAAGTCTAGTACTTGAAATGCTACATGATACATACCACCCTATCCAACTTCATCTAATATTATTCCTCTGATCTAACCAAACTGGACTTTTCCCCAAACATGGTCTGTGATTCTGTGTCTCTGTTCTTTTGCTTTCTATACCTAAACTATCTACCCTGTCTATTTTCACAGGCTGAATTCCTACTCAATCTTTAAAATCTAACTCAAATACTTCTTCCATAAAGTCTACCTTTATGCCTCCTGTCAGTAACTCCCTTTCTCCTTGGACTTCACATAATATTTGTTTACTGTATCAGTCCAAAACACTTCTTCTGAAACAATGTGCTACATATTTTTCTTATTTTGCATCTTATCTATTCATTTAAGTGTAAGTTTTATGAAAGCACAGTTTTATCTAAACTTTCTATCTTTCCCACTGCCTAGCACAGTGCTTTGTGCACAGAAGGTTTTTAAATAAATGTCTGTTGAACCTAATAAAAGATATCTACTAAGTAACTCAGCTGGTCATTTAATATCTATTAAGAGGTCCCAAATCAATTTGACAAACATTTCCTGAGGGCTTACTATGACTTTGGTACTATGCTAGACTCTGGGAATACAAAGGCAAAAACTCAATGATCCCTGCTCTCTCAAGGAGTTGATGTGCTACTGGAGGGATTAGGTGAGTAGAGCGAGGATACATACACAAAGTAAATAAAAGCAATGAAATCTTATAAAGAAAAAATACTAGTAACTGAAGAAAGGTTGAATGTAGGGAGATGGTACCTCAGCTTTACTTTGGAGGAATTCTATATGCCAGAAGTTAGGAGTGCATTCCAAAAATTTATACAAAAGCATGAAGGTGGGAGATGGAATATCATGTATGGGGAGCAGCTATTTGGCTACTTTAACTGGAACAGCGTTTGCATGAAATGGAAAACTATGAACTAATACTTGGAAAGGTGGATAGAAGACTTTATGCCAAGCTAAGTTTTATATTTTATCCTTTGGATAATGAAGAAGCCATTGAAGATAGCTAAGTAGGAGTGATGGGGTCAGATTTGTGTCTTAAGAATAGCAATTTGTCAACTGTGCAAAGGATAGGTCAGAAAGCAAAACAACTAGAGAGAGGGAGGTCAATTAGAAAGTTACTTTGTAGTCCAGGTGAGATATGGTGAGTTTAACTACAGTAGAGGCTGCATGAACGTAGAGAAGAGATGCAAGGCATGTGGAGACTGGAGGTACAAGATTTAGTAACTGACCAGATATGGAGTTTGAGAGAAAGGTTGCAAAACTAGTTGACTGGAAAGATGCCATCAGGTAAAATGATGAAGTTTGGAGGAAGGACAGATCTGGGGAGAAATATGAGTTTTAGATATGTTGAGATTAATATACTTATAGGACTTGTAGGCTAAGATGTCCAAAAGGCAAAATGGGGACTAGAGTTCAAAAGAATTTGGATGGATATACAAATGTGGGAGTGGTCCTTATAGCAATGATAACTGAAGTCATGGTAGCAAACAAAACAGTATAGAAACCAAAAGGGCTCAAGACAGGCCTCTCCCAAAGTACTTCACTTTTATGATATGAAAGAGTATAGTGTGTATATGTGGCAGTCTCCAAAGAAAATTATATTATCCTTTTTATGGTCAGAATCCATAAAAAATCTTCCTTTCCATTCCCACTGCCATCCCTACCCCATCCCCCCCGCTAACTCAGGCCCTTACTACCTCTCACCTCAGTCTCATTATGCTCAATTCAGTGATCTTACCACCTCATCATATATTTCCTCTTTCCTTTCCTGTTCATGAGAACTGGCATCAGAGAAAGACAAGGATACTTTGGTGATGGATGTAAAATTTAAAAATAATCTGGGGAAGGAATTTAATGGGAAGCCCTAGCCATACCCAGGAAAACAGGAACTAGGAAGGATTTACATCCCAGTCCAATGGATAAGAAACAGAGGAAAAAGGGAAGAGTTGTGAGCTAAGCAGGAAAAAAAAAACCAAGGCAATATAATGTGCTCTGAATTAATGAAGGTTCCTAAAAACTTATATCCTGATTATAATAATCAGAATTTGATAGCACTTCACTCCTACTATTCTTTATAAACTCCACACAGACTGGTTTTCTTATGGTATCTCTAGCATACCTTCCACTTACCCAACTGGGCACTTTTAATGTAGTCATTCCATTCACTGGCAAGACCTCTTACCTCACTTCTACCTCTCTAAATCTGTAATGCTAAATTAAAAAGTAAAAAAGGACTTGGAAGGCAGGCTTAAGTAGCTAATGGGCATATTTTTAATAAATATGAGGAACAACAGTTATAACTATATAAGTACATAACAGTATACGTTGGATTTCTGGTTTCTGAGCTATTTTTCTGCCTTATTCAGCTCAGGCTCCTGCCTACTAGAATACTTAGTTGAGTTTCTATCCATCTCAACTCCAGTGATATCCTTCTAATGCCATCAAGGTCTCCTTCTCTGGTAACAATCACAGCCTTCCAGCCGCACATATTTAGCCTTTTGTTTTGTACCTCTTTGATGTAACTTATCAGGTCATTCTGAATATTAGGAATATTCGTATTCATATCTTATCACTTTGTTAGACTCTAAGCTCCTTAAGCACAGGGACAATCAAAATTCTGTAATTCCCAAATGTCTAATAGAGTGCTCCAAACATACCACGGAAGAAGGTTCTTAATATTTGATCTTGTTCAATGATGAATAATTATGAAGAAAGACAAACCATACCAGAACATCAAATATTGTTATAAAATAATCCTATCATGAAGGAAAAATCTGAGTTTGACCCACTGATGTCAGTGCTAGAGGTATGCCTCAAGGAGGACAAAGACAAAAAAGGGCTTAAACATACCAAAATACACATAGCAACATATTTTGTGGTGGCAAAGGACTAGAAACAATGTAGATGTCCATTCACTGGGAAATGGTTAAGCTAATTGTGGTACATGAATGTAATGGAATACGGCATAAGAAATGTTGAAGAGAGAAGCATAGAAAGACTTATACGAACTGAGGAAGGGTGAAATAATGAGAACCAGGAAAACTATGTATACAATGACAACAATATAAATGGAAACAAACAAAAAGCTATGATGAACAAGTCTGGATCAAGAGAAAAGATGAAAAAACACGTTCTTCTTTACATGGGTGGGTGACTATGAGTGTGAAATATTATGTATACCATTCGAGTTAGTGGAAGTGCTGATTGGCTTTGCTGAACTTTTAAAAAAATTAATTTAAATTAAAAAATTTAAAACTTTAAAAAATATTACAAGTATATGCAGTAAAGAAGGCTAACTAAAAGTGTATCAATAAAATTTCTTAAAAGGAAAAATAAAGACCAACTGTAAAGTGAAGAGAAGCTGGGATCCAAGAGCATAAATGGGGATAAAGAGACCATGGGAACTAGATGACTGCTAGGATCAGTGAGACTGTTATCACTGAAGGCTGAGGACTAAGAACTCAGAGAGAGGTGAGGAATATGAGTTTAAATAAGGGTCAAGTAAAGCAGAATTTAGCAGTCAGCCCATTCTCAGGAAGTCAAGAGGTCAGGTCAGAGGAAGGATGAGGATGCCAAAGCGGAGAACTGAGGTACAAAACAGGAAGTCAAGAGGAACATGGGTCATACATGAATATGGACCAGGATGGAACAGAGAGGCTCAGAATGCTGCCCAGGAATCCTATGAAGCAACTCACTCTCATGGTGGGCTGTGTGAATGGGAGATGGATTTTTGATGGCCCCATAGGGGTCTCCTGGCCTCCTCAACTCTGGCACTAAAAGAAGCCCACCAGGGCTAGGCTCTCATGTGGGTTCTGAAAAGACCACCAGCTTTGCATTTTACCAATAGAAAACAGCACGGAACTGTAGTAAAATCAGAAATGGATGTGTTAAATGGAATAGGAAAGACTAATCCAAGAGTTAGTGGAGCATTAGAATCAGTCAGTGTTAGTCAGGGTCAAGAGACTGTTTCGAACTCTGGCTCTGACTTTTATTATCTGTATATTCATGGGTAACTTAACATCTCTAAAACTCAGTTTCTTCCTCTGTAAAATAAGTGAGATTACTTTTCCACTATCTCTCTGACAATATTTTCAGGAAGAAAGACCTTTATAAACTATAAAATGCAAAACTGGACATAATTTTTCATTGTTATAGGGTTCTTGAGAAAACTGGTCAGAAACATCCTGGTTACAAATCCCTGAAACTTGGTTTTAACAAATTAAATATCCATAAATGGAAAAGGCTTAAGTGTCAGCTAGAGAAAACATACCAAGCATTCTAAATTCATATAATTTCTTTGGTCCTTTGATGAAAACAAAACGGAAAAGGTAAGAAGAAAGGGGGAGATGGCAATGGTGATGTAAAACCTTGCTGAAGTATTGAGAATCCCAGAGAAATTCAGACGGCTCCAGGGAGGAACTTTTAAAATGATGATGCGTATCAACTGTCATCACATTCCACAACTGAAAACTCAAAAGGCCAAACCTACATTTTTCTTGGCTTAGCTTGACAAGCTGTAATTTTTTATTTTCCTAATAAAAAAAAATGTCTTTTGAACATTCACCCTCTATGTAAATTCAGAACCCCAGCCACGGTAGACCACAGAGGCTGAAATATTTATCTTCCACAAACTGGTTTGGCATGCCTGTGTTTAGGGGTTTTGAAACACAGCTATACTTATTCCCTTATTCATTATCAACTAACACGCAGCTCCGAGCCACAGAAGACAGTTGTAATAAAAGGATGAACTAGAAGCCGAGATATGTTGTGGTTTTGTTTGGAAAACTAGGAAATGAATAAAGTCAAATGCTGTGGCAGCCTCCCAAGGAAACTGTAAACCCCACACTAACCAGAAGTGGGCCAGAGACTGTTAGGCAACATGAATTACAAAAGGAAAATCAAATATATGCCAGGATAGGAAAGAGTCTACATTTGTGAGAGAGGAGCTATTTTGTACTATACAAGGCCAATCTTCCTCTGAGCGCCCATCTCCTTACCCAAAGATGAGGACAATAAAAGTAAAAGATGGTATGTGTATGTATGTGTGTATATGTGCATACATGTACATGTGTATATATGATTTTTTCTCATGCACATATACGCATGTATGTATATGTATATACTGGGGCAGTGAATAGAGAGTGCTGAGCCTGGAGTCCAGAGGACCTGAGTTCAAATCTGGCCTCAGATACTTACTAGCTCCATGACCCTAGTCAAAAGTCACTTCACCCTGTCTGCCTCAGTTTTCTCACCTGTAAAATGAACTGGAGAAGGAAATAGCAAACGACTCCAATATTTTTGCCACAGGTTCACAAAGAGTTGGACATGACTAATCAACTAAAATAACAACATATGTGTGTATATGTATATGTGTATGTATATACATACATGTGTATATGTATATGTATAGGTGTATGTATATATATATATATATATAATATGTCTATTATAGAACTTCAAAGTTTGCAAAGGACTTGGCACATAGTATTTCATTTGAATCTCATAACAATCCTTTGAGGTGGGTGCTATTATTCTCCTCTTTGGAGAGATGAGGAAACAAGACCCATCAAGCAAACTGATTTACCCGGCATCAAAACATTAGTCAGTTTTCGGCTTCCTGATTCCACGTTCAGTACTCTATCCACCGTGCCATCTAGCCGCCTCAGATGGAGCAGTATGGTCTCTTCCTGCTTATGACTAGGGGTAGCATAGTCATTAGATGGGAGACATGAGAAGGTGTCAGAATTCATCTAGTCCAACTGCCTTGTCAAAGTTTAAGTGGTTTGACCAAAGCCACATAGATAAGTAATTGCAGAAGAGTTATTTCAAACCAGATTAGCCCTAGGCACTGCTTTCCCCACTATATTATATGGCTCTCTAGCAAAGATGCTGAATCTTTAAAGGACCAAAGAGAATGGCTGTTCTGCTTGCTTAAATGCATAAGAAGAGAAGGGGAAAAAAGGCAAGAAAGTTTAGGTGACTTTCAACAGAAAAATCTCAGGAGGTAAAGTATTACCCAATGGTGCAGAAACCTCAACCAGACCTGAATTTTATTACTTACGTATTCTTCAGAGTGGGAAAGAACTTGAGAGCTTGAAGTCTTCAAGTTCAAATCTTTAATTTTTCAGATGCACAGACTGAGGCCAGGGAGGGGAGAATGATTTACCTATTGTCACACAGCTAGTCTGGAGTAGAGCTGGGTCTACTCTAGAATCTAGGTTTTGATACAATTTAGGGATCTTTTTACTACATAACAATTAAAAGACATGATGCCTATAAAAGTGCTTTGGCTCTCCTAAGGAGTCATAGAAAAGTTTATGAAGCCAACCTGGTACAGGAGAAAGAGCCCTGAACTTGGGAGTCAGAAGACCTATCTTTGATTCCCACCAAAGCACAGTGCT
The DNA here is from genome assembly GCA_028646575.1 of Pseudocheirus occidentalis. NCBI lineage: Eukaryota > Metazoa > Chordata > Mammalia > Diprotodontia > Pseudocheiridae > Pseudocheirus > Pseudocheirus occidentalis. Next base: position 93,570,495 of record CM053598.1, on the reverse strand, counting down.
TTGTATATGGTAAGGACTAAATAAATGTTTTACTTATTCATTCCTTCATTCAGTCAGCCCTACTACCACCATTTACCTGCCATGAGAGAGTGGCCAAGTCATTTAACCCCTAAAGATTTCCTTCTCTATAAAATGAAAAGAGAAACATCTTGGCAGAGTGGACAGAGGATAAACCTTTCAATTAAAAAGATTTGGGTTCTAAGCCTGTACAATGGACACATAATGAATGAGCTACCCAAGGTCAAATGCTAGTTGACTGACCCTGGGCAAGTCACTAAATCTCTCAGTCTTCCAATTACTGACTGAAGAAGTTTTCACTCAAGGGGCTAGGCACTAATAAGCCACAGGTACTCCGGCCCTACACCTCAGGCACTACACTCTTCAACTAAAATACTTAAGTATTCAGATTCTGATTAGTACTCAGATTACAGACTTCATAGAATCAAATAAGCTATATGTTTGAAAGTGCTTTTAAAAATTTAAGTTCTTCTCTGCAGTAACAAAGAATTGGAAACAAAACTGATGCCACCAAATGGGAAATGTATAAATGAATTGTGGTACATGGAATGTAATGGAATATTACAATGCTATAAGAAACAATGAATATGATAAAATTGATGAGCATGAGAAGATACAATCAGATACAAAGTGAAGTAGGCAGAATCAGTAAAGAGAGGCACACAATGATGGTCAATCAAGCTAAATTCCATTAACCAATATGTATTTAATTAAGTACCTACTATGAGCCAGTCACCATGGGAGGCAATTGGCTATACAGATAAAATCAAATGAAACCACCTATATCTTCAAGGAGTATAAAAATGTAAATTCAAAGCACAACAAAAAAATGAAAATGAATGCTGTGAAAATGTTATGATTGAACTTTGCCATAAGAATAGATATGATAAAGTACCTCTCCCTGTTTCTTTGCAGAGTTAGGGGACTCCAGCTGTGGAATATCACATGCTATGTCAGACCTTTTTTTAACGTATTTGTTATTTTTTCTGAATTGACTTTTTTTCTCTTTTTATTCTTTATTCTGAGAGATATTTCTGTCAGTGGAGGGACTCTATTGGGAAATATGGGTGATACAAAAACAAAATATATCCATTAAATTAAAATTCTATACAAATGTAAGGGGCTAAACTTACTAAGTAATTTGGACTTTCCTTGAATAGGGTTATATTCATTTTTCTTGCCTTAAGGATGTGAAAGTGGGCTACATTTTTATTTGCTGTTTTTTAAAACTAAAAGGTAAAGGAGAGTAGCACAAAAAGAAGACATGAATGCCAGCTAGAAATGTGCCATTTCACAGATGGGCATGGTCAGTTTTGGCAACACCTGATCCTTCTACACTGACATTCATCAGTACAGTGCTTTAAGCTATTTCTCTCAAGTGGGATGACATTTGAATGTATTTGCCAGCTACCTGAAGAACTAACATCTCTTGTATAAGTTGAGAGAGGTGTTATAATTTTTATTAATCTTTACCCATTAATACAGGAAGACATCCTCCTGAGCTCAAATCTGACCTCAGGCACTCAGTATCTGTGTGACCTTGGACAACTCACTTAATACTACTTGACTCAGTTTCCTCATTTGTAAAATGAACTGGAAGAGGAAATGGAAAAACTACTCCAGTACCTTTGCCAAGAAACTCTAAATATAGTCACAAAGAGTTGGACGCAACTGAAATGACTCAACAACTAATGCTATTATGTCTAAATCCAAGAGAGTGAACAGGAAAAAAAAATCATACCTCAGTGAAAGGCCAAGGAAAAGGGCCCTTTAAGGGTAAATAACACTCAGAAAATATCCTCACTTCAAAATGCATGTGTTTAATACATATGGAGAAAATAATAAGAAAAGGAAAGATGTGGAAGGTGGGAGTTGGTCACAACATATAATTAATGAGGAACTTTCAAGAACAGGAGTAATGGGCATCATCAATAAACTGGATGACAGGAAGGGAAGATGGGCTTGTCACATGGCAAGGGTGAAGGCACAGGAAGATTGCCAGAATGCTCCACCGATCAAAAGAAATTGAGAAGGGCCTCCAGTATGCTAGAGGAATCCCTGTAGCCAACGAAAGGAACAGACAAGAGTTATATGCAATGAATGTGCAAGCCAAATCATCGAGATCCCAGATTCTCTTGGATATCTGAGTATCCAATTAAGGAATGCTAAGAGTCAGAAGGAATTTCAGAGGTAATCTATTACAACCTCTCATAAATCAGGGGTAATACTTCAGTGCTTTCAATGCAGCAGACCTCTCAATGTGATGAAACATCTTGTTCCATAGCTGAACAGCCACAGATGTTGTTAGAAAGTTTTCTTTTATTGTCCTGAAATCTCTTTTCTTAGAAGTCTTGATCACATATCTTAATGCTGCTCTCAAGAGCAAAAAATCCCTTTTGTAGTTGAAAGTCCTTCAAAACATGTTTAATTTGGGAAAAATGCACATGGGGGAAAATGTGGGAACCTTAAAGACAGAGAGAGGCCTACTTATCAAAGTTAGAAGAACAGGTCATTTTCTATAAGTGACAGAATCCAGATTAAAAATAATATTGACAGGTTGGAACCATGGTCAGAAATTAGTAAAAATGAAACTGAAGAGCAACAAGTATAAGTTTTATATATAGGTTTTTAAAAATATCAATTATATAAATACAAGATGGAAGAAGCCTAGCTTGGCAGCAGATCATATGAAAAAAGACTTAGGAATTTTAGCTGACAATAAGCTAAATACAAGCCATTAGGGTGGTATGGCTGTTAAAAAAAAAGCTAATCCAATTTTAGGCTACATGAATAGTATTAATGTCAGATACCTGAACTAGTGATTCCACTGTACTTTGTGTTGATGAGGCCACATCTAAAGAGCTATGTCCAATTTATCCACTTAAAAAGGCCCCGAGGTAAACCATACTCACATCACTTAAAGCGGGGCATGAGAACAGTTGGGAACTTTCCCAGTGCTTTCAATGATGCCAAGAAATTTTTAAAAATACACTAAGATTCTCCTGGTAATGCCACATCATTAATTTTCAAAGAAAAAAAATTGTGGATGAACCAAATGGGAATGAAATGGCGTGTGGAAGGATAAAGCTGGCTACAATATCACCAATGATAACAGGAGCATGAGAGAAGGCAAAGAGGCTTGATACTAGAAAATGTTTGCTACAAATCAGAGTTATCCAAAAGTAGAATGGGCTGATTGGGAAGTGGGCTAATCCCCTCAAGAGCTGTTCCAATAAAGGTCTGATGAATTATACAACTATAAGTTGTTTTGAGGTCACTTCTAAGTCTGAGACTATGTGACTCTGTGACGCAATGGCACAGGGATGTATTATTCAGCATATGTATGACCAGGAAAGGAGGCAAGAAGTCTGCAGTGAGGGGCAGCTAGGTGGTGCAGTGAATAGAGCACCAGCCCTGGAATCAGGAAGACTCATCTTCCTGAGTTCAAATCCAACCTCAGACACGGACTAGTTGTGTGACCGTAGGCAAATCATTTAACGCTGTTTGCCTCAGTTTCCTCATCTGTAAAACGAGCTGGAGAAGGAAATGGCAAACCACTCCACAATCTCTGCAAGAAAATCCCAAATGAGATCACAAAGAGTTGGGCATGACTGAAAATGACTCAACAACAACAAGAAAAAAGGATTTTTGAGAAGTATGGACAAGAATCTAAAGGATGAGAAGATATGGATTGGTTGCAATCCATACCAATGGAGCATAACAACAACAACAACAACAACAACAATAATAACAAGATGGCATTTCTGTAGCACTTTTGGTTTTGCAAAGCATTTTGTAAATATTTTACCCTTGCAATGACCCTAGGAGGTTCATGTTATTTTCACACCAATTTTATAGATGAAGACACTGAGGTAAGCAAAGGTTAAGTGACTTGCCCTGGGTTACACAGCTAGCAAATGAATGAGGCTGCATTTGAAGTCCTATCTTTCTGACTCCAGGATAAATGCTAGTCACCTGTGACTCAAGTCAAAAAGCAGCATTACAAAAGCTGAGCTCACATCAGACTGCTGTAGTTTATTTCTCTATCCACGTAACTCTAGAACATCCCAAGATAAACTTTTCAATGTGGCTTCCTGTCTCCTTCATATAAAAATTACTTTAACAATTTCTCTGAAAAGTGATCATTCAGTTTCTGCTCCAATTCTTCCAGTAAGGGAAAACCCACTCCCTCCCCGGGAACTCCATAACACTTAGAGCTCCATGTTGGGAAGTTGGCTTTTAAATCAAGCACAAAGCCTTTGCAACTTGAGAGAAGCAGAGAAACTCAAAGGTGGAAAAGCCCAGAGGATTATAGTTCCAAGATCCATCAGGAAACTCCAAAATCACTTAGTCTAACTTCTTCATGTTATAGATGAGTAAAAGTGAAGCCCAGAGAGGGTGAGGACGTTAGGAGCTCTCTAGAGAGTTCACTTTATTCCCTTTTACAATACGCTCCCAAAATAGTTATTCAGCCTGGGCTTGAGGATCTCTCAGGAGGGGGAAATCTATTTTCTACCATTTCAGCCTAGACTACTCTTGGAAAACTCGAATTGTCAGGAACTTTGTACTTAAATCAAGCCTAAATATGCCCCTTTGTAACTTCTACTCAAGACTTCTGGTTCTTCCCTCTGGGGCCAAAGAGAACAAATGTCTCCCAAATCATAGTCCTTCGAACACTTTTTTTCCCCTTAAGACTAAACATCCCTAATTCCTTCAATCCCAATGGTATATGATCCCAAAGTTGTTTCACTATCCTGACTGCCCTACTCTCCATGCTCTAAAAGGTAACCTGTACACAGTTCTGCAGGTGTGCTCTAACCTGGGTATTAGAGAAAAGGCCTATCATTTTCCTGCTGTTGGACAGTGGTACTCTCCAAATGCAGCCCCAAATGGCACCAGCTTGTCTAGTTGTCACATTGCTCTGTTGGCTCATCCTGAGTGAATAAGCCCTCATATTGTACTTTTGTTAATATTTTAAAAATCCAATGATAAGACTTTACATTTATCCATCTAATTCAATTTGGTCTAATATCCTAGCCTGCCAATACCTTTTTTACAACCTAGTTCAATCACTGACATGTCAGCTATTGCTCCTACCTTGAGTTATCAGAAAAATGTGATAAGCACATGACCTATGCCTTTAATCAAATTTAATGATAAAAAATTTTAAATATGTTGTGTTTTTCCTGTATTTTTGAAGAGGACCATGGCATCAGGGAAATAATGATATGACTTGAAGTTGACTTAGATTTGAGTGAAAGAGGGCTCTTAAATATGTAGCACAAGACTAAGTGCATATACTCAGGATACCTCCCTACAGTCCTTCCAAATGACCCATGTAATTATTAATGACTATTATTTTAATTAGATTCTAAAACATTTATTAAGATATATTTTGCATTTGTGATTCACCTAGTTCTGAATGCAACCAAAGTGCTATTGTCTAACATCTCCATTATTTCCACCTTTTTCTCCTAACTCTGTCTTTAAGATCAGTAAGACAAATCTAATTCCTTCCCCTTCCATATGACATCCCTCTCAAATACTTAAAGGTAAATGATCATATCCTTCACTCCCTATTCCTCCTGTCCAAGGTAAACATCCTTAATTCCTTCAGTTGATTCCAACTTGGTCTGTTCTCTAACCCCATTTCCTACAATGTGGTATACAGGACTGCTCAAACTTCCTGTGGATAAGCCAGGAAAAAGGGCAGTAGGATTATCTATCAACATCCTTGTTCTGGACACTGGCTTATCTAGTGTAGATTAGGACTGAATTCATTTTTTTATCTCTCATGTCAGACTCTTAATTTATATTGAGCATATAATCCATGGGCTGCCCCAAAGATTTTTTCATACAAGTGATTATCCCTAAGAAGATAGAATTGTGAGCACTGCTGTTTCACTTTTAGAGAAATCAAGATATGGTTTGTGTCTATATTATACAAAACATTTAACCATTATCCATTTTTCTTAATAGAGTAACATTTTGCATGTTAAGTAGCTAATCTAGTATTTATATAGAGCTTTATAATTTGCAAAACACCTTACAAATGTTAACTCATTTGACCCTCACAAACAATGATTATCCTCATTTTACAGACAAGGTAACACAGAGAGATTGACTTGTCCAGGGTCATACAGATAGGGAGTGTCTGGGGCAGGATTTGAACTCAGATCTTCCTGACTCCAAACTGTGTGCTCTATCCACTGTATCACTGAGCTGTCCATAATCATCAGAGATTCAATCCAATAAGGTCATTAACATTGCAGCTAGGCAATGCGGTAGAGAGAGCACTAGGCCTGCAATCATTAAGACCTGAGTTCAAATTTGACCCCACATGCTAGTTACTAGTCAGGGGACTCTGAGCAAGTCACTTAAACTTCTGCCTCAGTTTCTTCAACTGTAAAATGGGGATAATAATAGCATCTGCTTCCCAGGGTTGCTATAAGAATATGAGATATCTGTAAAGTGCTTAGCATAGTACCTGCCATATAAAAGGCACTTAAATGCTTCCTTCCTTCCTTCCTCCCTTCCTTCCTTCCTTCCTTTCCTCCTTCCTTTCCTTCCTTCCTCCCTCCCTCCCTCTCTTTCCTTTCCTTCCTCCCTCCCTCCCTCTCTTTCCTTTCCTTCCTTCCTTCCTCCCTCCCTCCTTTCCTTTCCTTCCTTCCTCCCTCCCTTTCCTTTCTTTCCTTCCTTCCTTCCTCCTCCCCTCCATCCCTTTCCTTCCTTCCTTCCTTCCTCCCTTCCTTTCCTTCCTTCCTTCCCTTCCTTCCTTCCTTCCCTTCCTTCCTTCCTTCCTCCCTTCCTCCCTCCCTTCCTTCCTGTCCTTCCCTCCATCCATCCATCTATCCATCCATCCATCCATCCATCCATCCAAAGATTACTCTGATAAGTCAGTGGATCCATCATCACACTGGTATGAGTATATTCTCTCCAACAGGACTGATCATAATCCACTCATGTCTTCTCAATTTTGCCTTTTCTGATCAGCATCTTTCTGTAAATCCTCTTTAATGTTGCAAGATTTGTAGATACATATTCTCACTAATAGAATTTCTTTTTGAAGGGACAAAGGCAGAGGTATTAGTGAGGCTGGGTCTGGACCTGTGTTTTCACTGGTACAGAGTATTCCTGATGAGGAAGCTCCTTCTACTGATCAACTGATCAATATTTATTAAGCACCTACTATGTGCCAGGCAGTGTCTTAAGAGCTGGGGATACAAAAAGAGGCAATGCAAACTGGCAATGATGCTGTCAGTTACAATCTGAGCGAGTTTGTTAAGCACTGAAAACTCTATACATAACCCATAAGAAATTACAAGTTAATTTAATGGGGTCACCCAATAACATTATATTTCTGTCAAGTACGGCTGTCCAGAACCCAAGATTTCTTCCTTTTCCTGAAAAGACATCAGAGAAGGATTCTTGTAAAAGTATATAATTTTTTAAAACCTTAAATAAAAATGGTCCTAACAACAACCACTAGGTGACCTCATCATTCATCTTCCCCCACAAAAGTAGCGATTTATCCCAGTCCTTTGTTTCTTGTTTCTAAACTTAGTTCTCTGCCATGAAAAAATATCCCTCCCTCTCCAGTTCCTTGGTGACTCATTTTTTCCCTTTTAAATAGACTTGTGTGTAAACTTTTAAAAATCCATATGATTTACATATTTTTTTAAGGTGGAAAGAAGACTAGGTTTCCCTATCTTGGTAAGGCTAGAAGTTCAGTAGCCTCTTAAGGGCTCAATTTCACTGCTGATTGGCATAGAAACCATGAGAAATGGTACATCTGCCCCTCCTTAGGGAGGCTGGTATTTTGCTGCTCCTGGGGGCTCACCATATTGGTGTTAGATGTGGTAGAGACCCCTAATTGGCTTTAGTCCTTACTATAGTTCAATACTCCTGAGTTCAAATATTCCACTAGCCTTAGTCACCCCAACAGCAGTGATTACAGCTGCATGTCACCATGTCTGGACATAATTTCGGATTTCTGCACTGTTTATGCACATACATACACATCACTCAAAATATTCAGGTTCAAATTATTTCAATTTTTCAAATATCTGAATTATATTGGCTGTATGATGATCAGCCATTACTTTAGTTTAAAACAAAAGAACTGACTTTGGTATGATCAGCTTATTTAAGAAGCAGGGGGATTGCCTGTGGCCATAGATTGTGCGATAATCTATAAGGTGAACTGAGTTTCAACCATAATCTGACATTTGGTCTGCCCTAGGATAAACAAACTTGCCCTATTCTGTGCTCCCTTAGACAGATGATACCCAAACCAGCACACTGCTGAGTTGTAAAAAGAGAAGAGTTGAGAACAGCTGTGATATCTATTGAGTCTGAAAAGTTCAGATCACTCTTGCAAAAGATTCCCAAAAGAGAAAAAAAACTGATATAGAGGCCTATTGGAGGGCCTAGTTCCCTTTGAGGCTCATAAAAGCTGATGAACTCACGTTGGTTCTTCTGATGCTGCTGTTCTGGTCTCTTCCAGTTCCTGGGCTTGTTTAAACCATGGTAATTTCGCTTCCACTGGATTTTTCTCTAGGATAGGAACAATGTTTGGTTATTGTTAATTCATTAAGGATTCATATTAAATATACACAAGTTTTCTATTAATTTTTTCACCAGAAAAGGTTAAGTGGTATAGACTCAAGTGGTTTCACTTAAATACAGCTCATCAAGTGGTTTCTGGAGTAAAAATTAGCTTAAATTTTATTCAGTTGTATTTTTTTTAAACAACAAATTAGCAAAACAGGGAAGAAAAATCTCTGGCCAGTGTTTAGATATACTCCCCAAATTACCATAAAATGTCTTCTAAAATGTGATATGAGCTCTTGGTATTGTTTCCAACATTTGTATTTTCAGTTAGTTATTCAGGATCATTTCCCCACTAAAATCTGATGGGGCATTCACTGTGGTGTATGGAAGACTCTGGATTCTCAAAGGCTATGCCAGAAGATTGTATGCTTTGGCAAGTCCCACCAAGCTGGAAGAGCTTTGAATATGGGCTCAGCAATGGACTTTGTGTCTGTCATCCAAGGACCAGTTTAGCTAAGTTTAGAAAGCAAAAGCTCATTTTCATCACTAGAAGGTTAACTCCTGGATTATTATTATAAAAAAAAGGTAATTTACAAAGACCATCTTCTTAGATAGAGGTGTTATACTTACAGCCACAGTTGTAATCAGCCTGCAAAACTCCCAAGTTCAGGGAACCCAATTAAAATGCAACTGGGAAATGTTTTAAGAAAAAAAAGTAAAATATAATAAAACATGGATAATGTTAATTCGTGGTTTTCTAAGTCAATAGGTGGCCTGTAGAGATCCATTTCTACTTGAATTTGACACTGCTGTAATCTTACACACAAAGGGTTTGTGTTCTTGAGTCAGTGGTACCATGGAAAGATCACTGTCTCTGAGATCAAAGGATGTGGGTTCAAATTCTGCTTCTGATGCTATGTGTCTGACTCTAGGTAAATTATACAGTCTCTCAGTGTCCTAGGCAACTAAGACTCTAACCTGCAAAGAAGGCACTGACTTTCATTTACAGAGGGAATTTCCTATGTCAATGAGATCAGAGGTCCAGTCTCTATATGGTCCATAATCAGCAGGACAAATCACATGGGAGATGGGGAAGTAAAAGAGGGGAGCATTTGGGGAGAAAAAAGTAAGAAGGTAAGAAACTGCTAGAAATAGGATTGAATAATGGCATTTCACTTTTTACAATGTCCCTGACAACTGATGTCCCATCAGCCCTCTATAGGTGAGGTAGGCCTGACAAAGAGATTCCTCTCAGAGATAGATATACGGGTGAGCAATTATGGGTTCCTGCACCTTTGCTGTATCTCTTCTGCTCTATCTCTGGGGGTTCTTTGACTCTTGCCTGGAAAATCAGTTCACACTCCTGGTCTAATCTTCTTGGCTTGACATATAAGTATTCCCCAGCTGATGCTATGGACTGAATCCAGCAAAAGCTTCTCACTCATTTGGTAATGCTCTGCTCTGCTCCCTTCTTGGTACTTATCACTGGCCCATTTCCCTTATTAGTGAAATTCCTGGCAAGGTCAGGATTTGGAGGAAACTTGCCCCACACTAACTCTCTAGTCTAGTGAGCTGTCTCTCACACATAGAGATACCCAGCACTTAGCATACAGCCTGACATACAGTAGGCACTTAATCAATACTACTTGATTGACCAATTGCTCCACTTACACACCTATCAGCTTTCTTGTCTATTAATAGGGATTCTAGCCTACTTTACATGACTATTGTGAAAGGATTCCAAAAATTAATAGTAAAAGTCTTTGAATTACAAAATATCATATCAAACATAGGGAAGAAATATGTTAAAATACATTCTTGGCACCCTTTCTTACACAGAGAATGAAATGTGGAATAGTTGTTAGAATCAAGCAAATTGTCTTGAAAAGAAAAAAAGAAAGACATCTAACTGGAGTTCTATAAACATTTTAAGGAAAGGAATGCACAACAGGAAACAGGGCCTGTTCCATGCTGCTCCAGTGAGTATAACTTAGGAGAAGTAGGTTTTTAGTACTCAAAGTCATAATTAGGAAGGATCGATGATTCTGAGCTTGAAAGGCCTTCAAATTCATCCGAGCCAATACCCTCATTTTACAGATCACAAGATTAAGGCCCAAAGATGTCAAGTAATTTGCCCAAAGGTAGTCGACTACAATGATCATATCTGGATCCTTGGACTCCAAATCCAGAACTTTCCCCACTCCCCCAAATGCTCCAGAACAGAAGAAGTAATCTCCTAAGGGTGTGACCTTCCCTAACATTAAAAACACCACTAAGGTGACGCCTCTGAAGCACAATCCTGACCACGCTACTCCTTTCCTCAAAAATTGTCAGTAGTTTCTTATTAACTATGAGAGACGTTACAGAATCTTCAGGATGGTATTGAAAGGTCTCCACAGTCTGACCCCCTATAGCAGCAACTACACTGACATCCCCAGGATGGCTGCTAGCACAGGTTCTTAGATCTCCTTTACTAGGAAAGATAGCAGTTCAGGGGGTCAACAATATTTTTTAATTCCATTCATTAGTTCAGGGGGAAAATCAGCATCCTGAAGTCCAGAGAAAATCCAAACGGAAAATACAAGCAGAGAAATAAAGACCAACAGACAGGCCTTCTAACTGTCTGAGAAATTAGCACAGATCAATAGACAGATCCAACCATCTGACCAAGGCAATACACACACAGTTACCAGAGAGAGAAAACAGGAATGTCAACTGAGATGGTGTCTTAAAACATACATATATATGATTTACTCATTTAGGAAAAATAAGTTCATTTTAATAAGAGAAGCATATTTTCATATACTGATTCATTGATTTTGTATTCTCTGATTCTGTAGTACATCTCCTGTAGAGGACAAAAAAGAAGCATATGACAGAACTCCTTCCTTTAAGACAGTTGTGATATTTGTAATAATTAAACAAGTTTTTATAAACTTAAGAGATCAACAAGAGAGAGGATATGGAGAGAAAATGGAAGAATGTCCGGGACAGAATCTTGAGAAACATCTGCGGAAAGGAGGCGAGGCATGGGTGATTATCCAGCAAAGGATAGACTGGAAGAAAACCAAGAATATCTTCATACAGCACTCAATAAGTTTATAGAGAATTATAAGCAAAAAGTAAAAGAAAACAAGTTACCTTTTGGTTTATAACACGGGACTGGGATGATACATTCCTCTTTGATGTGTAACTTGAGTTGTGGATTGCAGCCCCCAACATGCTGTCCATTATGGTTGATACAAAGGACAACTCGGTATCTTAACCCTCGACCACAAGTCACTGTGCACTTCAAGAAAGAAAAGTTACACCAAAAACATTAATTTGTAACTTATGAGAGAGAATTAATATCCCTTTAGAATATCCCTGGCTCTTTGTCTTTTGAAAGAGGATATGATTTTTTTCTTTTTGGAAATAGTCTAAATTCAATCAAGGACAATTCTGCCAAATAGGTCAGTGAACATTGGCTATTATAATTTTGGATCAAAAACAAAGTGCATCTATGAAGTAATAAGAGTGGCTTTCTTGTAAATTGACTCTGAAGGTAATTCTCAAGAGGGGTTTAAAAATATCTGGAGTAAGAACATCCCCCATTAAAACAATTAATTCCAAACATATTCATGCACAGCCTCTAAATCTAAGGTGTCTATTTTAAAGGACAACTGTCACATGATCGTGTAAGTTCTGATGTTTATTTTTAAATGAATTTTAAAGTCATATCTTACATTTCGTAATCCTTTCTCTCTCTCTGTACACGCACACACACACACACACACACACACACACATAAAATACCATCGATCATTTACTGAAAAATAGCAAATCAAGATAAAAGGCAAGCCCTTTTATCTTATAAAGAATTATGATGGTCAATACTTTTTTTGGTAAAAAAAAATCTCCTTGGATCAGACTTAACCACTTACATATATGATATGTATTATCTCATTCAAGAAGACACTAAGATCTTTAGTAAATTAATATTAGCAATTCACTATACAAATACCTAATATAACACAATGAGATATAGGACCTACATTCCATTATGTATTATACTATCAAAAATTAAATATAAAATTATTTAAGAATTGTGAGAATAAGATCAAGGCCTGTGGGACATTTTAAAAATAATGCTCTTCAATTTCTGTTAATCCTAGTAGAGCTTCAACTTTCCCTGGATTCTCCAAAGATTCTGCCAATGAATATATTAAATTCATTTTGAAGAGAGATTTAATTAATTAAGCTATTTTGTTGACTCATAAGGTCATTTAGGGTCCAAACTTCTCATTTCATACAAAAAGAGAGTGAGGCTGGGTCTGAGAGAGAGCGAGAGAGAGAGAGAGAGAGAGAGAGAGAGAGAGAGAGATGTGTTCAAAGTTACAAAATAGAAAATGGAAGAATTGGAATTTGAACCCAAACCCCCTGACTCTAAATAAAAGCATTCTGTGACTGCACTGTTTATCTCAGATTCATTCTTTTCTGTTTATTCCCACTTCCTCCCCATGGTTTGAGCTTTGAAGATCTCACACCTGAAATATTGCAATAATGTATCTTGTACAGTGGTATTGGATTTATTTTATAGGAAAATTACTTCTATATCTTTGTTCCAATAATGGAAAATCTGTCACTTTCCTGCTGAATATTTAAATATCTGCAGTCTGGTTCCATCTTACCTGTGCAGTTTTATTGTCTATTATTTGACATTCCATACTTCTCCTCTAACCAATTTATTCTCTTTATCCCCAAAATGTCAGGCTTGTTCCCACAGTCATACTTCTATTTATCCTATATCTCCTGCCAGTAACATCCTCACCTATCTAAATACTCCCCCAGGTATCAAGACACAGTCCTTGTTTCCTCATGCTTAAACTCTGGTCATTCGTAAATTCTTAGTACAGGCACTTAGTGCCTGTACCACCCTCATTTTGACACTCAACAGTATCTTGGATTTCAGGGTTGTGTTGGGTTTTTTGCTTCTTCAAGTACACTGTAAGCAGTGGGACATGGCTTGATGCTATTTTCATATTCCTCTTATTATGGAACCAAAAAAACTGGATATTGGGAGGAAAAAGAATACCATGTAATCTTACCTGAGACCACTCCATGGCAATCCACTTGGGACAATCAAAGAGGTTGCAAGTTTGCATCACCTTGGGCTTGGGGGCATACATGCATTTCCATTCTTCTACTTGCAGTATTTCTCCATGCATGGACTCCTCTACACAAACAAAACTCCGCCTCTGGATCCCTCCACCACAAGACACAGAGCATGCTGTCCAAGGATTATGTTCCCAGCTCGGGAGCAAAAACAATTTAAAAAGAAGACGTTACTTTTTTTTTTTAAACATCTCAGGAGTGTAGTTTCTTACTTGAGGCCATCAAGACTAATATTAAGGATCAGAGAAACATATTCCAAGTGGGCCCTTCACTTATTCTCAAGCATATGATGAAATGGAAAGATACATAAATCAGCTTGCTAACACCTCTTAAGCCAATTTAGAATGATCATGAGACTGATCCAACTTGTTTCAAAACATATTCTGGTTTTTAAGCAATAGAATGTTATGTAGACCTGCATTTCCTGTAAGTGCTGCCTAAAACATTCTTATCAACTCCAAGCATGTCCACAGTTAATTTAAAATTCTAGGTACAAGAATTATCTATCCACAAAAAAGTACATCAAGCCTTTCTGTAGGTTCTTTGTTCAACATTTTTGTAGGAAAAATAGAAGATTTAATGAATGTTATAGATCAAGGCACAGAAAACTTCAGTGAGTTTCCTGGGACACTAAGAAGTTAAGTGACTTGACCAGGGTCAAAGAGTCAGAATGCATCAGAGGCAGGACTTTTCCTGTCCCTAAGGGTTGCCATCTATCTACTGTAATACATTGCTTTCATGAATTCATATGTATGTAATATATATACACATAAATACAAACATAGATACACATTTTATAAATCTGTATCTATATATTCGCATGTGTAGTTATATCTACTTCTTAAACATTTCTTCCTTTCCCTTTTTCTTTAAGCTCTTGCTCATCCAGCAAAATACTTCTCCCTCCATCCCCCTTCACTGAATCTATTTGTTGTGCTATTGTTTTTGTTTGATCATTTCAGTCATGTCCAACTCTTTATGACTTCATTTGAGGTTTTCTTGGCAAAGACACTGGAGTGATTTGCTATTTCCTTCCCCAGCTCATTTTACAGATGAGGAACTGAGATCAACAGGGTTAAGCGACTTGTCCAGGGTCATACAACTAGTATGTGTCTGAGACCAGATTTGAATTCAGGTCCTCCTGACTTCGGGGCCAGCGCTCTATCCACTGTACCACTTAGATGCCTGATTGCATCTATAACCCGTCCCCCCAATCAGTGCCAATAAGTAAAATAGTATTAAGAATACACTAGCATCGATACTCATGAAAATGGCATCACTATTAATGAAAATGAAAAAAATTTAAAAGTCGTTATGGAACAATTACTGTATTTGAAGGACTTAAGTCATTCTCAGCAGACTCAAGAAATTATTCTTTCTCTCATATTCACACCAATACATACACCCAGTTCTCATTTACTTTATTTATTTTGCTTTGAAACAGAAACTGTGTTGCAAGCAGAGGTCTACTACAGGCTAGTTCTTTAACTGTAGGAAGGATCTTAGCAAGCACTGAGACTAGCCCTTTTATTGTATGGATGAGGAGCCTGAGGCCCAGGAGGTAGTGACTTGTCCATGGTTAGTGGCACAGCTGAGATCTGAGCCTGAGCCGCCTGACTTCATGGAGATCCATCCAGTGCTCTAAAGGGAATGCGCAGGATTCCTCTATCACAAAAATCACCTTGTGACTCTTACTTGTATAGTTTCAGTCTCAAAAGGATATCACAAATTCAATTTCAAACCATCACTGAGATGCATTAGGATTTCATCTACAATGGAAATCTGACTCTGGGAGAGCATGCTTTCTTGGAAAGGAACAAAATAGGTTAAAGGGAAGGGGCACAGAGGCAGAAAAGTATTACATATTAAAACTGTGACCTGTCTTTTGGGCTCACCTACCCACAAGGTCCTACTGAATGGGTGGTATTCTTAAGATTCCCTAAGCTCTGGTGGTTTTGAACTTGGTCTAAGAAAAAGTACCCAGAGTTCTCTATCTCTCCTTGCTACTCTGGTTCTTAGGTGATGTGAGGATACTATAAATGGTGGAGAATCAGACCTAATTGGGAATGATTGAAGGACAACCAGGAGATGACTGGAATGTTGGTGGAGGTTACCTGACTACACTGCTTCTCTCTGCTTCTTCAAATGTAAGATCTGGTCTGCGTAGGGTCTCCCAGGGCAAAATCTAAGCCACCAGAATCTGGGAAAAACTGAGTAACTGCCTGGCTAGAAGGTAGTTTCTTGGCTTCCTTCCCCACTCCCTGGCTATGCCTCTGAAGGAGCGGCCGAAAGAATAGAGGAAGGCATGCTCACGTGAGGACATTCAAGAGCCAGAGGCATAAGTATGCTAGAATGAGCTTGGGAGAAAAGATACACAAAGCAAAACAGAAGTAACATTGCCACAATAGTACAGGCAGCTAGGTAGCACAGTGGATCGATGGAGTAACTCTGGGAAAGTTACTTCACTTCTCAGTCTCAGGGTCTTCATCTACAAAGTGGGGCTAACACTAGCACCTAGCTCACAGGGTTATTGTGAGAATCTAACGAGACAACACATAGAAAGCACTTTGCAAACCTGAAATGCTATAGCAAGGCTCATCAGCTATTCAGGGAAAAGGACAAAGAGTTCAGGAAACAGACCACAGCCCGACACAGAGATGTTAATATAACAGTGACAAGAAAACGCAATTATCTCGACTCAGTCGGCACAGATTTTCTGCCAAAGCAGAGCAATTAGTCTTACATAAATACAGATTTTTATCCTTTAAAAGGTGAAGAAGGTAGGAGGGAATTACTCTCCTCTGTCAGATTCTCATCCTGAAGGAAGAACTGGTTGCTGGGATAAAAATAATGGGAACTTTATGTGAATAAGGGGATGGAAAGGGACAGAGTTTAATAAGCATTTTGTTGTTGCTGTTGTTCAGTCATTTTTCGATTATGTCTGACTCCTCATGACCCCATCTGGAGTTTTTGTGGCAAAGATCCTGGAGCAATTCTCCATTTCCTTTTGCAACTCATTTTACAGAGGAAGAATTTCAAGAGACAGAGTTAAGTGACTTGCCCAGGGTCACACAGCTAGTAAGTGTGTGAGGTCAAATTTGAACTCAGGAAGATGAGTCTCTGTCCACTGTACCACCTGGCTGTCTAATAAGCACTTATTATGTGCCAGCCTCTGCTGAGGATTTTTACAAATATTAATAATATTAATTCATCTGATCCTCACAATAACACTGGGAGGCAGGTACTATTATTATTGCCATTTTATAGTTGAGGAAACTAAGGTAGAGACAAGTTAAGTGGCTTGGCCAGGGTCAATGATGGTGCTGCAGATGGTGCTGCATCTGAACTCAGATCTTCCTGATTCAACATTCCATGCTTTATCCACCATGCTACTTGGTGGCCTTAAGAAGGAAAGAAAAGTCAGGTATAATCTGTTATTGTACCCTCGGTTTTGGGAGAGCAGATTTCTAAGATTTGGTAGTAAAGATAAATTAGATCCTATACTTAAAAATTCTAAAGGAAAAGTTGACCTATACAAGATGGGAGCTCTGAAAAATATAATTCTGAAGACACAAAAAAGAAACAATTCCAAGAAAAAAATAAAAGTAGAAGCTATTGAAAAGGGACCAATAGGAATGCATAAGAACTCTTCTCCCAACTCAAATTTTAAAAAAGACATGCAAAAGATGAAACCAGTGAAGAACCCTGCTGAGTCAGGCATGACTCAAAAATGGCTGAACCACAACAACAATGGATGAATTCAAAAGTGAAGCATGATGTTAGGAATTCTAAAACATAAAACGAGATGAGGAGATTAGGATTTTTGAGTTAATGTCTTGGCTTCCCTTAATACTAGAACACAATTATTTCTTTCTCAAACCTAACATTGTATTTTATTTGTACTTAGCATATAAAGACTTTTAGTATTCTATTTGAAATTAGATTCATATGTGTCATGACCCCCATTAGTCTGTAAGTTTAATAAGGGCTGAGTTCATGTCTTAATCTTTGTATGTCTTCTGGCATCTCACACAATAATCTGCACAAAGAAAGTGTGTTTTTATAAATGTCCAATGAATTGAATCAATATCAGTGTCTGAGTTATTAGTGAAGATATATTTAAGCATGAAAACATTTGAATGAGTGGCAAACCTGATCCTGACAAACTACCTATATTAGATACTGGCCATGTTTTGTTCAGTGCCCAACAAATTACTCATGTTCAATGAACATAAACAAAAAATAAAATTAATAGTAATCAGAACTCACCGAGGAAGAGGCTGGAAGTGATCATAGGGCATTATCTCTTTAAATCCATCACTATGAATAATAAAATCAGCACAATGTTATTTTATCTTTTAGACAACTGATGTATTTGACATCATGACATTTTCAGGTAGCATGAACCTCCCAAGAGAAGCCCCCTTTTTCCAAAGACAGCTCAATGTGACATGCTCCTATTTCCCAAGTTTTCTGCCAACTTCATTTCTTTAATCTTCTGTGCTTTTCTCTTGATTTTTCTCCATTTCAGAAACATCCCTGACACAAACCACCATATAACCTCATTTCTAATATGAGAATGTATTTCACAGAACCCCTTACTAGTTGATGATGAAAAATAGAAATTATCCTCCATGACCAAAAGGTGGTGTGTTTGGCCTCTGGCAGGGGAAATGGGTTCTCTTCTAGACAAAATTTTAGTCATGTCACGTGCCTGCTACTATAGGTTACTCTGGTAAAATGCACAAGCATTATAGCACACTTTCCTATTAATTGGTCTTTAGTTCAGGTATTTGTGCTCAGTAAAGGTCATGGTTAATGGTGATGTCCAACTGGGATTAAAGGAAATGGACAGTTTAGCTATAGGAAATGAAATCCACCGAGAATGTTTCCTTTTCCACTTGCCTATAACTCTCCCTCCGCCAGCTGGCATATTTATGTGAGGTTCTGGGACTTGATATTGTGATGTTATTTTAAGATACTGTAATGTTGCCAGGAAACCGCTTCAAGCAGTCCAAAAGTAAGCTGGTTCTAAATTGTGCAACATTATAGTTTCTGCAAGGTTTCTCTACACTCCAGCATTAACACTTGGTAGTTCTTTGCACAAATTTACAATTCATACCACATTTAATATGATTACTTTTCAAGCCATGACATGCTAATAAGTGACCCACTTTCACAGTCTGTGAATGGCAGAAGGATAAATTAAGTTGGAAACTTGGGAGGAAGAAATCCTTGATACCATATATGGCACCTCACGGAGCAGAGGCATCTGGCCAGGTTTAATGTGTTCATGAGTTTTAATGGCTACATCAAAAGTAGATGCAGACTATGATTAGGAGATGAGGAGGTTATGCTGACCTGCCATGTAGACAATTTAAGTTCCCTTATTGAAGGCCAAGGAGATAGACCTAGATTGCAAATACAACAATGCCAGCCATCAGCATTTCTTCTTCCAAAGGCAAGAATCAAGAAGGAAGCTGATTTAAGGGTAAATGAATCATTGGTATCAGCTAACACTGGTTTATTTGTTCTTCAACAAGCAACAATGCAAGCAATGCACACAAACCTTGAAGGGCAAGGATCCATGCTACATTCCTTCAGTTTTGGCTTTGGTTTTATGTTCTCAGGGTAGTAGTGACAATAATGATCAGGAACGACCCGCTTCAGGCGAACATCCACACATTCAGCAGAGTTGAGTTGATATCCTAAGTGAGGGAAAAAAAAACATATATATATATATACAGAGAGAGAGGGAGAGACAGAGAGAGAGAGAGAGAGACAGAGAGAGAGAGAGAGACAGAGAGAGAGAGATACATGTATTTATAAATGGTATCATTTTTGTAGATGTGGAGCTAAAAGGGGTCTCAGAAGTCATCTTTGCTGGGGGTGGTTTTAATTGTCAAAAAAGTTCCTTTATACTCCCCTTCCCAGTGCCATTCTTCTACCCAAATTCTGTAAATAACAATAAGAATCGTTTATATTTCTATGGCAATTTAAGGTTTGAAAAGTGCTTTACAAAGATAATCTCATTTAAGCCTTAAACCAACTTTGTGAGGTAGCTACCAGCTGTGTTACCATCTTGTTCATTTATTTGTTTTTAAACAGACAGGGAAATGGGGGTTGAGAGGTTAAGTGATTTCTCTACATTTTCAGACTCTAAGTACTGGAGGCAGATTTGAACCTGGTGTCTTTCAAGTAGAATATTCTATCCATTATGGACATGCTGCCTTTCATTCTCATCATTTTACCTCACAAGTCTGTAACTGAAAAATTACAACAGAGTGAACAACTAACAGGGAATATAAATAGACTGGTAGTGAGCTAATGGAGATTCAGTACCCTAAAAAGAGGAAACAACCTGCAAACCAACTAGTTATACAATCTTTGAGAAAAGCAAACACCTGGCAGGTATAACCCGAACAGATGAGGAGATCAAAGAAAGAAAAAGAAGAAAAGTTGTGCTTTCATTTCTCAGAAAGTTTGGCTCAGTTTGCCTACAACTACATAAGTGCTATGTTGCTAAACATTTTTTCAAAGTAATTTTTCATGAACATCATCAGTTATTCAGCTCCTTTTCTTCCAAAAAGGCCCCAAACCCAAACATATCTAATTGGTCTAAAATTCTATTTAAAGGATTGATTACTGAGAGTGAATTTGATTTTATAAACCAATGGGCTGCTTTCTTGGCAAAAAGAGGAAAGGCATTCATGAGTGATGGCTTGGATGTAAGCTGAGTGGAGAAGGATGCACTGGTATGCATTATAAAAAACAAGGTAGAAACCACAAGAATGAAAATCCAAATGGAGTCAATAAAATATGACTGTAGTACTAGTGCCAGTATCTACTGAAAGGACTAAAATATCAGATATCGATGGCAACTTCTGCCCATTTCCTTGGCTCATCAAAAGCATCCCCACATTGATTTTTGGATGGCAATAATAAAATTGAGTTAAATGGTTCTGGCACCTCAGAGGCAAATAAGCTAACTTTCTTAATCATCCAAGGAACCCAGAAAAATGTCATTTATACAAATCATGTAAACTAGAGAACAGCACAATTACACTTGACTTTTTTTTTCAAAAATAAAATAAAACAACAAAATACTTTTTGAGTGTATGGTCTTTCAGGAAAGAAAGTACCTTTGTCCTAAAGGGAAACAAAGAAAAAAAGAGAAAGTGAGCACGTATATGTTCATGATTTGGTATGGAGGCTGGAGGAAAGAAATTGTCTTTGTTCTTTCTCTTTAACTGTAGAGCTTTAGGAGTTAAATAGCTTAATATATATATATATATATATATATATATATATATATATATATATATATATATATATACACATATACACACATTTATATTTTTATGCATACATACCGGATTCCTTATCAGATTGTTGTGAGGACAGGCAGTGTAACACAGTAGCCTGGGTGATGGACTTGGGGTCAGGAGGATTTTGTTTTGTATTCTATATTGCTATTTTGTTTTGTATTCTAGATTGCTATTTTGTTATTATTAGCTTCTGACAGTAGTCCAGTCACTATTTCACTGACCCTCAATTTTCTAACTTGTGAAACAGGGTTAGCAAGAGTACTTATCTGAGTGGATTGTTAAAAGGATCAAATGAGACAGGATCAGTCAATCAAGTATTTATTAAGCACCTACTCTCTGTAGATACTTAATAAAGAACTAAAAGACAATTTTAAAGAAATTTTAAAGACAATTTTAAAGAAATATTTTAAAGAAATAAAAGACAATATCTACTCTTGAGGAGCTCACAGTCTAATGCAATAAGAGGTTTTTTATAAAACTTTAAGCACTACGTGAATGTGAGAAATATTATGATGAAATGCAAAGCAATACATAGATATAAGCTGTTATAGTATTGAAATCTTGCTACCATGCAAACATGGTAGGAATTAAAGATGACAACCCTTCTATCAAAAAAGGAAAAACAAACGTTCCCTAAGCTGTACAGAGAGTAGGCCACAGTTCCATTCTATTAACATAACAATCTCATAACTTTTAGCAAATCTGACCACTAGCTTCTGCAGCAAGAGCCCTAGAGGAATGCTCATGCGCCTTTATGAGATTTTTTCAGTAATGTTTCCTGACTTTTTATTACTTACAAGTAAACTTAGGAAACATATCTTTGGAATCAAACTGATAATAATTAGCCAAATAGGGGTGGCTAGGTGGTGCAGTGAATAGAGCACCTGCCCTGGAGTCAGGAGGACCTGAGTTCAAATTTGACCTCAGACACTTAAAATAAAAAATAGCCATGTGACCTTGGGCAAGTCACTTAACCCTAATTGCTCTACCTTACCCTCCCCCCCCAAAAAAGTTAGTTAAATCCCACTTCTAAGTACAGCTCTCAAATGCAAAAGTTGCTGTTGGTTTATTGTATCTTACCTGGCATAGGTCCTACCATATAAAACAAAAGGGCTTAAAAAATGCTTCTTGATTGACTTAACAGGGTCTTAGGGCATATGCATGCAATGAATAGGAAGAAAAGTGGAAGAAAAGTTTTCCTGCTGAAAAAGAATGATAAATACCCTTACACACATTCCACATGTGTAAGCAGATAGTTCCTAGGTTCAAATCCTAACCCTTGCCCCTTAGCTATATGATCTTGGGTAAGTTATCTCACCTTTCTAGGCCTAGAATTCCCTCACCTATAAAAGTAAAAGATGTGATTGTTGACACCTAACATCTTGCCCAGCTCTAAAGTCAAGTGATTCCTTTGTTTTCAAAAGGTGTGATCATCCCCTTTGCTCAACTTCAACCCAGAATGGATCGTGGTACACTTGGAAGAGTACTTGCTGAGGTTCTGTTATATGCAAAGCTTGCACATGCAAATCTGTAGGTAAGGTTAATTTATGCAAACAGTCCCTTTATGGTAGGCCAGTGAGTCACACCCAAGTACATCTGGTAACTTGTCCTGGGCGCAGAAGAGAATGCCAGGAGCCTGGACCTGAGGGGATTAGGTCAGTTATGCATCTGCTAACTATGTATCAGCATTTACGAGAAAGCATAAAGTTCTGAGTATTAATTTCAGGGAAGAGATTTGGCCCAAAGAATTTCTGAATCACAGAACTAGCAGGGAACCCGCGGACTCATCTGATCCAGCCTCCAAGCAGCATGCTGTCTAAACCAGTCCAGACAGAGGTCTATATTTTAAGGACTTCCACTCACAGCATGCTTGAGAGTCTATAATTAAAAAAAAAAACAACAAAAAAACCTAAAGGCATTTTTTTGCCCCACAAACAAGTATTCATGCCATAAGTCACTGTACTTGTATCCTCAGAACCTAAAACAATGCTTTAATCAATGATTGCTGATTGGTTGGCCATATATTTATAACTAATTAGAAGTCATCTTATCTAATCTTGTCATTTTAGATAGGAGGTAACAGGCCCACAGGTTAATAAATGTCTTGCTAAGCCTCCCCCAGGCTAGCAGCAGAGCCTCTCCAGACCCAGGACTTTGGATTCCAAATCCAGTGCTTTGGCTACGCTGCCAGATAAGCAAATGATTCTCAGGCTCAAGAAGACAGAACATGTGGAGGAAGGTGTTTCCTGGGTAGGCTAGAATAACAACAATAATCACAACTCAATTTATATTGCCTTTATAAGATATTTTTGCAAGATCTCATTTGATTCTCACAATCAGCCTGTGAGACAGGTACTATTCTCTCCATTTTACAGACGACTGATGGGTTAAATGACTTGCCCAGGGTCACCCAGCTAATAAGGCGAGATTCAAACTTGGATGCTTCTGATTCCAACTAAAGGTCACACTCCACAGAACCAGAATTTGGTTCTTAGTATCATGTGGCCCAACCCTTTTAACTGAGGCCCAAAGACAGGTCATTTGCCTAGGATCTCATGTAGCTGAGTCAGCTGCAGTCAAGTCCAGAAGCCAGGTGTCCTGAATTAGTCCAAAGCCAGCTGCATGGCAAGTAGTCAATTGACCAAAAGACCCTACTAACTGCAGAAATGCAGCGTGGAATAGTGAATGAAGTCCTGGAAACAGGTCCTTGACAAGCCTTGCATGCCTCTGTGCCCCAGGCTACTTTAAAACTACAGAGCCTTGTTTGGGAGAGTTTCTTCACTGAAACTTCTCTGCACCAGTGAACTCAGGGTTCCAGCCTGGGGAACTGGGGTGGAGGAGCTCAGGTACAACGACATCGGTTACACCTCCCCAGGGTGTCCACACTCTGAAAGGAGATACTAGACAAGGGCCAGGTCTTAACCTCAGGTAATTCAAGACCAACAATGGAATGCTGGATGCTATATATGTGTGTGGGAGGGTGGTTTTCTAATTACAGGCTAGAGTCCTTGGCTTTCCGGAATTCAGAGAATACTGGGAAGCCTCTAGGTGGTAGTTCTGGAATCAGGAAGACCTGAGTTCAATTCCATCTTAGATGCCCGCTAGCTACATGATCCCGGGTGACCTTCCTCAGCCTCAGTGTCCTCATCTGTAAAATGGAGATAAAAACAGCACCTGTCTCCCAGGGTTATTGTGAATATCAGATGAGATGACCTAGATAGAGCACCTTCCTAGGAAACCTCAGAGCTCTACATTAAATACTTGTTATTACAGTCTCCTACTGACAGTAGCATTTGATAATAAAAATAATAATAGCCAAAATGTATTACTATGTGCCAGGCACTACACTAAGCACTTTATAATTATTACCTCATTTGACCCTCACAACGACCCCAGGAGGCAAGTGCTATTAACCTCTGTTCTACAGGTGAGGAAAATGAAGGGAGTGGAGGTGAAGAGATTGCCCAGGGTCAAATGGCTAATAGGTCAAAGGTCAAACTCAGATCTTTCTGAATCCAGACCCATCTATCCACAGTACCACTGAGCTGCTCTTGGATCTAACTTCAAAGTTTACCGGTATCACAAATAAACTTAGTGGACGTAAGTACTCCTACCAGAAAGGTGTTAGCTTTATGCCCCACTGCAATCACTAAGTCGCCTCTTTGATTTGATTTGAAGAAATGAAGATTCATGTAGCCCAAGATTCATATAGTCCAAGCATAGCTGGACTATATATGTGTGTGTAGGGCAGGGGGGAGCTAACGGATTTTAAATTAAGGTAGACAAAGTGAGCGGGGAATCTCTTCTCCTCTTCCCTCCCCCTTCCCCCAGGCACACATCCATCTTACAGTAAGCAGAGAAAGATCAAAACAGAGGAGGGCAGAATTCTTCTGGGGTCAGGGGCTAGAATCAAAGATATTCCCCATTCACTCTAGCTGTCTGTCTGCACAGATCCCCCTTCCCTTTCTTTGACAAGGGATTGATATAATAAGCCTGCATCAAGGACCTTCTTCCTTCCCTCCTCACCACCCTAACCTGGGAAAAAAAAATAGACTGTCACCTAAGCCTACCTGTAAGACAGATCCTAGGGAAAGGCAGAGGTAGTCATCTAGACAATTCAAAGAAAAATGCTTCCTAAAGAATTATTCTAAGAATGAAGTCATGGTCTCCATTTTGAAATTAGATTTGTGCTATTTCTCTTGCTTTTAGATTGTATTTTAAAATGAATATTCTTTTGTCTGAACTGTCCCCTCACTCTTCTTTCATCCTTTGTTTATGAAGACAGATCCTTTTAGTTCAAGAGAAATATATTTCACTGAACCTAAAGAGTATAAACTCACTAGTTGATTAAAAAACTTATAAAGTATAGCATGGACCATCACTTTATAGAACATAAGGTTAACTCAAGAGCCTTGGAAAATTTATTTTAAGGCACCTCAGAGGGAAGGGGATGGCGAATATATTCTCCACATGATATGGGTGGTGACTATTACACCATGGGCAGTTTTAATGGAATAAACTCTAAAAGGAGATCCAAGAGCTTATTAGACAGGCCCCAAAGCAAGAATTTGGAGGGTTTAGCTGGAAATTATAGTAATTTAATTTAAAATGCCAGACAGAGAAATATGAAGAGGAGGGTAGGGGGAGTGAAGAGTGATGGAAATGCTTTAAAGACAAAGTTTAAATCTCTTTGAGAGGCAGATAAAAGAAAGCTACCTTTTAATAAGCACAAACATGGAGGCAGCATGGTCTAATAGAAAGAGCACTGGCCTTGACAAGTCCTGGGCAGGAATATGACTTCTGACACAATTCATATAAGCATAGACAAGTCACTAAAATTTTGTCAGGCTCAGTTTCCTCATGTGTAAAAATGGGGATCAAACTATTCATGAAAATCAAATGAGATAAATGTTATCTAAAGCATTCTGTAACTAGGAAGTACTTTATCAAGGTTGGTTATTATTTTCTGATCAGAAAGATCTGTCCAAGGAGGCAGCATGGCCTATCTGAGAAAACCCTGGGGAAGGGTATTAGGATATCTGGAGCTTTGCCCAAGTCCTTCATTAACTTGTTAGCTGGAGAAAGCCTCTTACTTTCTCTGCTTTTCTATGGGGAATGTGGTGATATGAACGTGCCTTACTTAGAAGTCGTAGAGTAAAAAAATAAACATGGGAGTGAAAGGATCCCAAGCTCTCAATAAGAAATGTTTTTTTGTTAATCTAAGCTTTAATTTTATTTTCAAAAGTTAGAAAAAAGGCACAGTGGAGAGTGATGAGCACAACAGCCGTTTACTTTACTGAGGAAGAAATGATACAATTACAAATTAGGAATTTTGGCATCTTGGTTTTAGAGTCAGAAGGCCTGGGTGCGAATACCACTGCTAACTACTAGTTCTGTGATTTTTCATGAGTCACCTGACCTCTGTGAGCCTTCATTTTCTCAAACAGAAATGAGGATGCTAATATATATATATATGTCACCTACCTCACACAGTTGTTTGAAAGCTCAAATGAATCAATAAACATGAGGCTAGCACATATAGCTTTAAAGATACCTCATGTAGAAGAGCAGAACCAGGAAAAATTTGTACACAGTCACAGATACATCATATGTGTGACGACCGATTTTGAAAAACTGGACACTTCTCAGCATCACACAGTTAAAAGACAACTATACAAGTCTCAGGATGGAAAGAGATGT
>CM053598.1:93530791-93543642 GCA_028646575.1 Pseudocheirus occidentalis | reverse complement strand
TGTTTCACTGTTCACTCCATTGGCTATAACACCTATACAACCAGACGATTGTACAATGTGAAGGAGTCTGCAGATCCTATACAGATCCATACAATCCTATGATTGTATGCCACCATGGGGGGATAGGGTGGGGGATGGGGAGGAAGGGGAGAAAAATCAATAACTGAAGTGACTATGGAACAGAATCTTGTAACCTAAAAGTGAACAAACAAGTTAATAAAAAAAAATTAAAAAAATTAAAAAAAGATACCTCATGTAAGGTGTATTAATTTCTAATTATGTTAATTTTTATTAAATTTATATGGATCAAATTTGTATTAATTTCATTGCATTAATTTTTACTTCATCATTTCAGACATGCAAACTGGCCATTTCTAATTCACAGGTGAATGCGTTCATGAATAGCCTCTGCTCACCTCCTCCGCATGTTACAGTGCAGGGAAAGAAGTCAGTTTGTCTCCATTGATGACTGATGGGTTGGTAGAAGAAGAACTGGACCACGCTGTCTCTGGAGGTGGTGTATCTGGTCTAAAGAAATGTTCATTACAACACATTTGCATGCTTATGTCAATACTCCCCCAATTTTTTAATATATAAGTGATATGTGTCAACACTATATGGGAACCATATACTCATAGATAAGAAATTATAGTACACAGAAACAAACAATGCAACAAGCAATCATTAATCATGAATTGTCATTTCCAAAGTATCATCAGCTCAGGAATACTTAAGACAATATGACTTTGCTGTAACATTTAAAGAATTTCTAGATCACCAAGAGTGATTCTAATGGGAAAAGAAAATTGCTATATGAATGTAGATAATTTCTCAACCACATTACTCAACTACCATCTCAGAGAAAATTTCTTACAAACTATAATTTCTGAATAATTCAGTCTTTTTTTTGTTTTATTTTGGTTTTGGTTTTTTTTTTGGAGGGCAGTTGGGATTAAGTGACTTGCCCAAGGTCACACTGCTAGTGTTTTGTGTTAAGTGTCTGAGGCCAAATTTGAACTCAGGTACTCCTGACTCCAGGGCCGGTGCTCTATCCACTGCGCCACCTAGCCACCCTGAAATAATTCAGTCTTAATCCTCGGCTTTACGTTAAATTTTCTGAGTAATTTAGAGGAAACATGAGTCGTGGTAACAAAGTGTCCAGATCAACCATATTCATTCATAGAACAAATTAAGAAGATAACTGCCGACCTTACATTTCATCGTCGAGATGAATAATTTCTATTCTATTTCATTGAAAATTGTTATTTACTATCTGCTATATCCAAGCACAAGGGACGTTAAGTGATTAGGTGCTACAGGAACATATACATTTAATTAAACACATTAAAGTGTCTATTATATATGAAGTGCTCAGTATTGGTGAGATGAAATATACATGGTCCCCACCCTCAAGGAGTTTATAATCCAGGAGGGATATGACATATATATATATATATATATATATATATATATATATTGTATAACTATATAGACATATACATATATATGTCTATATAGTTATACAATTTTGAATATGGTAATAAGTTTGATAGGTGTGCGTGGGGATGGGGACAATTGTGAGCATTTGCCAGTCTCTTTTTTTTTTTTGCCAGTCTCTATTCAGTCTCTCTTTTTTAAATCCCATATTATTCAGCATATGGGGCTGCAACTGGATTATTTATGTATATTCTACTTGCTCTCCCTTAACATTCTAGCCCCCTGCCCAGAATTCATACTCCCTCCATACTTTAGACAAGAAACAAAGAAAAATGTTTTCCCTGAAAAATTTCTAAATATTCCCCAACTCTTACATTTTTAAAATTTGGAAATGTTAATCGTTACCCAAACATTTCTCTAGAAATAACTGCTTATCTTTATCAGAGTCACAGTTAAATTTGGGAAGCTGCTCTGTTGACTGGTTTGGGCTGGGCAGCACCGCCTCCTCTACACCTGACTAAATGTCCTACATCCCTCTCCTCTTTCTTCCTCTGGCCTGTGGCAGTAGGACTACAGTCCCCAAATGTAATCTCAATTCAGAGGAGAGACTGGAGATGGGATCTGAGATTACAAATAATTACCTAGTTCCTTTATTTCTTACTGTTTTTGTACTACATTCCTCCAGAGTGGATGTACCAAACCTTCTTTTGTCTTCTGAAGTCACCCATACCCCTATCTTCAACACTTGTCTCTTAACAGAGGACCATGTCTTATCTTTCACTAAAAATTCTGAGGTTCCCTATAGCAAGTTCCATCTCTTCCCCAATTTCAGACTTCAAATCACCCCAGAATCATTTCTCTCTTGTGTCCTTTACCATTTTGCTCTAATCTTCTACTCTGCCATCTTGACTCCACCCCCATTTTGCTCTAATCTTAAAGGATGAAGTTAAGACCAAACCCTTTACACATACTTTTGATCCTATGCCATCTTGTTGCTTCCAAGAAACCTCCTTGTTCAATTACCCCTCTTTTCTCACCAATTTTCCATCTCTCTTAATCCATAGGTTCCTTCCCTCCTGCCTTCAAACAAGACCAATACTTCTACATCCATTAAAAAACCTTCTGTTGAATCTACCATTACCTCTAGTTATTATCCTTTTTTCTCCATCTCACTTCTGACCCTGGCACCCCATCATTCTAAGACATCATCTTGTCTGAATTTTCATCACACTGTTCTGTTGTGCTTCTCTTTCTAGTTACTGAACCAATCATTAGTTTCCTTTAAAGTATTATCACACATGTCCCTACCCCCTTCCTACAGATTACTTCTAGTGTTCTGTCCTGGGCCCTCTTCTTCTCTATACATTTTCTCTCAATGAATTTATCAGCTCCTCTGAATTAAATTCTAATCTCTGTTCACATGATTCCTCAGTTCTCATCTCTCTGCAGAGTTCTACTTCCAGACTTCTCATTACCTCACCTAGATGTCTCATAGACATCTGAAATTCAATATATCCAAAACAGAATTTAAGACCCTTGATGTACCCTCATCTTCAATCAACTGCCAATTTTTCCTAGTCTACTTTTATATCTCCCTCATGTGCCCCCTTCTCTCTATTCATACCACAAAGAAACTAGTCCATACTGCTACCATTCCCTTTAGCCACCTAACTAGAGCCCCTCTATCCGATCTTCCAAACAGCTATCAAATTGATATCCTAAAGCATGTCTGACCATATCACTGCAACTCAAGAAGCTTCACTGATTCCCTGTTACTTCTGGAATAAAAAGACAAACTCCTCTGTTTGACATTTAAAACTCTTCACAATTAGGTGACAATCTATCTTTCCAGGCTAATTGCATGTGTGTGTGTGTGTGTGCGTGTGCGTGTGTGTGTGTGCATGTTGGAACCTTTTACTTGTTGTATTAAGCCTATCAATCCTTTTAATGCATAAAATACAGAGGATTACATAGGACTCCTGATTATACTGAAATGCAGCCATCAAATATGTAATTAAAAAAAAACACTCCATGGCTCCCAGGTTAAGAACTCCTGCTTTAAGCCAAACTTGCTGTTCCTCATATATGAGCTCCCCAATTCTGTGTGTTTGCACAGACTGTTCCCCATGCCTGTCATGCTCTTCCTCCTCACTTACAAACTCCTAGGCTTAGCTGATGTTTAATAAATGCTTACTGATTTATTGATTGGTTTTCTTCTCTGAAGGAATGTTCTATATGGTAGTTGAAAGGAGTAATCTTCAAACATGAAATTTTAAAGAAAAGAAGTCTAAAGGTAATAACAGATGATTCAATATGAGCTTTCCCTATGAAGAAAAAAAGCAATTGAGATGGATATGACCAGTAAGAAATTTCCTGAGATATAAATAAAACTGAGTCCTTTATAGCAGTGGTTTCAAACTGACATAGAAAGGTGGGCACTAAATCTTACATAGAGATCCTTGCAGCTTGCATACTGACTTAGAAAACTACATGTTAACACCATCTATGTTTTATTGTATTTTTATTTATTTTGTTAAATGTTTCCCAATTATATTTTAATCTGATTCTACTGCACCAGAACCCCACAGGCTGGTAACTGATATCTCTGCTTTATAGTACGTTAGCCAAATACAAAAAATCCTGGATTTCAGGGAAGCAGAGACAGTGAGGGTCCTCACTGACTCTGAGTTCAATAACTACAGGATGTTAAGGGGTTCTACCAGGAGGGCTATTTTCAGGCTCAGCTAATATATTCCCTGCCCCCCCCCCCCATTCTTCTGATTCAGAATCAACACCAGCTGAGGCAAAAATCATCTCTCTTCTCCTAGTTCAGTCAGATTTAGAGACTCCACCCTATCCACCTTAACCTCTCCAATCAATGGTACATTATTTTCCATCTTCCTATTCCACTGAATTTTCTGGACCCACTCCTCCCTCAATTCTGTCTTGAACAAAAGTCTCCTCTAACTTGGATTTTATCCTTCACCTTGCGTCTTTTTTATACCACAAGAAATTTGGCTCTTGCTCTGAACCTTACAATCTGTATCAGTAACCTCTGGGCTACTTCTGACAGGATCGTATGTCCCCAAATGAGCAGAAACGCCTAGTAGTCAACACCTTTGACAAGACACTGGACATTCTTCATCACGTCCTGGATATCTGCCCCAGCGAGACAGGAGACATTGTCAGTGATGGGTAGACTAAAGACAGTTCTTCATCAGATGATCATCAGCTATCACTGCTCTCTTCTCTTTCAGACCCTTATTGAATGATCTCTTTCATGGAACCCCTTCCTTATGGATTCATACCATCTTCCTTGGCAAAAAGCATTTTTACCTCCCCCTCATGAGGGCCTACTCCCCTTTCCTGTATAGAACCAACCTCCTCTCCCTTATCTCCCTTTACTCCATTGTCCTTTTCACTGTCTTCTTCAATGTCTCACATTTTTATATCCTCAAAGACTAGATTTCTTTTCTACCTCTCCAGATAACTGCTCTTCCTTTTCTTTAGTTGAAACTCTTTCTCACTTGCTTTCCAAACTCACTTCTCTGCCATTTTCATGACTGCCTTAAACTTTCCGAACAAGTAAAACTGCTGTGACCAATTGCTAGTCGACTGTTAACATTTGCTTCCCTGAGTTAGACTTTGTGAACTGCTCATCAAAGGCAGATGAACATTCTAGCCATATTTATTTCAGCGGGAAAGCTGACAATAAACTAGAAAAACGTAAATAGATAAGTTCCTGCTCAAAGTCCAATGCAAATGGAAAGTGGAGACAACTAATATATATGAGGAGTTATCTATGCGGGTACAATTGCTAACCCTCCTCCTCTCTGGTGGTCTTTATCAACTTCCCACTTTCCTACTTCTTGGCTAATTCTTGTCTTACAGTAAAGTGAAAATTAGCAGAGGTAGCCATTTATTCTTGTGGAGATTAAGAAACTAGGAGCTGAGGCTTCTATTTACTGAAAAAGCAGCCTAGTACAATGAAAAGAATATTGAACGTGAGGTCAAATGACCTGTGTTTGAATTCTGGCTCTGTCTGTGACCTTGGAAAAAACTTCTAACATCACTGGGTTTAAATTTCTTCATCTACAGATGAGAAAGTTGGGTTAGATGATATCTAAGGGCCCTTTCAGTTTTAAATCTGGGAATCTAAGGCTCAGGGCTGACAGTAATCAAAGTAAAAAGGTTGTGTAGCTAGATACAAATGTGAAAACAACTCTTCTAGGCTCTATAGCATGATAAAGATAAGGGAAACTGTGCCTTTTGGTTGAAATTTAAGACATTATTTTAATTCTAAATTCAGAACATTAAACTTTATTTTAGCTTCTCTTGGGAGTTTTCATGGTTCATGAAGTCACAAGTAAATTCCTCACAATACCATGCTCCATGGCAAAATGATCTAGCCAAGTAGTCAGATGAGGCTTGAGAAAGGAAAGTTAGAATTAATTTGAGGAGAGGTTTCATATGCTCTAAGTTAGTATTTTTTATGCAAGTTGCTCACCAAACTACATTTTTTCCAATCAGCAAAATGTTAAGACTAAATTCTACCATGTGGAAGTAATTTTCCCATGCAAATGATTCTGAGGGGTTAATAAAAGATATGTGATTTGCAAATACTGCCCAATGAAGCATAAAATTCCAAATGTTATTAAGATGAACAAATGCACTGTTGCAGATAAGTGTCCTTTTCATGCCTTCTTCATCATTAGCACAAGGGGGTGCCCAACCAACACCCTCCAGTTTCCAAATATTGCAAGCAATGATGGAGACTTCTGTTTTTCTCAGTTACTTTATCTGTAAAGAGGAGAAAATAATAGCACCTGCCTCCCAGAGTTTTTGTAATGATAAAATGAGCTAATATCTGTAAAGTTCTTTTCAAATCTTAAAGTGCCATATAAACACTGATTATTTCTTATTCTCATCATTATTATTTTTACATATAGAACTTCATACCAATTTTCTTTCCAGACAAAAATGTCTTCACTGGTTGGCATCTGTCAATCACTGAAAATGCACGCTAGCAAAGAGTGCTTAAATCACAAAAACCATCAAACTGGCTGGCCAACAGACAATCCTGGTGCAAGCATTTCTTTTGTGTTCAAGAATGCAAAGACAATGAAGTTAAATATTTAAAAGACAGAATCAATGCAGCAGTATATTTTGCAAGTACTTTCAGATGCATAAACTTTGTAATAACAATAATTCCAAAAGGCACTATTTTTTAGGTGAAGCACTACAGTGAGGGTGAAGAGACAAATTTTAGAGAGATGAATTAAAAGACTCCAAAACACAGTAAAAGAGAGAATTTTCAGAGGGATCATTTATAAGACAAAAATGCCCTACAGAAAAATGGGAGTAGGAAAGCATTTGCTCTGTAGACTAACAATTCAAATACCACAATCAACCTGGGGAAAAACTGGGACAGAATGAATGAATTATCACTGGATGGTAAAATGTTGGACAACCCATGAAAGTGGAATGCTTTCCAAAAGATGAAAAAAATTGTGGAACATTTAAAATGAATAAAAAATGCCCACTATGAATGAGTTTGGGGCAATTAAGTGGCACAGTGGATAAAGTGCTGGACTTGGAGTCAGGAAGACTCATTTTCCTAATTTCAAATCTGGCCTCAGACACTTACAGAGGTGTTACCCTGAGTAAATCATTTCTATTTCTCCTCAGCTTCCTCATTGGTAAAAGGAGTTGATTGAAGGAAATGGCAAATCAGAGGGAATGAAAAGTTGGACAACTCAACAACAAGAAGTGTGAAGGAGAGGGCAGATAGGTGGCACAGTGAATAGAACACAGGGCCCTAGAGTCAGGAGGACCTGAGTTCAAATCCAGCCTGAGATACTTAACACTTACTAGCTGTGTGACCTCCGGCAAGTCACTTAACCCCAATTGCCCTGCCCCCCCTCCAATAAAAAGAGAAGTGTGAAGGAGTGTCACTGAGATAATAATCAAACAGTGAGGGGTGAACTGTTGATATTCTTTGACATCATTTACAAACAGCTTCTATTTAAGAAGCAGTGTTAGTTGAAGATCCTCAAATAATACAAGAAAAAACAAAATACTTAATAAGAACGAATGTCTTTTGCAAACCTCAACTACCCATTCCTTTGGCACTTTCTTCATATGAGCCAGACAGCATAGACAGAAATGGAAGTGGTGATAGTACTGCCACTGTGCTGGACCATACTACAAAATAAATTGCATGCTGAGGACTGGTGTTGGAAAGCACTTTCAAAATGTGGCAGAGAAAGAAACTCATTAGCTACTTGATCCAGGAAAGCAGGCTGCTGTTCTATCAATCGAACAGCAAATGTGACATCACGACTTTGGACTCCTGTTACTTCTCACCTGTTTTTAGTTCTTCCATCTATTGTACTGTATTCTGCAAAATGTGTATATGGAAAAATTTACCAAATCTGTAAATAAACACATGCACAAAAGAAACTCATCCCAAGTTTTCAGTTTCCACAATCCTCATCAAGATGGCAAAAACAAAGCATCAGAAGAAGCAGAAACTGCTGACAAGAAAAAATTCATCTAATTTATATGGCAAACGTTTGGGGTTTTATGCATGAGTTTTGTTCCTTCCACATTCTTTTTTTCTCTTTAATTCCTTTTATAAAGTGACTTTTTCTGTATTTGCTTGACACTGTGAAGTGCGGGGAAACTTGATGATTTTGTTTTGCTCTTAAGCTGATGGTGTCTCTGTTCTCAAATTTGTGCCTGCTTTTCATTAGCTGGCAAAAGCTAATGAATAATGGATTCCATAAAGTTCAACAATTTAAAGCTCCTTTTGTAACAAAAATTAAAATTCATCTAAAATAAAATCCAATTAGCATATTCACAACAATCAAGTGAATAAATGATAAGATAGGAGCTGACCTGTGATTTCAGTGCAACAGGGTAGTAGTTTCAAACTCAAAAGAAAAGGATCCCTGTGGATCCTCACATTCAGTTAAAAAACCACAAATTAAAATTATCTAGGTTATACTGTACTTTTATTTATTTTGTTAAACATTTCTCAATTACATTTTAATCTCTTTTGAGTTTTGCTTGTCACGTGGTCAAGCTTCAAGTTTGATACTTTTGGGTAGGTTGTTCTCAGTAAGGAAGTTCTCTCAGCACTGGGAGGGTATCTGCTTTATAAAACTTGTAGTTTTGAAGAGTGGCCTAGAGTACTCAGAGGTTAAATGAGGGCCATATAGTCAACATATGTCAGAAATATGACTTGAATCCAAGTCATCTGAGCTCCTAGACTAGTCATTTACTATGCGATGCTGCTTTTCTGAATAAATTTTTAATAAATTTTGCTGTCCTACACACAGTCTCATTCTATTAGCACAGAGTAGACTAGATGTGACCCTGAGTTCTTGAAATCTATGACAGTACAATACAAGGAAGAAAGACGAAGAGGACAGGAAGTAGAAAAATAAGACGAAACAGAGAAAGAGGAAGGAAAGGAGAAAGAGGAAGAGGAAGAGAAGGGGGGGAGAAATGATCACAATGACAATGACAAGGGGATGGGAACAACTCCAACTCTTTTCTCCATTACTATCCATTGACTTGGAACTCCAACACCACAATCTTAATGAGCTATATGATGAAGCAGAAAAGCAGTAGAGGAGAATGTGAGATCCAACCAATCCAGACCATTCCCAAAGTGCTTATAGATGGAAGTGGAAGGAGGAGAACAAACATATTTGAAATAAAAGTCATCTGCTAAAAATATATATATATATATATATATATATATATATATATATATATACACACACACATACATACACACACACACACAGTGAACTGCCAACATCACTGATGACAGTGAAACTACTAAATTTGGTATCAGACACCTCAGTTTGTATTTAATACATTATATGAAGACATGTAATAGAACTTAGGGAATGAAGTCAGAAAAGAAGAGAGAACCAACCACGGAGAGATGTTCATACTTTAGATGATACAAATGTGAGGACAATAAGGTATCAGCATTAAAAATATCTAAAAGAAGAGAATCTAAAATAATTTTAATGATCACAGTTACCATATTATCCCCACTAGAAGATAAAAGAAGATATAAACAACTAGCAATGACATGATTTCTATCAACTTCATAAAATCTTTACGAAAATGTGCCTCCTTGATGAAAATTGAGAAGGGGACACCTAGGATTTTTCAGATGATTCTCTACATAATAATAGATCTTCACAGTCGTGAAATATCAAAGAGAAGCAGAATGGCTACAAAATTCAAAGATATCAGTGAACCAAAATAAAAACTAAAGTTTGGATACATTTAAAATAAACCTTAGAAGAAGAGAATCAACTAAAATCAACTAGTCTACTCTGTGCTAATAACAGAAGTAGAAAAAGAAACTATACAATGTATGCCAAGAGAAGCCAAAAGATAAAAAAAAGGGCACATTCAAAGAAAACAAGCAAAAATTGGGGATGTTAAGAAAATCATAAGACCAAATAAAAAGCATAAAGAAAGTAGGAAATCAGATGAAGAAATTAAGAATTTTTTAAAAATCCATCCAAATTAATGAAACTTATAAACACGGAAAACACAATAAAAAATTTTTTAAACCATGAATGCAAGAAACAACAGATGGTAGAATAGTGGACATTATAATTACACATGATGCATCAAAATCAGAAATTCAGACTCAAAAAAATCAAAATATTAGAAAATACTCATATTCACATTAAAGTCCTAGAGGAGAGAATATATTGCATCAGTCACCAAATTACTGATATACTAGGGAAGTTAGCAGATAAAAACTTTGAATGTGCTATTATTCACCCTCCTCTGTGCTAAGCGGAAAAGAAAATCTCAATGTAAACAATGAGAAAGATAGAAATAGAAATAACTGAGAAGACTCTTGACAATTAAGAACTCTGAGGGGGGCGGGGTTTGAGTTTAGAAAGATCAAAGTTAAAACTCCAAGGTTACAAAAATGAACATAGGAGATCTATTTTTGAGAAACTGACTTTGAATTGTTAGCTTCACACAATCCCTCTGAGGAAGTCTGCAACATCAAAGCGTCCCAAGAGAAAAATATGTACTAAAGAGAACTAAGGGAAACAGTTATTAACATGGTGTGAGAACTTTTTACTAAATCACTATTTTTATAAGGGCATTTCAGTGAAAGAGGGAAGGGGAAAACAAGCTGGGGAAAAAATAGTAGGTAACACTCCTATCTTAAGTAATGATAAAGCCCAAAATAACTGACAGATTCATTAAGTCAAGTAAGACAAAGAAATTTTGTTTATAATACTCAGTTGTTTATATGAATAATGAAAATAAAATCAGTAAGAAAGCTAAATTCCTCTCTGAGAAAATGTTCCAAAAACATAAATCTAATAATTATAATATCAAATATAAATGGGATAAACTTCCCAACAAAATTAAAGAGTGATAGAGTGGACTGAAATACATAATTCAAGAATACTTCTTATGGGAAACACTTTTAATCCAAAAGGATTAAAATAGATTCAGTATTAAAGAATGACCTAAAATTGACCATGCTATTAAACTTTGCACAAAACACTGAATGGCTTATGTGACATCAGAAGAATCATTTTGATTATCACAACTTTGTTTTCCACATCACTGGTCAGAATAGTTGTGCCTGCAACACTTGCCTCATAGTGTAACTGTGAAAAGAACACTTTATAAACTTTATGACTCCATATGGATGCAAGCATTTATTATTACTACTGCCATGACTACTTTTGCTGTCGCTACTGCTACTACTGCTACCAATTCGGTCAAGACAGAAAGCTTTCTAATGTCATCAGACAGCCAAAGCTGAAGCCAAACCAGAAAATATTAAAAGTGATAAGGACAGAACATTATGCTAATAATTTAAAGAGATTATATCGATCTTCAATATCCGCTCCTAATTATACTACAGTAAAATTAATGAAGGAAAAATTCACAGTCTAGCAAGATATTCTAGCAAGATTTCAAAAAATCAACAATGAATATATAAATGACACATAGGACTAAAAATACACACACCCTACTTGAGTCACAGGACATGAATAATTTCCTAAGGAAAAAATAGAAGCTGTTAATAACCACATGAAATGATGCTCAAACTCCTTAAGAATTGGAAATACCAATCAAAACAGGAAACAAAAGATAAAATCTAATGTTGGCAAGTGCATGGGAACACATTCACTCTAACACTCTAACTTACTAGTGAACCTACAGACTGGCACAAACATTTGTAGAGGAATTTTGAAGAGTAATGTGCAATGTCACACACAAAAATTCCTTGCAGCCCAAGGGCTCCATTTCCAGCATTCCATTCCTAAAACATTGGTCCATATATAGAACCATATTGACTATAGGTAACTCTCAGTGAGAAAACACTCTCTACCAATGAATATCAACAACTATTTTAGAACTTCTGGCCTAAGACAGTTACTGCCTGAAGGCACAGAGAAGTTAAATGACTTGTCCAGAGTCACAAAGTTACTCTCTATCAGAGACAGCACTTGAATTTAGCTCTTCCTGATTCCAAGGCCTGTTCTTTAATCACCAAATCATGCTACTGCTCATCTGCAAAGCATAATAAAGAAAAGGAAAGAGGGGGACGGAGCCAAGATGATGGAACAGAAGCAGCAAAGTTTCACAGCTCCGAAACAGCCACCTTAAATACCCAGAAAATACGACTCTAAACAAATTTTAGGGCTCCCAAACTCACAAAAATTCAGAAAACACATCTCTCGCTGAAGGCAGCTCAGCAGGTGGGTTTTATCAGGTGGGAGCTGAGGCAGGCCCAGCCCAAAACCACGACCAGGCCCCAGGGTGGTCAGGAAAAGCCACAGCTTGAGTCTACAGGAGAGCAGATGTGAGGCACCTGGGGCCATCTCCACATTTATCAAGCCAGGTGAAACAAGGCTAAAAGAAAGGTCAGTGGAATTCAAGTTGAATTTGGGGGGAAAAAAGCGGTCTGGCCAAACTGCCACCTGGGCAAGAAAGCAGCCCAACTTGGCTGCTTCGGAGCTC
Source organism: Pseudocheirus occidentalis (assembly GCA_028646575.1). Classification (NCBI taxonomy): domain Eukaryota; kingdom Metazoa; phylum Chordata; class Mammalia; order Diprotodontia; family Pseudocheiridae; genus Pseudocheirus; species Pseudocheirus occidentalis. Next base: position 93,531,165 of record CM053598.1, on the reverse strand, counting down.
CTGGCCTACCAATTGCAGGGGGGGCAAAGCAATTGATCAAAGGCAAGGGCTCTTGTATTGAGCAGCCTGGATCTGGATCGTGGTCTTGGGTGGTGGTCCTGGGGTGTGCTTTTGTCAAGCCAAACCTGGTGGGGGCTGCAGCAACACTCCCCCTCCCCGAATAGCTCTGGAAGCTGTGAAAACACCAGAGATTTGGGACAGTGCTTTCCCCCCTGGAAGCAGAAAAAATCAAGCAATTAATTGACTGGACAACATGAGCAGAAGGAAGCAAAGAATATCAATAAAATTCTAGAATCCTTTTTTGTGGACAAAAAAGATCAAAGCATGGAACTGGGAGGAAGACAACACAGTTAGAACTCCCACACCAAATGATT
>CM053598.1:93489733-93530291 GCA_028646575.1 Pseudocheirus occidentalis | reverse complement strand
ATAATATATTATATGTAACTATATAAATATACAATATTATATATAATATAATTATGTATAATATTATATTGTATATGACATATACAATATATGATATTATATAATAATTATTATATATAAATAAGTTTTGAATACTGTGTATCCACTCTGTGCAAGGCCCTGTTAGGCAAAACAGATATGTGGTTTGTTCTGACATAGGATGAGTCTAAGGAACTTACAACTTAATGGAGGAGGGGCATGGAGTGACATTTGCAGATAACAGTAACACACAGGAGAGTGGAGAGTGTGAGAAGCATGAGCTGCTATGAGAAATTTGATGAGAGGTCTCACTTTCAGTTGGGCAAAAAGTGGTTGGTTAGTAAAGGCTTCATAGAAGAGATATCACAAGAATTAGTCCTTGGAGACTTGCTGCAGGGAAGCATCCCTAATAAACAGCAGCAGCAACAGTCAAGAACTAACAGAAATATTGAAGAGGAATACTAGAAAAAAAACATGCACAAAAGAGAGTAAAACTCTTATACCTCCCCCAAGAGGATCAAAGCAAAGAATGTTGACACGATTTTAAAAACAGAGTACAACAAATAAATAAGCTAAAGTACTAGATGTACGAGAAACCCCCAGAAGTCCCCACAGTGGATAGGAAAGATGCTCAAAGCTATCAGAAAAATGTCTAAAAGCTGGGACAGAGTCATTAGTTAAGCACTGGAAATATTACAAAAATCACAAAGCCAAATAAAAGATCAGCTTAAAGAATGAAAGAAAATTAGTCAAGAATTAAAGGGTATAAACAAAAGAACTGAAAATAATGAAGGTGGCTGATATATAGAAAAATCTTTTTAAAAAAAATCAATTCAAGTGAAAAAAGCCATCTTACTATTATAGTGGAAAACAGAATTACACAAGACACAAAGAAGTTGGTAATAATGCAGCCTCAAAAAATCAATTAACCAAACTATTGGAAGACAATACCCAAGTGACAGACTTGGAGGACAGACTGCAATGCAGCTACATTGGGATATTCCAAGAGAACTTAGGAAAACAAAAGAATCTGGACAGTATAAATTATTGAAGTAATTTTCCCAGAATTAAAAAAAAAACAACCGATAAAATACAATAGTGGGGTTCTTCAGAGCACCAGGAAGACAGAATCAAGATTTAACACATTCCAAGTTGGGTCTTGAAGGAAGGGAAGGACTTCAGTAGATGGAAATGGGAGGTTGGAGGGTATTCCATTCCAGACACAGGTTTAGGCAGGATATGAAGTTCACAGATGACAGACAAGACCAGTCAATACCCAGTTACAGCAGTCTAGGAGAGAAAAGGGCACTGGAGATAGAAAACTGAATGGACATGGAATGGAAAGCAATGAGACTTGCTAAGTATGTAAGTACAGTATGTTGAGTTTAATGCCACGTTATTCTGCATTAGACTTCATGGACTTCAAAGAAGGAGAGGTGATCAGATTTAGGCTCTAAAGCATACCATACTAAGTTGATGTTTATACCAACTACTAAAGTTGTAGAAGTAGTTTTAAGATGTTCTTTCCCAATTCTCCTCCTGAGCGCTCTTCATCCAAGGTATGCCCACTAACCATGGGTGTCTCCCAAAGCTCTGTCCTGGGTCCTCATCCTTTTTATATATTATCTGATTTGGTGTTTTCATCATACTCTATGGGTTCAATTATCATCTCTATGCATGACTCCCAGTTCTATATACTCAGGCCTAATCTCTCTCCTAAACTCTAGCTTTAGGTAGCCAAATGTCTTTTGGGTATCTTGAACTGAATGACCTATAAGTATCTCAAGCTCAACATATTAGAAACAAAACTCATCTTTCCCTCCAAATTCTCACTTCTTCAACATCTCTGTTTCTGTCAAGGGTACTTCCATCCTCCCAGTCAGCTAGGTTCAGAACCTTGGTGTCTTCCTCAGTTCTTCATTCACTTACCCTAAATATGCGTTCATTTGCTAAATCTTGTCTTTCCTACACGTCTTTCATATGCTTCCTCTTCTTTCCACTGACACAATCACAACCCTAGTCCAGGCTCTCATCACCACTTTCCTAAAGTATTGCAATAGCCTTCTGGATGGGCTCCCCACCTCAAGTTTCTTCCAACTCCAATTCATCCTCCACTTGGCTGTCAAAGTGATTTTCCTAAGTACGGTTCTAACCATGTCACCTCCCTCTGCTCCCCTACACACATTCAGCCCTCCCTCTGTTCCCCTACATACTTTCAATAAACTTCAGTCACTCCCTTTTACCTCTAGGATCAAATATAAAATCCTCTCCTTGGCTTTTAAAACCCTTCACTATCTGGACCTTTCCCTTCTTTTCATGTCATATGATTTACTCCCCTTCATGTACTCTTTGATCTGCCTCCAGACTCCGTGCATTTGCATTGGCTATTGCCCATGCTGTAATGCTCTCTCCTCACCTACACCTCTTGGCTTCCTTCAAGACTCAGTTCAAATACTACCTTCTGAAGGAGGCCTTTCCTGCTTAACTTTCACCCTCCTACCCCAGTGCCTTCCTTCTGAGATTTTACTTACACATACACACACAAACACACACACACACACACGTGAAGACAGGGACTGTATCTTTTTCTTTGAATTGCTTTACTTAGCACAGTGCCTGGATATGTTTTAAATACATGTTTAAAACACTAGAAGAATTGGAACTTAGAAAAAACTAGAAGGACGAAGTAAATTTTTCCATCAAGATACGCCTGGTCCTTCACTGACATTTTATTGCTCAAGATACTGGTCTCTTCCTGGCTATCTGGTAGCAACATGTGTACACTACTGGAACAGCCACTACAGAGGGAAACTCTCCCCTACTCCTCCACTAAGTGCTGACCTCAGGACAGCTTTGTGAAGCATCACAGGAGAAACAAATGAACCATTCATGAAAACTCAGGAGTAGAGGGCAAGAGAAATGATAATTTCCATGAATGATCTAATTGAAGAAAGACTGCATTAATTTCATCTTGGTGCAATTAGGAAAAGATCAAATGAAATATAGCCCTTCTGCTCGAGGGGAATAAAAAAACCTGCCTAACTTATCTGGGAAACTGATGAGGCAGGATCTAAGTCAGAGATAGCTAAGATAATTTGTTTAGTAATAATCATTTGCATATAAATGCCCCCACCAATATACATCTTTAAACTCAAGTATTTGCATAGTTCTAGTCCTTTCTTGGAAAAGGAGACTATTTATACTAAGAACATGCTTGAGCACTGACTCTATAGTAACCAGACGATCTGATCTGAGGCTCCAGGACCCCTTCTCATTCATCTCTATTCTATTTCTAAGTAGAGTATTCTGAAAAAGGGAAATTCTCTCTTCTCAGAATGTTTAATTTGAGTATCTACAGTACTCTGGTAAGGTCCCTTGCTCCCTCTACAAGTGAGACATAGTTCACAACAGTTCATTTGTCAAGCTCCCCAGATGAAAGGAAGAAATATATACTAGGAATTGTGTCTGGGTCCTTTCTGGCATTTCCTAACACAAATTAACACAATGAGGACAAGGCAGGTCTCCCTCCCTTCCAGGTTCCTCTGGACCGTGTGTTAGTACTTCATCTTTAGACCACTTCTGCTGGTTAATGAACAAGGAAAAGGGATAATGAATAAGATGTGAGGTTGAACAGTTTGTATGATGATAAATGCATTTTTCATTTGGATGTGTCTGTGCAATACACCAGACTAATCAGAAATGATGAATGGAGGCCAAAAGTACCTAAACTTTAGCCACAGTTGAGCACAGGCAAGCATATGAACTTCATTTCTCAAGAATCAGAAAGAGTTCATCAATTCATTCTGAAATCCAGAGGCAGCACTGTGTCATAGAGAATCCCACTTTAGACATTTAACAGTTATATGACCAGAGGTCATTTAACTTTGCAGAGTCTCAGCTTGCCTATCTTTTAAAAGGGAGCAATTATATTTCTATTATCTACCTCACAGGGTTGTAGGGAAGAAAGTACTGCAAACCTTAGAACACCATAAAACTGTGAATTATTTTATTTCCTACAACCCCAGTTTATTTAGGTCAGTGGTGTCAAACTCAAGGATGTAATGTACAACACTTGCTGACCTCCCTTTGCAAATGGGTGGGGTAGGAACGTCTCCTCATGTCTCTTCTTGTGAAACAGGCTTATTTGTTAAAATTTTGCATCATTCATTTTTCTGTGGGTTTTTAAATTTACATTGTTATAATCAATGTGTGTATTTTTTTCTTGGCTCTGCTTACTTCATTCTGCATCAGTTCATGGAGAGCTTTTGAGGTTTCTCTGTTTTCATTATACCTCTCATTTCTTACAGCACAGTAATTTTCCATTATATTCTTGCATCACAATTTGTTTAGCCATTTCCCAATTGGTGGGTATATACTTTATATCCAATTCTTTGCAATCATAAAAAGTGCTGCTATAAATATTTTGGTATAAATGGGGTGGTTTTTTTTTATCAATGGCATACTTAGAGTATAAGCCTAGTAATGGAATCTCTATGAACATTATAGCTACTTTATTTGCAAAATTCCAGTTTGCATTCCAAAATAGTATTGATTCAAAGCTCTACCAACAATGCATCACTGTGTGCCTAATCTCATGAATCCTCCAACACTGAATATTCCCATCCTTTGTCATCTTTCACAATTTGCAAGGTATGAGGAGGTGGAACCTCAGGGTTGTTTTGATTTATATTTCTCTTATTATCAGTGATTTACAGCATTCTTTCACAAGGTTGTTAATAGTTTGCAATTATTCTTTTGAGTATGTTTGTTCATATACTTCAGCCACTTATGTACTGGGGAATGGTTGGCCCTCTCCTACTTTCAGTCACGTGACTACTTTACTGACTCAAACGTCTTTGACTACCACTACCTCTTCCCTAACTCATTCCCAAATCTTTATTTCCAATCCTGACCACAGTTGAGATTCCTAGGCTTATATTTACAAATGCCTAGTAGACATTGCCACCTCTCAATTGCCATATCTCTCAAATTCAACATATCCCAAACCAAACTCATTACGTTTTTTCCCTATAACTGTTATATTTACATTGAGTCACTATCATTCACCCAGTTTTTGATGTTTAAAACTTTGTGAGTTTTCTTTGAATCTTCCTTTTCCCTTCACCTCATACAGCCCATCAATTATAAGCTCTCATCAATTCTACTTTGGCAACATTACCTATCTTTATACCAACATTCAAACAAGGCCTTGATTACTATTTAACTGTACTATTGAAATAGTATCCCAATAGATATTCTTTGCCTTCACTCATTTCCCCTTTAATCTGTTTCTCAGAGTGATGCCAGAAAAATCTTTTCTTAGATCTTGTCTCTCCTATGCTTAAAAATCAGCACTGGCTCTACAGCTTCCAAACTAAAGTTCAAATTCCTCTTCCTAGTATTTAAGGCCTTCTCTAGCCCTATTTCACCTTTTCTTTCTAACCTCATCTCATACTACTCCCTTCCATGTATTTTACATGCTAGCTAACCTATATTACTAAACCTAACCTACCCATAAGCTCCACCCCCTTAACATTTCTTACAATCTCATGCCTCTGTGCCTTTATTTTTGCTCTTCCTTATACTGTGCCTGGGATATCTTCTAAAAACACACAGAATAAGAATCCCAGAATTTTAAAATTGGAAGAGGCCTCTGTCACCATGTAGCTCAATCCACACCTAAAAAACACCTCTATCATAAGATCAAGAAGTAGCCATCTGGACTGTCTGAAAACCTTCAATGAAGAGAAACTCTAACTTCAAGATAATACATTGCATTTATGAAAAGCATTATTTGTTGAGACATTTTATTCTTACATCAAGCCTAAATTTGCCTCTTGCAACTTTAACCTACTACCCCCACCCCCCTTCACTATCCTGATCTTTGTTCTCTGGGTATAATCTGGCTTCTAAATGCCCTTCTTAAATAGTGATACCAGAAAGTGAACATAATATTCTAGATATGGCCAGGACATAACAGAATTATCATAACTTATATCATTACTTATGTCTCTTTCAATGCAGCCCAAGATCGAATGAACTTTCCTGGCTGCCATATTATAATCAGATTCAATTTGTAGTCCACTAAAACCCCTCAAACCTTTTTTTAGGCAAACTGCTATCGAAACATGCCTCCTAATATCACATACTTCCAAAGTTGTTTGCTTTTTTTAAATTCAAGCCTAACTAAAACTTTGTATGTATTCCTTCTGAAATTTATTTTATTAGATATTAGATCAGATGTCCTAATGTGTCAAGACCAAATGATCTTGACTCTTCCATTGAGTGTGTTACCTAGCTCTACCACTGTTGCATCATCAAGAGATCTGACAACCATGTCATCACATGTCCACAGCATTGAGGGAAATGTTAAATAGAACAGGACCAAGGACAAATTTCTAGGACACTTCACTGAAGACTTCTTTTCAAGTTGAAACTAGACACTTAACCAGTCTAGATTCTGATTAATAACACTATATATACATCTACTATATATACACGTCTTCCTATATATACATCTACCATATGTACATCTACTATATATATATACATCTTGCTATCTTCTTCACAACAGAAATACTTTATAAAATGCGTCACTAAAATCTAGATAAATATTTATATATCATTATAGAGATGTCCATATTATACATTACAGAGATATCTATCTATATCAATCAATCAATTTACTTACCTACCTACCTACCTATTCTTTTAAGTCTAATTCAGAGAGTACTTCATCCTTAAAGCCTTTCCTGACCCTACCTTTTCACACTGACTTCCTTTTGTCTTTTGTATCTCTAATTCACTTATTTTATAATACTATATCCTGGAGTTACCTGTGTTTGTGTCTCATTTCCCTACTGAAAGATAAACTCCAGGAGAGCAGACTGGGTCTCCTCTAAACTTTGCATCTCCTTTAGTAGCCCAGCTATCATATTAGATACAAAGGGTTTCTTAAGCGAACGAGTCAATGCTTAACTATTTTCACTACAATAAGAAGAGCAATTCAATTGAATATGAAATTGAACGGTAGTGTTCAATAAAAATTATTTCATATAAGTGAACATTGCCCAGAGTCCACAAGATCTTTTAGGACTAAATAAATACACATAGTTTACTGTATTTCAATAGAAATAAGCTGACAAATAACAAAAGCAGACTGATCATGTACCAAGACACGTAATATCAACTTGAATAGATTTATTTGTTGCTTGATATTCCAAAATACATAGTACTGTGTTTTAATTATATTGAGACATTCACAAACAGGCTCATCCTACCTTGAAGATGAAATCTGCTCCCAGAGGTCCTGGAATCTTAAACGTTTCTCTATCAGACCCCCTCAGAAATTCAACTGTAGTGTTTTCTATTACAAAAACTCCAGGGGCAGCAAAACTGTGCTCTCCTTTGCTTCCTTGAAGGGTTTTTGATTCAATAACTAAAAAGAAAACATTGAAATAAATTATTTTGAAAAGTGTTTTAAAATGGCTTCTTATGTATAGTGACAACAATTAATAAGTTTGTATGCACTTATTTTATTATCCAGAAAAAATTACACATTCAGAAACCCTGAGCTATGTCGTGCACATAAATATGTAAATTCTGCTCTTTTTGGGGGGAGGGGTTGTTCCCACCACTGTCAGTGAACAGTTTCCTCTTTGAAGTCTATTTGCTGGTTCATTGTTTTAGAAATATCTGTTACCTAATTTGTCAATAAGCACCAGAAGAAATCACTGTAATGTATTACTCAGCATAATGTGTTGATGGTATGCATATGAAAAGTATGTGTATATAAGTGTGTATACATATATCACATATATATGATTAGCATGGCCATAAATAAAATAACAATTATAAGTGTAACAAGGTTATAATGTAATAGTCATGGTGCAGACAAACTGGGAAAATGGCCTAGATATCCCATTTAGAGCTTACTTTTTCAGCAGGGATTCTTATCCTGTGGTCCACTGAATGACAGAATTCAGGGAGACCATGAACTTGAATGAGAGGAAACTGCCAAGTGGCAGAGCACAGACCTTGTAGTCAGGAAGCCATGAGTTCAAATTATGCCTAAGATGCTTAGTAGGTATATAACAATATGTTTGCCTAAGTTTCTTTATTTGTAAAATTGGGATAATAATGATGCTTTCCTCTTAGGGTTGCTATGAGGAAAAAATGACATAATATTTGTAAAGCACTTTGAAAAACCTTAAAGTGCTTTATAAATGCTATCTGTTGCTATTTTTCACCAACCCCAACTGAAATTTAGCATTTCACTAAATTATAAGGTAGGCAACAAGCATTCTTCTGAAAAAGAATTCATAGACTTCATCAAACTGCCAAAGGGGTCTATAATATGAAAAAGGTAAAGAACCCTTGGTCTACATAAATGCAGAGAGATCTGCTAGAGAAAAGGGGAAAGTGTGGAGATATGTCCCACAAGACATATAGTACAATCTATTGCCAATGTAATGGAATGTTTATATTGTACATTATATTAGACTAATTTTATATTACATTATATTTATTACATTATATTATATTTATTACATTATATTACATTATATTACATTACATTACATTATATTATATTATATTATATTATATTATATTATATTATATTATATTATAATATTATATTATATTATATTATATTATATTATATTAAACTAATATATCAACTTCTTTCCTTCAACAATACTTGTGCAGAGAGAATGAATGGAGGAGATTTTCAACAGCTATTTTTAGAGAGCATTTGGTGGGGGAAGATGAGGAAAAAAAGGCAGAGCATAATAAATGGGGCAGCCTTTCAGTTATATAACCTTCTCTTCCACCTGGTCAAATCTGGGTCATGAATGCCATCAGGGATATGCCCGAGCCAGCTCAAAGTAGTTCAAGAGATTGTAAAATTTTCAATGTGAGCATTTATACCTTAGAAACAGCAATCAGGGCTTGCTTTTTCTATTTTTGATGACTGTATAAACTTAAGAAAGTGTTGGAGAAAGTGTTAATAAAGCAGATTAAATCTTAAAGTGTATCCTGCTACATCTCTCCCCTGTAGATCTTATTATTAAACTTTTGGGCAGCTAGGCAGTACAGTGGATAGAGAGCTGGGATTAGAGTCAGGAAGACTTCAGTTCAAATTTGGCCCCAGACACCAGCTGCATGATCCTGGGAAAGTCACTTAAGCTCTGTTTGCTTTAATCTACTGGAGAAGGAAATGGCAAATCATTCTAGCATCTTTGCCAAGAAAACCCCAGATGGGATCACAACATGACTGAACAACAATTTATTCAGCACACCTTTATTTTCAGATAAATAGTTAATAGCCTGGGTTGACCAGGACAAAATAAGCTTTTTGCCTGAAAAAACCTGAAATTGTGGAGAAAGAGGATTTTTGCTTTTTCTCATCTAGATGATTGCCATTATTTTTAATTTCACTTCACTCTGTAGACATGGACTGAGGTTGAGAGAGGTAGTGTGGGGTAGGAGAAAGAACATGGAAATGGGAACCAAGAGATCTGAGTTCCAGTTCTAACCCTTGCCACTAACTTGCTGCATCACCTTGGACAAGTCACGTGTCCTCTTAAGGCTTCCATTTCATCATCCATAAAATGAACAGATTATAATAAATGAACTCCCTTCTAACTCTGACTTTCTATGACTGATTGTAATTTTGCTATTCCTTAGGGATCCTGACCAAGAAAAAAACAAACCCCAAAACTCAAGTCTAACGTCTGTATCTAAGTTGCTAGGATACAGAAAAATGACAAGTTAGGAATACAGACTTAAAGGTTTTGCATTTATATATTGCTTTCTTTTGTTGGATTTTCTCTCTGCTACTGTGGCTGCCGCAGGAATTCCAGAGAGCTTGGTGCTAAATCCACAGAAGACTGTAACCTTTTGCAGGCATCGCTGGTTATCACTGACAGAAAGGCAGAGAATGTTTCTGGGAAAAGTCAAGGATAGAAGTGAGCTACTGATTTGGAGAATTTATTAGAAGGGTATGAAGTATTCTGGCTACTTTCAAGCACACAAAGCCCAGCTGCTTTGAGGCAATGACCTTGAAATAAAAATCTGGAATAAAATCCTGACCATATTAGATATTTGGAAAGTATAAGACAATGTACTTTTTTTTTTCTACTTGCCATGAGGTTCTTTGAAAAGCAATGGTGATGTGGTGGAAAGTGTTTTTAATTTAGTGATAGAGGACATGGGTTCATGACCTGGCTCTGAATCTCAGTTTCCTTATCTCTAAAATGGGAACAATCATATTTGTGATACCTGCTTCACAAGGTTGTTGTGAGGATCAAATGGGGCAGAAGGCAATTAATAACCACAACATGTTAAAATATGTTATTATCCTTAAGTGGTACAAAGACAATTAATTGGCATTAAAATATTGGGTAGTTTTTTTTTCTTCTAGACTTGTGATTTCAGAGACGTGGGTAAATCTGGATATAGAAACTATCTACATGGAGTACTTTGTATCTTACCATCTCACTGAGGTGCCTAAAGGTTAAAAACTTGCCAAGAGTTACAGGGCTATCAATGTCAGAGAAATGCCTTAATATGAAGACTGTCTGCTCTCTATTATATCTTCCTACTAGCTGAAAACGTAATAAGAGAAAAGTTAATACAGAGACTAGGTTCAAGGGGAAAGAAAACAGAAAAAGGCTAAACAAGAAGAATGTCTATAAAAGGAAAAAGGTTATAGGGAAAAACAGCCTTCAGACAAAATTAGGCATCTAACTATAATCACACAATGTCCAAATACCCAGTTGTTGACTCAGTCCAAATCTACTCAAATAGGTGATAGACAATATCCAGATTGCATATTTTGCTGAGTTCACTAAATGTTTTAACATGCATGCATACATGTGTACACACACACACACACACACACACACACACACACACACACCCCTAAGTCACTACTTGGGATATCAAGGCAAGGGTATGGGGGGGGCAGGGAGGAGACTTTAAAGACTAGAGAGAAAAGCACTGTAAAATTTGTAATCTAAGTCCAGTTTTTGTTTTGTCTTGATTGTTTGGCTTCGTTAATTCCTTGAGGGCAAAGACTATTTCTTTTTGTTCCTTGGGTCCCAATGCCAGCCATAGTTCCTGGCAGGCATATAGTAGGCACTTAATAAATGTGTGCTGATAGAAACTGATTAAAATTATGAGCACTAAAGCACATTCCCAATTTATATAAGCAGAGACAGACACACGCTGCTGTTCTTCATCAGTGACACAGACCACTGGACTGCTTTATGCTCATTGGGTTGGGGGTGGAAGGGAAGTATGTCTGTGCCAAAGAACCCCAAAGTTTTCCATCCGTGAAATCACAAACTCTCATTCTGTCTATGTGAGGGAGAGGGCAGTAGAATTTTGATTTCCAATTGTATTCATGAATAAGCTGAGTCAAAGAATGAAATTATTTGTTCAGATTCTCTCAGATTGAGGTCATGAATGCAAATCAGTCAGTTCAGCTCAATAAAACCATTTCACTTGAAATTCAAGCAACTCAGATGCTGAGATGAGATTTCCTGTGACTATATGCTTTAATGGCAGCAATTTTGCAGCTCCCTAGCCCCTTGTAATTAATAATGAGATTGCTTTTTATAATAAATCTGAATTGAAGACATAGAGATTACATAGAGATTTCATTATAGAGGCTCTACTTTACCATATCCAGGCACACTCGAATTCCCCAGGCTTTATATTTCAATTAATGTCTATGTTTCCAATATCACCCCCCCATGTTTACTTTTTAGCTAGTTTCTAGAGTCAAGGCCCTAAATTATTGGGGTCAGGTATTGATCTGGGAAGATGACAAGAGGGGCAAACCTAAGAAAGTCTCTCCAGCTGGTATCAAGAAGCAAAGATCCACATAAAATTAGCCCATAAATTCACCCACCACTGAGTAGGCAAATGAGTGATTACTCCTCCATTTATACCATACCGACACTTCTCAGGTTTCCCTTTCACTCTGTCTTTTTACCCTTGCTACCTTTGGTGTTGCTGAAAGAGAGATTTGGGGACTAGTAGGTGAGAAGAACATAGACAAAGGAAAAAAAAGAAACTAGAAGATTAAATTCAAGGAAGTCCCTAGTTAGGCTTCCAAATATTGACCTGCTAAAATAGCTGTGTTTTCAAAAATGATAAATGGGGTAATTTAAATTGGCCTCTCCTTGCTGTAGAGATATTTATTTATAAAGAGACAAAGAAAGTATCACTTCAAACTTTCCTGTACACAGTACTTTGCTCAGAGAAATGGGTTAGTCAGATCCTTCCCAAAAGGCTCTTTTGTATTCTATGATTATAGTAAAATTGTTAGATAATTTTATTAATTTCCTAATGAATAAATATAGAATTTGTATACATTCATCATACAGCTACTGTGATTTTTCATGTGATATATGTATATTTCATAGGTTTCTGGAGGTTCCTTGCAGAGTCAATGCATATGGCACATTTATATCCATCTTACATGACCTAGATTGTCACTTCGTTATTTTAAATCAGCCAGAGTCACAGACCCAGAGTCAAAAAGGATCTCAGAGATTATCTAATCCAAATCCTCACTATATAGCAGAGGAAAAGGAGGGCCAGGTAAATTAAGTGACTTGTCTAAAGCTGCCTAAGTAATAGCAGAATGTGAAACCAGATCATCTGAATTTCAAGCCAGTAGTGTTTTTTTATGTACCACATTGCCTCCAAAATCATCATACTTAAACATGCCAAAGACGTACCTCTTACTGGTGTGGGCACTATCTTCAACAATACAGAGGGTAACTTTTCTGTAAAATGAGGGGATTTTAAAAAATGATCTCTAAATTATTTACTAGCTCTGACATTTTAACACTGGCAGAATGTAATTTTTTTTCTTCTTTAGAGATTTTGTGAAAAAACAAAGAAGAAAGAAAGAGAAAGAAGGAGGCAATGACTTGCTTAAGATCACACAAAGAGTAGATGCCAGAGATAAAATCTGACCCCCAATTCTCAGATTTCAAAGCCAGCGTTTGTTCTATAAGTCCATGCTGACCCATGTGCAAAAATCAGGTATTTTCCTCTATGAGAAGCACTGCTCTTAATTAAAAGGACAGCAGCCAAGTCACATAGAAACAAACCTCTCTGCTGCTAACTTCACACACACAAAAAACCACATCGATAAATTAAGATGAAGAAATAAGGAATGTGGAAATGAATGCTAAAAAAACGTTTAATAAATAAAAACCTACTTCTTTGGTGGGGGGGGGGAGTAGTTAGGTGGTACGATGGATAGAGTTTTAGCCCTGGACTCTGGAAGACCTGAGTTCAAATCTGCCCTCAGACACTTATTAGCTGTGTGACCCTGGGTAAATCACTTAACCCCCTGCCTGTTTCAGGTTTCTCATCTGTAAAATGAGCTGGAGAAGGAAATGGCAAAGCACTCCAATATCTTTGCCAAGAAATCCCCAAATGGGGTCACAAAGAGTTGAATATGCCTAAAACAACTCAACGACAACAAAACTTCTTTATTTAGAAGTTTAGACATTTTTCTAAACCATTTTATATGGCAGATTATTTGTATTCCCCAGAAAAGAAACATAATATTCATAAACGTTTCCAGGGAAATGTAAGATGAGCCACAACAAAGATCTTTCTAAGCAAAAGGATAAACCGTTTATCTGTGTTACCTGTGGTCAACACAGTGGAACTGTGGAAGAGAATGGGCTGTAGGGTCAAAGGACCTGGCTGGGAGTCCTGTGTCTTATGCTTACCATATGTAGGACCTTGGGCAAGTCACTAACAAGACTCTAATCTCATCCATAAAATGAAAGCATTGAACTAAGTTGTTTTTGAATTCCCTTTCAGCTCTCAGGCTATGACAGATCCTATGAAATAGGAACATTTTGGAGCTTTGTGTGCAGGGCAGTATAACCCAAATGTGTTTGACTATATATAAGGTAATGAGATTACTTGAGATGGTAAACAAACATATGAGGTAATAAATATCCAAATGAGTTTTATCCTTTAAAATCATAACCGCAAGAGACTAGATGCTTCTTTCAATGTGGCAGGCATTACTTGTTCCTCTTTCAGCACGGCTGACTTCAGAGACAGTTTACAAGCCCCAAGAAAATCTCTCATTACTTTATAGGCACACTTTGCATTTTAACTCTTAAACACATTATGTTTGCATTTATTATGTGCATTTCCTAATAACTTCAACTGACATTTATGGAGCTCTTTAAAATTTTCAAATCATTTTACATACATTATCTTCTCTCAGTCTCAGAACAACTCACAGTAGGTATCATTGTCTCCAATTTATAGATGAGGTTTGGTGACCTCATGTGATTGAAGTAAATGTCAGAGATGAATCTTAAACCCAGGTATAGCACTCTCCCCACAATACCAAACTGTCTTCCAAGTAATTTGAACCTCTGAAATGATCAATGCATATGTGCTAGTTATATTGCTTTTCTAAGACTGGGAGCATCACTTTGCTGTTTTAAATGAATGGAGATGATTTCTGTTAATAGTTATTGCCTCACTTTATTGTGCAGCTTCATCTCTAAATGAACTTTTCGCTATTTTCAAGGGCAATGAAGATAATGACCTACTTTAGCCTCTAAAAACAATTCTCAAAAGGGAGTTCCAGAAATGCTTTGGCCAATTACAAGGTAGAATCAACAAAATAAGAATGTATTGCTTCTGAAGATGATTCCCTGGAAGAGGGACAATATTTATTTGAATATATGTCTGAATTTTGTTTGTTTAACAAAAGCAACTGTATGACTTTATAATAAGTTTGTCTAATGAAACTAAAGGTGAGAAAGGCATTTCTGGTCCATTCATTGCTCATGCCACCAGCATCATTAAATTTCTCTTGCTTTCCAAATTTAAATTATACCACATACAGGATTTCCTTAAGTTCTCTTCCAGTTCATTAACTACCTCATTATTGCCTTCAAATGTTTTCTAACAATTCCCTACTGTTTTAATAAAGGACGGGCTCACAGCTGGGAGAACTTTAAGTTAAACACTTTAAATGGAAACCTTTGACAAAGGGAAATTCTATTTCAGAAGTTGAGTGCAGTTTCCAAAAATCCCAGTGAATTTAGAAGCCACTAAGAAGACAGCATCCAAGGATTTTTCTCCTTACAAGAAATTACTTAGAAATACAAAACCAAATAAAAGATGATCCAGAAAAAAAAAGTCTTCACTGTGGGACTTCTTACTTAAAAACAAATCTGATCCCTCACCTCTAAGGATGAAATGTGGGTAACCCAAAGTAGAGATTTCTTTTCTCTCCTGGTAATAGGGACAGTGAAACTCTGAGGATGGTTGGGCTGAAATTGTCCTAACTGCCCAAGCTCCTTTGAGGGTCTATAAGGCTCTCCTTTCCAGGAAGAGAAAGTGAAGGAGACTAGATAGCTGTACTGTTTATACCATAACATTCCCTGGGGTCTCTGACGGGTCCTGATATATTTTTGGAGGTGTTCATTTTGAGAACAGTTAAAGAAAAGCCTCCTTCCCAATAGAAGGGTGATACAACAGTATATGTTATAGAGCAATTATATGTTATACAACAGTAAGAGTAGTCTAGCAGATATCAGATATTGAATCTAACATTTTTGTTTTACATATGAGAAAACTCAGGACTAAGGAGGTTCAGTTAGCATAGTGCCCAGCACAGAGCAGGTGCTTAGTAAATGATTACTGAATTTGGATTAGGTGACCTGACTAAAGTTGCTTAAGGGATTGAGGAAGAACTTGAACCTAGGTCTTTTGATTCCACATCTAGTATTCTTTCCAATGTACTATTCTGCCTCTCAATAAACCAGGATCACCCTTACCATATACTCTCAAAAGCTAGCTACAAATATGGAAATTGCTACCAAACTTAAAAAGCTGCAAGTAAGTACACAGCAATGGCCTTTATATGTTTTTTCCTCTCCCAGGACCAGTCTACATTCACAGCGGCTTCTAGCAAGAAGGGTTGGTGACCAGGGATGAAATTTTTTAGTTATTAAATCTACCGAGGATTATCATTGTCATCTTCTTCCTCTCTGTCTCACTTCTTCATCATCTTTTACCACCACCATTGCTACTAACTTGTTGACATTTATATATGGCTATAAAGAGAGAGCCACTCTATTTACATGCACTCATTTGAACCTCTCAACAACCCTGAAGTAGATACTATTATCCCCATTCAGACAAGGAAGTTAAAGCTCAGGGAAATGAAGTGACTTGCCCAGGATTCCACAGTTACTCCTGTAGTAGACAGGCTGTGGTCCATGAAGGGTTCATCAACACCGATTGGATCATAGATTCCTGAAGTTCAGAAGTAATGCTTACCAGAATGAGCAGATCCTGTGATGGAAAGAAGCTGATCAACTTGTTAGTGAGGGTTCCTATATTAAAGCCAGACTAGCAAACGTAAAATATATAGCCCCATATTTTTAATTATGTTTTTAAAGTGCATTTTTTATACTCCTGTGATTAGTGAAGCCATGTAGAAAAGCTACTTTTCACCTCAAAACAAAGGGAGCCCTGTGCTGCATCAAGGGGTTTAGGTTCACAGTGTGTGGAAGCCAGAGATACTTTAAGGATCTGATTCCAACTCCAAAACAACAAATCTGGATGGAAAATTCTTATAATGGTTCCAAAGACTTTGTTTACTTTCTACATCCCCCACTGGTTAGCATCACATCTACGAAAAGCATTCTTTATATTCCACAGATGTAAATAATACAAGGGTGTGTTGTATGCTTTTTTTTAAAAGAGGGATTTCATTCTCTTCTGGCTGGGATATAAGCACAAGATGCTCATCTTATAAATGAGATATTTACAGAGGTGTGCTGGTCCTTTCACCGTAATCCTCACACTTCGACTTCCTAGTGGAACAGCAATCACATTTTCTTCCCCTAGGAGGAAACAAGAAGAGAGCTTTAGTAGAAGAGAGTGTGAAAGCAATGTTAAAACACAAAACTCAATCAAAAACTCATTCTTGTGTTTCACATTTTAACTTCCAATAGGTTTTGTTGTATTCCATTTTATTATATTGCATTTCAAAACAGTTAATCAATTAATTAAGTATTTTTCCATTGCCTATTATGCGTCCTGCACTGACTGACACTTGGGAGGATACAAAAACAAAAATGAAAGACTTCCTGCCCTCAAGGGGCTTACTATGACCTGGAGGGCAGCATACTTAAAATTCTAGAGGGCCACATGTGGCCTTGAGGCTGCAGGTTCCCCACTCCTGACCTACTGGGAGAGATAACATGTGTACACATATTCTGGAGTGTCCCCTTGTTAGACTTCAGTGAGCTGAACGTCAGAAGCATCAAACACAGAGACAATGAAATGAGAAGTAAAGTAAACTTACCTAAGTTCACATGACTTGTAGGAAGCAAAACCATGTGTTCTAGCTTGAAGGTCTTCATTCTACACAACTAGTCCTACTTTAACAGTCAAAACAATGAAGTTGTTTTGAAAACACACACACACACACACACACACACACACACACATGAGCAACAACAACCTTGGAAATCATTTTGAGTAGTGGGAAATTATATTTTATAAGCCCAAACAACTCAAATATCAAGAACAAATTAGTTACATATTTATATTCTATGGATTCCATCTGAATTTATTTTGCAATCTTTGGACTGATTCATGGATCTGCTCAGTTTGTTTCACTCCATTCCCTCCCACACATAAATGCAACCAGTCCAGCTGTTCCATCATATTTTGCCCAATACCTCATTTCCCGTCACAGATCACAGCATAAGTAGCAAGATGTATAGGAAATCAATCACCCACACAACACTAATTATTATGCTTTAGTTTAGATCTAGAAATTTATGTCAAGCCATTTCTCCTAGCAATAAACCCTAACTTGCATGTACCCTGAAACTACCTCCACCTGTATAAAGTTAACCCAAACAAGGAAACATTTCTTAATTTTTCTTACTCTGATCTAATACAGATCTAGCCCCATTTTCCTATTTTGGCTTTCTCTCAGCTGATTTTCATGTCCTTTTTTCTCATTCCCCCCACTCTTTATTTTCCCCCCTTGTTTTCTAGTTCTTGGGACTACAGGTATGGCTAAAAATAAGTGAAGAACAAAGAATAAGCTATCCTCACACCCACCCAAATGACAATAAACATTATGAAAGAAATCCTGGTAAGATACCTTTTCTTTTTTAATGTAATAGCTTTTGGTTTGTCTGTTTAGGAAAGAATTTCATGAATGTATAATATAGGGACTGGTAACTATCCTAGAGTGACCATAATTTTGATCTTAGTTTTGTAAGGTTGGGAAGGGTGCTGTGACTGTGGCAAGGACTGAAAGTTAGTCTGGTGGTGAATGTGCCCCTTTAGAAGAGAAACTCAGTAGAAATCAGTGGCTCTACTCAAGAGAATCCGAGTTCAAATCCCGCCTCTGATGTTACTGTAACCTGCCTGACCTCCCACAAGTTACTTAACCTCTCTTGGACTCAGTTTCATTAACTGTAAAATGAGGGGGTTGAAACAGATTGACTCCTGAAGTCTCTCCCAACCCTAGACCTATGTTCCTATGACATCACACATTCTTTCTACTAAAAACTAGGCCTTGGGCATAAGTCGCCATAGGTTGGCGTTGAAGATATTGCACAGTTAAAGTTCAGGACTAATTAGCTGTCATGAGTGATTAGCAGCTCATGGCAGTGCTGACAAGACTGTTCTTAATATGAGAATTTGTTTAATAACAAAGGTCTTAATAGAAGTCAGTCAATACATCAAAACAGAGTTGGCTTTGCTGATGTGAAAAACTGCCTGATTTTACTTTTTCGTTTCTATTCTCTTTAACCCATATCAAAAAGGTATTCCCGTATGTGTGGCACACAGCATCTCATACATAATACTGTACTGTGCGGTACCATGGTTGCAAAACTCCACACTGAGTAAAAGCTTCATCCCTCACTCCTTGAATCTCTCAGGATACTTGGTCTGACCTCCTCTATGGATTTGTAAACTTTCTATTATATTGCTAAAGCTATTTTCATATGTGTTTTTTCTGCCTAATAGACTAGAAACCTCTTGAGGACAGGGATGCTGCCGTTTTTCACGTCAAGAAAATTCAAAAAGGCACCTTCTTCCTCTAAGGCTCCATGGAGAAAAGACAAATAGCTAGGATCCAAGGAAAAGTGAAAGAAATGTGGGAGACACACAATGAAAAATTTGAGGATCAGGATATTGTTCATTTGTACTTTACTCTTTTTTTCCTGAAATCTACAGTCCAGCCAAACTGGCCTCCTTGCTGACCCAACTCCACCTCCTCTCTGCACACTTCTGCCTTGGTACTGACTGTTTCCCCTGCCTGAAATGCATTCTCTTTTTACCTCTACCTTTTACAGTCCCTGAGGTCAAGTGCCATTTTCTACATATGATTTCCCCCAACTAATAGTGTCTTTCCCTAAACTGATATATATTTATTTTGTGTTTATTCTGAATATGCTTCAATTTACATAGTGTTTCCCCTGAAAAAACAAACTTTTTAAGATCAAGGATTTTCTCATTTTTGTTCTCATAAGCCTAGCATCCAGCTGATGGCTGGTTTGTAGAAAACACTTAATAAATGTTTTTTCATTGATTCATCTAGGGATAGGAGGTAGAAGGATTTGGAGAAAATTTTGGGGATGGGAAACATCTGATGTGCCCCCTCAAGTGAGATATGGATATTATCTTTGTATCTTTTCTGTATCCCTAAATCCCTCATTTTCAGTAGGTACCTCTGTCATTCAATAGACGTATGTTGAGTGACTAGTATTTCTGAAGCACATGCTATGTATTATATTTCCTACATGTAGGGTTTGCATGCTTTATAGCCCAGACTTATATTACTTTATTTAAACTCCCTTCAAGGCTATAACCACAGTGGTATTTCCAGTAATTCCCTGGGTACAGTGTGACTTAAGCTGTTGCTATATGCTAGAGCCATATGAAGGGGAAATCCTGCAAGAGGGAAGTTAAAGCTCTCCTTCATTTACTGTCATTCTGTGGTTCTGGCTCCTAAGGTCCATAATGAATAGCACAAGGGTTCTGGTTACATCAGAAAAGACAGAAGTTCTTTTCCATAAATATATGGATTTTCCCCGTCAGTTTGGAAAAAGCAAAAACAAAACAACAACAAGCAAAACCTAAGATGATTTTTCCATTTCTCTGAAGTAACATGAACAAAACTGTCACTGTGGGTAGAGGGATGAAAAAAAAATACCTCTTGAAATCTTTTCTCTAATGTCTGAGTAACAAAAAAATTCCTTTGCAAGGTTAGTAACCTTGTAACCTTTTAGATATATTTTTGTTAGAGCATTAATTTGTCTTGGTTATAATTTACTACAATGTAATTAACCATTTGTGAGGTGCTAGTTTGGCAAGGGATGCCATCACTAGGTCCCTGGCATCTTTGAAAGCAAAAACTTTAAAAGATTTCATGAATGGCTGATTCTTGAAACATTTTCTAGTTGACACTATGGAAAGCTGATTCCTGGATGATGTACTGTTCAACTTGTCTTCAGAAATTAAGGATTATCCTTATATTTAGAATATCAGCAAACAAATCAGCTAGAAGGGAGCATGCAACCTGTGGGGGACATTTATATATTACTTAAAAGATGCATGAATATATCATATCCTAGAACTAGATACAATCCCTCTTATGAAATATTATTTAACTCATGCAGTTTCTAGTTGTTATATTTAATTTATGTAATTTATTCATTCAACAAACAATTAGGCTCTGACCTTCCACTGGATCTTAGCAATGGAGGATATGCCCTCTGCTAGTCCAGTCTATGATGTTACTACTCCTATGCACTCCTTGTTCAAGTGCTTTCTTTTTAAAACTCTTTCATGGAGAACCTACCCTATAGATAGGAAGCCTTTCTCTAGTTCTAGTTTAGTTTTTAAAATGGATTTGAGATCAAGAGCTAAAAAAGAAGCCACCAAGTTCAACCCCTTCATTTTACAGATAGGAAAATGAGGTCCAAGGAGTTCTAATGATTAATCTGATCATCACACAGGTAGTGCCAGAGGCAGAATTTGAACCCAGGTCCTCTAATTTCAGAGTCACTGCCACATTAACTGGATTATCTCTTTTTTTTAGTGGAGGGACTACCCATATTAGTCAACTGCAGAAGTAGCTAAGTACTGCCCCATAGGCATGATTCTTCGATAGCTTCTACTCCCACCCCCTAACCTTCCCAGGAGTGTCTTCATGTTAACCCAAATGAGTAACTCCTTGGTAGAATTTCAGGAGGGTCTATGGCCCCTAAACTCTTCTCTCTATTTATGTTTGTGGGTCATAGGATCATAGATTAAGAGCTGGAAGGGACCTTAAGGCCACCAGCTCCAACCCTTTCCCATTTTAATGATTTGAAACCCAACGTACAGAAAGGTTAGGTGACTTGCCCAGAGTTACACATTTACTAAATGTATGAGGCAGGGTTCAAAACTAGGTTTTCCTGACTCTAAGTTCAATGCACTACACCTCACTGGGAAAGTGCTTCCAAATGGCGACTTACAGAATCCTTGAGAGACCCAGGGATCCAAAAGCCAGAATGAGAATCATGGCCCTATCAGTCTTACTAAAATAAAAACTTTGATATTTAATTTTTTTTTAAATAGACATAACAGAGCAATATCTATCCCTGGCTTCTTCTGGCTAGCTGGCAGCTTTTCAGTGATCCAGGAGACCCCCAGCAACCTCATCTACTATTCATTTATTTATTTGAAAACTATTTCTAATTAGCTGCCATATTTAAAGTACAGTGCTCGGCAGTAGTATAGAAGACAGAAAGATACTCTACTGACTAAAATATAGACTATACTCTCTACCCAATCTCATTTGTATAAAACTTGCCTATGGCCCTTAATAGTGTTATTTTTCAGTAACGCCTATGTACAGTTTTTTCCCTGAATGAGAAAGCTGGCTATCTTTCTCTGGAGGTAGCTTCTTGCTTGGCAGAGCGCTTCCTACAATGATTACATAAATAGTCTGTCTGTGGAAATGCAACAGTAATTACAGTCATAGGATCTGTTTATTACATCTGTTCAATAATAATAATTAGTATTACTCATTTACTTAGCACTTGAAGATTATGCCCCATAATAGTAATACTAATTCTTTTGTAGAGCCCTTTAAGGTTAACAAAGCATTTTCTTCACAACTCTGTGAGCTAAGTAGTACAAGTAGCAGCATTGTCATTTTATAGATAGGAAACAGAGGCTTTAATGTTATTTTTTTTTAGCATGGCCAATGTAGAAATATATTTTGCTTGACTATTATACATTTGCAACAGGTTTAGTTTTTCTTGCTTTCTCAATGGGAAAGGGGGAGAAGGAGCAAAGTTGAGATGGAAAGAATACAGACCTGAAAATAAAATGGAATTGAGTACACACACACACACACACACACACACACACACACATTTTAAAAGAATGATGATGTTGCTTATTCAGTACTACAGGGTTGAAAAGAGGAAGAGTCTGAACTCAAACACAGGTTTTATGCCTGGATAATCTTGTAGTGTTCTTTCTACTGATTATGTAATTTATGTGACATGTTTCCTATATTTTTACATCCTTGTCAAATTAACTTTAAGTTCTTTTAGATCACATTAAATTCCGTACAGGTAAACTCAGTCTTTTTTTTTGCTTTTTCTAGGGCAATTGGGTTTAAGTGACTTGCCCAAAGTCACACAGCTAGTAAGTGTGTCAAGTGTCTGAGGCCAGATTTGAACTCAGGTACTCCTGACTCCAGGGCTAGTGCTCTATTCATTGTGCCACCTAGCTGCCCCCTAAACTCAGTCTTTATACTATGTCATTCAGGCACTATAGTCATTTAATTACAACTTAAAAAACAGTAAGAGAGAACATCAGGGATCCAGCTGGAAATCCAGTCAATCCACATGATAAAGGCAAATGGCAAAGCAATGATGCTTAGAGATCACGAGTGTACCTTGTGATCATCAGAAGACACTGCTCATCCAGAAAATAAAAGTCCAAGGACACTCACCCCAGAGAGAGTAGTGTAATGGAAAGAGCCTGGGGTGGAAAACCAGAAGGCCCAGTTTTGAATGACTGTGTGGGTATCCTTGGGCAAATCAGTTTCTTTCACTGACTGAATTTCAGTTTCCTCATCTGAGTTTGGACTAAATGATCTTTAGCTTTCTTTTCACTTCTAAATCCTATGAACTCAAACAAGAGATACAAATTTACTGGGCTTATAAGTTTAAAACTTATTTCCCGCCCCAACCTATCAGCAGCATCTTGGCAGCAATATTTCATTTCCTTGTACCACCTAGCTCCACATAGTGAGGAGATAATCTCTCCTGCCAGTACAGCCTCTTCCCTTGCCAATCTTTGGTACGCTCAGGCCAGGGAACTCCTCTAACTTTTTTCAGACATAGGAAGTGGAGAAAATACAAAATAGCCAGTTTTGTGTGCTGGAAAAACCACTACTGTACTTAATTAGAACATTAAAAACACACCAACTGCCAATACTTGATAAGAGACAGCTTTTCTACTATAATCCTTCAATTTGAGTGTTTAGAAATTTTTGGTTTTCTCTATGACCCAAATTAACCTTGGCATTATAATGTTGTACCTTCTATTTAAGAAAGTTTTTGACTGATTTTATTATAATGAAAATAAATAGTATCATCTCCATCACACCAAGAAATAAACGATCAAAGATATACACCATCCAAGGAGCTGTGAGCGAAGCAGCTGCTTTTCTCTCCAGGAGTCTGTTTCGTTTTCTGGGGTGTTGTAAAAGATACTGACACTTTAAACTTGTTTTTGAAGCAGTTTCTAAAGGAACCTCCAGGCAGGACTGTTAATTTAGTAAACCAGCACTGTATGTTTTAAAAAAGAAAAAGTAGCCAGTCAGCTTTAGAATAACATAAGCAGATGGGAGGGATCTGGAACATTTCATTCCTTTTTAGAGAAAAGAAGCAAAAAAGCAAAAAGGTAGAAAAACCTCCTGTGTTTGGCAATAACTAGACAAGAGATTTGACACTCCCAGAAAGGATAGGACACTGCATCTGGCTGGGTCCTCCTTTTTCTTTCTTTTTTTTCTTTCTTCCCTTAGTGACTGAGAAAGTTGGAGAGGGAAAGCAGAGGAGATGAGTCTCTCCTGTTGATCAGAGGCTGGCAAGGAGCCCAGAGGGTGAGGCCCAGACCTTTTTAACTGAGAAAGAGGCTCTCAAACTCCCCTTGGAACATTTATTGCCCCCAAATCTCTGTGTAGACCATCCCTTCCTCAGGAAGCCTGAAGTCTCCAAGGGAAGGGACCACTTCCTACCCTTCTTTGATGCCCAGTGCCTAGCTAAAAGCAGACTGAAAAAGGTAATGCCCATAAGAATCTTATCACTACTATTATCAAGAAGGAATGAGCAAATGTGTGGACAAATGTGTGGAGCCAAACAGAAAGCAAGCAAACCCTTTAAGCCGCCAGTATTCAAGTTTTGTTGATTTCTTTTTCAAGATGCCTAATGAGATGCACTGCCATTGAAAATAATCCTGGGCTTCTTGACCCCAAGAAAAGCTGCTCCAGTCAAAGTTTCTTTGACATCATAGAGGATGTCATGAATACCTTATAACAAATGCTTGTCCTAAGTTGACTGAATCTCTGCTAAGACCAATTTCAAGATGGTTGTAAGCTCCTATTACTGGAAAGACCCTAGCATAGTAACTCTCTTGGAATTTTTCTTCAAAGCCCCAGAAACTTCTTGACCCCGGAAGCTCATTCCACCCCTGGACTTCACACAACGAAGCACCATCTGCCCCTGCAGTCTTTTGCCTCTGGTCAGCCAGAATCTCCATTTTTAGGAGGATGCCCAAGGCAGCCACATATTAATTCTTCTTTGGACTGCAATTCTGTCCTCCTGGGCTTTCTCTTCAATGCCCCTGTGCCTTGTACCTTCTATTTTACTTCCCTTTCCAGTTCCCCTTTGTGGGTTGCCTTCTCTCATTAGAATGTGACCTTCTTGATGGCAGAGACTTTCTGTTTGTATTTTCACCCCTGGCGCTTGGCAAAGGTACTTAGTACGTAGTTAGTACCAATTAAAGCTGGTTGACTTGGCTTGACATGACTTGACCTGACTCTAGGAGTATAGCCCAGGACTAGCCAGAGCTGCTGAGTTTGAGAAGTGCTAACAGCAAAGGTAGGGAGTTAAAAAGATGTGATGAGGCTTTGAGGACCCAGTGCAACATGTTCCATAACACTCCTCCCCAAGCCTGAAAGGAAAAGTCTCTGGCAGCTCCTCTTAGCTCCACCCCACCCATCAGGTATGAAACCTCCAGATGTACAGGGATGAAGGAAGCAGCAAGCTGTGGAGTGCCAATATCACCACTAAAATTATAGTCTCTCAACTCTACACTTCAGCTTTGATAGTTTAAATTCTGACTACAAGGCATTTCCCATTAAGAATATTGTGGATAATTGTAACTACCTCCCTTCAATGTTGTTTCATTTAAAGTTGTGTTTGGGACAGAAATGAGACTCTTAGGTAGATTCTGCCTTTACTTAGCACAGAAGAACACAGGAAGAAAAGGGGCACTCCAATGGAAAAATTTGCTCAAGACAATGTGGAGTTGCTGGAAGGAGAATGGACCTATCAACACAGATTGGAAGAGGCAATATCTAAATTGGGTAGAATTCCATGGCAGAGAGAATGGAGTGCTGGACCTGGAGTCAAGAGATCCTGTCCCAGACCTTATCTGTATGATCTTGGGCTGGTCACTTAACTTTTCTTAGCCTCAGTTTTTTTGTTTGTAAGGCAGGGATAACATGCTTGCATTCATTATCTGACAGGATTGTTATGAGGAAAGCCTTTCGCAACCCTTAAAACACTAAACAAATGTGAGTTGTTACTATGACTCCAAGAGTTAAGAATGCATTTCACTGGGCATGAGAGCATCATGTCAGGGCTTTCTACTATCCTTTCTAATACATAACAGAAGACCCTATACTTGTCCCAAAATGAACCTCTTTTTCTGGCAATTGGCCTGTACTGAACAGCCTCTTTGGATGTTCTGAGAGCTCTAGCACACAAAAAAGAAATGTATCAATATTTAACTGTCTGACTGCTCTATTAAGAACTCAACTGAGACCCCTTTCAAGAAGGTCTTTCTTGGAATTTAGCTCAATTCTATACCAATTTTTAAAAGAAGGAGAAAAGGAAAAGCCCAAGAGAATTCACTACAAATGTATTTATATGATGCTTAAATCTAGCATGTATTCTGGAGATCACAAAAACTAAGATACAGAGAAAATATAGTGACCTGCCCAAGGTCACACAGGTAGTTAACAATATCAGAGACGGAACTGGGGCTCAACTCTCTGGCCTCCTGACTCCTTGTATTCACACCATGCTTCCCCCTTTCCTGGGCTCAACTAAATAAATGTTGAGATGCCTTAAAAAATGAATCAGATAGCTGGTCTAGATTAACTATGATGTGCCACAGTCTGGGTGGAGGCACCTTTTTTTCATTCAATGTGGGAATACAAAAAGAGATGAATATTGGGTCATTCATGTTAGAAAGACAATTTCAGCAAGATTACTATGTCTGACTGGATTATGTTTCTTATATAGTTATCAGTTTTTGGGGTGGTTTTTGGGGTTGTTTTTTTTTTTGCTTTCTGGAGGGAGGAAGGTAGGGTGATTGGGCTTAAGTGACTTGCCCAAGGTCACATGACTAGTTTGGTGTTAAGTGTCTGAGGTTATAGCTGAACTCAGGTCCTCCTAACTCCAGGGCTGGTCCTCTTTTACTGTGCCACCTAGCTGCCTATTTTCAGCTCTTTTTTAAAAACTGATTTGTTCATACTTACTATTAAGAAGGAGAAACCAGTTGTATGTACCTATAAGAGGGAGGGAACAAGCATTTACTAAATGCCTATGATAGGCCAGTGTAACGCCATGCATAAGCTGCTTCCCAAAAGAATGCTACTGTGAACAGCTTTTAAGGTTCTGATTACACAGTATAGTGAACACTCCACTTATTCCATAACAAATCAAGGCATTCACAACAAAACACAATATAATATTCACAACATTACATCTTATCACAGAAAATCACAATATAATGTTCACAACAGCTTATCATTAAAATGGTCACATAGTTTTCACCAAAGTGGTCACAGTATTTAGAACAAACAACAGAACAATCATCTGGTATCCCTAAGGATGTTCGTCTCCTTACTCAATCATTCCATCATCTCAAAATACAATGGTCTTTCACTCACGGGGCAATTGTAGGTTAACTTAATCAGTCACTTATTTAGCAATCAGTCACTAAGTATTGTTAATCACTAAATACAATCATTAGAAAATTATACAAACCCTCCACCCCATGGCCTCTAGTAAACTTCAATTTCATCACAGCATTCAATATCCAAGGAGAGGCCTTTTCTTCTTCTTGACTCTGGGTGGTCTCTCAGATTCTCTGGATCCCCTTCCATGGTCTCAGCTCCTATCTGAATCCACCAAATAGTCACATGGATTCAGAAGCAGACAGCTCCCAGGTCCTTGTCCAGTCCCCCAGGCAGTTCCTGCTACACACTGAAGTTCACAGGGCCCATCTCAAAACCTTCAGTTCTTCTGTTTCCAGGAACTCAAGGATTAAATAAACCACAAAAAACCAAAGTCTTATCCTGGTCGTGCTTCTTCAGTCCTCTAGCAGTTCAGCTGGCCCTAGGACCCAGAAGAAATCTCCGCCTTCTAAGCAGCTGCTTCAGCCTTCATCAGATTCTGGTCTCAAGGAAGTCCTTTCTCAGTTCTCAGTCAGCTTCCTGATGCTCACTGAGAGAAACTCTCTATCTTTTCCACCAGGAGCCCGCCAGGAGAAAAATTCTCATTCTGCCTCTCTGGTGCTTTTCTTATATACATACACACAGCATTGGCTTCCTGCTTCAGCCAAACCCTTCCTGTTATGTCAGCAAGAGGAAACAGAGTTTACACCCTCTGCCTCTTTCACTGAGGCTTGACTAAGGGCTAAGTACCTGCTAACTTGACATAAAAAGGAGTCTTCAAATTTAAATTAATTATCATTGCAACCAGGCACTGGACCAACTGTTTCAGAAACATTATCTCATTTAATCCTCACAAGAACCCTATAGTAAGTGCTACTATTATTTTCATTTTACAGATGAGGAAACTGAGGAAGACAGAGGTTAAGTGATGTGCAGAACCACAGAGCTAATAAGTGTTTGATGATGGATTCAAATTTGGCTATTCCTGACTCTAGTCCCAGTCCTCTAAATGATGAGCCACTTAGGAGAGAAGAAGTTCTTTTCTGGGGCAGATTGATGGTCTACCCATCCCAGTAGAATGTCTCTGACAGTGGTATCAAAGCAATTTTCTAGGAAGAAGCCATAATAGTAGGGGCACAGTTTTCTGGATTAAGGAAGTCATCCATAGTTCCACTATATCCCAACACCATTTTCTCTAGGTGAACATAACCATGAGTGCAAGAGTGTGAATGAAATGAAATCTATATGCCCAACTCCTTAATTAGCTGTTTTGTCTGTGTCGCAGGAATATGATTCATCTGTTGCTATTTTTCATTTGCTCCAAATCACCCATGGAAAGCTCTTATTAATTCTGCCTCTCTCTCTGCTTCCTTTTCTGAGTAGAACACTTGCATACTCAAGCTGAATGACTGCCTCATTTTTCCCATAGTGAAGGTCTTGGATCTTACACCTTGAATCTGCTACAGCATCTGATGGAAACTATATCCTGTTCACAACCTTGTGTACTTTCTCCTGAGCAAGGATGTGCCAATATTGTCTCATTTCAACACTGACTCGGTATGAATCCAAGTTAAGATATGAACAATCACTTGGCAACCCTTACCAAAAACTGCACTTATTCTGCAGGCCCTACTGATACACAATCAAAAAGGGAGACATGGCTTCATTTCCACATTTCATTCACACAGAGCATGATTACATAGAAGTGCTTCCATATGGTATGTGGAAAATCTTAGCCAAAAATGGATTTTGTCTTGCCAGATTCAGAGCAAGAAAAACAGAGACGTGAACAAACCATACTAAAAATTAAGGAATGAGAACACTCTATATTCATAGAAGTAGGAGATCCATGTTATTTTTAGCCTTAACTCAGGTATATGCACATAAGATCTAATGAAATGCCAGGAGCACCCAAAACAGGACACTCTCTCCTCTTGCCAAAAGTCCCTTCTGCAGACATTACTCAACATTATGGACATTCCTTCCTGAAGAAGTTCTAGATACTGGAACAAGGAGTGTGCTAGTCAATGTCTCAGAACTGACTCTCTTCTGCCCCAAAATGTACATACAGCATCGTTTTAAATGTAATATGCATTATTAAGATTTCGTCCAACATTTTCTTAAGTCTAGAAAATCAACAAAACAATAAATTGATCCCTGATTCACATCACTCGCAGATTTCTGAGGAGCAAATGCTCATACTGAAAATCTAACAGTAGGATTTTGTTAAAGCTGACCCCAGCATACCCCTGCTTAAAATCTTTATTTTCTTCTGTTTCTATCCTTCAGAAGTAAATCGAGTTCCATCACACTCAGCTGGCTATTTAGAATCTACAAACAGGTATGTGACTCACAGGTATGCAGTATAGCAATACGGTACAGCCCCTTCTTCACCCCACTTCTCTCTCCAAGAAGTCTCTTTTCTCTTCCCAATTCCTCCTTCCTTCTACCCTGGGTCCAACTAGAGTTCTTTCTTGGCCCTTGATGAAACGAGGTTCCTTCTGGCATAATCTCTAAGCACAAGCTTCAGGGTTCAGGAATAAATGTAATTCCGTGTAATTTCCCAACAGTCCTATGAAAACTTTAAAGCACTATATAAACGTCAGTTATCATTAGGACGATGATGATGATGATTTGACCTCCCCTCCACTCTCTCTCTTTACCAAGAAGTCTTCCCAAACTAGCCTTTTGCACTGTACACTGTCTTCTTCCTTCTCCTAGTCTAAACTTTCTTAAGAGTTGGTTCATCCTTGTTACTCACATTTTTCTGACTCACTCCCAGATTCTGGGTCCAAGTTTTTCATCCCTTGTGGAACTTCCTCCAAAATAAACTCTGAGGGGATGGCTTACCCATTAAGAATGCTTTAATCATAGATCAAGTCATGTCCTTTCCCTAATCAAAAATTGTATATGGACTACTTATTGCCTACCAATTAAAGTGCTAATTCCTTTGTCTGCCATTCAAGGACTTCCAGAATTTGGCAACACTCGACAACGGCAGCCTTAACATAATATTCCTTATCACAGCTCTACACTATTGTAAAAATGGACCACTCTCTGCTCTTTGAAATAACCCTGCATTCTCAGGCCTTCCAGCCTTCGTTCATGTTGTCCTAAATATGCCTATACTCCTCACTCTCCCTCTTCAACTACTGATCTATCCTCTAAAGCCTAAGGGAAAGACTTCTTCCATGAAGCCTCCCCAGGTCCAGTCCTCACGAAGTCACCCTGAATCCCTGTCAGCAAAGACCTTTTCCTTCAGATTCAAAAGGACTTCAGTTTGGTTCTGTAACTCTCTAAGGTATTTGGAACTAAGTTTAATCTTATGCCTCTACTAGTCTGTGAGCTCTGCAAAGAATGGGACTATGCTCTTGGTTAATGGTGTTAAATCTCCCCCAGTGTCTGGCACAATTCTACACCATGATTGAAAAACATTTACTGAATATAGGAAACATTTAATAAACGTGTTGCACATATAGTATATTATCTCTCCAGAGGGTACGGGAAGGAAAGGGGAATCAAGAATAAATGATGGAAAAAAGTACAACAAGTTCCTTGGGGGCAGAAACTCACTTTTGGAATTGTATTTCTAGTGCTTAGCACAGTGGTTGTCACATATAAAAACCTTAAAAAATACTTGTTAATTCACATAAATATTCATTGAATGAATGAACTTGTGTTTATTTATAAACATCTTAATTCATATGGACCGTTCATAAGATGTCTCACCTACCAGAATAAAAAGATGCTCTTATGTACATGTAGCAACAGACCTCCTGACATGGGGGAGGGAGGGGGAGGAGGTGACTGGGACTCCTTTCACTAAGGGGCCCCATTTGTGTTGTTTCGTCCTAGGCATGCCTGAACTAAAAAGAAGGATCAAGCTCTTTTCCCCCTTTCCCACTTCCTGTACTCTCGTGCTCTTTACTCTCTAATGATTTCAGAAAATCCACTTAAAGTTTTGGTTTGGCTCATGACTAGGGTTTCCCCAAAAGGGAATAGGAAGAAGACTCAATGTACAATGTAAATCCCGTATCAGACAGCATTCATCCACACAAAAGAAATGCCCAATACTCATAAGGCTCATAAATAAACATTGTCAAAGACTAAAATATGAAACAGTAACCATAATTCCTATTGCATTGTCCTGGGAGGTTGATACTTAAAATATCAAAACATGAAACATTTTGTGGGACTAAGAAGCAGCTGTTTCACCTCTGACCTCAGCTGCACACTAGTAGTATTTTGGAAAGCCTGAACGTGGCTGGGCTCATCCTCCTCTTGGTACTCATCATCTTCCCTGAGAAGAGCTGATGTCACTGAA
Organism: Pseudocheirus occidentalis; assembly: GCA_028646575.1. Lineage (NCBI taxonomy): Eukaryota > Metazoa > Chordata > Mammalia > Diprotodontia > Pseudocheiridae > Pseudocheirus > Pseudocheirus occidentalis. The sequence goes on along the minus strand of CM053598.1, from coordinate 93,498,648 downwards.
TGGTACTTCATAATCTGGCCCATTCCCACCTTTCCAATCTCTTTATACCTTACTCCCCTCCACATACACTGTGATCTGCTGACACAGGCCTCCTTGCTGCTCCAGGAACACATTACTCCATCTCCTGACACCAAGTGTTTCAGATGGTTGCCCTTCATCCTGGAATGCTTTCCCCCCTCATCTCCATATCCTGGCTTCCTCCTTTAGATCTCAGCTAAAATGCTACCTTCTGCAAGAAGCGTTTTCTGGCCCTCCTTAATCTTAGTGCATCTCTCTGAGATTACTACAAATTTATTTTATATATAGTTGTTGGCATGGTATCTCTTCCATTAGGCTATTAACTCCCTGAGAACAGTGATTTATGTTTATGTTTATGTTTGTGTGTGTGTGTGTGTGTGTGTGTGTGTGTGTGCGCGCACCTTTGAATCCCCAGAACTTGGTACAGGACCTGGCAGTAGTCTCTTAAAAATGAAATTTAACTAGCTGCATGGAGCACCTTCTACACTGAAGCTGGCACTGATCAAAGGAGCCGGGAGACCCAAACTTCTGAAACTCACAAGGTTGCCTCTAAGGTCAGAAACTTCCAATTATTTGGTCTCCTAAGCTGAGGAAAGAGAGGAAACATGATCAGAAGAGGCAGCGTAAGGTCCATTGTCAAGTCTCTCTCGAGCAGCATACAAGCCAGTTCCTTCAAGTGAGGAGCTACCATGGCCGCCAATGAGAGGAATCCCTTCTCACCCTCATGGTAAGTCTTGAAGACAGACAGACAGACCCAGAGACAAACAGAGAGAGATGGAGAAAAAACAGAAAAAAACAGGGAGATGAAGGGCTGTGTATTTCTTTTTAGCAAATGGCTCAAACAAATCCCTTTCCTCTCTCACAAAGGTCTAAAGCCATATTATACTGGGATTGCCTCTTTTACACACACACACACACACACACACACACACACACACACACTTGAGGAAGGAGGATTAAGGATTGTTCTGTGTGCTGTTACAGTTCAAACTAGCCAAAGAAAAACAGCATCTTCTTTTCTGAAAGCAGTACCATTTTACAGCAGGAAGTTCATACAGTCTAACCTTCTCATTTATCTTATAGGGAAACTGAGATAAAGACAAGATCATACACCTAGTTTATGGTATATCCAAGACTAGGATCCCACTAGTCTTCAAGAAGCAAATAAACAAAAAATTTAACCAGCTACTTTATGTAAAGTTACCAGGCAGGGTATACAAAAATAAAAAAAAATAGTACATGCTCTGCAGGAGTTTACAACCTACCTCGGAGACATGTTATTTCTCTCATCCTATAACTGTACAAACGTGGATAGGAGGAAATCTTGTAATTTCATCTTTGTGGGAAACTTCTTGTGGGAGTCTCCATCAGTGTGAGAATTTCCTCTACCCATATAGGTTTATCTATTAAATCCTAAGGAGTCTCCTGAGACACACAGGGGTTAAGTGACTTGCCAAGGTTAATAAAGCTGAAAAGTAGTAGGATTTGATCCCAGATCTCCTTGATTCCAACCTCCACATATAACTGTCACATCACACTACCTTTATAATATACGCATATGAAAAGTTAAATCACATGTCTTGTCTATTCAACTAGATATATGCTGTCACATAAAAGAGTGCCATTAATTTCTGAGAATTGTAGACTGACAATGAAATATGAGTCCATACTAGGGACTATACTAGGTGCAATTCTATGAGTTGTTTTTATTTTTGTTTTTTGGAGGCGATTGGGGTTAAGTGACACACAGCTGGTAAGTGTCAAGTGTCTGAGGCCGCGTTTGAACTCAGATCCTCCTGACTCCAGGGCTGGTGCTCTGTTCTCTGTACCGCCTAGCCACCCCAAGATTTTCAATAGAACAATGAGGTAAATAGCTCCTAAACAGATTGTCTCTCTTGAAGCATAGATCTATATTTAGTTCTTTTCTTAAGGCTATCTCTACCCAGCAAAGTGGCAACAGTGGATAGGACTAGGTACATGCTAGCTTATGGTCCCAGCTTTAGAAGTAATGTGGTACAGTAGAGGGTGGCCAGGCTTTTGGGGTAAGAAATTTGATACTGAAGTTTCATCTGTGACATACATTAGCTGTGTGACCACAGACCAGTCATTTAACTGCTAAGTGCCCCCAAACAACTCTCTTAAGGCTGCAAGTTACAAAGGAGTCATCAGATATGCACTGGAAGAAGTTTCTGCACTAGAAAGATCCTCATACAGAGAAAATCACAGGTCTAGACAAAAGAAAAAACTTTATCTTAGCTATTTTACATTAAGCCCCATAGACCTTACTGAAGGAAAATTAACTTTATGGATCTTACCAAGTCTTTGGAGGTTAGCCTGCTACTGTGAAAAATGCAGAGAGCTCAGATGACTGAAACCCTCAACTTTTCCTTCAGATTGGAAATCTCCTGAGACTACAGGCCAAAAATTAGGGCCAAACCTAACACAGTCAACGTCTCCAACAGGATCAATGCTGTAGGCATGAACTTCAGTGCTAATGAAGACAGCAGATTCATTAAGGTTTCCACACAGAGCCCCTTTATTCACTAGCCAAAAGGGACAGCTGCTGAAGGCCCACCACAGTGAGGGGTTCACGTGGTCTTAATTCAATTGAACAAACATTTACTGAATTCCTAATACGTGAAAAGTTGCTGTTTGCCATGCTAATAGATATACAAAGTTGTATGTCCCCAGGGGTGGGGAGGAAGGGGAGAAAAATCTGAAACTCAAGTGATTCTGGAACTGAATCTTGTAAACTAAAAGTAGACAAATAAGTCAATAAAACAAAAAATAAAAAATAAAAAATAAGTTGTATGTCTCCTACCATTAAGTAGATGATAGTCTGGTAGAAAGAATAAAAATATTTATATAAAAATAGAATATAACATGTTTACATAAAAATATAACACAGGGGGGGTCAAGGTATATGAGAGCAATTCCAAAAAGGAGAAATGGGAATTTATCGTTGAGAGAGATCTCTTCTGGGTAGGTATGGTAGAATCAAGGAAGGTTTATGGAAGAGGTATTTGAGGTGGGCCTTGAGGAATGTGCAGGATTTCTACTAGTAAAAAAAAGTATGAGATAGGCCCATTCCTAAGTTAATTAAAAACAATAAAAATGAGTGATGGCAGGGTTGTAGGGCAACAAGTAAATACTATTGCATGGTTGGAACTACGACCTGGTGCAATCTTTTGGGGGAATAGTTGAGTAGTATCCAGTAAGAATTACAAAACTGCTCCTATTTATTGACCCAATCATCCTACTACTAGGACTGCATCCAAAGAATTTATGAGAAGGGGGGAAATAAACATTAATAGGAGTTTTATTTATGAGAGCAAAAAATTGGAAAAGCCTTTATGTCAGATGATATGGGATCAGCTGAATAAATTTTATTTAGCAGTATAAAGAGGCATCATGGCATAATGGGTAGTGTTTGGAGTTTAAGGTCAGAAAGATTTGGGTTCAAATGCTGCCTCAGACCTTTACCTAAATGTGTGACACTAGCAAGTAACTTAGTCTCTGTGTGACTCAGGGAACTGCCTAGAACATATCTACTATGTCATAGAAAAGCTGCAATTTGTGTTAACAGAGAGAGTTCCTTCATTAGGAGCTTTTCATGCTGATGAAATTATAAATATTTTGCATATATGAATAATGAATTCTATCAATGGATTTGTGATTCCTTTGGCATGGGTTCTCCCTCTAATGGTGCAAAGTCATTTTCTTACCCTCAGCAACTCCTATACATGTCTACCCAACCTGCTAGAGGCCTTCACCAGGTCTTGTAAAATCATGTGAGGAGCAATGCAACAATCGAGTTGTCTATCCTTTTCATCCCTCAAACTTTCTATGCAACTAGCTCACCTCCTTTTCCAATCACATCTCCTGGGTTCCTTTTATATCATTTCTTTGTGCACAAGTCATCACTGGCAATATGCAAAAGTTTATTTATACCTGTCATGTTCTCTCCCTTGTCTCTTGGGATTCCTGCAATTATGGTGAATGACAGACTATTTCATTGTTTCATAAAAAGATGAATTTTTGTTTTAAGGAATGGCTTTGGGATGGCTGAAAGTTCCATTTCCCAAGTAAACTCCAGCCTGTTCTTTTCCCCCGCTAAATTATGGGCCCAATTCATTGTTCATCAGTACCATCTTTCCAAGGAATACAACCTTAGGGACTAGCCTAATGGGTCATCCATCAACTGAACATCATAGCCTGTAAAACATATTCTTTATATATTTGTTTTTACCTGTGTGGACAATTAGGTCAAATAATTCAGAGAGATTACTGGCCTCATTTAAGTGCTGTGGTGATAAACCAGATTTTTATATATATATATATATATACATACACACACATATATGTATAATGTATGTGTGTGTGTGTGTGTGTGTGTATAAAACAGCACAATGTCAACCAACAAAATAAGCATTTGGAGGACAGAACAAGAACTCCTTGTTCATCTGGATCTTGGCATAAGACATTCTTCATGATCATGGAATGATGATAAGCATTCTTTGATAAATATAAATTTCCAGGTATTATGACTTAATATTACTAATCAGATAACTGCTGAACAAAGTAATATTTACAGCGACCATTCAAGGAATCCTGTATAGTCTTAAAATATTCCTGGGAGACGCCTTGTCGGAGAAGGTCTTCTAAGGCTACGTTTTGCTATACGTCACATTATTTTCTTATAATTAACAAATTATATCCTCTGTATCCTCTGTGCCTATCAGTCAGCCAATAAGCATTTATTAAGCAATTATTATGTGCCAAGAACTGCTCATTTTTTTAAGCACTGGACTTTATGAGGAGGAAGCTTGTAGAAAAATACTGTTTATGCAGACTCTTTTCCTTTCTTATATTTTTAAAGATATCCTCCATATATGTGTTGATCACTCCCCATATACCACAGAGATTCAAAAGTAGTCAGTGATTATAGCTACCTTCTTAATACATCAAGCAATAAACACTTATTATGCATGCTAGGCACTGCGCTAAATTCTGGGAGTAAAAAAAATGCAGAAAATTGTCCCTGCCCTCAAAGAGCTTTATACAGAATAAATATAGTTGCTATTGTTGTTTGTCCTTTGTTCCTTTGAAGAGATGATGCCATGACTTGCAAGTGAAATGGATTTAAGTGAGGGAGGGCTGGGCAGAATAAATAGGAAATAATTAAAAGAAGGAAGGCAATTAGAATCAATAGGGGTTAAGGAAGGATTCTTGCAGAAGATGAGATTTTAGTTAGGACTTAAAGAAAGCTAAGGAGGTCAACCATCAAAGCCGGGAATGGGAGGAAAGGATCATTCCAATAATGCTGGGTTAAAATTTTGACTCTGATACTTAATACTTATGTGTCCTTTAGTTTCCTTCTCTCTACAATATTAAGGTTGGTCTACATGGCCTCTGAGGTCCTAATGTGATGATCCTACCTACTTGCCTATTTACTCCAAAAGAAGAATACTCTCTTATCTGGATACAGACACTTGCCGCACTCCTTTCCTGTGTTGGTATAGCAAATCTCTTCATCTTTATAGCATTCCATTTCTTCTATCAAATAAGAAGGTTGGATAGGATGATTCCTAAGGTCTGGGTAAGCTCTTTCTAGCATGGAAAACTGTGTTCAAATTAATCTTCCAGATGTGTTGTGAGGAAGGCACCAAATAATATGTACAACTCTAGAAACAATCAATCACTACTCATTTATTAAAATCTATTTAATCAGATACTGTGCAAGACTCTGGCAGTAAAAAGACAAAGAACAAACCTTATCCTTGAGAGGATCTTACATGCTATTGGGAAAGATACCATATACTCAAGTATATTTAAAATAGAGAAATGGGGACTGGACTTGGGATTTCATTAACACAGAGAACTCTCCAATGAACAAATTCCTTCCAGTGTAGGTTGGCACCTTCTGTGAAACTTGAAGTCTTAGAGACTTGCCTAAAGCACTTTGGTTAAACTCACATAGAAAGAAGGTCAAGTAAATCCATACCCCCATTGACCATATAATTACTTAGAAGACCGTATGTTAACATTATGTGTCTTCTCTTGTATTTTTATTTATATTGTTAAATATTTTCCAATAACATTTTAATGCAATTTGGGTCACATTGAGGAGTGCTATGGACTGCAGGTAGCCTGCTACCCATATGTTTGACACCTCTAACCTAGAGCACTGAAAAGTTAAATGACTTATTCAGGGTCACTTAGACAGTACATGTCAGATATCTACTTGGCTCTAAGGCTGTGTCTTGGTTCACAAGACCCCACTGCCTTACATCAGAGTTAGGACTTGAAAGCAGGTTTTCATTATGCCTTGTAGTTTCTCATTTAAAATATGTACAAATAAATATAAGGTGTTTTTTTTGAGGAGTAGCAAAGGGGACACTAGCAGCTAGCAGTGGTTCACAACCTGTGGGTTCTGCTCAATTTGTAACAATGAAAATACATCTGGCATATCAGATATTTATATTACAATTCATAACAGTAGCAAAATTACAGTTATGAAGTAGCAATGAAAATAATGTTATGGTTGGGGGGTCACCACAACATAAGGAATTGTATTAAAGGGTCACGGCATCAAGAAGGTTGAGAACCACTGAGCTAGAGGGATGGGGAAAGGTTACTTTCAAAGTTCACCTGGACTGAATTTCAAAAGAAACAAATCCATTGTTTCTGTGTATGTATATTGGCATATACAAAACAATACCCTTCTAGTTTCTGGCTACATCCTAAACAGTTATTCAATTTCATGAAACTATGCCTTAAAACTTAATTAAATATGACTGCTGTATACCTTGGATACATAGAAGATAACAACGTACAAAGACAATCCCTACAAAACAGCAGGGCTCTTTTTTGGCCCACCATTCTCAAAATCAATTTATGCTATCACATGCTAAAAGTTTTTTTAACCCTAGTTTAAAAAAAATGTTAAGAAATGTGTCTGCAATCCACAAGGGAGACATACTTTGTGCAAGCCATGTTCATATTCAAATCATGCATGTGACAGAATGTATGGTATGAGATCAGTACAAAATACTCTGGCTACCAGATTAGACCTAACGCATGTCCTTGGGGAGTCTTTCTCAAAATGTGTTGCCTGTTAGGTTAGGCAGGCAGCAGGAATGACACAGACTGGAACCCACATGTTTTATCTCTGCTGTCATCTCCTACTGCCCAGGGCATTATAAGCACTGCTTAACCACAGAGATCCTTTCTATATTCATCCCAAACCCAGCAGAATCTGAATGATTCTGTGAGGCAGTCTTTGCTTCTCTCACAGATGTCAGACAGAGGCAGCTCAGCAGATGCTGCAGCTGGGCATGGGATAAACCCCAAATAGCTTGCTCTTTCTAGGGAAGTTTGCTGTTTTGAGAGCTATGAGGGCAAGCCATAGTAATTTCAAATAAAACAAATCACTTGCCAAATTATCCATATAATTTAAAGGGCATTCAACTGATTTGTGCAAGCCAGTTTCTAAAAGATGCGGCTATAAAACTATGCAACAAAATTAGAGCACAAAGAAGGATTTCCCTTCAAATAAGATGCAGATTCCTAAGTTTAAAGAGGCAAAATAAGCTTATTATCAACAATGGGATGCAAAATTTTCACTCTTTTCTCTTTATGTCCCAGAGAAGGAGAGCCTTCTTGAAATTCAAGTAGTTCTATTTAGTCTAAATATTCTGTGAAGCATCTTAATAAGAACTTAACCTAGTGGTGTTCTACGAACATGCTAAACAAAAAAGGCTAAGGACGGGCTGGTAATATATTAACATTGCAAAGAACATACTGTTATAATGGAACATCAGACTAATTTTGAAACCTACTTTTTTCAGGAGAAACATGTGATTTTGACTGTCCTCTCACAAGTCTGCATGTTGATCCATCTCCTGCACAGACGCCACAGTTGTCTTCTTTGGCATTGCTCCCAAGCTGTCGATCACATCCTATTGCCTGCCAACAGCAACATCACAGTGAGAGGGAAGACAAAGCTGTAGTAGACATGGTCAGGTTTCTGAAATATTTTGTTTATGATGTTCTCCTTTTCTTTTTCTTATTAGTTGGTTTTCTTTGGTCAGGACACATCTTTATAAGTATGAACTATGAAAAATTTTATAGTGTGATGTCATTTTCAGGATTTTCATGAAAAAGAAATAACGATTAAATATATTATAGTAATGTATTTTGCATAAATATTAAAGCATTGTTTTCTTTATTCTTCTCAATGCTTAAATGGCTAAATTCCAATTATTCACTAGGAATAGAAGCAGAGTAAATTCTCTCTCAAAGTTTTTTGTTCTTTAAAAGGTTAATTTTTAAGAAATGAAAAACCACCACCATGCTTATAAATGAAAATTACTCATTTTGATGACACACTCTATGGTTGGAAACTTTCTGAAGAAGTTTTGTATCAAGAGAATTTGGCAATTAGAATATTACTGTGCACTAAATGTTTATTTTGAACATTACCTAATTTATATTGGTAATTCTATGATGTGCTTTAGTAAAATAACATAGTAACATCTTTCAGAACTGAGTCATCAAAATATCTGAGAAGGAAATAAAACCTTTAAATCTAAGTTTTGGGGCTTTAAAAGAGAAATTAATTCCTATAAGCCATATGGGGTACTACATGGTGTAACAGCAATCAGTTTAAGCAGATACTTAGCACTTAGTAACTTAGGGCTAAGTATGGAAGGTGTAAGCCGACATGGCAGAAGGGGATTGGCTGAGACAGGAGGCCAGTGTGTGTATATAAAGAAGAATTCCAGAGACAGAGGGATAGAATTGGAATTTTCCTGTTGGAGGAAGCAGAATGGTCCCAGCATCTGGGAGTTAGGCTGCTGAAGTGAGTTGGAGTTTGAGAGAGACAGAGAGAGAGA
>CM053598.1:93467862-93489233 GCA_028646575.1 Pseudocheirus occidentalis | reverse complement strand
CCCTGGGTATGCTAGGGTGCTTGGTGATACAGACCCGCATCCTATCCCTTCTTGTATCTTTTGGGAAATTATACTTCATATTTATTCCTTATTTTACACAGAATTTTCCTTTCTAAAAATGTATACCTCCCCTATCTTGAAAAATCATTTGGTTTTATTACTCCTTCACCTTTTTCTTCTCTAAAGACCATATGCTATGATTTTTCACTTAGTATAGGACCTTCTGGTCTGTCAATTGGTTTTCTAAGTGGGACTTATCCACCAAAAAGGAATGCCCTGGGTAAATTAGACCCAGTCTTTGGACCTGGAAGATATTCCGTTAAATTTTAATAAATTGGAATTCTGGTCTGTACCTCATTATTGTGTGTATGTGTGTGTGTGTGTGTGTGCGTGTGTATAGTTTCAGTGAATCAGAATCTAATTTGTCCTGAACAAACTGATAAAAAAAATAATTTTGACCTTATTCTCCTTCATACCAGACCCTGGGCTTCTGCAGGAACCAAAAAAATGTAGCAACATGTGAGGCCTCAACTAAAAACAGTCTGCCAGTTTGAGCCACCATATTATGAAAGCGTAGACCAGACTAATTAAAAAAAATCAAAGTAGAAGGAAATCAAGAGCACTTTGGAGTCCAACTACTCATGTACAGGAACAAAGGAAAACATGTTTTCATTTTCAGATTGTTTTCATTGGACTGCTTTGCTACAATTCTAAATAGTACAATCTGTGTATGTGTGTTTGGGGATTGGGAACTGGGCACATGATGCATAAGTGATTTGAATTTGAACATTGTTCATTTAAAGTAGAATATAAAGAAAATAAATTATTTAAGACACATTCAAATAATTTAACTAGATATCAAGGGTGCTTCCTATAAGAAATCTCAAAATTTTCCTCTAAATTCATAAAATAATTAAAAACACAATGAACTCTTGAATATTTGCATAAATGGAAACTGACATTACTACAGATAATTTTAAAATGCCTAAAAATATACAAAGTTGGCTTAGGGATACAGCAGGCCTACCGCCTACAGCTGGGAACCTTGCCATGGGAAATAAGTCATGGCCCTGAACCAGTTGGGATTCAGGGAAAAGGAACTGTGAGGCATGTCAAAAGGTGGTGTGCTATGGTGGAAATAGTGATGGACTAGGTGTCACAAGGCTTGGTTTCTAATCCAGATTCTCTAGGGAGTATTTCCAATCTTGCTGGACATTTCTAACCCACTTATCTCACCAGTACCTCAAATTCAACATATAAAAATCTAAGTTCACTGTATTTTCCCCCTAAGTCTGACCCTTCCCTAAACTTGTTTCTTTTAATGGAACCATCATCCTCCCACTCATCCAGACTAAAAATTCCAGAGCAATCTCTGATTCTTCCAAATCCTTGTCTCTCTTCCCTTCCTTTTCTAACTGGATGCTAAGTGCTGCACATTATTCTTCTTCCCCAATAGCTCCTGAATCTAGCCATTCCTTTATTTCTGAGCCCATTACAATTACCTTACTATATTTAGGCTCTTACATCTCTTACATATTCTACTGCACATATGAGATGATAGCTTTTGACCTTGACTTTGTGACTCTTGTCTGTTATTTCTTTAGTTCACCCAGCTGCCTAATCACCATTTGTTATCACCCTGAATCCTACTGCAACCTAAAGCACAAACATATTTAATGCTGAATTAATTTGTCCCTAATTACTTGTTCCTCCTTCTAACTATCCTATTTCTGTGAATGATATCACCGTTCTGGGTCTTCCATTCTTGAAACTTGGGGCATCTAATGAATTTATATCTTCCTTATGTATGGATCATGTCACTTCATTGTTCAGAAACATTCACATGTTCCTCACTGCCTACTGAATAAAGTCTAAACTCTTTAATCTGGCATTCAAGATTCTTTACAATATGACTCCAAAATGACTACCTTTGAAGCAACATCACATATGACACCTCTTCACATCCTCTATGTGCCATTGGAAGTAGGCTACTTGCTTTTCTTTTCTTTTTTTTTGTGGCTGAAAGGAGGACCATTCCTTTATTAGGACTGCACAACATCTGCAAACAGCCATTCAGGATCAGAATTCTCTGGTGGATGAAAACACTTTAAACAGGGTAGTTATGATACAGGTAAAAAAAGAAAGGAAATCTCTCGAGGCCTCTCCTTCTCCTAATAAATAAGGCAGTGGTCACTCATTGGTGGCCTTCTTGAGGTAGGCTATCAAATCCGAGCATTCCGCCTTCTTCTTGATGCCCCTGAAGATCATCTTGGTGCTGGGGATGTACTTCTTGGGGTTCTCCAGGTGCTCCATGAGCGTGTCCTTGCCCCAGGTGATGCCTTTGTTCTTGTTGGCATCCGTGAAGGAGAAGCCAGGAGACTGGCTGGTCTTGCGGCCTAAGCGTCTGTGCAGGTTGGGGCTGGTCTTGTGCTTGCCCCCCTTCTCCACCGTGTGGCACTGGGCGCACATCTGCACGAAGATCTTCTTGCCCTTCTCCACGTCGCCCATGGTCAGTCCGGCTTGGTCCACAGCCTTATACTCCATGACCGGCTCTCCGCATTCGCTCTGACTGGTGCTTCCTCTGCCCAAGGACACGCCGTACTCGCTACTATGTAACTGGCATCGGTGCAACCTGGGCTACTTGCTTTTCCCTGAACCAGACTCATTATGGACCACCTCTATGGCTTCCTGGTACAAAGCCTTCTAGAGGACACATAGGTATTTCAAATCCAATATGTCTCATATTTGACAGTGCCTGGAACACAGTAAGTGCCTAATGACTATTTCCTGATGGACTGAATGGTCCAAAATAGCTCTCAGAATCTTTATCCTGCTAAAATCAGATCTTCTCTAAATTTCCCTTTTTCATGGTACAGTGGAAAACATGCTCACTTTAGAGTTAGATGGTCTGGATTTGAATTCCAGCTCTGCCACTTACTAGTTATGTGAACATGGACAAAGAACTTATCTGGGTCTACATTTCCTCATCTGTAAAAACAGATAACCTTTAAAATCCTTTCCAGCTTTACATCTATGATCCTCTTGGCAACCTGATTTGTAACCTTGTAATCCGTCATCCTTGATTCTCTTTCACCGTACTCAACACCTTTATTCAATCAGTTGCTAGATTATTCATTCTAATTCTATCATCACATATCATAAACCCTTATCATTTTCTTCCTTCACAAGACGACAACTCCAGTGCATCACCTTTTGCCCCCAAACTTTCTCTTTACTCATACAAACAGGACCCCTCCTTTGGTACCTTTTGCCTCACTTTTTCCACTTGAAAGCAGTCCTTGGTGTTTCATAGCCTGAGGGCATGCACTGTGCAAAATGTGTATGCTCTGTGTTCAGAACCAAGCTTGGAGTGATGTTGCCCAATGCAACACCAGCAAGCTCTGCCAGAAACACCTTGGATTCATAATGTGTTTGATTTTTAATTAATTTTTGGTCACTGAACATTCAAAAACCTCTTACTGTTGCCAAATTTTTCGCAATCCCAAATGGGGTCACAGTCCACAGTTTAACCTAGACTACTATTTGTAGTTGAATCCTGAGTTCAGCTGTGTCCGACTCCCAGTGATCCCATTTGGGGTTTTCTTGGCAAAAATACTGGAGTGGTTTGCCATTTCCTTCTCCAGCTCATTTTACAGATGAGGAACTGTGGCAAGCATGCCCAGGTTGACTCACTACTAAGTGTCTAAGGCTGGATTTGAACTTAGGTCTTCCTGACTCCAGGGTTGATGCTCTATCTACTGTGTCAACCTCCTAATAGGTCTTCCTAATTCCATTCTCTTTCCTTTATAATCCATGCTTCCCTAAAGTACCAAAATAATCTTGTGAAGGCAAACAAACACCTAACCATGTAAATTCTCTGCTCAAAAATCTTCATTGGTTTCCTGTTACCTATTGAGAAAAATACAAACTTCCTAGCCTGGCATTTAAGGCCCTCCATATTGCCTCCAATCTTAACTTTTCAGCCTTATTTCATACATTACAAATTTTTATAAACTCTACATTCCCAACAAACTGAACTTCCAGCCATATTCTGAACCCAATATGTCAAAACCTGTCCCTGTACATTCACATAAGCTCTTCTCCATGCTAGAAATGTATTCAATCCTTATCATCACTTTTCAGGATCTATGATTTCTTCAAAGATCAACTATTACAGTGCCTCTTCCATAAAGTCTTCCTTGGTTAGTATACTGTTCTCTGTGTGTGTGTCTCTCTCTGTCTCTGTGTCTCTCTTTCTCTGTCTCTCTCCCCTCCCCCGACCCAATCACCTCTCAATTTTCCTTGCATTATGTTTATTTATGCACGTGTTTTCTTTTTCCAATATAATGCATAGTACTTGAAGGCAAGGACCATTGCTTTTCTAAGTATCATTAACACCTACCACAGTACATTTAATAAATGTCAGTTGAATATAATTCTGTTGATCACTTTATCTCTTCTTCACCACCTTTCAAAAGCCTACCTTTCCTTCAGGATTCAGCTTATATACCACCTCTTCCATGGAACTTTCTCTTAGCACTTTGTTTATACAGGCATATCCTGAATAACACTGCCCTGACCAACACTGCTTTGCAATAACATCATTAACACCTTGTAACTATATGCCACCATCATGTCCTGAATCCCAATATAATGTCTTTTGGTTCACCTTCCCAGGTAGTGCTGGTCCTATTCCGTACACCACTGGGTGAACACTCCACACTCTGACACCTCTGGCTCCATTCCTATGAAACAAACTACTCCTTGTAATGATGTTTTTCTTAATAACATGCTTTGGGGGATTCAATTAATGACACAAGGTGGGGCTATTTCTCTAAGTCTCCTATAAAAATAATCATATTCTAATTCATTAGGACCATAGATCTAGAGTTGGAAAGGTTCTTGGATCCCACCTGATTGAAACCCCTCATTTTACAGTCAGGAAAGAGGCCAATGGAGGCTACCAGGAAAGAGGCCAATGGAGGCTACCACTTGGTCAAGGTTACAAAGGCCATGTAAGAGAAGGATTTGAACCTGAGTGCTCTGATCCTAGAATTCGTGCTCCTTCTACTGTGCCAGGAATTTTTGTAGAAATTTGGATACATATCTTCTTCAACCCAAAATCCTACCCTGATCCTCCATTTTTGGCAAAGTCATATCCACCAGGCACTCTGGATTATAAGGGACTACATGATGGCGAAGTAAAAACTCTAAAATCTTAACAAGACGGTGATACTTCAAAATAAAGCCTGGTAATGAATTGCATGTCTGCTCTGTGGATAACAGGCTAGTTAAGTGTAAATAAGATAATAGATGGTTGGCTACTGGTGATTTTTTTAAACCAAAGCAAGGTGTGGAACTAACCATGAAGACCTGGAAGGTTGCAATTTGCATGAATCTATATGGAAAGAGTAACCACACTGATCTTGAAGCACTGAAAAAAAAATGCTCAAAAACTTTATCTACTTTATCAATGTAAGAACAGGTATAGGGATTTCTTAAACCTTATTAACACCTCTGCGTCTCGCATAATTCAATTCAATTTAACAAACGTATACTAAACACCTAAAATGTGCAAAGCACTATTAGATGTTGAGGATACAAACACAAAAATGTTATACAGCCCTTGAAATGGAACAGTCACATTTTACTGGGGGAAGGAGACATTTTAAAATATATATGTATATATGTGTGTAGATATAGAAATAGAGATATAGTTAGGTCTGGAAAGCTAGGTAGGAGTAAAAGGCAAGATGAAGAATTTCATTTCAGGGGCGGCTAGGTGGCGCAGTGAATAGAGCACCGGCCCTGGAGTCAGGAGTACCTGAATTCAAATCCGGCCTCAGACACTTAACACAAAAAACTAGCCGTGTGACCTTGGGTAAGTCACTTAACCCCAACTGCCCTCAAAAACAAAACAACAAAACAAACAAACAAAAAAGAATTTGCATTTCATCCTAGATACAATGAAGATTTGGGACTAGGGCAGTCAAATTATCAGAATTACATCTCTGTAAAAGGCGTTCTTAATTTAGAATTAATAAACAGTTTAAAAATCTGGGTAACTTAATTTTTGGATAACTGATTTCCTTTGTATTTTTGTGTTTTATTATATGCATTTAAAAACATTCTGGTAGCCGTGTGACCTTGATTAATTGAATAAAGTAGGAGAGTGGTTGAGAGGAGAGAAGATGTATACCACAATCAATCAACGAGCATTTTTTTTAGTGCCTACTATGTGCCAGGCAATTTGTGTTGGTCTACAAAGACAAAAGAAAAACAGTATTTGCTATCAAGAAAGCTGCATTCAATCAGCAGAAACACCAAGTACACATATAGATATATTCAAAAAGTAAAAAATAACAGGGGAGATTAAAGAGAAGGGGAGCAGGATAGGGAATAGAAGAGTATTTCAAGTAAAGCAAACAATATATATAGGTGAAGTTCTTTTTTTCTCCATAAATTTATAACAGCTTGACCTCTGAACCCTCTTGGGAGGATTTTAGAGACTAAACTAACATAGCCCTTTGAGGGGTAGGGGAGGGTGGATCTTTTGATAGGTGACAAAATGGCTAAATAGCAATTCCACTCTCCCCTACCCTACTCCTTGGAACTGCTGTACCTATGTCGTATATGGGAGGCCCTAATCTATGGTCACAACCATGACAAAGGTGAGACTAATAAGTGAGCAAGTGCCCTGACATTTTCCTGGGTGGACTTCTGAAGCTGATTCACACCCTGTTCTGTCATTTCTAAAGCACAGCTTAAAATTATATATGAAGACTCTGTGTGTGTGTGTTTGTGTGTATGTGTGTGTGTTTGTGTGTATGTGTGTGTGTATACATCAGTCTTCAATTTAAGAGAAATTCTCTATGCATATTCTTTGTTCAAATAAAGAACTGTTGTGGGGGACTCTCCCCCTTCTCTATATGTGGGTGGAAGAGGAAGGTGTGAAGACAAGGTTGAGCTGTTGTATTCTCCAGGAATGGAAGCAAAAAAAAAATCAAGAAAAGGTCTTTGGCTTCATGTTACAAAACACTATCCCTTAAAAGCCCCATAGAAAATGACTTATTTTCTCATTAGAGAACTTCAAACACTCTATATTCAATACAGAGTACTCTGGATGTACCACTGAACAGCTAAGCTATTAAATGTGGATCTTGAGACCATTCTTTAAAGATTCTCATTTTATCAATTATCTGAAGAGACATCCCGTTAACATAGTAGGGAAAAAAATAATCACAAATACCTTTGGGCACTGAAGATACTCAACTATTAACAAGCATTTATTAAGCACCTACTATCTGCCAGGAGCTAGGTAAAAAGAGAAACATCTCTTGCTTCCTGGGAGCTGACATTCTATGAAAGAGACTGTATGTATTTTTATTGGTATACAAAAAAATCTATATAATATAAATATATAGATTCAGCATAGGTTTTTTTGTTTGTTTTATTTTGGAAGGAGTGTGCTAGCAGTTTGGGCAAGAGGGGCTACAGATTAGGAAATGCCTTATGGAGAAGGTGAAGCTTAAGCAGAACTTTAACTAATAAGGCAAACAGTGAGCTGAGAGTCGTCTTTAACATTCCTTTGGATACATTTCATGATCAGGTTCCAGGCAAGTGCTGGCATTTGCCTCCCATACAGGATATATATAGGCTCTTAGGCTAAAGATAGGGCGATCACAGTTTCTTGCAATGGAGCACCCTCTGCTGACTGATTCGTGAGGTGGCATTTATCTCAGGCCCAAAGATGACAAGTCTTAATTTACTCTGGTAACATTTGATGTGAATAAGCTCCAGGTTGAAGGAGGGCATGAGAAATGATCAAAAGCCAGCTATACAACAGGGCTCAGGATGGCACAAAGAGATGGCCATTGCTCCTGACCACTGACTTGCCTTTGTTCTTGGCTCTGGTCTCTGCTGCAGTGAGCCAAGTAATCAATTTTCTGATGAAGGCAGCCATGAGGGTTATTAGCCTCCCTACTGATTGCTCTTTTCAGAGTAAAAAGGAACCGATCATTATAGGCAGACTAAGAAAATATACAAAAGAGTAGACATAAACTGATTATACTGAAATATTGCCCTGCCAGAGATAGAAGGGACCTTAAAGAAAGACTGCTCAAAAAACCACTAGCTTTCGGCCTCAGACACTTAACACAAAGACTAGCCATATGACCTTGGGCAAGTCACTGAACCCCAACTGCCCTCCAAAAATAAAAAAAAAACCCCACTAGCTTTGAAATGAGGAAACAGACATGGAACAAGGAAGACACTTGTCCAAGGTCACAGAATTAAGACTAGAATCCAGGGAGTTAGGTGGAGTGCCAGGATAGAGTGCCAGGCTTGGAGTCAGGAAGATCTGAGTTCAAATCTAGCCTCAGACACTTACAAGTTGTGTGAGCCTTCAAGTTACCTAACCACAGTTTACTTATCTATAAAATGGGGATAATAATAGCACCTACTTCCAAGGGTTGTTGTGAGGCTCAAATGAACTAATATTTTAAAGTGCTTTGCAGTGCCTGATACACAGCAGATACTACATAAATGCTAGCTATTGTTATTATCATCTCTTGGCTTCCAGGCCAGCGCTCGTTCCATTTACATCTGACTTCAGATATTAACAGAGATGGTGGAAGGAAGGCAGCCTCAGAGACTGGAAAACATGAATTCGAGTCCCAGCTCTGACATGCACTAGTTCTGTGACCCTAAGCAAGTCCCCTAATGCATTTTATGGCTTCCAGCTATTCTCTAAACTGAAGATCAGGGGATGACTTGCCTTGGTGGAAAGAGTTTTCACCTGCAACAGTAAAATCCTGGGTCTAGTCTTGTTTCTGGTTCCCTCTTCTCTTTCTCCTGTCACCTCTTCTCAAACATACAGAGGATTTAATTAAAGGAAGGCTGAATGATACTACTAGATTGAAAAATTTAGAATGTTATTTTTCTCCTTTCCTTTCTCCTTTCTTTCTCTTTCTTTTTCTCTCTTTCTTTCTTTCTTTCTTTCTTTCTTTCTTTCTTTCTTTCTTTCTTTCTTTCTTTCTTTCTTTCAAAACTTCTACCAAAACAGATGAGCAACTTCTCTACAATTATAGTCTTAGAGAGTAACTGAGTATTCAAGTAACTTGCCCAGGGTCATAGGATTAGGTCTAGGCATACTCAAGTCATCAAATGGAATTTATGATTTCACATCTGCCCATATCTGCCCACACATGCTAATCTCATCCATGCATCCTTTCAGAAGGACAGGAGGGTTTGTTTGTTTGTTTTTACATAATTGCATTAGAGACAGAGAGAGAAAATAGGAAAAAAAATTAGAAAGAAGAGAGTGTAAGTGAGACAAATAGAGACAGAGAAAAAAAAAGAAAAGGAAGCAGTGAGGGGGAGAGACACATCTTAGAAGCTGTCACCCAAACTAAATTCTGGTTATAAAGCAAAAGTAACAACAGAAAAAAAGATGCAATTTAGAACTCAACCTGAAATGGTGTGAGTTAGTTTGAGAGAAACCTCATAAGACAAATTTCAGTGGTAACTTTAAATGAATAGAGTCAGTAAACTTGATAGTGCATGATTTTCCTAAACAGAAAACTAAAATAGTAAGTTTGAGA
Organism: Pseudocheirus occidentalis; assembly: GCA_028646575.1. Classification (NCBI taxonomy): domain Eukaryota; kingdom Metazoa; phylum Chordata; class Mammalia; order Diprotodontia; family Pseudocheiridae; genus Pseudocheirus; species Pseudocheirus occidentalis. The sequence goes on along the minus strand of CM053598.1, from coordinate 93,479,631 downwards.
GAAGAAAGTTGGGGAATAAGTAGATCATGCAAGAAGCCTGACTTACTAAACAACAGCATTTAAGATGGCATGACTCACTTTTTCCCATTTCAGAAAATATTTACACTAGAATATACAGGATATGGAAATTTTTAATTAAAATATTTGGGGAAAATTTGACAACAGGCTATGAACCTGCCTTTCCAAAGTATCACATCATACTCAATTCCTATTGCATTCTCACAAATTTGACTGAATGCTGCATGATACCTAAAATCCTGTAATTGGGAAGCAGTTTAGAGATAATCTGGTCTAATCTCTGTCTTTTACAGGCGAGGAAACTGAGGCCCAAAGAGTTTCTGTGATTTGTCCAAAATCACACAGCTAGTCTTCGAGCCAGGACTAGAAACCAAATTGATGCAGAGAAGAGAGAGCTGTGGTCTTACAGTCAGAAGACTTAGGTTAAATCTTGGCTCTTATGACACATGGTAATTCACTTGAACTTTCTCAGCCTCAGTCTCTCTATTTGTAAACTGTGTATAACCTGGGATTAATATAACAAAAACATAGCACAAAAAGTTTCTGTTTAGGTTTTTTTTTGTCTCCTCCAATAAAGGCTAGGAGAGCTGTCAGAAAAATACCCAGAGGGACTTGTCTTTGGGAGACTCCAAGAAGATGGATCTTTTATCCAAATGAATACACTTCAGCCCTAGCACAGTTGAAAATTCAGCACAAACACATTTGTGTGTTGATGCCTGCCAAAGAGGCAACTCCTTTTTCCCCAAATAAGAATGGGCTGAGAACGACTGTGTCTATCTCCATGATAAAGAAAATTAATCTCCCAGCCCATCCTGGAGACACATTTTCTTTTTTGAGTTTGTAGTAATTTCCCACTTTCCACATTTCCACCTAATTTCAAGTATGGTATAATATTCTGATATGATATAATGTCAATAGCGGCACTGATGTCAGCAGAACAGTAAAGCCCCCATGCCCTTTAGTTTCCTCATTAACAAAAGGAAGCAGTTAAGCTATATCACAGGGCTGAGTGGAACACACAAGGAAGAGGTCAAAGAGAATTCTGGGAGGCTTATGAAACTTTTGTGTTGCTCTTTCAATCTACATTTCCACTGCCATTTTATTACTACTCTATTCCCTCATTTTTAGCCATAAAAATCCTTAAGATAGTTTCAAAAGACCGTCTATCTACTCTGTTGTTGTTCTACTATTTCAGCTGAATCTTTCTCATCAATCTCAACAGAAGAAGCACTCCATTTTTCATTATCCTGTCCCCTTTGTTATTCAGTCATTTCAGTTGTGTCTGACTTTCATGACCCCGTTTAGGGTTTGCTTGGCAGAGATACTGAAGTAGTTTGCCACTGCCTTCTCTAGCTCATTTTACAGGTGGGGAAACTGAGGCAAACAGGGTGACATGACTTGCCCAGGGTCACACAGCTAGCATGTATCTGAGGCCAGATTTGCACTCACAAAGAGGAGTCTTTATGACTTCAGGTCCAGCTTTCTGTACACTATGATGCCACTTAGCTGCCCCTATCTACTTTAATGACAAAAAAAAGTTGGTATCAGCTAGGTATGAAATAGCATTCTTGATCTTACATAATTGCATTAGAGACAGAGAGAGAAAATAGGAATATTTCAAGTGGAGCCAGGGAGAATACTCTGTGGTTCAGCAAAAAGCTCACAGTCAAGAGCCCCGGGTTTGAATCTTAGATCTACTATTCACTCCCTGTGTGACACAACCTCTTTGTGTACCTCAGTGTCCTCAGCTAATGAATGAGTTGACTTAGACAGCTTCAACAATACTTCCTGCCTCATCACTCGCCTGTAAGCTCTATGACAGCCACGCCCAAGTCTTATATATACTCTCCTAATTCCTCTGGGCTCTCTACTTGATATATTTTTTTTTAAAGTTTTCTGAAGGAACCAATGAACAAATGAATGGGTTGCAAAAAGAGAGGTTGTCCTAGGGTTTGGGAGTACCTCACAACTACTCATTTTTAACTGAATTAATGAATTATAATGGCTTAATAATATGATGATGAATGAATAATATAATGAATAACAAGAGAGAGTAAACATGTGGAATGTTGGAGAATTTTACTTCCAAAGGCTACTCACTTAACCTCTCCAGATCTCCATTTCCTCATCAATAGAATAAGAAAGTTGGTCTAGATGCCAGCTCCAGATCTACATGAGCCTCTCTTGCTTTGAGAAAACATAAGGTACAGTGGGCAAAAACTGCTGGATTTGAAGTCAGAGGACCCGGATTTCAAAAGTAACCTGGTGACTTCCAGCATGTTCCTGACCTGGCTCTGAGCCTCCTCATCCATAAAATGTGATTTCTATGAATCAAAGCCCAAGAAACTGAAAATCTCTGGACAGATTGTCATAGTCCAGGTTCTGAACAATAAAAAGCACTCCCTGAAACAGCATACGGTAACACTCCTCTAGGAGGAAGACACAGACCCATCAATACAGGGGAAAGGGAAAGGTACCACTGGACTCCAAGGGATGTTGATGGAGGTCCATAAACATCTCACAAATATTCATCTCACACTCTGGACATTTCTACAGATGCTTCCATCACTCCTGCTCCCCGTGCTTCATATTTGGCCAAGGAGCAAGATTTAAATGAAAAACAGGAATAGAGAAAGTCTAATTTCATTTTGACATGGTCAATTTAAAATCTGTTAGATTCAAAAACCTCCAGTTCTTAAGCACATATGTCCATTTAAATGTTATTAGGAAATGGGCAGCAGTCAAAAAACATACTCCCACCCATACAATTATAAGACAACAGCTGCAGAGCCCTGGATTGCTTCATATTATTTTTTCCCATTCCAGAAGGGGCTGTATTACTCTCAAGAGAATGTGAATGGTTGGGATAACCACACTTCTTGGGCGCTGGAGGTCTTTCCCTGGCTTTCATCCATGAGTCAACATCCAAAAGAAACCCTATGGTCAAACACAATTCCTTCCACAGGTACAAAATGACAGATTAAATGGTATGAAATCTGTAAATAAAATAAGGGTCTAGCCTATTACTTTATGGTCTAATCTTGGAGTAAAATGCGAATTTCTTTGAAGAGTTAGACAGTGACTCTTCCCAGGTACAATATGGTAATCCTATTTAAATGGAAGCATTGAACTTCAGTCACAAATAATCTGAGTACAAATCTTGGATTTCCATTTACTATCTGTCTCTCTGGATGACTCACTCAACCTTGCTGAGCCTCAATTCCCTCATCTATAAAATGGCAGTGTTCAATTAGATGTCTGTAAAGTTTCTTCCAGTTCTATATGTATGATCCTGCAATCCATACACATGAATTTTCATAGCTATATTTTGTGTATTGTACACACCAAATATACATGTACTCTATTTGGAAGAGCACTGGATCTGAAGTCAAATATCTAATGGGTTCAAGTCTTAATTCTATTTACTACTTATGTGATCTTAGGCAAGTCATCTAGGCTGGAGCTGTCCTGATTGGTGAGTGTCACCTCACCTACTCACAAGCTAGTAATCCCCAGACCATGCTTTGTATGCATCGAGCCAAGTGCCAGGAAACCTGAGTCTACCAGACATCTTGCCACTTGCCTGGCTCAAGCATGCACATATTATCTCCCTACTCCTGCCTTGCTTGTTCTGGAAATAATACTCAACCCAATACTATCACTGATATTATAGAAGCTGCAACAACAGACACTGCCCTGTGGCTATAATAACAATCCTGGTACCTCCCCAGACCAAAACTCCCTTCATCAATTACTGCTATCTAATATGGACTGTCTCTTCCTATTAAGCTTCTTGAGGGAAGGAACTGTCTTACTTTTGGATCTGTAACTCCAGCACCTTGTACGTTGGCTGGCACTTTGAAGCTCTTAATAAATACTAAATTAATTAAACCTCTGCATTCCCTCATCTATAAAGGGAGAAAGGTGCCCTAAATGATTTTTAAAGTCCTTTCTAGCTCTAAATCCCATGATTCTCTGCAAATAGACACAAGTTACAGCAATTACACATGCTCTCTATCTAGAAGACATGGTGTGAGATAGCAGAAAGGTTACCGACTTGGACAATAAGGAAGCATCTGGATATGCCTTGGCTTTATTATTAATCTACTTTATCATTTATTAGATGCATAACCAAGGGTAAATCACTATATTTCTCTGATATCAGCTTGCTCATCTTTGAAATGAAATGTATGGGCTGTGTGCCCTCTCAGGTCTCCATCCCCTCTAAAATCCTCCTTAAAGCCAACAGATTGTTTATGTCATAATTAATGATGTTTCACATGCACATTACATTCTAACTATAAACATATCCTGACTTCCGTTTTAACAAGTTCAGTGGCTGTACCTTTTCTTTCAATATATGACTCAAATTTGATCTCTTCTAGGAAGTCTTTCTATGGTCTCTTCAATTTGTTTGTCCTGCACTGACATCTTGATAACACAGTTTAAAAGTTCTTATGTAGCTCTGGTATGGTTAATTTCTAAATGACTTGCACTAGATTTTGGAAATGCTTTATATTTATATTTAAATATGAAGGTCTCTGATGTTATAAGATTCACAACACTCTAAATAAGATATTGAAATCATTGTGTTAAAGTCTGACTCACCAACTTTCCCATCTTAACTATATTCTTTTCTACTCCCAATAGATCATGGATTAATTCAAAGGACTAGTCTGAGCCAAAGCTGGGCTTTGTACAAACTTGTTGCTGGTTCATGCTTTCTTTAACTCAAAGGGTTTGGCTTTTAAATTGTAGCTCTTGTTAGATTAGAATGAGCCAAAATCTTTTTTTAAAAATGTCAGTAAGATAGGATCATAGGATTTAGAGCTAGAAGGTACCTTGGGAATCTTGTAAAATGTCCTCTTTACATATGACGGAACAGCCCCTGAAAGAAGAAATGACTTGCCTGAAATCACCAAAAGAAGTAGTAGAACCAAGATTTGCAACCAGGCTCCCTAAACTTGCAAGTCACTTCACCTCTCAGTTGCCTTGGGAAACCTCAAAGAACGTAAGTTATAGAATAATTGCAAGTCTTCATGGGTACACAGAATTTCTTCGCTGAAAGTTCCTGGTACCAAAGAAATCACAGGTGTGGTTCTGTCTCTAGTCACGTAGTCAACAAACATTCATTAAGCCCTTGCTATATGCTTACGTATCAAAGAAAGGCAAAAACTTGATTCCTGATCTCAAGGACTCCTAAGAGAGGTCTGTGTCACCAAGTATTTGTATGTGTAAATAACTATGTAGATATAAGATATATACAGTAGAAGTGTAAGATAATCTCAGAAGGAAGGCATTAGTACTAGAGGGTGGTGAGGGGAAAGAGGGGAAAAGTATCCTGCAGAAGGTAGGATTTGAGCTGAATCTTGAAGGCATTCAAAAAACAGGCAGAAGTGAGAAGGGAGCACATGCCAGGCATAAGGAACAATCAGTGAAAAGAAGAGTCAGGAGATGGAGCAGTATTGTGTCTGAAGAACAACAATGCCAGGGTTACTAGAGATGAAGGGAAGTATAAGAAGGAAGGGCTGCTAGGTAGTACAGTGGATAGAGCACTGGGTGCAATCAGGAAGACTCATCTTTGTGAGTTCAAATCTGGTCTCAGACACCAACTAGCTGTGTGACCCCAGACAAGTCACTTAACCCTGTTTACCTCAGTTTCCTCATCTGTCAAATGACCTGGAGAAGGAAACGGAGAACCACTCCAGTATCTTTGCCAAGAAAACCCCAAATGGGGTCATGAAGAGTTGGACACAACTGAGCAACAACAACATAGTGTAAGAAGACTAGAAGATAGGAAGGGACCAAGTTGTAAAAGGATTTTAAAACCAAACAGAGGATTTTATATTTGATCCTGGAAGTAACAGAGAACCACTGGAGTTTACTGAGTCAGGGGAGGGGGCAACGTGGATTGGAATGGGGAAAGATTTGAGGCAGAGGAGTCAATCTTAAGGTTATTGCAATAATACAGGAAAGGAGATGGAGGCTTGAAGCAGGGTGGCAGCTTTGTGAGGGAAGAGAATGGGATGTATAAGAAAAGACTGGCCATATGGAGTAAGTATGGGAGAAGAGGGAAGGATGACATCCAAATTGTGAACCTGAATGATCAGTAGACAGACAATGGCACTGCTCAGTTCACTGGTCCTGCTTTCAGCCCAGGCCTCAGAATTAGCATCTGGAGAGGCAACTCCTGTGGAGAAGAGACCAGCCATCTCCACCAACTGCTAGTCAGCTACCATACACAGGACAGGCAAACGAGCCTAACAGAAGCAGTGGGACCTCTTAAGGGAGGTACAGGAGAAAGCCTGTGCTAGGCCGGTCAGATCTCACCCCCAACTACCCCCAGACTGACAGAGGCAGCCCAGTTTTCTGAACCCAAGAGCCTTGGAAATAGTAATCCCCCATAAACTGCTAGATCTACTTTCAGCCCAGTGCTCTCAGCCATCATTCTGGGAAGCAGCTCCTGTGGAGATGCAGTGTGGTAAGTGCTCCTCAGGTGCTACAACTGCAGCTACTGAGGACCCAGAAAAAAAGTTCTTCCCACCGAGTCCTTGGCAATGTCAAATAGTTCATCATCATAAAATGGTATCATTTTATTATTGGAAATGACACTTAATGAGGCATTAACATCTGCTTTACCAGTATACCCTAAGGACCATGGAACTTTTCTATCTGACTTGTAGTTGAAACCCTCCATATATGTGGTATATACAACAGGCAGCTAGGTGGTGCAGTGGATAGAGCCTGTACAGGATTGGAAATCAGGAAGACTCCTCTTCACAAGTTCAAATCCTGCCTAGACACTTACTAGCTGTGTGACCTTGGGTAAGTCATTATTAACCCTGTTTTCCTCAATTCCTCATCTGTAAAATGAACTGGATAAGGAGATGGCAAGCCACTTCAGTATCTTTGCCAAGAAAATCCCAAATGGGGTCACAAAGAGTCAGAAAAGACTGAACAAAATTAAATACAAGGTACATTTCCATCAGAATGTGAATGATTTCCATTAGAATGTCTTGCTTTTCTAGTAAGCACTTAATAAATGCTTCATTCATATGGAAATCTACACACACATAGAAACATACACTTCTTTAAAAGGGGAAAAAAGTTAATAAAGATTTGAAAGCAAAATTTTTCACCAAGAATTCTTACCTACCTAGCAAGTCCAATTATTATATGCCCAACAGTGACATCTAAGGTTTTTTTTTGGTAGGAGATAGAAGTACTTTCTTAAATGTTAAGCCCAAAAGATTAGGGATATTGCTTAAATATGGTAAATGACCCCTTAATGACCCATTATGGCTCCATCATTTTCAAATTTACCTAAGTTCTTGAAAATATTTGTGTTTTGGGTTTATACATCTTCCTAATGCCTAAGATAGTTAATGATTTAGAGGCAGAAGAGACCTCAACAGTGATCTATTCACCACTTCTTAAAACCATTTAAGAAATACTGAAGGGGTTGTGAGTGCAAAACATTGAAGAAGCCTTGAATCTAGTTTAGTATCTCTCATTAGCCATATGTAGAATCCAAGGTCAGTTATATGCCCAGTGTGACACAGACAGTAAATGGTAAAGTCAGATTTTGAACTCACGTGCCTTGACTCCAAATCTAGTTCTCTATTACAACACATAGGCTGTATTTAAAATATCACTAGTGTCTTTAATTGGTCTCCATGATACTTTGCTACATGTAACCTCTATGCTTTCCTCTTGCTTTGTGTGTGTATGTCTTCCCTTCCCAACTAGACTGTAAAGACGAATTGCCTTTCATTTCTCCTGTCTCATTCCAAGAACTGATATCTAAGCTTTCCAGAGTCCCCCAGTATGTCTGTTAACTAATTTCCCTAACCAATATTGAGGTGAATCCAGGGTATATGGTCAGGAAAATAATAATAAGCCTAAATTTTGGAACCGTGGACTCGAGAGAAACCTCACTGGGAAAAAGCCCTCCAAAATCATCTGGTCGGTCCACTCTCCCACCCAGCCCAGGCATCCCCTCAGCAGCATCCCTGACAAGCAACCATTCAACCGCTGCCTGAACGCTTCCAGTGATAGGGAATTCAGGATTTCTTGAGGCAGTTCACTCCATTTACGGACAAGGATAATTGTTAGAAAGTTCTTTCGTGTTGGCAGTATAACAACTCTTGCTATTCAGAAGCTGATGTTGGCTTTTGGTGACCATAACTTTCTGTAAGTGTTGGATACTACAGCTGGGTTCTTTACTACACTACAGGCATTCCAAATCCATTTGGAAGCCTGTGTTTCCTTCCAGAACTACTTATGAGTAACTGTTACTGCGCTTCCTTGATGAACTTCAGAACTCTATTGCATCCTCTGAGTAAATGATTCCCTAGATCGGTGTTTCCCAGGCTTTTAGAATATCTGAAACATCTGTGAACTTTGAACACCTGGTATACACTGAGGGATGAAAGGGGAAAAGTTTCAATAAAGAAAAAAAATCCAGTATGGTACAATAGAAATTGTGTTAGGTTTGAAATGAAAAGACTGGGATTAACTCTGTTAGCTGTGTGACCATGGACAAATTATTTAGTTTCTCTGAACTTGTTTTTTCATTTGTTAAATAAACACAATAATACCAATGCTACAATACCTCAGGATTATCATCAGAAAAGCATTTCAAAATGATTAAGAACTATAGAAATTGGATTATTATTGCAAGGAAGGATGCTGTTCAAAACATCTCTGATAAATTAAGTTCCCCTAACCATCTTGATGAAATTACAGGATATAAGTGGAATGTAAAATAGAGAATTAGTTATTAAGGTTTTGTCTTTGGGTGGCTTCATTTGCAAAGTATATTAAGCACAAAACCTTGAGTAGCTCACAACCCGAGTGACCTATTGGAAGAATGCAAAAGAGTTAGAATTTTGTCCCATGTGAAGCTTGTAAAGGTCCATCCCTTTCAGAATTTGATGGGCCTGTGTAAAGAAGGTGCAAACAAGTTCTTCCATCAACCCTAAGAACCTGATGCTATTCTAGGGTGGTTAGCCTTTGGCTGTAAGAATGAAGGAGCAGTCATGTCCCTGAGCCACCTTAAAAATAAGGAAATTCAGTATAAGAAAAGCATGGTGTTATAGGGAGAGGGGCAACCTTGGGAAGCTCATATGAGTAATTTGGAACTGTTTCTAAAGTAAGCTACATGTTAGCTATAAGTAAATCCAGGGATATAATGGGGGTACAAAATCTAAACATAAATCATACAAAACTCACATAAAACATTTTCCAAATGTAGAGGGAAGGACTGAGGGCATACTTAGATAATTCCTTTGGGCAATGGCTATGATATGGATTATTCATTTATTTCTCAGAGCCCAAACTCACTGTTTGGTGAAACCTATGTTGACAGACAGGTTGTGCAAAATTGAGCTCAACATCCATGGTTTGTTTAAAAGCACAAAATCATAAGGTATTACTGGGAATTAAACTATTAAGTAGAGATAATCGTATTTACTCTCTATTTCATAGCCAAGGAAACAGGCTCAAAGAAAGGAAGTGACTTGTTCAAGGTTAGGTCACATCGGTAAAAAAAAAAAATGTTAGAGCTATAACTAGAACTCTGGAGTCAGTATTTTTCACCACAAGTCCCTTGGGATTATCTTGGATCATTATACTGCTGAGAATAGCTGAGTCATTCACAGTTCTTCATTGTTTAATATTGCTGTTACTATGTACAATATTTTCCTGGTTCTGCTCACTTCACTGTATCAATTCATATGAGTCTTTTGAGGTTTTTCTGAAATCATCCTGCTTGTCATTTCTTATAGCACAACAATATTCTCTTATAATCACATACTACAACTTGTTCAGTCATTCCTCAATTGATAGGCATCCCCTCAATTTCCAATTTTTAGCTATCACACAAAGAGTTGCTATAAATATTTCTGTACAAATACACTCTTTCCCCCTTTTAAAAAAATCTCTTTGGGATACAGACTTAGCAGTGGTACTGCTGGATCAAAGGGTATGCACAGTTTTTATAGGGTTTTTTTCCTTTGGGTTATTTCGCTCCAGAATGACTGGATTAGTTCACAACTCCAACAACAGTGCACTAGCATCCCAGTTTTCCCTCATCCACTCCAACATTTATAATTTTCCTTTTTTATTATATTAGCCAATCCAGTGGGTGCGAGGTGGTACCTGAGAGTTGTTTTATTTCACATTATTATAGTTGATAGGGATTTAAAGCATTTTTTCATATGACTGTAGATAGTTTTGATTTTTTTTATCTGAAAACTGCATTTCCATATCCTTTGACCATTGACCATTTTGGGAATGACTTAAATTCTTATAAATTTACTCAGTTCTCTACATATTTGAGAAATGAGGCTTTTATCAGAGATATTTGCCATAAAAATTTCCCCAGTTTTCTGCTTTCCTTTTAATTTTGGTTGCGTTGGGACTTTTTGTATAAAAACTTTTTAATTTTATATAATTAAAATTATCCATTTTACATTTCTGTAGTGCTCTCTCTATATTGGTTGGTCCTAAATTCTTCCTTTATCCATATAAATTATGGGTAAACTATTCTTTGTCCTCCTAATTTGCTGATGGCATCACCCTTTATGTCTAAATCATGTACCCATTCTGATCTTGTCTTGGTATAGGGTGTGAGATGTTGGTCTATACCCACTTTCTGCTAAACTGTTTTCCAGTTTTCCCAGTAGTGTTTGCCAAATAATGAATTTTTTTCCAAAAATCTTGGATCTTTAGGTTTGTCAAACACTAAATTGCTATGGTCATTTACTACAATATACTGTATACCTAATTTATTATAATATTATGATTATAATACATAATTATAATATTGCATGCCTAGTTTATTATAACATAACATTATAATTATAATATATGACTGACACCTCAATTTCTTAGCCAGTACTAGATTGTTTTGATAATTACCACGTTATAATATAATCCGAGATATGGTACATCTAGGCAATCATCCTTCACATTTTTTAATCAATTCCCTTGTTATTCTTGAACTTTTATTCTTTCAGATTAATTTTGTTATTTTTAAATAGCTCTACAAGATAATTTTTTGATAGTTTGACTGGTATAGCACTGAATAAGATCCTTAATTTAGGTAGAATTGTCACTTTTATTATATTGGCTCAGCCTACCATGAGCAATTCACATTTTTCCAATTGTAGCTCTAGTTATTTAAAAACAAAGGAAAGGAAAACCTTCTTGAGTTATTTTTAGAATTCCTTTGGAAAATAGCATTTGGCAGAAGCAACATGTTAATAAAACAAACAACATTAATAAAATATTTATAAGTCTGGGATACTACTGTAGTTTGTAATACATTCAATTAAATTTGATTGGAAATTTCATTAAAAACATCTTCCACTTGCTGCTAAGTGATTTTTTGCATTTGTCCTCCTGACTCATAATGTTACCAAAAATGAATACACATTATTCATTTGTATTTTTAAAGTTTTTAGAGGGTAGGCTATTAGGTGCCTTGCTATGTGCTTCAAGGTACTTTTCAAAGACTGGAGATACAAAGACAAGAAAGAAAACTATTCCTTGTTCTCAAGTATCTTACATTCTAGGGAGAAAATGCCAATATACCAAGATAAGAACAACGATCAAATGGCAAAAGAGGCCCAGAAAGCCAATGAGGAGAAGAATGCCTTAAAAAGTCAAATTTCCCAGATGGAAAAAGAATCTCAAAAGCATTCTGAAGAGAATAATTCCTTCAGAATTAGAGTGGAGCAAGTAGAA